>JAKULF010000017.1:0-645604 GCA_022661535.1 Eutypa lata
TAACAAAAGTTATAATAAATAAAAACATTATAAAAAAATCATTTTATAATATCGTCGATTTTATTACTTTAATATTAAACGTTTAATTTAAATTATTAAACGTTTTTATATTTTAAATTTTAAATTTAAAAATATTAAAACTTCATTTTATATAATTTATAATATAATAAAAATAAAATAAATTTATAAAAAAACGTTTAAAAAAATTAATTTATATAAACGAAATTATATAATATAATATAAACATAATATAATTCGTATTATTATATAATAATTTATATTATAATTTAATAATTAAAAATTATAATTAATATTATAATATAAAATTAATAAAAATTAAAAATAATATTTAATAATATTTATAAAGTTATATTAAAAAGATAATTTAATATTTTATTAATTAATTTTTTAACGAAAAAAAATTTAATTTAAATTTTAAAATTAAATAATAAATAAAAATTCAATATATTTAAAATAAACGAATTTTATAAAAATCATAATATTAAACTTTAATTATCGTTATTTTATAATTAATATTAAAATAAAATTATAAAACGTATTATTAAATTTATATAAAACGAAATTTAAGCTTATATAATTTAAATAAAAATTTTATATATTTTTAAAATTACATTATAAAATTAATTATTAAAATAAATATTAATTAAAAATATAATTTTTATAAAGATTTATTAAAAAAGTTTAAATTTTAATAATTATTATTTATTTCGTTATAAATATTTATATATTTTCAAATTACGTTACGTTATATTTATTAATAAAAAAAATTTAATTTTAAAAATTAATTAATTAAAATATAAAAAGTATTTTTTAAAAATATAAAAAAGATTATATTATATAATTAATAAAAAAAACGTTTTTTTATAATCTTTTATATTATAATATATAAAAACTTTACGAAATTAAATACTTTTTTTAATTTAAAAAACATTATTTAATTATTTTCGAAACAAAATTAAAAACGATTTTATTATTTAATTAATTAATAAAAAAATAAACAAAAAATTAATATTTAAAACGATAATAATAACGTTATATTTAATAATAAAACGAATAAAAAAATTTATTAAATATAAATATAATCGTTTAAAAAACAATTTTTAAATTTTATATATATAATACTTTTAAAAAACATTTTAAAATTATAATTAAATTATATTAAATATAATTTATTTAAAAAAACGAAAATATTAATTATTTAAATTTTAAATTTAAATATAATAATAATAATATTATAAACGATTAAAAACGCGAATTTATAAACTTTAATAATACTTTTAAAATAATAGTATAAATTTATTTTTATATATAAATAATATTTTTATTTAAAAAAAAACAATATAATATTTTCAAAAACTTTTATAAAATATTAAACCTTTTTAAATATTTAAAAATATATAAATTAATAACGATAACGTTTAAAAATAATTTATTATTAAAAAAAATTTAATAAATTTTAAAAAAAATTATAAATAAAAATAATATTTATAAAAAAATTAAAAAACTTTAATTAAAAATTATTTAAATTTACTTTATTAATCAAAATAATATATAAATATTACAAAAGTTTTTATATTAATAAACGATTTTAAACAATTAAAAGTTTATATATATATATATATATTTATATAACGAAAAAATATTAATTATAACGAAATTATTATAATTATAATTTAAATTATATATTATAATAAATAAAAATAAAAATAATCTTAAAATAATTAAACTTTATAATTTTAATATTAAACGATATTGTTTTTTTAAATTTTAAAATAAATAATATTATAACTTTATATATTAATAATCTTTTATTATTTAATATAAATAAAAAAAATTTTATAAAAATTATAAAAATTATTATCGAAATAATTATTATTAAAAATTTAAACAAAATTAATTAATTTTTAAATATTTATATTATTAAATTAAATTTTATTAACAATATTCGCTTAAATTAATAATAATATATTAAAAAATTACTTTAAATAATAAATATAAACAATATAAAGCCGTTATTTATTTTATTCGTTTTAAATTATAAATAATATATAATAAAAAAATAAAAAATTATTATTAAAAACGAAACATTTAAATATAATTTTTTTAACCGTTACGTTCGAAGAAAACGATATAACTTTTCGTTTATAAATAAATTACGAAAATGGTTTTTTTAAACGGAATTTCTTTTTATAAAATAATAATTAATATAATTAATTTAACTTTTAAAAACTTTTTTATTTATTAAAATTTAAATTTAAATTTAAAACTTATTATATATATAAAAAAATTAAATTATTAAAATTAATCGGAAATTATTTTATAATTAAATTTTATATTATTATTATAATTTGCTTTTAAATTATAACACTTTTTATATATATATAAATTTTATAAATTTATAAATTATAAATTAATAAATATAACGAAATAATTACGAAATTTTTAATTATTTAAATATAAATAAAAAACCTTCGATATATAAAATATTAAAATTATTAATCTTTTATTATAAAATATTAAATCGTATAATTTAATTATTAATTTTTTACTTTAATATTATTATAAATTTATAAATTTATAAATTATAAAATTATAAATTATAAATTTTATTATTATTTAAATTATTTAATTTTATATTTTATTAAATAAAATTCGAATTTAAAAATTTTAAATTATAATTATTATATTATAAATTTATTATATTAAAATTTTATATTTTATTTATATATATATAATTAATTTTAAAAATAAATATTTAAAATTATTATTATTTAAATTAAAAATTATATAATTAATAATTAAATTAAATAATTAATTTAAAAAAGTATTATTTAAATTATTTAAATTTATAAAGTTTATTTTTTAAATTTTATAAATTATTTTATAAATTTATAAATAATTTATAAATGCGAAAAATAACTTATAAATTTAAAAAATAATTAAAAAATTTATAAAATTATAAAATTATAAATTTAAATTTAAAAAAATTAAATAAATAAATTTAAAAAATATATTTAATTAATTTTAATTATTAATTATATATAAATTTTTAACGATAAATAAATTATTTTTAAATTATAACTTTAATAAATATATATTTTTTAAATATATTTTTTACGTAATTAATAACGTAAATTAATAACGTAATTAAATAATTTAAATTTAATATAAAATAACTCTTAATTAAAATAAATTTAATTAAAAAATTTAACTTTTTAAATTACGTAATTAAATTTAATATAATTTATATAACGTTTATTTAAATTTAATTTATAAATAACTTATTATTAAAATACATAAATTATATTAAACGTTTATTAAAATATATAAATAATATTATAAACTTATTAATTTAATATTAAATTTTAAATAAAAAACATTTATATTATAAATATAAAAACTTTAAATTATTTAAAATTATACATTTTAATTATAATAATAATTTTAATTTAAATAAATTAATTATATATTATATAACAAAAATTAAATACGTAATTTTAAATATTATAATAATAAAAATCATTAAAATTAAAAATATTTTATAAAAACTTAATTTAATATTTAAAAAATTTATTATTTTATTATAAAATAATATAATTATATTAAAAAAAATAAAAAAATATAATATTTTTAAAAAACATTATATTTAAATCGATTATTATTATATACGTTAAAAAATTAATAATAATTACATTAAAATTTAATATATTAAAACGAACAAAAATTTAATAAATAACTTTATTAAATCTTTTAATTAAAAAACTTTCGACGAATTTATAACGAAATTAAACTTAAAATTATTTTAAAATTATTTAAAAAATTAAAAAATATATTAATTAATAAATAAATTTAATTAATTAAAATAATAATAAAATAATTTTTATTAAATTTTTATTATAAAAAAAATTATTATTTTTTAAAACTTTATATTATTACGGCATTTTTCTTTTACGATTATTATATTTATTCGATTTAAAAACTTCTTTTTAATATTTAACTTAAAGCATTTAAAACGATTTTTAAATTTATTTAACTTTTATTAAATAAATTCGTTTTTATTAATTTTTTAAAAATATTTATAATATATAATATAAAAAAAATGAATAATTAATAATTTTTAATTAAAGTTTTTCGTTATTTTTAAAATTAAAAGTTTTAAATTTTATTTCGCTTTATATAATCGAAAATATATTAATTAATAATATTATAAATTTTATATATAAAATTAAAAAATTTATTATTAAATAATAATTTAATTAAACTTTATATATATATATATAAATAAAATTATTAATATTACGTTATAAATAAAATTAATAATTAAATAATTAAATTACGAAAATAAATATAAAAATTAAAAATTTAATTTTAATAAATTTATAATTTAATTCTTTAAGTTTTTTAAAGTTTTAAAAAAATTAATTACTTATTAATATAAAAAAGCATATTAATAAATAAAATGCTTTAATAACGATTTATAATAATAATAATAAATTAAATATCGAAAATATCTTAAAATATTATATATAATTTTTAAAGCATAAAAATTAATATATAATTTAAACTTATAATTAAATTAATATAAACTTTTTTAAATAATAAAATATATTTTACTTTTTAAAAATTATTCGAAATTAATATTTATTCACATATTTTAATAAATATTAAATATTTTATTTAAATTCATTTTATTTAATATTAATAAATAATATATTATTATTTTTCGATATAATAATATTTAAATATTTAATAATAAATAAATTATAAATTTAATCTTTTTATTTAATATTACGATTAATCTATTTAACTTAATATTAACTTTTTTAATTAAAAATATAATAATTATATCTTTAAAATAATTTTTAATATAAAATCTTTTTTATTATATAAAATAATAATTTTTTTAAAATTTAATTTAATAAATTATTTAAAAAGCTTTAATTTAAATTATTAAATTATTAAGATTAAAATTAAAATATTATAAATAAAACTTATTATTAAAATTTATATATATTTTTTTAAATTATTTTAATTATTTTTTATAAAATTAAATATAAAATTAAATTTTTAAAATATTTTATAATTTTTATTTAATATTTATTAATTAAAATATATTATTATTATAAAATAAAATATTTAATAAATATTTTAATAATAATAAACGTTTTTTAAAATAACGTTATTATATTTAAAAAATGTTTTATTTAATTATTTTAATAAAATTATATAACATTTTTTTAATAATTATATTTATTATTATTATTATTATTTTATTTCATTTAAAAGAATTTAAATTTAAATTTTTTTAAATTTAATTAATAATTTAAAATAATATTATATAAATTTAAAAATAAAATAATTAAAATTTATTAAAATTTATTAAAAAAAGGTTTTTTAAAATTTATTAAAAAGTTTTTTTAAAAAGTTTTTTTTTAATTTTTATATATGTATTATTTTAAATAAAAAATAATAATTATTTTTAAAATTTAAATTATAATATAATAATAATGAAACTAATTTATTTTTAATTTAAATAAATTTAATTATTAAGTTTTATATTATATATTATATAAAACTTTTAAAATATTTAAATATATAAAATTAAAATTAAAAATATATTTAAAAAACTTTTAATAATATAATATATAATTAATTTATAAAAATTTATAAAATTTATAAATAATATTTTAAAAACATTTTTAAAACATTTAATTAAATTTAAATTTAATAATTTTATCAATATTTATAATAAATTATTTTATATTTAAATTTAAATAATAAAAATACATATTTTAAAAATTTTAAACTTTAAAATTAATATAAATAAATTATTATATAATTATTCATAATTTATATAATTAAAATATAATTATATAATAATAATTATAATTATAATTATTATAAATTAATTAATAATATATTTTAATTTTTATAACTTTTTATTATTTTTATAATTTAAAATATAATAATATAAAATTTTTTATAATTTTAATTATATTATTTTAAATTAAATAATTTAAATAATAATTAAATTTATATATATTATAATTCAAAAATTAATTTTTAATTAATTTTAATAATTTAATTAAACGAAAAACTTCGTTATTATTTAACGTTTATAATTAAAATAATAATTAAATAATTAAGCTTTAAATTTAAATATTTTTAATAATATATAAATTTTTTAAAATTAATAATATAATTTTTAACTTTTAATATAATAATTCTTTTTAATTTTTAATTATAATTAATCATTATTAATTTAAAAACTTTTTAAAACGAAATAAAATTATTAATATAAATTTATTATAAAAATTAATATAAAAATATAAATAATTATAAATTTATAATATAATTATCGAATAATAATAAAGTAATTTTAAAAAATAAATATAATAAATTATTTTTAATTAATAATTTTAATTAATTAAAAAAAACCTTTTATATATTTTAATGCTTATAAATCGTTATATAATTATAAATTACGTATTTTAAATAATTACATTTTTTATATTAAATATATTTTTTTTAAATTTTCTTTTTTAAATTTTTAATTTTTAATAATTTTATATATTATAATTTTAATCGTAATATAACGTAACTTATATATTCTTTAATAATTATAATATTTTAAATTATTAATATAATTACTTTATATATAATCTTTAATCGTTATTATTATAATATCTTTAAACGTTATTAAATACTTTAAATAATAATCGTTTATTTTATATTTACTTTTAAATTATATTTTTTAAAAATAAAATATTTTTTTTTTAAATTTATAATATTATTATATATTTTTTATAATATCGTTTTAGTTTATCGTTTCTTTATTATTTTTTTATTAATTATAATAACATTTATTATATTTGTTTAATTTTTAATCGTTAAATTTTTATTATTTTAATATTTTTTCGTAATAATTTTCGTTAAATTTACGTTTTTAATAAATAAATTAAATAAAATTATTATTAAACTTAAATTAATTTTAACGATAAATTAAATTTCGAAAATATTTTTTTAATAAACTTTATTAATATTACGTATTTTTTTAATTTCGATATTTTAATTTATTACGTTATTAAATTTAAAACGATTAATAATTCGCGTTATATTTATTATATTAAAAATAATAAAAATAATTTTTTTGTAAAATCTTTTTATTTTTTAATAATTTTTATATAATTAATTATTAATCAAATTTTAATTATTTTATATAATTTAATTCAATTAATTATAAATTTTATAATTAATATTTATTTTATTAAAAACGAAATTATTATTAATTTTATTTTAAAGCTTAAAATAACGAAATATAATTATTATTTAATCGTTTTTCGTTAAATTATTTACCTTTTTTATAAAATTTACGATTTTTTTTTAAATTTTTTTAAATTTTTTAAAAATTAAATAAATCGTTATTATTATAATTAAATTATAATTCTTTTATCGTTTAAAAATTTTAAAATTTAAATATTAATTAAGAATTTTTTTATTTTATTTAATTAACGTTTTTTCGTTAATCTTTCGTTATAAAACTTTAAATTTCGATTAATTTATATTGTTTATTAAAATTTAAGTTTATTTTATTAATATTATATTCGTTTATAATTATAATAATTTTATTTATATTATTTTTTAATAATAATAAAAAACATTAAAATTAATTTTATTATAAATATTAATTAATTTCGTTTAATACGAATTATTTTATTTTAATATTCGAAAAATTAAAAATTAACGTTTTAACGTTAATTAATTTTATTTAATATACATTTTACGTTATATTATAAAAATTAAAATAATTCGTTTCGTTTAATATTTTTCGAAACGTTATTTAATCGTCGATTTTATATTAACGATATATATAATTTATTAATAAAATATTAAAAATTTTTAATTTTAAAAATAATAAATTCGATTTTTATTATAATACGTTATTAATTAAATACATAATCGTTATTTTATTATAATTATAAATAAAAAATTTTAAATAAAATAATTAATAATTTAATAATTTTTTTATATTTATATAATTTTTTTTATAAAAAACCTTTTTATTTTTTAATATTAAAAACATTATTAAAATATTTTTATTATATTTTTTTCGTAAATATTTAAATAATTTTAAATAATTTATAATAAATTAAAATCGTTAAAATATTAAAAGCTTAATTTTATAATGTTAAAGCAAAGAATTAATAATTAAATTAAATAACTTAATATAATAATAAAAAATTAATAATTTCGGCATTTTATATGCCGAAAGTTTTTTATTTATTTTTAAATACGAAACTTTCGTAATTATTTCGTTATAAACTTTTTTTATATAATATTTATTTTATCGTTTTATTTTATATATTTATTTTATAATTTTTTTCGTAACGTATTAAAGCTTTTTAAACATTAATAAAATAATTTTTAAATTTTTAAATATTATATTTTATTAATTAATCTTTTTATTTAATTAAATCTTTTCTTAATTTTTAATTATTTCAATATTAAATTACGTTTTTTAATATTTATTTATTTTATTTACTTTTTAAATTTAATAATAACATTTTATTAATAATTTTTTATTAATTTTATTAAAACTTTAAAAGAAATATAAAAAAACGTTATAAATTCGTTAATATTTTATAAATAAATAAATATAATACGTTTAATTATTAATTTATTTAATTATTTTAATTTAAATATATATAAATATTAATTTTACGTTATTTTTAAATCGAAAATCTTTAATAAATAATATTATTATTTTATTTTTTTAAACTTTTTAAAAATATAATATTTATTATAATATTTTTTTTACGTTTTAATAATTTCTTTTAATAAACGTATATTTATCGTTAAATTTTAATTATTTTATTTAAGTTTTCCTTTATCTTTTAAATTTATAATTTAATTTATTATTTTTAAGTAATATTTATATAATATTTTAAACGATAAATATTTAATTAATACATTATAATAATTATTATAAATAAATTTTACTTTATAAAACTTTTTAATTTAATTATATTAATTAATATCGTAATACTTTCGAAAATATTTTTTTTAAATTTAATTTATACGCTTTATTTATTTATTTATTTAAAAATAATATATAATAAATAATTAATATTTTTTTTAATATTATAAAATCTTTATTAAAATTTATTAATAAATAATATTTTTAAAAAATCTAAAATAATATTTAATTATTCCGTATAAAATTTAAATAAAATTTTATAATAATTAACGTTTTTATAATAAATATAAATAAAATAACTTTTATAAAATAATTTATAATTATTAAAATAATATTATAATTTATTTTATTATTTTTTAAATTAATAAATAATTTTATAATAAAATATATATTAATTTTTTAAAACAATTAATTTAATAAAAATAAAAATTATAAAGTTTTATATAATTTATATTATAATTTTATAACTTCTTAATAAATAATATATAATTTTATTTATATTTATATATTAATTAATATTTTTTTTAATAAAGTTTTTCATTTAATAACTTTATTATACCTTAATTTTTTATATACTTTATTTTAAGATTATTATAATATTACTAAATTAATTATTATTATATTATAAATTACGCCGAAATAATAAATTAATTTTTAAAAAATAAAATATTTTTATCGTTTATTTAATAATTATTTTAAATATTTAAATATTTATAAATTATTTTGATTAAAATTTAAATATTTAAATGTTTATTTTAAAAAACTCGAATTTATTTGTAAAAAAATTAAAATTTTTTTAATATTTAAACGTTTTTTTTAATTAATTTTTTTAATTAATCTTTTTATTAAAAAAACGATTTAAAAAAATAACTTTATATTTTTTTTATCGTTATTTTAATTTAATAATTTAATATTAATTTAGTTTTTATTTTATTATTATTTTTAAATTATGTAAGTTATTATTATTATATAATTAACTTTTTAAAATTTTTTATATTTATTAAATATTTAAGTTTATTATAATATAAAATAAAAGTTTTTTTATTTTTATTTTTATATTTATTATTTAAATAATACTTATTTAATATTTTATGAAATCGTTAATGATTAAAATATTTTATATAATTTAAATTAATTATTTTATTTATTAATAATTAAGCCGATTATAACTTTATTTAATTAATATTTATTTTATTTTAATAAAAAAGTTTTTCGTAAAATAAAAGTTTTTTATAAAAATAAAAAATACGTTTTTTTAATACATTAATTTTAATATATAATTTAATCGTTAATTTAAATTATTAATAAAATTTATAATTTTAAATTAATATTATAAATTAAAATTAAATTAAATTAATCATTTTTAAAAATCTTTTATTTAAACTTTTATTATTTTTCGAAATATTTTATAATTTATAAATATTATAATTTTTTATTTTTTATTTTTAAAAAAATAACGTTAATATTTTAAGTTTTTTATTATAATTAATAACTTTTATTAATCGAATTTTTACTTTATTTTTATATTAATAAATTTTCGTAATTAAAAAATAATATATTATTAATTAATATTATATTTTTATAAAAAAAATTTCAAATATTTTTTAAAAAAACGATAATTTTTATCTTTATAACCTTTATATAATTTTAATATTAAAAAATAATTATTATTATAAAAACTTTTTATAAACTTTTAAAAACTTTATAAATATTTTTTAATTAATAAAACGTTTATTATTTGACTTTTTTTTAAATAAAATTATAATTAAAATAATAATTTTTAAATAATCAAAAATAACTTTTTATAAAAATTTATATATTTTTTATAAAATTAAAATATAATTAAATTTATATAATAATTATTCGTTATAAATTTATTTATATTTTTTTAATATTTATAATAAATATTTAAAAAAAATATTATTTAAAAAACTTATATTTAAATAATTTTATAAAAGATTAATAATTTTTTAATCGTTTATAAATTATATAAAAATAATTCGTATATTTCTTTTCTTTTTTTAAAGAAATTACGATATTATTTAAATATATTTGTTAAAATATACGGATAAATATTAATTTCGAAAAATTTTCGAAAAATAAAGTATATATTATTATTTAAAAAAGTTTATATTAATTTAATTACGAATTCGAATTATATATTAATCTTTATGCTTTAAATATTATACGTAATACTTTAAAACATTTCCGGTATTTAGTTTTTTATTATTATTATAAATCGTTATTAAGGCATTTTATTTATTAATACGTCCTTTTATATTAATAAGCGATTAATTCTTTTAAAACTTTAAAAAACTTAAGAAATTAAATTATAAATTTATTAAAATCGAACTTTTAATCTTTATATTTATTTTCGTAATTTAATTATTTAATTATTAACTTTATTTATATTATAATATTAATAATTTCGTTCGTATATATATATTTAAAGTTTAATTAAGTTATTGTTTATTAATAAATCCTTTAATTCTATATATAAAATTTACGATATTATTAATTAATGCGTTATCGATTATATAAAGTTAAATAAAGTTCGAAATTTTTAATTTTAAAAATAACGAAAAACTTTAATTAAAAATTATTAATTATTAATTTTTTTTTTACATTATATATTATAAATGTTAAGAAAAATAATTAATAAAAACAAGTTTATTTAATAAAGGCCAAGTTAATTTAAAGGTCGCTTTAAATCCTTTAAGTCGAATGTTAAAAAAAAACATTCGGATTAAATATATACGATAATCGTAAAAAGAATATTACGATAATGTAAGGTTTTAATAAATAACGATCTTTTTTTTAATAACGAGAATTTAACGAATATTTTTTTTAATTAATTTAATTTATTTATTAATTAATATATCTTTTAATTTTTTAAACGACTTTTAAATTAATTTTAAATTTAGCTTTATTACGAATTTGCCGAAAATTTTTCGATTAAAAAATTTAATAAAGTTATTTATTAAATTTTTATTTATTTTAATATATTAAATTTTAATGAAATTATTATTAACTTTTTAACGTATATAATAATAATTAATTTAAATATAACGTTTTTTTTAAATATTATAATTTCTTTTATTTATTTTAATATATTTATATTATTTTTTAATAAAATAATAAATTTTTTAAATATTAAATTAAGTTTTTATAAAAACTTTTTAATGTTAATTATTTTTATTATTATAATATTTAAAGTTACGTATTCGATTTTCGTTATATAACGAATAATAATTATTTAAAACTTTAAGATTTATATAATAAAAGTTTTTATTATATAAAATATATAACTTATAATCGATTTATTTAAATTAAAGTTATTATTATAATTAAAATTTATTATTTCGAATAATTTAAAGTTATTATATTTATAATATAAATATTTTTTATTTAAAATTTAATATTAAATCGATAAATTTATAATATTATTTATATATTTCGATAAGCGCTTAATATAATTTAAATATTTTAATAATAAATTGTTTATAAATCGAGTTTAAATAAACATTATATAAATTATATTAAATTTAATTATATAATTTAAATATTTCGTTTTTAATAATTATGTTTTAATTTTAAATTATATATTATTTATAATTTAAAACGAACGAAATAAATAATAGTTTTATATCGTTTATATTTATTATTTAAAACGACTTTTTAATATATTATTATTAATTTAAACGAATATCGTTAATAAAACTTAATTTAATAATACGAATATTTAAAAATTAATTAACTTTATTTAAATTTTTAATAATAATTATTTCGATAATAATTTTCGTAAGTTTTATAAAACGTTTTTTATTTACATTAAATAATAAAAAATTATAAACGTATAAAAGTATAATATTATTTATTTTGAAATTTAAATAAATAACGTTATTTAATATTAAAATTATAAAGCTTAATTATTTTAAAATAACTTTAATTTTTATTTATTAAATTATATTAATTTACTTAAATTTATATAAAAAATTTATTAATTAAATAATATAATTTAAATTATATTTACTTTTTTTTTAAATATATATTAAAATATTTTTTTAATAACGAAAACATTTTTATAAATAATTTTTCTTTTAATTTATTATTAAAATACGTTATAATAAAATTTATTTATATAATATATTAATTATATAAAATTATAAAAATTATAAAAATTTATTAATATATAATTTAAATTATAATTATAATAATTTCGTTATAATTAATATTTTTTCGTTATATAAATCCTTTTATATATATATAAACTTTTAACTTTTCGAAATCGTTTATTAATATAAACTTTTTTTATAATATTTATATAACGTTTATTAAATATTTATATATTATTTTAATTAATAAAATAAATTTAAATAATTTTTAATTAATATTTTTTTATATTTTTATAAACATTATCTTTATTTATAAAAAATTTTTAAAATTTATTAAAGCTTTTTTTAATAACGAATTATTTTTAAACATTATCGTTATTAATTTATATATTTTTAAATATTTAAAAAAATTTAATATTTTATAAAAATTTTTGAAAATATTATATTATTTTTTTTCGAATAAAAACATTATTTATATATAAAAATAAACTTATATTATTATTTTAAAAGCATTATTAAAGTTTATAAATTCACGTTTTTAATCGTTTATAATATTATTATTAATAAAATCGAATTTAAAATTATATTTATTAACATTTTTACCTTTTTAAATAAATCGTATTTAATATAATTTAATTATAATTTTAAAATATTTTTCGAAAACGTTATATATATAAAATTTAAGAATTATCTTTTTCGAAGGATTACGTTTATATTTAATAAAATTTTTTTTATTTTTTTTATTTATTTCGTTATTAAATATAATATTATTATTATCGTTTTAAATATTAACTTTTTATTTATTCTTTTTATTAATTTAATAACGAAGTTATTTTTAAATTTATTTCGAAAATAATTAAATAATGTTTTTTAAATTAAAAAAAATATTTAATTTTATAAGATCTTTATATATTATAATATAAAAAATTATAAAAAAACGTTTTTTTTTATTAATTATATAATATAATTTCTTTTTTTTTATATTTTAAAAAAATACTTTTTATATTTTAATTAATTAATTTTTTAAATTAAACTTTTTTTTTAATTAATAAATATAACGTAACGTAATTTTAAAATATATAAATATTTATAACGAAATAAATAATTATTATTAAAATTTAAATCTTTTTAATAAATTTTTATAAAAATTATACTTTTAATCGATAATTAATTTATTTTATTAATTATTTTAATAATTATTTTTATAACGTAATTTTAAAAATATATAAAAAAATTTATTTAAATTATATAAACTTTAATTTCGTTTTATATAAATTTAATAACGCAATTTATAACTTTATTTTAATATTAATTATAAAATAACAATAATTAAAATTTAATATTACTTTTTTATAAAATTCGCTTATTTTAAATATATTAAATTTTCGTTTATTATTTAATTTTAAAATTTAAAATACTTTTTTTTTTATTTTCGTTAAAAGATTAATTAATAAAATATTAAATTATTTTTTTAATATAACTTTATAAATATTATTAAATATCGCTTTTAATTTTCATCGATTTTATATTACGATATTAATTATAATTTTTAATTATTAAATTATAATATAAATTATTATATAATAATATAAATTATATTATACTTATATCGTATTATATAATTTCGCTTATATAAATTAACCTTTTTTAAACGGTTTTTAATAAAAACTTCTTTATTTTTATTATATTATAAATTATATAAAATAAAATTTCGATATCTTTAAGCTTAAAATTTATATTATAAAATCGTTTAATAATTTAAATTAAACGTTTAATATTAAAATAATAAAATCGACGATATTATAAAATAATTTTCTTTATAAAATCTTCGTTTATTATAACTTTTTCGTTATTATTAAACTTAAATATTATATATTAAAAAATAATTAACTTATTATTATTACTTTTTAATATATATCTTTATTTATTATTATTAATTTCGAATTTAAATATATTAAAAATTTATAATAAAAATCTTTATTTTTTTATATTAATTATTATAAAAACCTTTTTATTTAATAATTTTAAAATATTATAATTTAAATAATTATTTTTTTTATATTATACTTTATTAAAAAATATCTTAAATGAAAATTTCTTAATAATTAAAATATACGATATTATTAAATTTAAACGAAATTTATTAAATTTAATTAATTATTATACGGTGATATTAATAATTAAAGTATAAATAAAACTTACTTTAATATTAATAACGAAATGATTTTATTTAATACTTTTAATTGTTTTTTTAATTAAATCGTTAAAATTATTAATAAAGTTAATATTTAAATCGTTATTTTATAATAATTAATTTTTTATATTATTTATAAAATATATTAAAAGAATTATTACTTAATAAGTAATAATCGTAACGTTTAAAACGTTTTTTATACGATTTCTTCGATATTTTTTTCTTTTTTAACGCCTTTTTGCTTAATAAAGATTAAAATTATAACGTTTTTTAACTTAATTTATCGATATATAACATTAAAGATTAATTTATTATATTATTTAAATAACTTTTTTAATATATTTCGCTTTATAAAAACGATAATTAAAAAAGTAAAACCTTTATATATATTTTTAAATTTAATCGAAATTATTAAATTATTAAATTTAATTAAATAACCGTAATTATTATAATCGTTATTATTATTAATAACTTTATCTTTACTTTTATTTTTGCTTTTATTATTATCGCTTTTTCGTTTTTCGTTTTCGTAATATCGAAATATATATTTATATTCGTTATAATTAAAGTAAAAAAGCTTTTTTTTATCGTTTACGAAAAGCTTATTAAATCGTTTTTTTTAATAAATTTAATTTTTTTATTTCTTTATTATTATTACTTTTTTAAATATATAACTTTACATTTTTATACGATTTATTAATGCCTTTTATTTAATTTTAAAATTTAATATTAAAATTTTTAATAAATTTATAAGTAAAATAATCGATTATTCGTAATATAAAGCTTATAATTTTATATTAATAAATAACTTTATTTTTTACAACGTTTATAAATATCGTAATATAAACGACTTTGTTTAATTTTATATTAATTAACTTAATTTTTTTTATATATTTTTAAAATTATATAATAAAAATAAAAGAATTTTTTTCGTTATATTTAAAATTATAAAAATTATTTTAAATACTTTATTAACGTATTATATTAATTATTAAAAAGGTAAATTATAAAGTTTTTAATATTTTAATTTTTAAAATTATACTTGTAATTAATTATTAAAAATATTACTTATAAATCTTTATAATAACTTTCGTAAACTTAATTTTAACAAATTTAAATAATTTTATATCTTCCTTATAATCGACTTCTTTTAAAGCAAAACTTAAAAAATTTCGTTAAAGTTTTTAATTATCGAAACCTTTAAAGTAATTTTTCTTTTTAACTTTAAAAAAAAACTTTTTTTATTTTTTTTAAAATTCTTTTTAACGAATTTTTATAAACTTTTATTCGTTTTTAAATATTATGATTAAAATCATTTAAATTTAAATTATTTAAATCGAAATTATTAAAACTTATACTTTATATACTTTTATATCGTTTATTAAATTTATTTATTTATTAACTTCTTTTATAATAATATAAAGGAAAAAATATATAATTTTTTCGTTTATTTAATTTCGTTATTTTAATATTAATTAAACTATAATAACTTTTTAATAAAATAATTATTAACGAAATTTTAAATTATTATTTATAAATATTATAATAAAGGTTTATAAAATATAATTATTTAAATTATAAAAAATGTAAAAATTTAAAATAAACTTAATATATAACTTAATTTATTATAAGATTAATATTATAAAAAAATATTTATATATTTAAATAAAATAAAAATAATTTATTTATTTATTTTATATTAAATATTTAAATAAACCTTATAATTAAAGCTTTAATAAAATAAATATTAAACTTAATTTTATTTTAAATAATATATCTTTTATATTTAATATTATAACGTTAAAATATTACGAAATAAATAAATTTATATTTATTAATAATTACGTATTTATTAATATTTACACTTACTTTATATAAATTTTATTAAATATTAATTATATATTTATTTATTATTAAAATATAACGTTTATACGTTTATTTTATATTAACTTATTAATTATATAATTAAAGTTAATTTTAACATTACGATTATTTATATATAAACTTAAATTTTATATTTATATATTTTTAAATTACTTTATAATAACGTTTATATCGTTTCGATATTAATTTATTATTTTTTATTATTAAACTTTTATTATTAATATAACTTATTTTTTAATTTAAGCTTTTTTTATAAAGTTATATATAATATTTTTAATATCGTTTATTATTATAAAAAGTTTATTAAACTTATAATGATTTATAAATATTAATAAAAAAACAAAAAGTTATATATTTAATTTTAATAAAAAAGGAAAATTTAATATAATAACGTTAAAAAATTAATTCAAATAACCGATTTATTTATAAGGTTTTATAACTTTTTTATTATTAAGATAAAGTTGTTTAAATAAATAAAAAAATCGCTTAATTATCGAAATTTCGGCTAAGTTAAAAAGATAAAATATTAAATTATAACTTAACTTAATAAAAAAATAAAATAAATATTATTAATAACGTAATCGCTATAATCTTCGGTAACATTAAAGGTTCGTTTACTTTTCGCTATTATTAAAATCGATTTTTTTCGTAAATCCTTTAAGTTAAAATTAATAAAACGTCGTTATAAATAATATATTTATCCTTATATAAATCTTTTAATTATTAATTTATAAAAGCGAAATTATTATTATATTAAAATATATAAATAAATATTAATCTTAAATAACTTTCGAAAAATAAAATATATATTATTATTTTAAAAAATTTATATTAATTTAATTATAAACTCGAATTATATATTAATCTTTATATTTTAAATGTTATACGTAACACTTTAAAACACTTTCGATATTTAACTTTTTATTATTATTATAAACCGTTATTAAGGCACTTTATTTATTAATAATATTATATAAATCTTATTTATTAATTTTATTAAAATTATATATATATATATTTAAAATATAATTAAAATATTTATTAATTTAAAAAATATAATCGTATATTTAAATTAATTATAATATATTTAAAAAACAAGTTTTATTTATTATTATTTTTTAATTTTAATTTAATAATATATATTTTTTAAATTTAATTTTAAAAAAACTTTTACGAAATTTAATTAATTTATTATTTCGAAAATAAAAATTAAAAATTAATAATTTTTAATCGTAATTTTATTTAATGCTTAATAATTAACGTAAAATTATATAATATTTTTTTTTTGAAATATATAATATTAAAATAATTATTTTTAATTTAAATTTTCGAATTCGTTTTATATAAAAATATTTTCGTAAATATTTTTTAAATATTTATTATTAACGTTTTAATATAAAATAAATAAATTTTATAATTAAAAGTTATTTTAATATAAAAATAATAATATATTTAACTTTATTTAATATTAAAAATTTTATTATTTTTTATTTAAAATATCCGTTACGAAATTTTATTAAATATTTCGATAAAATTATTATTTTTAATTTATTATTTTTATTAAATTTATAAAATTTATTTTATAAATCGTTTTATTAATAAAAATAAATTTAATTAATTTTTTATTATTAATTTCTTTTAATCGTTAAAAATTTATTAATAAATAATAATATTTAAATTTATATTTAAATATTTTATTTTTAATTTAAATAATAAAAAGTTTAACGTTTTATAATTATATTAAATTATTAAAAAAAAATTATAAAATTTATAAACGTTTTTTTTAAATATTCGTTATTTTTATTTTTATTTTAAACGTTTTATAATATTTAATAAAAACTTTATTAATTTTAATAAAAATTAATTAAATTATAATTATTCATTATAATTTTCGTTTTTAAATAAATTATTAATTATAAATATTAATTTAAACTTTTATATTTAAATTTATTTAAATTTAAATAAAAATTAACTTATTTTTTAAATATATAATTATTTTATTTTTAAATTATAAATTTAATTTAATCGTTTTTAAAGTTTTTATTAAAATAAATTAAATATATATATTTATTTTAACGAATTTTTTTCGATTTAAAATTTATTAATTAAATAATTATAAAATATTTCGTTTCGTTTTTAAATTAATATAATAAATCGTTTTACTTTTTTTTTAAATAATAATAAAATATATATTTCTTTTCGTTAAAATTTTAATAAATAAATTTTAATTTTTAAAATAACGCTTAATTATTTAATTTATTTAATTCATTATTATTATATTTTTTAAATAATTAATTAATTTTTTTAATTTAATTTATTTCGTTTTTTTAATATATTTAAAAAAAAATAAAACTTTAATCTTTTTATTAAAAAAAACTTTAATATATAATTATTTTTTTATTTTTTTTAAAATTTAATTTTTTTATTAAATAATTTAAATATTATTATTTTTTATAAATATTTAAAAAAAACCTTTTTAAAACAATTTTTTATTTTAATAATTTCGTTTTTAATATAAATTATAAATAATAATAAAAATAATATATTAATTATTAACTTTTTTAAAAATTAATAATTAAACTTTATATATTAAATAAATACGTTTATTATATAATAAAAAAATTTAAAAATTTTAATTAATATAATTAAAATTAATGTAATTTTTTTTATAAAAATTTATAAATTAATTAATTTCGTATTTATAACGATCTTTTATTAAATTCGAAAAATCTTTTATTTTAATATAACTCGAAATTAATCGTAAAATTAATCGTAAAAACAACGTTAATACGAATAACGAATATTAATAAAGATATTCTTTTACGATTAATCGATTTTAAATTAATAAAAACTTAATGTCGAGCTAGTTCGAAGTTAATTAACGTTAATCTTTTAATTAATTTTAAAAAAGATTTAACATTTTAATTAAATGCATTCTTTAAGTTTTATAAGTTACTTAACTTTAATTACTTATAACTTATAACTTTTAAACTTATAGCTTTTAAACTTATAACTTTTAAACTTATAACTTTTAAACTTATAACTTTTAAACTTACAGCTTTTAAACTTATAGCTTTTAAACTTATAGCTTTTAAACTTATAAATCTATAAACTTACCTTGTAGCTTTTAAACCTACAGACTTACAGCTTATAGACCTACAGCTATAGGTGGCTGTAGCAACTGTACGATGGCAGCAGCTAGGTAGCTTACAGACCTACCCTACAACCTACAGCCCTATAGCTTTTAGACCTACAGCTGACCTACAGCTGTATATAAGTAGCTGTAGCAGCTGTAAGTGACTGTAGCAGCTGTAGGTTTAAAAGCTGTAGGTGGCTTACAAACCTACCCTGTAACGTACAAACTTACAGCTAACTTATAGCTGTATATAAGTAACTGCAATAGCTAGATTATTGTAACCTATAAACCTACAGCTTACAGACTTACTTACAGTTAACCTTTAGCTATATATAAGTGGTTGTAATAATTATACGAAAGTGGCTTATAAACTTATAAACTTATAACTTATAAACTTATTAATTATTTATTAATTATCTTTCGAACTTATAAACTTATAAATTATAACTTTAAAACTTTAATTATTTAAGGATTTTTAAAGTAATATAATTAAATATAATTAAATAAATATAATTAAATAATAATAACTTTAATTATTTACTTAGCTTTTAATTAATTAACTCGATTATAAATCGATTAAACTTACGTATAAGCGTAAAATTAAATATATATATAAAGTTAAATAAAAGATTTATATATAATAATTAATATAAAAAGCTTATAATATAATAATTAAATTTATAAAATCCGTAATACGTAATAATAAATTTATAAAGCTTAAAGTTCGAATTTTTAAAAAAAAGCAAAAAGATTTAAATTTCGTAATTTAAATTCTTCGAAGTTTTTTAAATATTTAAATTATTATAATATATAAATTATTATAAAGTTTATAAATAAAAATAAATATTACGGTAATTTAAATAACTTTATTATTATTAATAACTTATACTTTAATTTTTCGATTAAAATTTTCGAATTTAACGTAATAAGTTATAATTTATAAAATAAAATTTTATCGATTTTAAAAGTTAAAAAAAAGTTTTCGAAACTTATAAAAAGCCGTACTTTTTTACATTATAACGGTTAATAAAATTTTATATTATTATAATATATTTATTATTTTATTTAAAAAATATTATTTATATAATTAATAATTTAATATATATACGTAAATTTTAATTTTTTTATTTTTTAATTTAATTTTTTTATTTTTATATTATAAATTTATTAATAAAAATCGATTTATATATTTCGATAATTTTAAATTATTACGTAATTTTATAATATTATATTAATTTATAATTTATCGTATGAATTATTTATATTTAATTTTATTTTTTACTTTTTATAAAATTAAATTTTTTTAACGATTTAATTTAATTTTTTTATTTTTTTATATAATATTATTAATAATATTTATATTTATTCGTTAAATATAAATTAAAAATTATTAATAAAATAATAATTATTTAAAAAGTTTATATTTTCGTAAAATTAATTTTATAATTTATTATTTTTATTAACGTTTTTATAATAACTTTTACTTAATAATTTAATAATATAACTTTATAATTCGTTTTTAATTTTTTTAATTATAAAAGCTTTTTTTTTACGTAAATTTTTACTTTTATTAATTATTACGTTAATAATTAAATATAATATTAAAGAATTATAAAAATATAAATAATTATAAACTTATAATATAATTATTAAATAATAATAAAATAATTTTAAAAAATAAATATAATAAATTATTTTTAATTAACGATTTTAATTAATTAAAAAAAGCTTTTTATATATTTTAACGTTTATAAATCGTTACGTAATTATAAATTACGTACTTTAAATAATTATACTTTTTATATTAAATGTATTTTTTTATAATTAAACGATTTAAAAAAAAAATTTTAATAACGAAATTTATATAATAATTTATATAATTAATAATAAACATTATAAAAAAAATTTAAAAAAAATTTATATAAAAAATAAATAAATAATTTTTAAAATTAAATATAATAATTATTAATTAATATAAAATATAAAATAAAATTAATATTAATTTAAAAAACGTATTTAAATTAAAATAATTTTAACTTTAAATTATTAAATAATAATAAACTCGTTAATAAAAATAATTAAAAAATATAAAAAATTACGTTTTAAATAATATTAATTAATATTAAATATAAAAACGATAATATAATATAATTTATTATTATTAATTAAATTTATATTATTAATATAATAATTATTAATATTATTATTAACTTTATTAATAATATTAAAATAATTAAAACTTTTAATAAAATATATAAAAATAAAAGAATTAATAAATAAATAAAGTTATAAACGTTAATATAATTAAAATTATAATAAAGCTTATATTATTTTCCTTTAAATTATAAAAGTAACGAAAGGTTTAATATATAAAGTTAATAATTATTCTTCGTTATATTAATATATAAAAAAAAAATAAAGCTTTTATAAAACTTTTTTTAAAAAGTATTAACTTATATTAAATGTAATTTTAATATATTAAATAAAATTCGTTAAAATAATTAACTTTAAATTACGTTATTAAATTTAAATATTTAATTTAATATATTAAAAAGATTTAAATATTTATAAATTCGATTTAATAATTTATAATATTTATTAATTTTATTTTAATTTAAAAAACGATAATTTAATATAATAAACTTAAAAAAAAATATATTTTAATAAATATTAATAATAATTATAATTTATATATATAACGATTTCGTTATTAATTTTTAAATTAAAAATAATAATAAAAATAAAAATAATTAAAATTATAATAACGATAAATAAAAATTAATTTAAAAAAATAATAAATCGTTATATTTTAAATATAATAAATATAATTATAAAATAACGAATTATATATAAAAATATAATAATAATAATAATAATAATAATAACGATAATAACGATAACGATTTAAACGTTATTAATTTTATAATATTTAATAACTTTATAAAGTTTTATAAATTATTAATAATAATTATTTAATAAATAAAAATAAAAATAATAACTTTAAATAATTACTTTATTATAAAAACGTATAAAATATTTAATAAAATAATAATTTAATAATTTAATTAAATAAAAAATTACGTTATTATTTAACGTTTATAATTAAAATAACATTTAAATAATTAAATTTTTAATTTAAATGTTTTTAATAATTTATAAACTTTTAAAAATTAATATTATAATTTTTAACTTTTAATATTATATAAATATAATTTTAAATTTATTTTTTAATAAATTAAAGATTTTTTTAAAATTAAATATATTATATTAATTTTTATTATATAATAAAAACTTTTTATTTATAAAATTAATTTTCGTAATTTATTTATAAATTATAAATTATATTGATTTTTTTTATATAAAAATTTATTAAAAAAATAATTATAATATTTTTATTAATAAATTTAATTATTTATATAATAATAAATATTATTATTATTATTATTTATATAATTTAAAATTATAAAAAAAATTAATTAATAAATTATTATATATATTAAATTATATGTTTTTTTAATAATTATATTTATAATATAATATATTTTAATATTATTTAAATTTTTAATAATAATATATATTATAAATATTAATATAATATATTAATCGATACGTAATTTAATATTCGAAATAAAAAAACAAATAAGTTAATTTTAAATAAAGTAAATATTAAATAATATTTAAAGTTTACTTTATTACTTAAGCTTTTTTTCGTAAAATAATTACGTTATTTTAATTATAACGATATAATTACGTTATAATTAATAATTTCGTATTAAATATATTCGTTAAATTTAATATAAATAACGACTTATAAAAACCTTTAAAAGTTAACGAAAAAAAGCTTAATTTTATTTAATAATTTTCGATTTATTAAATATTTAAATAATTAATTTTATATAAAATAAAAAAATAAAATTACTTTTTTATTTTTTAATAATAAATTAAATAAAATATATATAAATAAATAAAATATATAATTAAATTCGAAATTAAATACGATTTACGAATATATATATATTTATTTATATAACTTTAAAAAAAGTTTTTATCTTTAAATAAAAGATTAAATTTTATTAAATATTCGCTTTATTTTTATTAAAATACTTTTTAAATTAATATGTTATTATTATTATTTTAATTAAAAAAATTATAATGCTTTAAATTTCTTTTATATAATATTACTTTTAAACGGCTTTTTTTAAAATAATTAAAATAATAATAATAATATATTAATTTAAAAAACGTTTTAATATTTATTCGTTTAAAAAGTTATTAAGTTAATATATTATTATTATTACTTTAATTATTTAAACGAAGTTATATATAAATAATTTTATATAATAAAAACTTTTTAAATTAATATATTATAATTACTTTTTATAATATATAAATTTAAAAAGCGTTTTAATACGATTTTATAAAGTAATTTTTATAAAATAACTTTTATAAAATAACTTTTATAAAGTAATTTATTAAATTAATTTTATATATTTTTATTTTTATTTTAAAAAAATCGTAAAAATTTATATATATATATTAATATATAATTTATTTATTTTTAAAATTTCGAATTTATTAAATTTAATTTAACTTTATTATAAATTATTTTATAAAAAAAAATATGAATTATAAACATTTAACGACTCGAAAATTACCAAATAAACTCAAGCCGCCGTAACTCGAATCCTATCCCTACCCTCTAATTGGTCGGAATTTTAATGGGATATTGGTACTTAGAGCTACGGCGGACTAAGAACTAAGGCAACTTAAAGTGCCTTTTGCAGCTAACAACTGTTAACTTGCATATACGGCATATATTCACTAAATATCTCCGAATATTGTACTTTCAAAGGTTGGTTGGGGCTACCGGATGAGCGGTACCCGTCCACCTCGTTGTCTGTCTTGATTTCTCCTTTATTTTCCTTACCAAACCCACGAGACAAAAACTAGGATCTGAGATAACCTAGACACGACTTACTTCAACTTTTCAGATCGTCAATAGATCAACGTCTTACTTGTTTGTTCATCCTGTCCCCAAATTCTGCCCATGCTTTTTTTCTCCTTTTAATCAAGTACCGCTATGACGGCCTTACATCCCTCATCTAATAAAGGCCTCGTGGTAATCCACGCAGCACTTTTCCGAATGGGAACCAAGTCGATGGCCGACGCTTATAACCTTCTAGGCTATCAAGCCGACCATGGCCAATATGACGTTATTGGCAACCCTTGGGTCCGACTTGAGGAGGCTGCCGAAGCAAAATGGCCTTGGGTCCCTTCTGCGCGTCCAAGATCACCCTTCTCACGTGCAGACTGGGATCGAGATTTATCCAAGTACGACGTGGTCACTGATACATGGTGTTACTTCGCTCCCGACCATATTCGAGCGTATCCTGATGCCAAAGTTGTCCTTGTTCAACGGGACTTCGATACTTGGTGGCCTAGTATAAAGTCCCAAATACTCGCCCCATGCTTCAGCAAGAGTGGAGGATTTGTCGGTTTCGTCGCGTGGTACACCATGGGGATTCGAGCTGTCCAAGCGATGCGCAAGGCTCATTGCGGATTCTTCGGTGCGCGGAACATGGCAGGAATCGAGTCGAATGCGCATGATGCGTATGAGGGATACTTCCAGACGATCAGAGAGCTTGTTCCACCTGAACAACTCCTGGAATACAGATTGGGTGATGGTTGGGAACCCCTTTGTGCCTTCCTAGGAAAGGATGTCCCAAACGTACCGTTTCCTCGGGCAAATGATAGGGCGTTTTCTGAAGAAGGCATTGCTAGCAGACGCAATAGGATGTTCGTTCGGGCTATTGGTCGAGTAGCTGTACCTGGCGCTGCATTACTTCTTGTGTTATGTAAGCTCCTTGGAGTACCTGGGTGGAACCAAGTAGGATATGTCTATCTAGTCCCCCTTGCGATGGCAGTGTTGTTCCTAGAGAAGGTGGTGCCTGTTCAAAAGCCCATGTAGAAGACGAATAAATGAGAAGGTTACATTATCACACCATGCTATGGATGTACGCTCAGCGGCATCAGAGGCATGATCTAAAGTAGCTCTACCGTTAAGAGCCAAGAATTACATTGCGTTCATGGAGCTGTTTGCGTGGCATTGCGAACTTGACCAAGGGGCCCTTTGATTACTAGGAAGTTAAAGTTCGATTTATTAAACTATTTAAATTATCACATACTTCTTCTACGTCAAGGCATCTCCCACAAACGCCAAGTTCACAATGCCAGCAAGTCCATACAGCGCAGCCTCGTTGGTAGTGATCCAGGTCGCCTCCTCAACCGGGGCTAGGACCTGGCTGCCATTCAGGAGCACCGTAGCCCAGGGGTCGTCTGGCAACAAGCCATCGCTGCCCGGGTTGAAGAATTCGTTCCAGGCACGCTCGGCCAGAGTCGAGTTCTGGAGCCTGTGAGCCGCATAGGAGGTCAGTCTCGAGTGGCCTTGCTTCAAGCTCAGCGAGCCGAAGCTCTCGCCGTATCGAGCCTCCTGTTGCGCGGAAGTGGCGCCGTAGTAGATGCAGTAGTCGAGCCATGCATCCTCGAACCCTTCCGGCAGGTCGTCACCGACATGCTCTGTGATCTGCGCGATTATCTCAGGCAGGCCGAAGCTTGCCGAGAGATGGGACACCTCGACGTGTCCTTGGTTCTCCGGGTCGGTTGCCGGGGGAGAAATCACACCGTCGTCCATGTTGTAGAGTGCCTGTCCCGTGACGAAGCCGTTTGTTAGATTGGCGATGCTCCGCATGCCCTCGAAGAGCTTCGACTTGGATTCCTCCCATCTCGATCCACGTCGCTCGTATTCAATCAACCATGTGATTGCGAAACCGGCCCAGTCAAGCCCAAGGTCTATCTGCAGAGCATTAGGATCAGGGACGTAAGTGCCGTTATCGTCCCGAACCTTCCGCCTGGGATCGACAACTAGGAACACCTTCTCGGCGTCTAAAACCTCTTCGATCAGCTCACCAACACGCTCGTCACCGCCCGATAGGTAGTAGAAGATCTTGCGGTAGATGGGCGTGGAAATTCGGATCTGTTTAGCACTGTCACCCCAGTGCTGAACGCCGTGTCGGGTTCCGAATCCCTTGAAGTCGCCAAGGTGATAAACGTCAACTTCGCCTGTGTGCCGGGTGTGGTGCTCGGCGAATCTGTACACGTCGGCTCTTCCAGTTCGCAGGAAGTAGTTCCAGAAGAACAGGTCAGGGGACAGTTCGCTGTTGTCCCACGCATAACCTCCAATATCCTATCGCGATAAGAGTTAGTAATCATTTTGCTTGGGGAGACCTAGTACCAGGGGTGCAGGGGTTGGAAATGTTTCAATATGACATCGAAGTCGGAACTTAACTCCACGAGGTAGGACAGAGAATGTAGGTTAAAGGGTACTCACATATCGCCAGGTATGCCTGTCGTCATCATAGGTATGCATGATATCTCCGTAGTCCCAGAATCCATACCACTTCCGCTGCGATACCTGATTTTCATAGAAGCGGAAGAGGAAGTCGAGGTTTTCCTCAATTGTTTGTGCTGTTCCTGTGGCGTTGCTTGGTGGTTGCCAGTAGGTGCCGATTGCGTTACTTTGCCTGATGCGCTCCGGGTCTGTAGCCAATGCCGGGGGCTCGTTGATATGGTCTGTCAGGGTAGCGAGAGTATCCGACTCCGGTGTCTTTTCGAATGCGAATAAGAACAACTCATTGGTTCTCCCAACTCCGTGCGGGGTGTTATAGCCTCCCTCATAGTCTTCATACGTGATTTCCAACGCATCTAGCTGCTTTTCGTAAGTATCTTCCCCTAGACCGTCGTGGTAGGGTCGCAGGTCCAACGGCTCGGCAGAAGGGCTATAAAGCCAAAGCGTAATCTGGCCCGAATCGGAAGCGGCGTTTGTTATATCAAGGGCGGTTGGGTAGCGCTTCCAGAAGTCACGAAGGCCAACAGCAAGACCTCCCTGGGTAGCACCGCCTAGATAAGCCAGGCCACCGGCTCGAGTTCCACCGGGTATCTTGACCCAGCTCTGGCCTGCCTTGGTTCGTTTCTTGAGCGTGAACCCATCTGGCGACAATTGAGCTAGGTTATAGTCATTCCAGGCCGGAATCCACTGGAGTCGACTAGAGACGCGAGTATCCCAAGTGTCTAGGCTAGGTAACTCTGACCCCTCGAATTGAGCCTGGCGGACTTCTTCCCCGGGATCTCTGCGTAGGCCAGTGATTCCTTGCACAGCTTCATTAAGGAATCCTCCGTCCACACCGGCCAGTCTCACATGGCGGTTGTATAACTCTTCGTCCGCCAAAGGGACTTGAAAGCGGATGCCAATCCCGGAAATGAAATCCTTGTCGGCCTCCCCATCGAACACCAATGTATGGACCACCCTGATCGCTTCCGAATCTGCATATAGGTAGAATCGGAGGATGAAGGGTAGCCACGCTGCGTGGTCTGACTCGGTGGTTTGTTTAACGCCGTGCTTGCCCCGGACTGTCACCAATGTTCGCACAGGGCCACTGTTTTCAACTTCCACTTCCTCAATGTCGCTTTCAAAGTCGAGGGTTTCGGTGGGTTGCTCGGTCGAGGCCTCATCCGCGATTCCAGTCTGAGAATGCAGGATCAGTGTTCCGTTCTCGCCCACAGTCTTTCCGCTCGAGGTTTGTATCTTGCTGACGATCACCGAGCCTGACTTAGGGAACGTTGCGGTAACTTTTCCCGTGTTCACGATGACTTCATCATCTTGATCGCTAACTTCGAGGGGAGATTGTGCTTGGCGTCTGGTTGACTGTGTGGACGAGGAGTTGTAGGTCTCATTGCCTGAGCTTGATGCGCTAACTTTATATCCTTCCGGCACAGTCTCGGAAGCCGAAATGGCATGTCCAGTCCACTTGATAGAGCCATCCGGCCAGTAAGCCGTCACCCACGACTGGAGCTCTACCTGATCCTCAGCATCCGAAGAAGCCGTGAACTCGGTTGAGTTGACTTGGTATTTTCCGCGAGGCCACGGAAGGCCGAAGGTTGCACCCGAGTTATACTTCGGAGTGTTACCAATCCATTGCACGTCGGCGACGTCTTCTGAAGCCGAAGCAAAGCTAAGGCAGCCAAGAGCTACAAGAAGATAACAGGTCACCCTAGACATGACTGTGTTAGATACCTCTTGAAGGTCTTCTTGGCAGATGGACCAAGCTGACTGATTGTTAACCGGGGAGGGTTGAGAAGACCAATCACTTACTTATTTATAAGGGGGTTGGCTGCCACGGTCTGCATAAACAGTCACCTAATGGCATGGAAGATAGACGCGAGTACCGGGATTCATTTGCGGCGAGATTACCTCGGGGACAATTATTCCGCAAAATATGCACTGTTGGAGTGATTCCCCGTTATCCTTACAACTTGGCCCGACCCGATGATATTAGACGCAATAGATCGCGACTGAGTAGCTGGGATGACGTGACTAGCAATTCACAGCCCTGGTCATAGTGGTCCGCTATGTTGGGGTTAAACGAGGAATACCAAGGAGCTTGTGGGGAAGAGATCTGTTCGTCTGTTTACCCCGCAAATTACCTGGGAGATCGATGTGCCGAGAAGCAAAATCATCGACAACCTACCTCTAGACTCTAGGTAGCTCCAATTTGGAGGTCAAGAGGAAAGTGTCTATTAGTCAGGTAACTAGCAATTGTCTAGAAGAATTATACCTCAATTGGGTACGACTGAGTAGTCTTCCATATGATTACCTCGAACAACCCTAGCTAGGTAGTGGAGAACGAAAACTATCAGTCTCGCGTCTAGATGAATCGAGCTCGTGGTCCGAATACTGGTTATATAGTAGTTACTTGGTTAAGCCGAATTGGGGAATCATGGATTGCAGGAATTGGAGAAAGGGGGTCCAGGTACAGCGGGACTAGTGCAGGGGCACACCGTACCTTATAGCACACGAACTTAATTCGGAGGAGCAGCCTATACTCCGGAAGTCTCGGTGAGGAGGTCGCAGACACGATTAAGTAAATAGTCATTTAAGTACTCCGGAACTTTGACATTGGCGTACAGCCTTGTAAGTCAACTAGATCAGAACTGTAAGAGTATTTATTTAAATATACTGGTATGATTGTTGTTAAACAGAGGTATTTCTATATCTCATAATATGGACGCGGTGCTAGGCTATCAGCCTAGGTGCGCTTCCACCGGGTGTATGTGCTTTAGATGGCTAAAATCTAGAGCGCTACTCTAAAACGAGTTGAATGTGCCAAGGGGGCGAATTGAGCAAAGCTAGGTGTATATCCGAATTACCTACAATTGATATACGCCCAAAAAGTACAACTGACGGAATGTGATGGTTGTTTCATCACAGTCGAACATGATCGATACATAATTTAATAATACAGCAAGACAGCCGATGTAAGTGCCAAGTATTTTCTTTCACGCAACATGGCCCTGTATGAACTACCCAACTAGTTTCGCATGGGCATGTCGAGAGTGATGGCTACTTAGCACGAGGGGTCCTATGATAATACCTACATGTTCCACGGTTATGGACACACTACAATGAAGAGAAGAGTATTAGAAGTTCGGTATATTATAGATAGGTTCTGCCTAAACTCCATACGATAGCATCTCGCACAAAACCACAACTGCCTCGGACAAGCCCACGCACAACCTATAGTCATCTTCAAGCAGCCAAATCGTCCCCGAAAACCGCCTAGGTACATAGCAATGTCATCATAGCTTCAGCCCAGTAATGAATGGACACGATGTCATGAAACCGTCCTGAGCAAGCTATGTCACCGATAACAATCCCTTTGCATGATTACCAACATTCTTCCTTCCTCAGTGTCGATCCTTGAAAGTTGAATATAATGTTAAGCCTTCATCCACAATCCCATCTCCTCCCCCATGGCTGCATGATAAAGAACACCATAGCAAGTGTGATATAGCATATCGTTGAGAGCACGAGATCCAGGAGCTGAATGAAGCTGAAGAACAGGAATCGCTCGGATTCGTGACCGAATTAGTCTTTTCAAAACACCTTCATCGTATGTTCGACGGTGTTCCGAAAATTCATCGGTTTAACAACGGGGGCCACGGGGACCACGGGAAGGAGCGATATGACCGGCACAACTGACACGACCGGAATGACGGGTATGATCACCGGTACCTGGAAAATCACCGGTAGTGGCGGCGGCGGTGCAACGAGGATGGCTGGTCGTGGCTGTACGTAGACGATGTGAGTCATCTTTCCTGAGATAACTTAGAATGCTAGGCGTTTGTGTGTGTATGTGATAACCGGTGAGTTTCGTTGTTGGTAATTACTTGATGCGATAGTTATAGATGCTTAATAATTGCTTTGGTACCGTTGGGAGTATAAATAAGAAGATATCATGGTAGCAGCCTTATATCTTCGTATCAATATACCAGGAGCAACGTAGCAAACACCGTGGCATGGATAACGGCTCATCGAGCTACGAAATATGCTCAGAGAGTCCAAATATGGCAGTTTCGCTTCTGGGAGCAAGACCTAATAAGCGAGCACAGGTCAGAAATGGGATGGCACAGGAGACAAACTGCCAATAACCTGGATATAATCATCTAATCATTCATTGAATATTGTGTATGTGACGTAACTACTAGTCAGCATGGCGGCTGATGTCAAGGGACCTCTTAGCTCACGGTACGAATTTAGACATTTTTGACCTCATACGATATAAGTGACATTTAAAGGACATTCCATTTAATAGATATATTTATTTCTTTACAATTACTAGAACATTGAGAAGATAATATCACGCTTGACGACGAATTCTCCCGACTACAATATCTATCAGCATCCTTATCCACCTATATATTCAACACTAAACATACCACGAACATATGCGCCCTTAGATCCCTATGTCTGAGACTTACACGCCTAAGGACTGACCACATTTTATACTAATACGGAAGATAGTTCGTGGACATATGATTTATTTCTTACGCTCAGAGACCCTGCTAGAGTCCGAAAACTTGGTTAGAGCCGGAGGTAAATTGTGGGCAACGCTTTCTGAAGCCCCCATCTCTGATCTGATGGTATACACTGGGCAAGTGACTACCTGGGGGAGTATTTACGGCATACAATTTCATCTAGCCCTGGGTTGTTTCCTACAAGGAAGAATATTCTATAAGACCTTGCTCCTCCCGCCTCCTCTCTGCAGCTTGCCCTGGTTCCGTCAGGATGTTTGTTTATAAATACCGTTGGTGGTGTAGCGCACCGTTGCTTACACTCGAAACGACGCCCACCTGATGTGTCGGATGTGTAGTTGTTGATTGTTGCACCTTCTATGTGTACATCCATGAAGAGTTACCGGGGTTTAAACAAAGGGCCTAGACAATGGTCTTGTAAGCCCTGTTAGGTGATTGGGGTCGATACTGAGAGTAGGCTACAATCAAAGCCTGAAGTCCATTGTATACCACGGGAATTGCGTGCTTGTAAGCGTGGGGAAATGTATCTCGACCATCCGGCCACGTGATTTGAACTTGTCGAGTTTCATCAGGGGGTCGGCCGTCCATAGAGCACGCTCCGAGAACTACCGCTGTTGTGCCCCGACGAAGACTTGTGAATAAGAGTATCCAATGGGCAGAAGCGGGACCTCTTCTGTAACAGTAGCACGAAGCTGGGCCATGATGAATGTGGGTTGTTGGATAGGGAGCCTAATACGGTTTTTGTTAATGCGAAAGGGGATGTCGTGATACGATTTAAACCATCCATGGCCTTGACTAATCAAGCGAAAATGGGGTATATTAACATGTAGGTCTACACGAAAACGCCAACACAGAGATGGTGTATGGCTATGCGCGTCCATAAGATCGAAACCAAGGAATATCCATTCGAAGCGCTACTGTATCCTCCAACGCCACGCCCCGTGCGTCTATGCTAATCCTATAAAATGCTTGGTGTACGGCGATAGAAATTTCGACTTTCGTTTAGTCCCAGTATCTAATAACGCCGTCGATACCCGCCGCAACGACCTTGCTAGTCTCCTGTGGATGCCACTGCACACAGGTAATAGGCTCGTCGCCGGCCTGTAGCTTGTGGTACATCTTGCATGTCTTCCAGTCCCAGAAGCAGACGAAGCCTTGGGAATCACCGCTAGCCAAGAACTGGCCGTCCGGACTGCACGCAACATCGATGGCATTTCCGGCGTTATTGTGGCCGCGGTAGCTCTTCTTCCGGTTCTGGCGGAACTTGTCCGTCGCACCATAAACCACTATCTGGTTGTCCGAGCTCTGGTAGGCGACGTACTTGCCCGAAGGATGTAGAGATGCGCGGGTCATGGGGTACATGTAAGGCTCGGCGATGTACTTGATGGGGACGGGAATCTGGTAATCCCAGACTCTCAGGGACTTGTCGTCTGACGTAGTCATGAATCGGCGGTTGTCATCGACGAATGTAATGGTGTTGATAGCTGGTATATATTAGCGACTTATGTAAATAGCACGAAAGTGGAATGGGAGATAGGAAGGAGGGGTGGGGGTATAAGAGACGATATAACATACCATTCAAATGATGATCGTATTCTTGAACTGGCGACGAAGAAGGTTCCCGCGTGTCGAATTGGACAATTTTCTTGTCAGACATGCCGGCAAGGAACTCGTGGGAATGCTCGGGGGCAGGGTTGAACTTTATGACATGTGGCGTCTTGCCTGTGGTAAACTTGGAGATGCAAGCGCCTGTCTCGGTGTCCCAGAGCTTCATCATGCGATCATAAGAAGCTGATAGAAATTGGGTGCCTGAATTGTTGAAGCTGATATCGGAAACGGCTTTCGAATGACCGGAATATGTGCGCAATAGCTCCTTCTGGTGGTAGACATCCCATATTTTGACGGTGGTATCGGCGCCGGCAGACAAGAGTAGGTGACCAACGTTGGGGAAGAAGCGCAGAGCCGTGACGGCCTTGCCACCGTGGTTTTTCCATGTATGAATGAGCTTCTTCGGGATATAGTTGGTGATGCTTCCCACGTCTTTGCGCAGGTCGATATCGAGATCTTGCGGGATGTGCATATAAGTACGGCCTTGATAATCGTATTCTTGTGCGCCATGAAATGTGGTCGTCTCCTCGCCCATCTCCTCAACCTCTTTCCTCCTTGCTAGGGCCGGGGCAGGAGCAGATACAACAGTACCACTCGCGACAACTTCACTTTCGTCCTCGTCTTCGTAGACATATTCGTACTCCTCGTCCGACGCCAGCTCTTCAGCTTGAACTTCTTCGTATTCTTCGCGCTTGTATTTTGCCCAAGGTCCGACGTATGCGCCATCTCCATCAGCAATACTAGCGTCGCCTTTCCTCTCTCTCGTATCCCTCAATGCTTTCGCCTCTGCCTTGCGCTCAGCTGCCGACTGGTACTCCCTCTCGGGCCCTCCTTTTCTTTCAATGGCTCGGTGTTTGCTCCGAAACGTATGTTCGCTAATATATGTGTCTTCGGCATGACCAGTTAGGACATTCTTTCGCTTGAGAGCATTCGTCTCGTCTTTGAAGGGATTTGAAGGACCGAACTTGGGACGGGCAAGCTCTTCGCCGGAATATGGAACTACGGCGTGGTCAGGACCGGCCTGTTCTCGTACGATGAGCGCGTCTTGGGGCGCCATATTGGCCGGGTATTGTGTGAAGTCGGCCATGGTTGCCTATGCGATGTATGGCCAAGCAATTATGTAAGGTTGAATGATGAGGGCAGGTGTGTAGTTGTAGAGGATGGAGAAGTTGAAGCTTGTCTCCGGGAACTTTTTCCTGCTACACGGCCTCAATAGGTACAAGAATAGCAGGGGTTCACTGAGTGTAGTTAACACTAAGCACAGTGTATCTTTCTGACTTTAGTTTGTGCTGCTTGCCTAAAAGGTTGAAAGCCCCACATACTTGGATAGTGCATATAGTATGGCTTTAATGCATAGGAACGGACATTTACATATGACTACCAAGTGGTTAAGGATTTAATATTTAACTTAACTATATTTTCTATAATGTCACTAATAATATTTACTTAATTATAACTCTTCAATAACTAGTAGGCATAGCTTGTTCTTTATTAGGGGTTAGGGTTAGATTGTGATAAAATATTATAACCTGGTATATAAACCATTTAATAGCATGATCTTTAAGCTTGCCTTTATACACCTTTTCTAATTTGATAATTGACCAAACATTGTTTATTAAGAACGGTGACTTGAAGCTACGGACTGTACCACAAGGTAATATATGTATAATATAAACAACTGGGAGGAGCGTGTACACCTTTCTACCCAGGTGGCCTTTTTTGCAATAAATATCATGCCATGCTACTTACCTCCTTGCGTCTTCTAACCCACCCTGGGCTCGATACGCAGAACAGTCGATATTACTATACTGGACTATGTCTGCTTTTAAGTTAAAATGATGGTCTAGCTGAAGGGAGCACGAATATCTATGAATCTAGGATGTTGAGATCTTGATTGCCTATCTGACATAAAACCCAAAATATCTGTCTAAATCGTCAGCATTTCTGAGGCGTTGGTTAGGAATTGTAGGAAAGGTTACGGCTTTACTAAAGTTAATGGAACTAACAGAACTGATGGCATACTTTTCGTCACGATGGATATTGCAAAAGCGTTCTACGAATCTGAGTAAAAGGGGGTGAGGACATCCTAGGTGGAAGTGTAAGCACATCAAGGATCAGGAAGTCAATACCTCTTGGTGTGCCTCGTCTAACTGATTTCGTTCAACGTACAAGGCTAAGCAACAAGATCACGACCTGCTATACACATACCAAGTAGCACGAACGCAAGATAGCATCCTAGCTACAGGTCTCATGCAATTATACCGCCCTCGGTGTTACCAACTGGTGCGTAAACCAACTTTAGGTGCTGGTATAACTCGCCCGCAATGATATGCGAACCCGGATCAGCTGTATTTCATATGGAAGTAGCGGTTCAAGATGACACGATGATGGTAGATCACCTTCGCAAAGGATCTAGAAGACCTGTCGATGATGGCGTTAATTATTCACTCGGTTGCGTTGTATGAAAAGAAAAACGAAAAAACAAACAAATACCTACACTGCCAACACGGATGTCTAGGGACTAACTAGATATATCTCGGGTTTTGGTAAGAGATATTCTGTGAGATTAGGTGCATGTAGTTTCTATACCTTACTAGAGGATAGAAACGTGCTGGCATGCCACTGAGTAAGTAGGCTTCCAACTTGAGTCTGATGTGTCATAGAGTAAAGTGCATGCTGAGTTTTGTTTCTGGAGTATGTTGACCCCTGATAGCCTCTTCGTAGCAATCACGAGTACCTAGGTAAGTAGTTACACATTATTTGAATCTAAACCCGATAGAAGCTGTCAGCCCATGCCAGAATCTAAATCACATGGAGTCCATGTTTTATATAAATTGCCCCTTATGAGGTCTAAGCCCATGCTCGCGTCTACTATCAAGAGACGAACCTGCTCGTAGTTCAGTGGGGTATTATCATTCCAGATTTCGTTACTTCTTTACATATTTTTTTCGGAACTTCTCCCAAAAAAAGCTTTCTCCCATACGATGCAGATTTCGTACAAAATAAGTTCTGCGTAGAAAACCCTCAACTCCATCCGTCATCAAACATTTGGACCCTCCCCGAGCCCTCCCCAACCTGTTTAACACCAACCTGGCCGAGTAAGCTCTCGACCAGAAAAAAGAAAAATTAACACACACGATCGCTCATACCGTGTATTTGACTTTGTTGGTCCCATGCAACAACGGCTTGTTATCACTGCCTCGTTCTGCCCTACTCCATCCACACCGAGTCCCTATCCTGCCTGATCGCTTACAATCCTCTCTGCCAAGAGTGGCCCCCCTGAATTACCTAACTCGATTTCGAGCTTTGTGAAGCCTTCCATGTCGTCCGTCCTAACCTCCCAGCCTAGCCCTCATCGGAGTAATGAACCCCCCCGTTTAACGAAGTCAAACTGTATGTTGTACTAATTTCCTCCGACCGCTACGGCTGCTGTAGCGCCTCCCCCTTACTTGGTCTCGTCTCTGATGAGGGCGACGATCATGCTGTACAGGTAGAAGAAGAACATGACGAGATGAAATCCAAGCTTGATAAATGATTCCTATAATACCAATTAGCCGGTGCGCAACTAGGAGAAGGAACTGTCCGTAGCTCGCACCTTCTTGTGGACATTTAACTTCCTGAATATCTCGGTGGCGTCAAGGAGGTGTGTGTTCTCAACGATCCTAAGAAAAGGCCATATTAGTTTCAGTGCGTTCCACAACCAGCATTCGCAACTAGGGCTCGTCTTGCTCCAGGGTATTCGACATACTTCTTCACATTCCAGCCCAGGAGAGGCAGGTTGAGAATCAGGGCTAGCCAGTATCCGTTGATCAAGAACAGGAACGTCAGGAAACCGTGCACGGCGGCTTCCGGGATGATATAAGTGTTGAGGCGGTTGCAGAGATCGATAGGGTTGATGTAGTCACTGTATCACATCAAGGATCTGTTAGTCGAAGTGCTCAAGTACAGAGATAGATTCCTCGGTATCCGAAGAAGAGAGTGGGTTGTTTGACAACGATGACGTAGACGGGAAGACAATAACAACAAAACGAAGCGCAGAGCTGTCGCATGTCGTGACAAAAGTCCTCCCCGACATTGGACAGAAGAATAGAAGAATACGACGCACCATTCTAAATCACTATACATGATAGTGAAGAAGACTTGAAGAAATAGGTTTACGGCATTTATCAGCACGGCGAAGAGGTACAACCACGCCTCGCCCGACATCTTGACTATTTCTCTTGGGTAGGCTCGGGGTTTAAGAGCTTGGTTCGATCAGAGGATATACCGGACCGGGTGAATGAAGGATAATAGGCGGAATTGAGGAGGTTAAGACAGAGAATAACCCGATAGGTGGCGTATTAAAAAAAACCGGTAGTGAAGGGAGAAGTCGAGATTGAGTTTGGAAGGCTTGGTTGGGGTTTCGTTTCGTTAGAGCTTGTGATGGTGAGTTTTAACTCCACCTTTTAGGCCGGTCGGAGAGAGACTAGAGCTTTAGGATGGATATACGTATGTAGGTAGATATGATCCGAGGGAGCAGCCTTTGATTTCTTATCGATTTGAAAAAGGGCGATGGGTTAAGTTATTAAGTATCTAGTGACACCTTTTAGAGTCTAGTGATAGAAAGCCGTTGAGTTGCGCAAAAGAATTATTGTATGTAAAACACAACTTGCCGAGTCGTGCGTTGTGTTATCGGTTTTTCTCCCCCCTCGAAGCAGGAAAAACCTAGTGTAGCACTGACTAGCTTGCTTTCCTTACCTAGGAGCTACTTTGTAGGGCAGGGCAGGCTAACAACTCAGGCAACGTCAGAGGTAGTGCAGAAGGGTTTAATGTTGGTTGGTCGGCAAGCTACGGTATTGTATAATACAAATACTTAATTACAGGTATTTACATAAAGCTGGAGATGTATGAATGAGACGGTGGTGTTTGGTAAAAACAAAACGTTAGCGACGGTGATTTGTGCGCGACATGATGAAAGCGGCTCAGGCGTATAAATTGCTGTAGTACATGCTGGCTGTGGTAGGTACTTCTTATCCTCATGTGGGTTTATGATGAGGTACATTCCTAATTTGATAAGCTCTGAGGGTTCAGGTATCTGAGCTTGTACCCACACATGAGGGCAGCCTAGCACAGCAAGTACTTTAATGCCCTGGACACCTTGAAGGCCTCGTGGGACTGGAACCGCAAGACCCACAAACCGAGAAACATTAAAGTTCTGGCCACACCTCTGTCTCTCACTCGCTGCAGAGGTCATATTCTGGAAATACCTTATAGCCTTATATGATACATCTAGGTACATATCCTCGTTACCACTACATATACCTATCGTACATGGACTACTTTGATATAAGCACCCTAAGTTTAGTAGGTCTATTTTCATATCTGGTACTCCGGGATAACTATTATCATTCTATATGGGCACAGCATATATAATGTAGATTGTGTTCGGTCCTTTGTATATGTGAAGTTGTGGCTTGATTTCTTGCATGATGTCTCGCAACCAAATATATGCTCAGATCCGCTCTTAAGAATACATATGTATTAAGAGGTGCCTAGAATATCCGTCACATGTCGAATGCTTTCTGCTTTCATCTATGTAATATCTACCTCTAGGCTGCGATATAAAGTTGGACTTCCACGGTCCATTTATTTACCGCTGCCATTGGCGTTGGCACCGTTTGCCGCGTTCTCGGCGCTTGGCATAGGCACGGGACCACCCGGCGAGGTGGGAGTTCGTGCAGTCAATACTTCTACGCCAGTTTCTGTCACGAGATAGGTATGCTCTGTATATTGGTCAGTATACCGGTCTCGGCTTTCACCCTATGGAATACCCGGGTAAAGGGGAGCTTACCAAATTGAGCAGTCCTCTTGCCGTCGATTGTCGTACTTGTCCAGTTGTCTGGCCAGGTAATGTCGCGGTACTTTCCTAGTGCGATCATAGGCTCAATAGTAAAAGTCATGCCAGGCTTACACTCTCCTACTGCCTTGTTCTTACCATAATGGGGGACATTCGGGGGGCAGTGGAACAACGAATTGACACCATGACCGCAGTATGTCCTGATCACACTGCAATTCTTAGACTTGGCGTGCTTCTCGATGGCATTACCAAACTCTCGTATCAGCGCTCCGGGCTTGATAAGCTTGGCGGCCTCATCCAAACATTCCCGAGCTGCCTCAACTACCCTGACAGAGTCGGGATCCGCCTTGGCCTTATCCCCAACATAATACGTCTCGTTCAGGTCGGCGTGGTACCCTCCATGGTACAAGGAGACGTCTAGGTTGATAATATCGCCGTCGAGTAGTATGCGCTGGTCCGGGATGCCATGGCAGATAACTTCATTGACCGAGGTACAGAACGATTTTGGGAAGTGGTTGTAGTTCAGCGGGGAAGGGTATGACTTAGAGAGGGTTAGTTATTTATGAGATCGAAAGGGCGAAGGGGGAGGGATATATCGCTGTCTCACATTTCGCTCTATAGAAGCATTGTGGCAGACTTCGTCCAGGTAATCGGTAGTCACACCAGGCTTGATCTCGGCTGCTACGATATCCAAAACTTCTCGTCCCAGCTTGCACACTTTGCGCATGGCCTCTTGCCCCGCAGCATCGAGTAAGTCAAACTTATTCCTGTTCTGGAAGCGCTCGCTCTTGGGCATGCCCGTCTCGGCGTAGTCGGGGTGCACAATCGACTTAGGCACGGGACGCCTCGGGGATAGAGGGTAGACTGGCCGTAGGGGACCGGAAAACGAGAAGGAGGGGAAAGGGTTGTATACACCGGTTGCTGGATCAGGTTTAGACACGACCTTAGGAGTTATGATGTTGTGAAGGATACCTGTCTTATGCATAGCCTTATGCGTATTCTATATGGTGTTGAAGATTGTCAGCGCTATGTAGTCTGAAATGTATGTAAGCAAGTTAATGGGTAAGGCAAATCATACGAACCCAGTTCTTCTTGAAGCAGTCTTGCGAGCAGAAGTAGCTATCGTTGACACCTAGTTTCAGGCATGTTGGACATTGTAAATCAGCATCTTTTTCGCAATCTATGCCCAGACACTTCTTCTTTGCAGGTGGTTCGGTCATGGTTGGTCGGGAGCGAATCGAGGTAGGACAGCACGATTGTCTTCGAGGCGGAGGGATGGTAAGTTAGAATCTAAAGTAGGTAAGATAGAGAATGATGAAAGGAGAAATAGAGTATCGAGGTGGGGAGGGAAAGGATGTTTATAAAATCTTAAGAACCTCAAAAGCGCAAATATCAAATGTAAGGATAACGAACAAAACTCGTCCGAGATCAGAAAATAATTTGTATTTTTAAGCAATTCTACCTAAAAGTACGTAGTGCCTAGTAAGTATATCGAAAGGCGCATTCGGTCTTCAATCAAATCTTTACCACGGTTGGTTGGCTCTCCCGAGAAGCCCCACGCCTTACGCCCCACGTCGGTCGGTTATCGAACTTATCGTAACCATCAGCTACCTCTAAATTGAGAAGGAGGGGTCTGTGATATGCAACAAAACGGACATGTTGGAAGCTGCTGGGGCTTGCTCGCGGCTGGCGCTTAATGTGCCCACATGAAGACAAGGATCATCAAAGGTAGTCTTGGCCCCCAAGTTCTTGAAAGTTACCAACCAAGCTCAGCCGTCCAAACCTAGAAATAGCTAGGTAGGTATATATATATAAATATGTAAAATCCTCGCGATAAAAAGAATGCAGTTAGTTACTGCCTAGGTTGACTATCTAGCTTTCTGGATTTGTATTGATAACCTTTATTGGACCTAGAAAGCAGTTGCTTGCAATACCAGCCCCCAGGTAGCAATGCTGTTTGATCCACGTTGAGAGAACTAACAAGCAGCTAACTAAAGGCAAGGCATAATGGAACCAACATTAATGTTAACTCAGATTTCGCCTTGGCACTTCCCGTTGGTGATAGATGCTTCGAGGCTGTTGTGATTATAGATGTACAATATTGTGGATATGTACAAGACAACTTCAACTCCCTTGAATATATGCATTAACTGGGGGTTTAGTTAGCTGCAATGCATTCGGCAAACACCGACCTGTGCTCAGACTAATATGACCCGATACTGCATAAGTAATCACTCCCTCGCTTCCACCTAAGGTCAATTTCAACGCTGAACGAATGGCTATCATTACAACCTCGAGGCAGAAATACGTCGTGGTCGGCGCCGGTCCTGTTGGATCCTTGGCTGCATTATATGCGGCCAAGCGTGGCTATGATGTTGAGATATATGAGCTTCGGGGTGGTAAGTGCAAATTCCATACGTCTGTTATACCAAGATTGGTGTTGGTTATTCTTGACACCGTATCATGCAATGTGACCAACGAAATGTCCATAAGCTCTATTAAATTCTATACGATGAGAAGCTAAACCAGTTCAGACCTTCGAGATCCCTCGACTACCCCTTTAAACTTCACAAAGTCCATCAATCTCGCTCTGTCGGAAAGGGGCATCAATGCAATGCGTCATGCGGATCACTCGGATCTTCTCGGACATGTCTTCGGGGCAACTATCCCTATGCGAGGCCGGATGATCCACGGTAAACGTCCAACGGGTGAACCGTATGAGGAACCCCAGGACTATGACATTCATGGAAGGGTAAGATCCTCTTGAAGACTACTTCGCGGTTGTTTATCACGTAGTATCATTACGTTGACACCTTCGGGATAGACAATATTTGCTGTTGACCGGGGTGGTCTTAACAAGAGGCTGTTGGACATTCTCGAGGCTATGCCCAATGTCAAGTTCTTCTTCAACCACAAGCTTACCGGCGCAGATTTCAAGAAGTGCAAGGCCTGGTTTGAAGTTCGTCAATCTAGCGGCTCGTTGGATCGCGCAAAAGAGATCGAGGTTAAGTTTGACTTTATGCTCGGAGCTGATGGAGCTCACTCCGCTGTTCGATATCACCTCATGAAGTTCACGCGAATGGACTACCAGCAGGAATACGTCGACACCCTGTGGTGTGAGTTTCAAATCAACCCAGTCGTGAAGCCTCGTAGCTCCAGCCTTGAGTCGCGCTTTCGCATTTCGCCTAACCACCTTCACATTTGGCCTGGAAATGAATTCATGTTCATAGCTATCCCGAGCGAGGTTAGGTTGAGGTCCCCTTTTCTTGCCGAGCATGGTTACTTACAAAAGCTAGGACGGCTCATTCACATGTACGCTTTTCCTACCGAGTGCAGAGTTTGCGTATCTTGAAGCAGACACGTCCAAACTTCCAGCATTTTTCGACCATCATTTTGCGGGTGTCACCTCGCTCATACCACCGACTGACCTAATCTCATCCTTTGAGACGAACCCACATCTTCCTCTCATCAACATAAAATGCAAGCCCTACCACTACTCCAGCTCAGCAGTAATCCTTGGAGACGCGGCACATGCCATGGTCCCCTTTTACGGGCAAGGAATGAATGCCGGGATGGAGGACGTTCGTACACTCTTCTCTATCCTTGATAAACATTCCACGGCCGAGAGCAACAATCCAGAAGACCCCACGGCGTTCGATGCCACTATCCAGAGAGGCCTAGCCCTCGCAGAGTACTCGGAACTGCGTGTTCCCGACGCCCATGCGATCAATGATCTGGCTCTACAGAACTACGTCGAGATGCGCGCGTCGGTATTGTCCCCGGCGTACAGGTTGCGCAAGTTCCTCGAGGAGTTCTTATCCGTCCACGTGCCTAGTCTAGGGTGGCATACGAAGTACTCCAGAGTCAGCTTTGGGAACGAACGATATTCCGAAGTGGTCTCGAAGAGCGATCATCAAGGTAAGATGCTGCTGAATGCGCTCCGTGGAGGGCTCTTCACGTTGATGTGGGTCGGGGCGTACGGGCTCTACGTGCGAGGGCAGCGGTCTCGCATGCCACCCTCTACGTCTATTTTGCGTGACATCTTTTCGCTCACTGGGAGGAGGTAGAGGTGTATCATGGAATCCTTTAATGCTGACTATTGTGTGAGGAGCTGGGAGAGATGATGTCGGTTCCCTACATTTATTGGGCAGCCGTTTTTTAATAACTCTTTAAGACTAGGATGAAGGTTAAATTGATATACAATAAAATTGTCTTAATATTAACACACGATCCTACTATGTCACGCTCACTTCGTAGCACATCAGCCTAGATAGATGTCCAGCTCACTTAGGATCATTGGAAAACGAATAAAGAATTTCAATTAATGGTTATCTGACCTTGGAATTATTTTCCTAGCTATCCTGTATTTCACCGTAGCCAGGAGGTTGGTTCACTTATTGTAGCTAGCACCAACGAGCATACTGCCGACTGCGTAGTAATGTTGTTAGTGCTTGTGGCGGTGCATACCCGCCTGACTGCACCAACCACCGCTAATACGAGGTAATTGAATTTTACTGGGTATTGTTCAAGTACCTGATAATGTACCACTACCCATCGCAGATCACATTACGAAGGTCGGGTTCACAATCACAGGCCAGACTCTACCGGGATTACCATGTGCGGATACCTTGTTGAATAGCTCCATATATACTGTATTTAGCTTTAGCGCATAAGCCACTAAGGTACAGCGCAAGGTACAGTATATGGTCACTGAAATATAGCGGTTAAGGTGTGCTGTAAAAGTACAATACGAAGTATAGCGCTTCTTGGCGCTATAGTCTTAAGTCCGAGCTCATGGCTTACACTGTGGCTTGTAAAGTATGGCCCGTGATTGTGAACCCGACCTTCGTAATTAGCCAAGAAATTCTCCGGCCGGCGACAGGGCAGGGTCCTCGATCTTCAAGCACATCGGAGATTTGTTTTAACATTATAACATTATAATTAGAGTAGAGCAGCTTTTGGAATTTGACGTTTTAATTTTACTCTCTCTCAAGCTTTGCACAACAGCGGTACAGTTCAGAATTTACCAACACCAACACAATGGCTACACCACCACCACAGCCACCACCCCTCCCATACAGAAGCTCACGGCCAGCGCGGCCTCAGCAGTCGCAACTACCGCGGAGCCTCCAGTCGAAACGAATCGATCCGTCCAGCCCAGCCTACAAGCAGGCCGCCAGGAAATATGTCAGTTTCATGGTCGCCGTGCCCATCCTCCTCGTCACCTCGTACGTGCTCTTCGACCGCCTCGCCATGGGAAGTCCTACCAAGACCCTACACCCGGAGCCGCAGCAGGTACAGCCACAAGCACGACCCAAACTAGAGGAGAAACAGGAGGGCTGAAATAACTTTCGGTGGTCTTTATAAAAACATATACACACACGTGGACAACGGTTGATCTGCCAAAGTAGCAACATACGAGATATGGGGAGACACGGTTACTGCTCAAGGAAACAGCCCAACTCACGGCTTGGTTGTTCAGCTTTAACATACCTCACTGGGAAGGCCTACTACATCCAGGGGCCTGTTAATAGTTATAACACCACCCGAGCAAGACAAGGACACGGGAACAGGAATCAATTCGCATTGTTCGTGTTGATATTACCCTACTCTATTAGGTCAACTCTAGACTTGAAGAGCGGATCGAAACATCCATCTTCGCTACCCAATTCTACTCCGACGCCAGCGCCAGAATGTTCCACATCCCTTCTCTCGCTAATCAATAGCCTATTTACGAGAGGCCTGCGGGAACCTCCTTGCGCGACCGCAGTAGATCAGAAGGCCAACCAATCCCAAGACTCCAATACATGCCACTATAATAACCACGATCGCCGTTTTATCGAGGTATGACCCGGCGGCCGGGTCATTCTTATATCCATCTACTTGTCGTCTCAAGATATCCAGCCATGAAGAATCGGTCTCTTCCAAAAGCTGCACGTTGCCGGTCGGGGCGGCCTTGACCACAGTAGTGAGGAGAAAGAGGATGGTAAAGGCGAGAGAGAAAAGGAGAGCGCACATTTTGGACTCTGTGTGTGTGTGTGTGTGTGGGTGGGTGTATTTGGTGCAGTATCGGGTATGTAGCAAGATAGGTTCACTTGAGCGCTGTAGAACTTTTAGGCTCTTGGGGCTTTTATGATCTTTTGGTAATGACTGTCTCAACTGTCTCTGTCATCTATCCGAGGTGACTGATGCTGATTATCGGGCATTAATATATATATTTCGTAGTCATGTTAGATTCGTGGCACTCATGTTCTGGATCCCTCGAGGACAATGCAATTGTCGACATAAATATACAAAGATATATATGAGTCAAAGAGACCCTACCATTTGTTCGATCAATTTCCTCCATTCTTCCATATGCCTACTACTCTATCTATGTAGGTAGACAAGAAACCCAAGATCAACGGATACAATGTCCAGATTGTCCAGTCGCTTTCTTTTCTCTCGTCTTGACTGTTCTCAAACAATGGTATTTATTGGGCATTGTTTCTTCAACCTTAGACGGCGGGCTTGGCATGTGAAGCCAGTTCATTCGCGCATAGACTAGACTGCGCGCTGTCTAGTGTGTGTTTGTGCTTTTCTCCATAGAATCTTGGCTTTGGGGGTTTTATGAGCTGTCAACCAGTCGATTCAACGGGCCTTGCGTTTTGACGACGGCGATTTATGCAGATCACCATGAACCTCGGGCCTCTGCACGAACCGTTCTGTTCTCGGAACATTAACTACTAGTGGCCATGGCCCCTTTCTTTGAGATGACGTAGCATTTTACGAATCAACACGGGCCGCCGCCCCCTTTCAAGTCTAATGCCGTATTTTAGACCCGGCGCTCTTATTTGCGCCCGCAATTCTTGTAGGATAGAATAGGAGATGGTTTGATTTATTTATCATTAAAAAAACTTGGATCGTACCATATCATATCACCTACATTTAATATATATCTCAAGACAGCGGGACTGTTTGTCTTGAGATCGAAGAAACTAGACCGCGAAAACAACGAAAAGACGAGGGGGAAAAAACAGACGAGCAGCGAATTCATCCACTATCGTTATCACACCACCACCATGGCGACCGTCTCAGACGAGGAGATACTATCTCGACTACAGGAACCGCTCGTGGTTTTCTCCATCGTCCTGATGTGCCTGCCCGCCACCGTTTATATAATCGGGTACTCGCTGACCATATTTTTCAACTCCAAAGCGCGCGTGGTTCACAACTTTCCACATCAGGACATCGACGACGAAGATAGATACCATGCGGCGTAAAACAAGCTCTGTCTCGTTCCACGCTCGCCGTACCCATCCAAATTGCGAGGGCGCAGGTCGTCCTAGGCGTGGCTACAACAGGTTATCGTATGTATAGTAATAGGGAAACGGCACGTTAAGCATCTATTTATTAGCCGGTCTCATGTGGCGAGGTTGTATCTCTTGCTAACCTTGTTGTTGCGTATTAGTTCTTTCCTGGAAATGCCCTGTCAGTCGCAACCAATTTTTATTAAAATATTTACACTGTAATGATAACCCATAACTCATTATTTAATGGTCCCGGGCCACCAATAAGTGGGAGGCCAGATACGGGGGGTAGTGACCCGTTGTAGGAATATATAGGTCGAGGATGGTTCCTGGCATGTATATATATTACTACTTAAATTGTAAATCTGGGGATCGGCCAAATGGTAGGGATACGGTCATCGAATTAGTGTCATAAGGCTGTAGATATGGAACAACCATACGGAGAGAATAAAAAATTAATTAGTGTTGTTTCATCGGGTCGTATCTATCATCGTCGAGACGTTGGTTTAGTATCTGATATTGCCCGGAAACCCCCTTTGACCCTTGACATAAGTACACGGACTTGGTAGTAACCGTAACTTATTTGATGACCAGGTTATTAACTAAACTATGTATATTATAATTATGTCTCTCTCTTTAACATATGTATTAGTCCTTATATAATTGCAACTATTAGAAGTTTGGGCGAACGAATTTTGATACCTGGAACCTGTCATTTGAAGATTTACTTACCTCAAGATACAATAACTACATCTTACATATGTTGAAACATATAAATAAGTATGCATGAAACCAACAAACAGTTGCAACCTGCTTTAATCAACCAGTACCGTTTCTTTATAGTTAAGAAGGTAGCTTCAAGGATTGCTATTTGCATACTTATCAATAAGCTTAAATTGTTTATTTAGATGTGCATATATATACTTGATTTATTTTAATAATGCTTCGATACGTATAGTTAGTATATACGAGATTAAAGCGGCAGCAGCTGTCGGGAATCGCAGCTTATGAAGTAAAATTGCACTTAATACTCTCAACAACGACCCATTTCCCAATAGTTGATATATGCAATCTTTTGCAGACACTTAGTAAAGCTCTTAATAATTACCCTGAACAACTGTATTATTATGTACGTCAAGGACGTCAAGGTATTCTAAAAGCCAATATCACTTATAAAGAATGTATATTATCTGCGGGCTGTGTTGAGCGAAGACTTAACAAACAAAATAATTCCTGCTGCCGGTTGATAGGTGAGCTCCGTCCAGGTTGAGTGACTGTTATAAGCTGTGGCTGGTTAGATAGAAACGAAAGGAACAAAAAAAATAAAAAATCGACACAGGCAGGACTTAACCTGCGGTCCCGAGGGTATAAGATTTCAGAATGCAAGGTACATTCGAGTCTTACGCGATCACTACTCTACCATCATATGTTATAATAGGAGCACCAGCATTTGTGAAGGTGGGGAAAGCTTCATACATTAGCCGCTTCACCACAGAGACCAAAGCTATGATTGTTGTATAGTAAGATAATTACTTCCAAATAGGTAGCTATATATAACCCCTACAACTGCGAAATAGTTTGAACATTAATATTCACTATTTGGAATATAATTCCATTTACTGGGGGAACTATAGCACCTCTTTCTTCTTTAATTGGGTTACCCATTTCCGATTTGTTGAGCTTATGGATTCCCCTTTTAACAAGTATAACCATCAAACCACTGCCCTCACCCTGACCTAGCCCGCGGCATACCTGGCACTATACTCAAAAACACCTACCAGTCTCAGCAGCCTTGCTTCCTTCTCCGGGTCCAACCCGATAACCGGTTCAGCAAGAGGATCCCCCGGTCCATCCGCTTCGGGCCCTCCGTCCTCCATCCACTTCCACGTATCCCTAATAGTCTCCATGACAGGTCGAGGCTTGAATCCCTCCTTTATTGCCCTCGAGACATCCCAATTATACAAATCAGCGCGCCTCTTCTCCAACTCGGGCACCCACAGCGGCAGCTCAACCCAGGGGCTAACACCCGCCTCCAAAACCGCCTCGGGCTCCATCCACCGAAGTTCCGAGTGGCTCCCAGTGACCGCGTTCACGCTCTCAAGGAAACACTCCATGGTGATACCAGTCGTCTCGATATCGCCATTAACTATAAACGCGCCGCCGAGCCGTCGCTCCGCTCCTCCGATCACAAACGCAGCCACATCCCGCACGTCGACAAACTGCAGCGCGAGGTCCCTCGGGCAAGGCGCCAGCGTCGGCCCGCCGCGGCGCAGACGCCGCAGCCACCAGGGCAGTCGAGCGCCGTTCTTCAGACGCTCGTGAGGGCCTAGTATGACGCCTGGCCGGACGATCAGGACGGCGACGTTGTTACCATCGGCGGCGGCGGCGGTTCCTTCAACGGCTGCAATTTCGCCGCCGCGCTTGACGAACGCATACGGTGATGCCGTTTCGGCTCCGGGCTTGTCGACGTCGTAGAGGGGCGTGTCCTCGTTGAAGAGCGTGTTCGAGGGTGATGGCGATGGCGGATCATGCACGCTTATGCTGGATATGTTCGTGTAGTGGTGGGCCACGCGACCCCGCAGTGCGGTCACGGCGCTGGAGACGGCGGACGGGTCCCCGCTCCATGTGTCGATGACGGCGTCGAAGGATAGACCGGCGAGGTTCGCGTATCCGCTGCCGTTGGGAGCTAGACGGTCCCCGGTGATGGGGACGGTGCCTTCTAGTGCGGCTTTCGAGCCGCGGTTGAAGGTCGTCACGTGGTGGCCCCGTGCGAGCGCCTCGAGGGCGATGGTGCGGCCGACAAAGCCTGTGCCGCCGAGGATGAGCACGCGCATTAGGTATGGTGTCTTCTGGGTAACTAAGTAGGTGTTGGTATGCTAGGGTTTTGGAGCGGGAGAGGGTAAAGAGAGAACTATTCTTGGGCTGGATGGAGAAGGAGGGGTCTTTTCGGATGATTGACTCAAATATGAGAGTTATATATCTAGTGTGTTGAGGAACATCAAGGTATGTGGGACTTGAAGACACACGGTGTTCATGTTGTTTAGATGGTTTACCTGCTCAGGCTATTGCAATGTTACAGAGTTAACCCTGCACCGAGTTAGGCTGCTGGGTAGCATCGTAAGCACAGCAGTCAGCCGGCATACATCGGCTTGGTGGGCAAGCCGGGGGCTCTAGGATGAAGCGCTCCGGAGGCACTCTATTCTCATGCTGATCGGGAGAATTATATCGTAGACCGTACACCGGACTTGTTTAGTCTCTAGATATAACGATTAACCTGCATTCATGTTAAGTATCAACTAAAATATGTAATTAGGAATAACCGTCGCTATTGTAAGGTCGGATATATGATTCTTTTACCTACGTGATTTGAACCTAATTATTCTGAAGTGTAAGAATTCGCTTCGACTGGACCCTAGGCCATTCTCTCAAGTTGGTGTGCGATAACTAGGAGCTATCGCATTCGTCGCTATTAGTAAGTATGCATCGCACTTGTGTGAATATGATCTATTACACTTTATATCTTCTATTAACACACTATATATTACCTATTACTATGGGCAGCTCTCCGTTGTCCTTACCACGAAACATTAGTGTAGCATATATAGTTAGCAGGTAGCTTAAACAGCAAAACCACCCGAGTTCTTCTGCCTCGGCTCTCCAGCGGCCTCAAACGTGCCGTTCGGCAAGAGTCTCAGGCCCTGTGCCGTGCTCCCTCCCGGCGCAGTCCACGTGACGTTGTGGCCGAGAGACGCCAGGTAGGAGGCGGTGCCGTTGTCATAGGCCCACTCGAGGGAGACCTGGTTGGGGCTGAGCTGGTCGTGCAAGCGGGGGGCAGCGAGGGCTTCCGCGGCCGTCATACCGAGGTCGAGGACGTTACGCACGTTCTGCAGCGTGGCCGTGATGATGCGGCTGCCGCCCGCCGACCCAATGGCGTAGTAGAGGCGGCCGTCGGGCGTCTCGACGATGGTCGGCGAGATGGACGATAGCGGGCGCTTGCCCGGACGGACGAAGTTCGCGGGCGACGGGATGTACCCGAAGGCGTTGCTCGAGCCCGGGATCGAGAAGTCGTTCATCTCGTTGTTCATGATCACGCCGGTCTCGGGCACCATGACGCGCGAGCCGAAGAGCAGGTTGACCGTCGTCGTGAGCGTCACGGCCATGCCGCTCTGGTCCGCCGTCACGATGTGGCTCGTGCCCGGGGTCTCCAGGCTCTCTATGCCGTCCGGGTCGTAGTACGACACGTTCTGGGTCCGGAAGTCGGAGATCCTGGACCGGATCTCCGCCGCCACCTCGTCGGATACCATGCTCTTCTGGTACTCGGCGAGTCCCTCGACGAAGGAGGGATCGCCCAGCTCGGTGCGCTGGCCGTAGGCGAATCGCATGGCTTCGTCTAGTCGGTGGGTCGATAGGTTGACGGCGGCTGGGTCGCTGAATCCCTCGTACCCGTCTAGGATTTTCAAGGTGCTGAGCGCGACCGCGCCGCTAGACGGGGCGCTGCCGCTGGTGGCCTTGTGTCCGCGGTAGGTTATCTCGGCCGGCTCGCGGATGGCGACTGTGTAGTTCTTCAGGTCGTCAAGAGTCATGGTGCCGTTCTTCCCAGTCAATGCAGCGATAGTGGCCTTTGCTATGGCTCCCGTATAGAACGCATCGGGTCCCTGGGTGGCGATGACTTCCAATGTGTCGGCGTAACGCTTCCGCGTGATGGTCTCACCTAGCTTGACTATCTCGCCGTTCGGGGCGAAGTCGATAGCCCAGCTGGGGTCATCCGCGAGAAACTCGTTATCGGAGACGGAGGCGATGTATCTAGCAAGATCTTCAGTGACCTCGAAGCCAAAACGGGCGACCTTGATAGCGGGAGCCAGAACGTCAGCCCAAGGAAGGACTCCGTAGTTCTTGTGAATGTGCTCAAGACCCCGAACTTCACCGGGGACACCACTAGGGACCAAATCAGCAACTGATTTCCTTCTGCGTTAAGTATAGGTATTGGTATTTGGGTGGACGCATACCTAGCAAGACCTCCGTATAGACTAGCATCCGTGTTATTCGTGTACATGTCCTCATAGGCCGCCGCGGGTGCCATCTCTCTGAAATCGATGAATTCCTACATTATAAGGTTTAGCTGCTGATTTCTCTCACAAGACGAGCTCGAAACTGGACGCCAAGAATACTCAATGAAGCAAGGTAGTGAACGTACATATTTGCCCTCGCTGCTGCGAACGAGCGCAAAACCGCCGCCGCCGATGCCGCTGTGATACATGCCAATGACCCCGACACAGAAGACAGTGCCAACCATGGCATCAGCAGCATTGCCTCCAGCTTCGAGAAGGTCGGTCCCGATGTGTGAGCACACGGCACTCTCAGATGCGACAGCGCCAAGCTTCGGACCGTAACACGACGGCGCTGCGACGGCAGATTGCGCCAGTAGTGAGAGCTGAAGCCCCGCGACTGCGATCTTGCTAAGGTACGCCATGGTGCAAGAGAGGAATGAAGCGACAAAGCAACAAAGCAACCTAGAGACCGATAGGAGAGAGAGAGAGAGAGAGAGCGACTGCTCCAAGTGCAAAGCTATATAAGAAGCTAGATTGACTGAGCGTTACTACACCTGAAGCACATCCCTCTACGAAAATCGCGTCTGCGGCACGAGGGTCGCGTGTGGTTTATCTATTCGAAATTGAAGCCGGGCAAAGCTGCCAAGGAAGCGGGAGCACAACCCCTGCTATCATTCGAGGACAAGATGCCGATCCGCAGCAGCAGCAACTAGCTGGGGATCGCAAGGCTTAAAATAGTTAGATGAGTTGCGCCATCTACGTTAGACAAGGTTGAATAGGTGATGAATGTTACAAGGCAATTGCATCTCTTCACCGAGACCTCGGACCAATTGCATTAGCTTTTCAGCGAAGATTACGCCGCCCTCTTATATGTTATGGCCATTGGGTTCTACGAAGTCGTTAACCTTTCTTCTTATGCTTAGATTGAAGCTTCCATGAGGTATGTAGGTAGCCACGTACAATACGTAGGTAACCGTAGCTGCAGCTGCAGCCACGGGAGAGCATGAAGGAAATACCGGCCGAATCCCGCATCCCCTGCGTATTATGCTGCGGGGGGGTCTTATCGAGGGACGAGTATTCGCCAATGGAATATACGCGGGACCTAGAGCTATCAAGTTCTATATTATCATTACGCATGCAATCAGAGAAATCTTCAACGGCCCAGCCGCTTTGTGGAGAAGCCGTCGTGACCTTCCGTTTTGGGCAGACTAAAGCTTTAAAGCTCTGAAGCTTAGCAATACACAATGTAATGCGGTGATTGTTTGCGACCCAGCTATCTACCTAACCAATAACAGAAGATGGGATTCACTTATGTAACCATAATCAATCTAAGCTATAAATTCAAATTCTAACAGTCTATGGCGAAAAAGGATTCAATCCCAGCCATGACGCAATTGTTAGTTCTATTATCTAGTCAAGGTCTTGAGAATCCGTCACGTTGTTTAGCAAATTGCAAACCAACATAGGTAGGTCGAAGGCCAGTTATGAATTATAGACGGAGTACGTCTTATATGCATCGTCAGATACTCTATATCCAGACTTATCTTGTTATAATATCAACCGTCATACACTTCTTCCTGTGATGATAAGCGATTGTATCGTTACGAGGAGGGGGAAGGGGTGATGTAGGTAAGAACCAGTATGCGCCGAACTTAGGATTGACAATCCATCATATGACCAACATGGTCAAACCACATTTAGAGCGAGACTAAACAGTTGTAATCTAAGTATATATATATATATACCTAGGACGGGACATCTCGAGCGCGTACCACAATATCAAAGCTTCGCCTTAATTGCGACCCCACCAATCTCTCCTTTCCTCTCCCCCTTCTCCTTCTCCTTCTTCTCCTCCTCCTCTTCCGCTCTCTTCCTCTTCCTCTGCCACCCTCCAATCTTAGTAGCCACCATGCCGGTCCAGACCTCGAGCCACTTCTTATCGAAGGGAGGCAGGACGCGCCCCGTAGTCCCTGGCTCCGGGTCGCCGGCGATGGCGCGCAGGAGCTCGAAGTACTCCTCGAAGTCCGGGCCGACCGCATAGAAGTTCTTGCCCTCGCCGCGGACGAGGATCCGCTGGCGCTCCCACTCGAGCTGCTCCGGCACCGACGGTAGGGCCTTCTTCGCCCGCCCGGCTAGCGATCGCGCTACCGCCACTGCTTGCCACTCGTACATGCGGAAGGTGAAGCCGCCGCCATTCTGGGGTCACGTTGGTTAGTACGTTAGATAGTTGTCAAAACGTGCGATATTGGCTAGGTCAGGTTGTCTTTGGATTTGTCTGGGCATGACGATGGGACGTGAAGACAAAAAAAGAAAGGAGTTCGGGGCCTACTCACCTGGCCGACGAATGTCAGCGTCGGATCCTCGATATTGAACACGTGCTGGTATACGCCGGGCAGCCGTCGATGTGCTCTCTTGATGCGTTTCTGCACCTCTGGGAGATACGGCAGACTGAACTGGTAGCCCGTACCGAAAACCACATGGTCAACTCCATCCAGGTGAGATTCGTCCGCAAAATGAATGCGGCCAGTGTCGGCGTCGAATTGGGTAATTTCCTTCTTCAGCGCAATATGCGGATGATCGAACGGCTCCCACCCGAACGCTGGTATGGGATCGCCCCTCAGTGCAGAATAGACGGGAGCCTGAGCATAGGCTAAGATCTCGTGGACGACCTCGTGTGAGGACACCGACCCACCGACGACGACCACGCGCTGTACGTTGTTTGTTTAGTGCGGATTCCCCCACAGCATCAAAAAAATGATTAGGTAGGTAGGTAGGTAGGTAGGTAGTAATCGACGTACCTTCCCCGCGAAGCCAGGCGCGTTGCGGAAGTTCTTGCTGTGCAGAATCCTCCCGGGAAACCGCTCGTCGTACTCGGCCAGGCCCGGGATGCCGGGGAACCACGGGACGTTGTAGTGGCCGGATGCGACGACCAGGGCGTCGAACCGCTCGCGCCACCAGTAGTTCTTCCCGGAGTCTTCCTTGCGGAGGGTCAAGACCCACTCGCCGTTGATCTTCTTGGCCCTCTCCACCGTGGTGTTGAGCTCGAGCCGCTTGTCATGGCCGCCGCGCAGGAATATCCCCTCGACCCACTCCCGGATCACCGTGTGGTGCCGAAATGGCGCGGGAGACCCGTACTCGGCCAGTGTGCGCTCCGATAGCTTCTCGGGGAACGGCTCCTGCGTGTAACTCATAATCTCCGGTGTAATGTTACTATGCAGATTTTCATCTGTACATCAATAGCCGGTATTAGCGCATGCGTGCCCACTAGCTATGCATAATCCATCCCTTTTGAAGTTACACCTCGGAAGGAATATTAATTGTGAGCAAGAGTAACAAAAGAAAGACATCCGAGCGACGGCTAGGGTTGATTGCATTGAGAATCACTCACGAATGGCGGTATCGGAGAAACGGATCTGGTAGCTGTTGACTGCCTCAGATATGGGCGTTACCGCCGGTAGCACCTCAGGAATCGGAGGGGCTTCGTCGACAGCATTATTCAACAGAGCCCTCAGAGAAGGTATCTTCGACGGCAGGTGTGGTGTATAGTTCCACGTGCCGCCAATGGCCGCTCTTCTATCGAAGACCCGAATAGTCTCGAACGCCTGCTCTTTCACCAGGGCGTCCACGGCGATGGCCCCTGCAGGCCCAGCTCCCACAACCGCAACTCGTCGGGCTTTGAAGGTCATCTTGCTATGCTAGACGAAGATTAAAAACTTCTCTGAGTAAGACGTAAGCCCGTTCGATCTATGATTGTTCCCAATGCTCTCACACCGCTACGGTCAAGTCGAGTTGGGCAAACCTCAATAACACTCCTCCGAACGGCGGGCAGTCAAGCGTTATAAACCACCGGCACTGGATGTCGTGATACATGATAAGCTCCACTCTAGAGCCAATTATATGGCCCAATTGCTTGAACAACAGTAGTTACTTGTCCTAGAGACATATGACGCCATTCTAGCCAATCGCACGTGAGTTATTTCTATCGCAAAGAACGTTGACATATCGGCGGCGCTGCATGGAGCACGCCATATGTGCAGGACCCCGAGCGGAGCTTGCTAATAGATATCTCGAGTGCGGGACAGGGCTGCTTTACTCATCGGCATGTAGTGTAAACATTCATTCGTTCATTCACCCCACCTAGTTGGTGTAAGCCATTGGATCAACTGCTCAGGATGGGAGGAAGATGTTTTTAGGAGGCAGCCCCCTTGGGGGAAATCTTGAGACTGTATCGTAAATTAATTTATTAGGCTTGACTAGGTGGCTTCTCCTGCAACTTCACATCTAGATTCTGGCCAGAACCTGTATACCCAAATATAGACACCAAATACTAGATAACACTGAGTCTTGCTACAGATGGATCGTGATCACTGACGGCGTCGTCATAGTTCAACCATGTATTAACATGCACATGCTCGTAGCGGGGCGATCTCCTGGCGATCTTCCGAGACACGTACATGTGGTCGAGCTGCTGGCAATTCGAATCGTACAGGTAGGTGTATCTCTCGACTTCAGGGACGCCTGCCGCCACGTCGAGGTCGACTAGACCGGAGTACTCCGTAAATACCCCCAAGGGTTCTACGAAGGCGAACTCGTTGAAGTCACCGGCAACAATGACGGCAGCATTGGAGTCGTATTTCAAGATTTCGGAGACGAAATTGGCCGTGATGTTCCCCTGGGCGGTTCTCTTCTCGACGCCTTTGTTGACAGGCGGTCGGGCATCACCATGGATGGTAGTACTGCCCCCCTTTGACCCAAAATGGACGTTAACAGTGAAGAAGTCAGACAGGCGGCATAGTATGCTCTTGAATTCCCAGTGCGCTACCAAGGGCTTCCGGCTGTCACTCCAAGCCGAGTTACTTGGGTCGATACGTCCGGGGTTGAAGTTGAGAGTTGGACCAGACAGAAATCCGGATCCCTTCTGAACACTGACGGCGTCCGTAGCTGAGCCCGGATTGGGGTTCTTTAATCGAAGCACAGACGGATTGTAAAGGTAAGACGTGCGAATGTTACCACCAGGTGCACCGCCATCCTTATTGTTTTCGGGGGCAATGTCAACGAACGCATACCTCCACCCAGTCAATTCAGCAGTAGCATTGATTAGAGTATTAATAGACTCATCGGCGGAGACAACGCCATTGTTAGTTTCACCGTTGTTGTCTTGCACCTCCTGGAGGAAGAGTAGGTCAGGGGCATCCAAGTACTTTGCGATGTGCTCAGCTCGACCCTCCAGTTCCGGGCTGCCAGGATAGAAATTCTCGATATTGTAGCTCCCGACAGTCAACGCAGCGCAGCTCCCCTTCAAAAGGAATTTCTGTGGATCAGGAAGAACTGGTGAGGGGGTCTCCTTGACGACGAGTGAGGTAGTGGGGAGGATGCGATAGAAGCCGAAAGCTTGGTAGACAACTCCTGTAATATCCTCGAGTTTGTCACCGAGCTTGCCGTCATCTGGATTGCTCGTGCCATCTAAGGGGGTACCGATGATAATTGCCTCGGGATTAGCATCTCCGGAACGCATTGTCAAGCCACCCCGGCGATTGAGACCAGTCACTGGCCATTCACCAACAACCCAGGTGTCACCATATTGATTAGGCTTGGCGATAGCTCGTGGGTTCTTGATAGTAACAAGTTCACCCATCAAACTCTCCCAGAAATCAATGCCAAAATTGTCTGGCTGAAGCTCAGGATTGGCGGTTGAGACTCTGCCCGCATCATTAGGCACACCGAATATCCCACCAACATCGAGAGAGGAAAAATCCTGGGTTGGGGGGTTCGAAGTGTCCTTCCCAATCTCGACAGGTGCGACAGGATGCCCGCTTGACAATATAGTGATGTTTTGAGGGCGGCTGATCTCGGTAAGATAGTTATAAGCATTGCTTGAGCGATACTCTTGAACAGTGCCGCTTAAGGCGACGATGTCTCCCGTGGTGAAATTACCAAGATTAGAACCATAAATGTAGATGGATTCGGAAGTCCTAGAGTCTTCGTCGGGTTCAAGAGATCGAATCCAGAAGCCGCTATTATAGCGGGCAGTGACCAAACCGGAGATATTGACACTTTGCCCATTATATGACGATAGGAATCTTGGCCCATTGACTTCGGCAATAGACTGCGCCAAAGCGACGGGAGAAAGTGCCGTGATAGCGCATAGAGCCTGAACTGTCGGTTTCATGATGACTCTGGTTTCCCCAAGTAATAGGCGGAAATGCATAGATTGGAAGCACCTGTCGTAATAGAGACCTAAGGGTAAGTCTTCGCACTTCACCTTCAAGGGGGAGTCACATAGTTATATCTGCGTTTCTAGTCCTTACCTACAATGGAGAGATAACGAGGTCGGCCATCGTGGTCTCGACTCGAACATTGGAACGCCATGTTGATAGACCAAGAAGTTAGATAGCAATGCCAAGGTCAGTCTAAGGAAAACTCAAATATCTCTGAATGGTTCATTATCGTCATGATCTGGGCTTGGCAGGGTCGTGGTCAGGGAACACACGTGGATTGGTTAGCCTATCCGTAAGAAGCAGGTCGTTGAGCTGAGGAGCCATACGGTCGGAGTTCTAGACATGCACGATATGCATGTGATCTTGTTCATGCCTTGCTTCGCACTACCTACCTATACATAATATGTAACTACTTACCTATATAGTTCGTTTAGACGCGACTAGACTAATGGCTAATGATACATAGGTACCTAGGTAGGTAGGCAAGCAGGTATATCTATCGAGGGGAATTTGCGTGGCGCAAGAGAGGATTGGGAAGGTTGATGAGTGAAGAAGAGGATTAACTAGTGGATTTAGAGCGACCCCTACAGCGTATGTAAGTGGCCTAAGTAGTTCACATCTAACTTTAATAGTAGAGGTAGTTGCCTCGACCCCTAATTTTGCCTTCTTCTTCTGTAGGTAGGAAGTTATAGACTTGAAAGGGAACTATGACATATCAAAAAAGAAGAAGAAAAAGAGAGTCTGATTGTCAGACTCGTTATTTTTTACCGTTAAAACCAACTACATAACTAGCTCTAATGGGCTCCCCGGGTTATGTATGACATGGATCTTTGAGCCTAGGACTTATAGCGGTGACCCCTGGTTTGGCGCGTTCTTGTCAAGTTGTATTTGCCTCTTGGGGAGGCATCTCCGACAAATTCATCAACGATTGAAATGACTAAATGTGATTAGAGTGATTATATGAGACGTAGCCTCCGGAGATCGTATTCCTTATCGTCAAGGCGCTACCTAACAATTAAAACATTCTAACATATGTGTACTATGGAAACAAGAAAACCCGGTCTCAATCTGTCTGGTTTTCCTATGGCTTGATGCCAATCTAGATGATTTTGATCCCATCTGGAACTTATTATTCGTTTACTTATTTCAGGAATAAAATACGTATAGATGAATAATTGACTACATGAAGTCATGGACACGCGATGATGGCTACTATGCTCGTTGTACGGCCCGCTTCCTTCATCCGCGTTGCAAGCCTCATATGCAGGTAAAAGCTTGGCACCCCTCAAAACACCCATGGACTTGATTTGATTGGACGTTGAGGCCATCCCCAATGTCCGGTTATCTCGATAACATTGGAGACGAGGCAAAAAACAGCAGCTGCCTTTCTTTCAGCACCGAGCTACCTAGGTAAGTTATTGCTCCTTATCGACGTCGTCGACATCCGATATCCGATTGCCGATCCTTGAAATGCTTAACCTTCTTACTAGGTAAGTATGTAACTAACTAACTTCCTCCCTATCCTGTGCCTGTGCCGGCGGGTCCGCGCAGCTGGCGCTGACAGCAAATGGATTGAGAGGGGACACCGGTGACCTCTAGCCAATCGTATCAACATCGCCATTGCGAGATAATGACAAGGGGTGCTTTTGGTAGGAGTAGATAAACCTCAATGAATTCCGGCATGGACGATGTTCTTCTTTGCCTGGACGAGTCTGCCGAACCTAGTCAACTCACTTCCGTCTCGTCCCCTAGGTTGTCAGGTCGCCCTCTTTCGCCTTGACAGTTCCTCTCATTACTAGTTGAGACTCAACCTAGTTAGTAAAGGGACCATCTTTCACCATGAGATTCGCCAATATTGCTCGCTGGGCCGTAATATTGGGTGCCGCTGTTACACCCAATGCGTTAAACATTATCCTTAACAATGACGATGGTTTCGGTGCTGCAAACATTCGCGAATTTTATAGGCTTCTGAAGGAGGCTGGCCATAACGTCTTGATGGTTGCGCCCGTCACAAACAACAGCGGCCAAGGTGGTCGTGCCGTGTTCACTACCGAACGTAACTTGACCACCGATTCTCAGTACGGCCTAATCCCACAGGGTGCCCCTTCCTTTGGCACAGACCCGAATGACAGCCACATTTGGTATTACAACGGGACGCCCGCCGCCTGCACCTTCTTTGCCCTAGACTTTGTAGTGCCGCGGTACTGGAACGGGACGCAGCCAGACTTATTTGTCGCGGGCCCCAACTTCGGCTCGAATGCTGGGCCTTTCCTGTTCACTATAAGCGGCACTATGGGTGCAACATACGCCGCGGTGGGCAGAGGAATCCCCGGCATTGCCTTCTCGGCTTCGAATTCCACTCAAAGGAGTTACAAGACAGTGGACGGGAGCGAAACAGCTGAGGGGCATCCAGCTGATCCGGCCACCATCAATGCCCAGCTCAGCGTCAAGCTCGTCAATGAATTGGCTAGGTCGGCCAAACCAGGGCAACCTCTCTTACCCCCTGGCTACGGCCTCAATGTCAACTTTCCCGATGTCAGTTCCGCGCCCGGTTCGGACTGTGTGTATCCTCCTTTCTACCTGACACGTCTGACGGGAGGAGCGGACACTGATTATGCCGCTTACAACGAGACAACTGGGCTCTTCCACTACGAAGACTTGGTTCCGCCTGAGGGAACTGGTCTCAACGCCTGTATCAACGGGGACTGCTCGTTGCCTGGAGAGACGGAGTTGCTGTCTAAATGTGCCACTCCTGTTAGTCTCTTTACGGTAGACTATGATGCTCCAGCTACAAGAAAAACGGCATCTGTTGCCCACGCCATAGGGGGACTGGTGAAGAAGTACGATGGTAAGACTGTCAAGAGAGATACTAGTTTTCTTCAGTCTAGATACAGAAATCAGCAGTAGAGACGTACAGCTGTCTGGGTATACAGTCTATAGCTGGTAGTCATGTATTACTTTTAATTTGTATATGTGTATAATGAATACGCTGTCTTGTTGGCACTGGCATCGCCTTTATGCTGATCAAGTGAGAATAGGTCCCTAGAATATGTGCCTAACAGATTATAGTCATGAGTTGTGTTGCTAGCAAATAGGGGTTAGGGGGTACCACGCGATCATATTACAACAGTATACTGACCTCAATCATTTGCTCTTAATCGGTTAACTACTAGTTAGTGGCTATAATAAATTAGGACGTCGACTTATTCATGCAACTAAGTTACATTTCACGATCACCATCAACTTCCTACTGGATAGTATGGAACGAAAGTAGCCACCTAATCGAGCCGCAGTTGACTGGCTTAGGTAGTTAGCTGTAATCAATTCTAGGACATTGGCTGACTCCAGTGTGGCGCTTCAATATAAACCTAATAGCGAAGAACACGAATATGCAGCTCACGGGGTTTTTGCCTTCAATGTAACTGCTTGGCGTGAGCGTAAGCCGTCCATGCACAAGGCTGCCCTCGACTGTTTTACCCCCGCATCCGATCAATGCAGCACACCATTTCCAACACTTCACTGGGTAGCATGTCGTCTTATTGTTACCTAGACACTACACATTGAATTCCATATATTCCTTTGAATCACTAAATCTCCCAGAAGCAATGAGGCTCATAAACACCACCACGAAAAGGTTAGAACCCAAGCAGTACTACGAGCCAGATGTTCCTAAGTACGCAATCTTATCGCACACCTGGCAAGGTTAGGACCACATGTTAGCTGCCATGTACCCCTTAACTCCTTTCTAACGGATTTATAGATGACGAGGTGACGTTTCAAGACATGGAAGCCGGTATAGAGCGGCATAAGAGGGAGAGTTGGTATAAGATTAGCATGACCTGCGAGAAGGCTTTACGCCATGGCTATGGCTACGCCTGGGTCGATACTTGTTGCATCGACAAGTCCAGCAGTGCCGAGCTCAGTGAAGCCATCAACTCTATGTTCCTGTGGTACCAAAATGCTGAAGAGTGTTTTGTTTATCTCGCGGATTATCCACATGATAACCTCATTGAGGAAGAGCTCGCCAAATGCCGATGGCTAACTAGAGGATGGACTCTCCAAGAGCTTATCGCGCCTGAGGATTTATACTTTTATAATTCCCGGTGGTCGAATATTGCATGGAAACGAGACCTTGGGATGCCCGATGTTCTTTCGAGACTTACTTTAATCCCCAAGGAAGTGCTCCTGGGTGGAGTGGACTCACTTTCCGAGTTTTCCGCGGCACAGAAAATGTCATGGGCAGCGAGGAGGCAAACAACGCGCATTGAAGATGCGGCTTACTGTCTTTTGGGTCTTTTCGACATCAATATGCCCTTACTGTATGGCGAGAGGCACAAAGCATTCGCTCGACTGCAGGGAGAGATTTTGACCATGTCTGGAGATTTAACACTTCTAGCGTGGAATCCCACAGATTACAGTCAGCCCGACTCTTTTTGCAGCGTATTCGCCCAGCATCCTTCGGCATTTAGGGATTCGGGCTGTATCCAGAACGTGGAAAACCCTCGCAAGCATCCAAGTTCTATGACGGCCTGGGGTATTATGTCTAATGTATTTATTTATGTGACGAGTGAGCTTCCCGAAATAGAATACGGCTTATATGCGGGCATGATGCCCGGCCTGAAACCTGCGGTAGTGCCTGTGAGCATGGAAGGACCAAATGTTTACTCCCGCGTCCAAAATCGTGGTTTGGTCAATTTCGAAAGAAATGTGGTTGATCAGAGACATCTCAAGGCTACCGGCGATATAACAACATACCTAGCCACAAATAATACGCAGCTGAAGGACAAAAGGATGATCCGCCTACACCTGGTCTTGGGACCAGGGTTGCAGCTGCTGGGAGCATTTCCCAAGAATCTCTGGCACGATATAGACAAGTATTCTTTTGGAGATTTCGACCACCCATTCAGAGTATTTACGTTCGTAGCTGATATTGGACGGTATAAAAGGGAACTGATGCTGCTGGTTCTATCGAGCATAAAGGAGGAGTTCCAGTCCCTGGAAGGATGCCACATTATCATGTTTGAGCCGGAGTGTTTCCCAACACAAGCAACAATTCTCATGTCACTATCTCATAAAGACGCTCTTCATGAAGGGAACTTCCGCCTGGAGTTTCCAGAGATGGCTGACCTGGGACCCGAGTGGATATTTAGAAGAAATAACCATGCAGATGGCGTTGTTGTACGTGCCTCTGAAAGTCAGCAGGATAACGATGGGTACCTATCTCTTACGATAGAACCGATTGATACGCTCGTAGAACGTTACCCTTAGCCTGTCCGGCGTTGAACCAAAACATAGGCATCACATCACTGGGTCGTTCATTTGTGTTTGGAAGACTCACCCGGTTAGATACGTCACGTTCCGAGGAGTCTCTTTGAAAAGGGAATAAGTTCATTCTATGTATACATTCACTTGATAGAATAATATCTAAAGCTGAACTCCTAAGAAGCTACGCTTGATCTTCCGCTGAAAGCTGCTCTGACAGTTCAAGCCTTGCGCGAGGAAATGTCTGCTCCAACGGCACTTGGAGTCGCCCGGGCTAGCAACGACCTCATGTTAAAACCTAAAAGTCCAAGACATTAGAAAAGCTCTTATTTATAAGTGGGAGAATATATGATAAATTACTATAGCTGTTATGCAATCACTAGGTAGGTAGTATCTATTTTAGCAGTAGCTTTCCCCTTCATTTTAGGGTTGATACAACAACGCCCTTCAGAAACTAGTAAGAATTCTTTACACAGCTGGCAGGCGTCATGGTTCTTACGAACATCCTCAAGGCAAAAGCCCAGATAATTCTGCAATCTGCCCAGTGTATAGCCGATTGCTGCGTCTCCACGTAGCATCTTCCTGACAAATCCCGATTTCACGTGAGTTCCTACCATCGCCGAGATTGACCCAAGTGGTCACAACGACCACGAGGAATTCAAACCCTTCCATGCCCTGCTCCTTGAGTTGTATTCGGTAGTCGCAGTGGCAGTCATAGCACCCGGCGATTTTGTTAGTGTTCCGGACGACCTCGTCAAAGGGGCCGCTATTGCGGCTGCATTCGACAGTCACATCGCCATTTGGTCGGGGGCCCGCCGTGAACTTGAATTGGTTATGCTCGCACACATCAAGGCTGAATTCAGTTGGGTATGAACTTGGTGGTATTCGCTGCTCTAGCGCAACAAATACCCCATGCTCGTTCACGCTGTGACTCCAGTCCTTGTGACACGGGTGTTCACCCGAGAAATCGGAAGTGGTGTTGGTCTGGAGAAGTTCCTCTAGATCGGCTGTGTCTCTCCCGGCGTCATGCGCCTGCTTCAACGCATGGAGGATGAGCGGATGGTAGGAGGGTGGGTAGGGGATGTGAGGGTTGGTGAATTTGAAGGTGGAAGCCTGACAGGCGCGGCCCGTGCTGTCATCCACAGGGATGGCAAGCCCCGGGCGATGAAGCTCCTCGCATTCGGTGCAATAGGCCAAGGATGGAATCTCATTCGCTAAAATCGGGAAGAGTTCATCGTGTGTGAATTCCTTCCTCAGCTCATGGAGAATGCGTTCGTTGATACGTCCTAGTGCTGTGTTATATTCCTCTAGAATAATGTCGGAGACTCGTCCAACTTGCTCTTCAGGGACGCCGCCTACAATGGGTTGAGGTTGGGCCATGGTATCTGTTAATATTTCAAGGTTGTTAAAATTGGGTTTCGATTTAAGTTTCGTGAGAATGAATGGATAGTTGGTGTTAGAGAGATTGACTGAACCATAATCGTAGACTGGATCAAGGCTGCTATAAATACATCTCGATAACGTCTCTATTATTCGAGATCACGGGAGTTATTTGCTACTAACTGTACAATTGTTAATATCAACCTATTTGTTATCTTACACTCGCCTTGTAATCGACTATGATATGATGCATTGTTGTGACCACTCAAAGGTAACGCTTCATAACAATTGTCATTGTTCATCGGATTCTAGTCCATATGTAGGTGAGTAGGTAGGTATGTATACAGGAGACTCGACATCAAATAGTTTGGAGCTAAGTATGTACTTTGTAGGAGTTAAAACATGTTCTTTAGAGACTGTTCAGCCAACCCGAGTGGCTTAATTATGCATAATAGTATCTAGCAAACCATCCATGTCATGCGTCAGACCGTCAATATATCCGTGGCTTGTCTACACACTATAGTAGTTCCTTACGCACCTGGGTAGACAGCGTGAACGCCATTCTTAACCGTAAACGGTGCTCGGTCGAGTACAGACGGGTACGACCAAAGTTCGGACAGAACCACATCCGGCCGCCAGCCAGAACGTGTTGTCGTATTTCATTCATTCATTCATTCAGTCATTTCTTCTTCTTTGATTTCTAGCGAGGATATCACGTCTGAAGGCTTCGAAGTCGAAACCAAGTGCCCCTTCCTATAACTCGAGCCGGGGTCTAAACGTCGTCGGATTCGATCTTCTACCGTTTCATGTGGTAGAGAAGTGGGGGCTTACGTACCTGTCGCCCGGAACCTCGGGTGCCTTAAGGCGCTAAAGGATGCTAAGCTTTTTTGATGTGCAGATCCCAAGACGGCCCCTGGCGTCTATGGGGCTAAAGTCAACTGAACAATCAACAATTTGGCGTTTATTACCTATTAAGCATAAGCTGGGTTGAACATTAATACCTACATATGTACCTATGTTTGTCAATAACCTTTTCATTTCCCCCTTTCAGATATCTAGAAGGTAACGCCGAAATACACTTGGAAGATCACTAAACTTGGTTTGGTAAAGAACATCTGCAATGTACGTATATACATTAATCCAGGCCATGGGGCTGATCATCACAATGTGAGCATCCAACGTTAGCTGACTGTAGGTAGGGTAGGGTACAATACATACATGAGACGAGTGTGACTAGGAAATTGTGTTTGAGGTTGGCCCCAAACTGCCTGGGCTGTTGGCTGGCTGAGTAAAAGGAAGTGGCGTGGCGTCATACCTACCTTGCCTACACGGTAATCACAGGTAAACGAAAATGGCTTAAGTTAGGTACCTACAGGTACCTGGCCTGCTAGCTGATCTCTGTGGCTCTGTGGGCTACCTCTTGCCTCTTTTCTTTTCTCCCTTGTTTGCACAGCCCGTATGTAGTTAATGACCACGATGCTCCATTCATAGATTGATAGTTAATTGTCTATTAGCCTTTTGCCTCTCTATTTCTTGTGTTTCTTTCATACGCACCTAGCTCTAATCTCCCATAAACGTCTTACATTGTCGTCATCCTTTTATTCCTATTGTAATCTTCTCCGTTTTCTTTGGTGCTTGCTCTCTCCAAAGGCGGCGGCACTGCACGACCATTACCTTCATAGTAGATACAATTATTACGCCCCCTACAACCTTTGCTTTCCTACCTCTTTGCTTTGCGCATTCTGATTTTTGGAGCTATATACTTCTTCCCTCTTAATAGATTGTAATCTTTTCAGGAAAAAGATCACGATGAAATCAAGTTTAAGTTTCATAGTATGTTCATGGGCAGTTCCCACCACTGTCTATGCTCAGGTCGTCCAATGGGGTATCGCGAAACGCGAACCTCAGGAGCCGAACCTCGGTCGACGGCAGGCCCAAAGTATCGAGGAAATCATCACCAACGACAAGACAAATGGAGGTTATTTTGCAACCTGTAAGGTCGGGACACCGGGCCAGGATGTCACGTTGCAGCTCGACACAGGGAGTAGCGACATTTGGGTGCCTTCAAGTGACTCCAGTGTATGCGTAGAAAGCCGTGCTTCGAAAGGTTGTTCTCTTGGATCGTGTAAGTACCTCGTCCCACGAATATCCCACCCACGCAATATATATAGGCATGCCTTGACTAACACGTGGCCCACAACATCCAGTCATCTCAGCAGATTCTTCATCATTCGTAGATGCAGGCGAGGGCGATTTCAGCATCTCCTATGTCGACGGTAGTTCTGCAAACGGTGACTACTTCACCGACGTTTTTGAGATCGGCGACACATCGGTACCGAACATGACAATAGGGCTTGGTGTAAAAACTAATATTCCTTACGGGCTTGTAGGGGTTGGATATGCTGCAAACGAAGCCGCTCAGGGTACGATATATCCCAACTTACCAGTCCAGATGCAACAAGAGGGCCTCATATCTACGGTGGCGTACAGTCTATGGTTGAACGATTTGGATGCTAGCACCGGAAACATACTCTTCGGCGGTATAGACACGGAGAAGTATAAAGGCGACCTCACCCGTATCAACATCTATAAAGACCCGAGAACGAAGGCGTTCACGTCGTTTATCGTTGCCTTGACGTCGCTGAACGCAGTCTCGGATTCTGGTACCGACACCCTGCCCTCGGAAGAGTACCCGATCTCCGTCGTACTCGATTCGGGAACCACTCTGAGCTACCTACCGATAGACCTAGCATCAGCGATCTGGCAGGAGGTGGGGGCTCAGTACTCGGCGGAGCTTGGCAGCGCCGTGCTTCCTTGTAGCCGAGAGAACGGCGCGGGCTACTTCTCGTTCGGGTTTGCGGGGCCCGGAGGCCCGGTGATCAACGTGACGATGGACGAGCTCGTGCTACCCCTCACCACCGGCAACACGCAGCCGACGTTCCCGTCGGGGACGTATGCGGGACAGGAAGCCTGCCTCTTCGGCATACAAAACTTCAGCTCCGACCCCTTCTTGCTAGGCGACACCTTCCTGAGATCGGCGTACGTCGTGTACGACCTGATCAACAACGAAGTCGGGCTGGCGCCGACGGATTTCAACGCGACCGAGTCCAACGTCGTCCCCTTCGAGAGCAAGGGTGCCCCGATCCCTTCGGCGACCGCGGCGCCTAGCCAAGATTCTCTCGAGGCGGGTTCGTCCGACTCCCCGTCGTTTGGCGCAAGCGATGGTTTTCAGGAGAAGCTTAATGCTGCCTCCGTGCCTGCTGCCATTGGCTGGCTCACTTTCGGGGTCATCGGTGCAAGCTTGGTTTTCATGATGGGTGGTCTCTGAAACCCTGCGGATACTAAGCAAACCTGGGTTGATGTGGGTTTAGTTAGGTGAGTTAAGCGAATTGGCGCGGGGTATTTTGGGCGCAATAGACTGGTTGCATTGATGGCGTTTCTTGGGTATGTACCTAACTATTATTTTGACTGCATGAGTTTCCGTTTCCACACATGTATACAGATAACTTATAAAATACGTACCCTTCGAATCGGATTGAAGTTTAACCTGGTGCCTACCCAACTCATCTTAAACGCCCGGCCCTTATTCCCAGGAGAGGACAGACATGTGAACATGTAAAAGACAAGTAAACAAGTGATATAAATTCATTTATATATCCCGTTTTAGTCACATATTCTCACACTAATTACTGACAAAAAACCAACATAAACTTTGACTTCCAACATGACATTCCATCTAAACTATTAGCTACTTCGTAAGTTTCAATTGATGGATATATGGGATATGACGCTATCAATGCGATAAGCGAGAATATCCCTGGTTTAATTACTGCACTAAGAAGCTTGGCATCGTCCTATTCCGCAAAGCCCAAATTTTTTAAATGACAAGATGCTGATTGGGAGATGGTTGATCAGTGGTGGTTTGTTGGAAAGAGAAAATACTAAATAGAAAGCGTGATATTCCTTCCCTTCTTGTTTCTCAACCTCGGTCTTTTTTGTTGTTGTGGTTATAAATTTACATAATAGTCATTCTTTCAAGATGAGGGTGCAGCAGACGGTGGCTGCTCTCAATGACGGCCGAATCTTAGGTTCGAGATGTTGCGCCAGATTTTTAACTATACGCCCTACGATAGCTTCGTCCTCTCCGGCGCCTCTGATCGCCGCACCGGTCCAGGTCGGCGGAAGAAGATATTTCAACCTCAGCAAACCGAGATATGCCGCCGTTAGTGGGGCTGCCAGCGCTGCGTAAGTTTGGACATTCAGTGGTCATCATGCGTGGTTTTTATAGCTTCTTAATTTGGGAGTAGGTGGGCTGATGAATGTCGCTTAACAGTTTGAGGAAAGCTGCCGAAGAAGCTGCGAATCTCACCCCTGAGGCCGTCGCTGCCAAGATGAGCCCCGAAGAGAAGAAGCGCTTGTCGAGAGTGCGCAACATTGGTATTGCTGTATGTTCCTACACGTCCTCTGCCTTTACACGATCTCTTTTGCGACATCGGATGGGACGAAAGACATAGGAGAAAGAAATAAAGAAAGAAAGAAGCAGGTTTGCTAAAATAAGAGGAGAACAGGCGCATATCGATAGCGGAAAGACGACAGTTACCGAACGAGTTCTCTTCTATACCGGTCGAATCAAGCAAATACACGAAGTCCGTGGCAAGGATGGTGTCGGATCTAAGATGGACTCTATGGAGCTCGAGCGAGAAAAGGGAATTACCATCCAGTCGGCCGCTACATTCTGTGACTGGAAGAAAGTCGAGGATGGCGAGGAGCACACCTACCATGTCAACCTTATCGATACCCCTGGACACATCGATTTCACCATTGAGGTCGAGCGGGCCCTGAGAGTTCTGGACGGCGCCGTCATGATCCTCTGTGCTGTCAGCGGTGTTCAGTCCCAGACTATCACCGTTGACAGGCAGATGAAACGATACAACATCCCCCGAATCAGCTTCGTCAACAAGATGGACCGCATGGGTGCCAATCCCTGGAAGGCTGTCGAGCAGATCAACTCCAAACTCAAGTTCCCGGCCGCCGCCATTCAGGTCCCTATCGGCTTGGAGGACCAGCACAAGGGCGTTGTTGATTTGATCCAAATGAGATCCATCTACACCGAAGGTCCGAGAGGAATTCAAGTTCGAGTCGAAGACAGTATACCCGAAGATGTCCGAGAGCTCGCCGAACAGAAGCGCCAGGAGCTCATCGAGAAGCTGGCAGATGTGGACGATGAGATTGCCGAGATCTTCTTGGAGGAGGGGACCCCGACGCCCGAGCAGATCAAGGCGGCTATCCGCAGAGCTACGGTTGCGTTGAAGTTCACCCCAGTTATGATGGGTTCTGCCCTCGCCGACAAGTCGATTCAGCCGATGCTTGATGCCGTCTGCGACTTCCTACCACAGCCAAGCGATATCGAAAACGTGGCGTTAGATAAGTCCAAGGGAGAGGCACAGACGAAGCTGGTTCCTTACAACTCGCTGCCGTTCGTCGGTCTGGCTTTCAAGCTTGAAGAGAACAACTACGGCCAGCTCACATATATCCGAGTGTACCAGGGAACGTTACGGAAAGGAACCTACCTGTTTAACTCGAGAACCGACAAGAAGGTCAGAATTCCGCGTATCGTGCGAATGCACTCCAACGAGATGGAGGATGTCAGCGAGGTTGGCGCTGGTGAGATTTGTGCTGTATTCGGTGTCGAGTGTGCCTCTGGCGACACCTTCACGGACGGAAACTTGCCTTATACCATGTCTTCTATGTTCGTCCCCGATGCTGTCATGTCGCTTTCCATCAAGCCGAAGCGGACAACCGACGCCGATAACTTCAGTAAAGCCATGAACCGCTTCCAGCGCGAGGATCCCACCTTCAGGCTGTACGTCGATGAGGAGAGCGAAGAGACCATCATTTCGGGTATGGGCGAGTTGCACTTGGAGATCTACATCGAGCGTCTGCGCCGAGAGTACAAGGTCGAGTGCATCACGGGCCAGCCCCGTGTCGCCTACCGCGAGACCATCGCACAGAGGGCCGACTTCGACTACCTCCTGCGGAGGCAGACCGGCGGGCCGGGAGATTTCGCCCGCGTAGCCGGCTGGATCGAGCCCAACCCGGAAGCCGACAAGAACTGCTTCGAGAACCAGGTGACGGGAGGAGCCATCCCGGACAAGTTCATCTCGGCCTGCGGCAAGGGGTTCGAGGTGGTGTGCGAGAAGGGCCCGCTCCTGGGCCACAAGGTGATCGGGACCAAGATGGTGGTCAACGACGGGGCGACGCACGTGACGGACTCGTCGGACTTCGCCTTCAGCCTGGCGGCGCAGATGGCCTTCCGCAAGGTGTTCCCCGACGCGGGCGGCCAGGTCCTCGAGCCCCTCATGAAGACCACCATCATGGCCCCCAACGAGTTCCAGGGCAACATCCTCATGCTGATGAACAAGCGCAGCGCCACCATCATCGACACCGAGATCGGCAGCGAGGACTTCACCCTCATCGCCGACGTCAGCCTGAATGCCATGTTCGGGTTCAGCACCCAGCTCCGCGCGGCTACCCAGGGCAAGGGCGAGTTCAGCATGGAGTTTAGCCACTATGCGGCCGCGCCGCCGCATTTGCAGTAAGTTTATTCCTTTTGGCTTTTGGTCTTTTCTTTTCTTTTCTTTTCTTCTTCTTTTTTCCCCCCTTGGATCCTGTCTTGTTTTTGGAAGAGGAAAGTTGATGGCTAACGAATCAATAGGAGAGAGCTAGTTGCTAAGTACCAGCAAGAACTTGAAGCCAAGAGAACAAAGTGATCTCACAGCAATGGTTGTATCTATAGACTTCACAGTTGGTGGGAAGACTTGGCCCTAAGCCTATGGTGGCGTAGGAACAGCTTGGCCACTTAACTAGGCTGCAGGAAAGCATGATGCGGTGTACCGCGGCGATGAAATAGAGGACGGTATGAAATGCTAGGAGACCAATGTTTACACGAAACGCCCATGTATATAGACATGTATAAGTAAGTATGATGGCGGCGTTACGGGACAGGAATATTATTCACGGATATAGGTAAGCGTCATGCCTAATGCGCAGATACATACATAGAAGAATCTAAACGAAACTCTCCTCCCTCAGTTCTTAAGAACCTTTCAAGAGACATGTTAAGATCATAGCTTTTGCACTTCTACTTTCTAACTATATCATGTTATTGGGATGCGTTGAATGGTATATCTACATATCTCCCTATATTCTGGGACCACTACGTACGTGAATAAGTAAATTGTCAGTAATACATATAAATAGCCCTCCAGGGAGTGACCTACCTAATCGAAGCTATTGAAAATGCTTAAGAACTATTAGCTTCGGGGGGCCATTCTTTGAGAACCTACGCTGCATGGCCCTTTGTAAATAATTACGGACAGAAGAAGTTCGTCTTCCATTCGGCCGTGAAGCTCAACGAAAGGTTTCTTGTTATTGTTTATCTGCTGTCGACAAAAAGACAGGCAAGACTGGCTTGGGTGTATACGTACCTAGACTAGAGGTAGGTATGTAAACTGTCGCCAGCGTTGAAAGATAAGCAGGTAATAAGCACACTTAGCGCATACCTAGAGCTGCTTAATCAGAATGAGCAAAATACCTAGATGTAAGTAGGCTAGATGTAGGTAACTACATAACTAAATCGATCTCTCATTTCCAGCTCTAACCAGTGGTGAATTCATAGAAGATCCTGTCGATTTGTAGTAAAGACTGAAGCTGAGATAGCATGACAAAACGCCAACTAGTATATTGTATTAACCGCTTACATCGATTAGTCCCAAGGCGGGGCTTGTTAGAAAGCATTTGTCAAAAACTTCTAGCTCATGAGGCTAGCAATGGCAATGTTGGATACATAGGTTGGTTACCTAATTAAGCCCAGTAGATATGTAAGTACGTACCTCAGCTTATTAACAATAGATCCAACTGTGTAAGAATTATTAGTTGAGCAGCTTGTAAGCTGTTAATAAGCAGTTTGCAGAGGAGATACGGTGGGGATTGTTGTCTTAGTGCAAGGATGCCAGGATGCGTTGCGGCTCCGGTCCATTCCCAGTCAAGCGCTTGGTTTAGTCAACATCCACGACGGCTTGTTACTGGATCAAGTAGGTAATCTGAGTACATACTTTGATCGTAGACTGGTAGACTTACATGAAAAATAAATTGATAGTACATCCCGTACTCCAACTCTGCGGTGTAACTCACATCCAGGCAGTCAGCCCTTGGAACTCCCAACTTCCAATGAATTGGGCTTCTCCCTACATGTTGTTTCAAGCCCCGAGATGTACATACCTACATGGGGTAGATTATGGAGCTCCAATCGGTGATGAACCTTGCGACCCACCTGACTAGATTCGAGGCTGTAATGCTGCTTTGCGAATCATGACTAAGTAACCACCAAGCAGTAATGATGATGAAATACAACCACACAGCCCACAGTTCTGTACTTATCCCTGCAACAGTAGTGATGGGTAAGGGATCTTATTCGAGATGTGTATATCTGTTACACCGTAATAGATTATGCCCGTTGACTAATATAGCATTAAGCAAGGAAGCGAGGGGGTAGCTCTGCGGCGCCAGAAAGCTACACACGTAGAAAACATAACTATTGCTGACAAGAATGAATGCAGAATAAGCGCCTCCACTTTGATGTCGATGAGCACCTATTGGAGGTTGATTATTCTTTCTTTTACGATGAGGTTCTGATACACATGAAAAGAAAGTTTGGCACTAGTTGTTCTCTTTCATACCTATCTTGGAATATATATAAAGCACAAAGGTCCTCCTTCCAAGCTACCTTCTAATGTCCTCCTCTCCTCCTCATCAAACATATCACCGTCACATCGAGCTCCAAGTAAATCAAAGCTCTACTTTCTCAACAATCGAACCGGTTGTTACCTATTACCATCAAATCAGTATCCTTATACTCTAACATAAGTCAACTCTTTCTTCAAGATGGCGCCCAAGGTTGCAATTGTCTTTGTAAGTCATCTCCTACAACGAAACCCTACGTTCCATCGTTGGAGCTCCCCCCATGTGAATTTTGAATCGAACGCGGGGCATCTCCCGCCAAGCATCTTCCCGCCCCTCCAATGCATGCAGGGAGGGTGGTACCCGATAGTGAGACAGAAATGAGAAATGTCTTGGCATTAAACATCAAACCCACTTAACTACCTATAGAGAGAGCACCGAAGAGTAAATGTCTCGATGAATACAGCTAACCACATCTCAAAATGTAGTACTCAATGTATGGCCACATCCGCAAGATGGCCGAGGCCGAGAAGGAGGGTATTGAGAAGGCCGGCGGTCATGCCGATATATTCCAGTAAGTGAGACCCCGGCGGCAGTACACTCCCAACCCAACGGTCAGGTTGCGCGGGGCCATCGTACTAACGACGTGTGCTACTTCACAGGGTCCCCGAGACGCTTCCTAAGGAGGTGCTCGACAAGATGTACGCCCCGGGCCCAGCCAAGGACATCACGGTGCTGGAGGACCCGACTACGTTAGAGGCGTATGACGGGATCTTGCTCGGGATCCCGACGCGGTACGGCAACTTCCCGGCGCAGCTGAAGGCCTTCATCGACAAGACGGGCAAGCAATGGAGCTCGGGCGGGTTCTGGGGCAAGCTGGGCGGGCTCTTCGTCTCGACGGCCTCCCAGGGCGGCGGCCAGGAGTCCACCGCGCTCGCCACCATGTCGACCTTCGCCCACCACGGCATCATCTACGTCCCGCTCGGCTACGCCAAGACTTTCGCCCAGCTCACCGACCTCACCGAGATCCACGGCGGCAGCGCCTGGGGCGCCGGCACCTTCGCCGGGGCCGACGGCTCGCGCCAGCCCACCGCCAAGGAGCTCGAGGTCGCCCGCATCCAGGGCGAGGAGTTCTGGAAGGCCGTCGTGAAGTTCTCCTCGTCGGGCGGCAACTGACTACATGATGGTGAGGGAAGGGATGCTCCTGCCGCAGCAAAGAAGGAGGAGGAAGGGGGTGGGGATAAGCCGGCCCCGGCGAATGGAGACGGGGCCGCGGCGAAGAAGGAACGGAGGAGGAGTGGGGGCCCGTGCGGGTTACCGCCTAAGTGCGTGATCTTGTAACGGAAAACAAAGAGGAAGAAAAGATAACAAAAAAAAGAGACATGGGTTATAATGAGACGTAGATAGACCCTTAAGATTCATGAAACTAGCAATTATACCATATTCTTTGATCACTTTCATCCTGAGCTTCTCAAAAGCTAACTAGTCCATCCGATCTTGCAGGCTAGGTACCTAGTTAGGTATTTATACTTAGCCGAGTATGCTTGCTCGCAAATAGGAGCGAGTATCAATCAATGCGCACTTTGAAGGTTACATCTGCTGCATACACTCACATCAGTCTCATGCTTGGCTTTCTTACACCTTGTCACTTGACTAACATGATACAACCAATAGACCCACCGCGGAAGTGACCTTTTATGCAACTTCAGTGTTAAGTTTGTATGGTATCAATGGCTTGAGCAATGGTTAACTACACAATAGATGTCTCAAGCTTAAAACACTAGTTTGGATGCGAATAGGGGCTGAAAGGGGTATATATGGCAGAGGTGTGCTAGTTGATATATTATTACGTCTTGACGTTGCTAACAAGTAGCTGTTTTCTCATAGTTGTCGGCGTCAAGGGACACCCGTGTCTATGGGTATAACGCAATCATATAAGTTATTACGCACTGCAACCCCTGCCTTAGTTAGGTCATTTATTGTCTCATTCATAGCCTTCGCGCTGTTACAACCAACCAGTGACTTCATGAGTGCCGAGGTGTAGTTACGGGTTCCCATTCGCTTTGCTCAAAGCCATTGCCCGCAGAATTGTCAACGAGGTGGATGGGGCTTCCCGAGTCACATGTGACCTTCAAACCCCCTTCCCCCCTTTCCTGGTTTTGATATTCCTAGTTGATACTTGGCAGATCTTCCCAAAAAAAATCACCTAGTACTATGGAATTGGAGTAGATAGTGATGCGCAAGTTCTGGTCTGTTAAGTAAGCTAGAACCGCCACATAACGTAATGACACGTAACCTGTAGGTTATACTTAAGTTATCTTTATATGCCCTATAAAACTTGAGAACAACGACCTGAAATAGATGCAAGGCGATCCTGCATAGTAGATCTGGGAGTCTGGGGAAAGTCTGAGGAAAGTCTACCGGTAAGCTCTCTGGCCGTAGTCTCGGTGAGGGCAAAGGAGGCTCCCACGTCACGTTGAAGCGGCAAAGTTTCGGCAGACCGCGGGTATGCTTCCGTGCTGCTACGGTGGTTATAAACTCAATCCTGAGGCGCAGACTTGAATTATGGAAGAAGTTGGATAGGGAGGCTTTGTGAATGAATGGTTAAGTATGTGTAGCAAAGCAAGCACAAACAGCGTATGTGTATCTACATGATCCATCGATAGCTTCCGCGAACGCCAGTCAGAGGATGTTTTAAGTCCCTAATCAGCTTTAGTTCCTTTTGATTGGCGTACAATCTAGTTAGCCGGTCTGCCGGGGTGTTGGTATGAGTAGCTGGCTGCTGGAGTTTATGCAAAGGAGTGACATACATCATAGGAACCAGCCCACTACGTTGCGTCCGATGCAACGATAATAGAACCATGTCGAGACAGAGTCACTTGTAAAGGTCCTTGGAAGGATATAGGATGTGTTGGGACCATACTCTGTTTACTGGTAGGTATATATCTGTCACCAGTTTTGTACCTCGCTAAAGATAACAGTAGTGTGGTATACATGTCATGTAATGGCCTAGGATATTTAGGTAACCTTGAATACTAGGAGTCTTGCATTGACTTTGTGACTTTGACGGGTCTTAGCCCAGGAGCACCATCAGGCGGATAATACAGGAGAATATATGCATGATACAAGCCTGAGGATTGTGACTACCATTGGGCAACTTTCATTGATCGTGTTGGAATATATTCATGAGCTTAATAAACCTCTTTGAGCTAGTTGTTGCCTCGTCGTATTATATCTTGTACGCCTCGTAGAGCCGAAGAGGGGTTGGAACTAAAGAAGATATCTGAGGAGTCGGGCCTGGTACTAGAATGAGGACTTGTGCGTTGAAATATCACCAAACATGCTGTAAACCCTGAATTTATAGTACACGAACATAAAGGTGAGAGCTACTTGCGAGTGTAAATATAGTGATGTAAAGATGGGCGGTCTTGGGGGCGCCATATTTAATCATAGACTCAGTTCCGTAGCATCCAACTCTTAAATGATAACATATTTTCTAATTTGACCCGGCTTGTAGCATGGGTGGACGTCAGCTATCACGAACAAGATCGGACTTACAAAGTATAATACGTGGAGGTAATTTCAACTTTGAAGATCCAACCACTGACTAACTAGGTCGGGCACACCATATATGTTAAAAAGGAGATGACTGTAACGCAGTTTTCTCAGGAGACAACAGTGTAATAGGCTGCTGTGAGGTATAGATATATATAAGACCGTTCGAGAACTACATTAAACGTGCAGTCTTAGAGCTATGCGGAGGAAGATGGAAGACGTGTAAAAACTTAAGGGATCCTAGACAGCCAATGCCACACACTCCTATGATAGTAGTACCTAACTCTAACAATGAACTAAATGCCAATAATCAGAACGACTAGAATAAGGATATTCACATCTCTATCCGTATCGTAGAGAGTTCGTCCAAAACGTACTAATATACTCAAGTAGTAAATATAATATTTCATAATATCTCAAGTCCGTATATTGGTATCTATGCTCGACTATTTAAAGTCTTTTCCCTTTTTATATAACCAAGTTCTTGTAAGAACCACCCCTTTTTTAAATCTCCAATACTACCAGATGAGTCTTGGTTCATCCCAAAACGTATGTCATCATGCTCCACGTCGCTTAAGAACCTCCATACAATCATGATCAAATAGCGGATAGATCCAAGAACAGCTCATCCGAGGGTCGAGACGAAGGACTGGACGACCGAACGAAAGCCTCTGAGAAGATACCCACAAGCACACCTGTCTGTCTCAGACATAGATACATGGCAGCGTTTCTATGTACATATCTACGCATTGTCCTTGACTGGCTGCCGTACTGACTGAGTGACTGAGTGATTGACAGGTTGATTTCCCTACAGCCTCTTCAGGATATCCTGAACGACCTCCTCCGTCTTAGCCTTACCGCCCAGATCGGGGCTAAGCAGGCGTCCCTCCTCGAGGTTCGCATCGACGGCAGCGTAAATGCGAGCCGCGGCGTCCTCCTCGCCGAGGAACTCGAGCATGAGCGCGGTGCTACGCAGCGTCGCGATGGGGTTCGAGATGCCCTGGCCCATGATGTCGGGGGCGCTCCCGTGGCACGGCTCGCCGATGGCGAAGCCCTCGCCGACGTTGGCCGAGGGCACGAGGCCCAGCGACCCGACCAGGGCTGCGGCGCCGTCCGACAGGATGTCCCCGTACAGGTTCGGGGCCACGATCACGTCGTACGCCTCCGGCTGCCGGAACAGCTTGTACACCATGCTGTCGACGATCTGCTCCTCGACCGCGACCTTGCCCGCGACGAAGCGGGGGTCGGCGAGGGCGGCGCGCGCCGTGGCGCGGAACAGGCCGTCCGTCTGCGAGAGGACGTTCGACTTGTGCGTGATGGTCACGAGGGGCGACGAGTGCACGCCCCGGAACTGGGGGTTGGCGTCGCGGATCTTCTGGCGCCGCAGCGCGATCTCCCCCGCCATGGCGGCGATCCGGAACGAGGCGCGCTCGCTGATCCGCTTGATGGCCTCGGCGACCTTGCCGGACCCGTCGGCGGCGTCGAACGTCTTCTCCTCCTTCACGTACAGGTCCTCGGTGTTCTCGCGCACGATCACCATGTCGATGGGGTTCGCGGCCGTCATGACGGACTTGACGGGTCGCACGTTGGCGTAGAGGTCTAGCTTCTTGCGGAGGGCTACCTGTGGGGAGGGGATGATATGTGCGTTAGACGACAATGAGGATGCATTTCTGGGGGGTTATTATTATAACTAAAGCGGAACGTACAATGGGTGAGGAGTAGCCCTTGACGGCCTTGGACGGCGACGAGACTGCGCCGAAGAGAGCGCCATCGCACTCGTTCTTAAGCACCTCGACGGTCTTGTCGGGTAGGGCAGCACCGGTCTTCTCGAAGGTCTCGAAGCCGGCTTGCAGGTCGGTGAATTCGAACTTCAGGCCTAGCGAAGAGGGCAGGGCCTCGAGGATCCGGCGACCTGCTGGGATGACCTCCTTGCCGATACCATCACCGGGGATGAGACCTGTTGGTTGCGTTGGTGTTAACCGTTAAAAAAGCTCGAATTGAAGATATTCATTGTATGCGCAAATGCATAGAATATGCTAATTACCTATCCTGAGCACCCGAGAAGCCATGGTTGCGGTTCAATTGGGGGTTGAGGTGAAATTGCGATGTTCGGACATAAAAAATGAATGTACTTCCATGTGCCTGATGCCATCGTGAACAAAATTTCCTATTAAAGCTCCATTTCTAAAGTACCTAAGTAACTATCTACATAACTACATACACCAGCCAGTGCCTCATGTCCCTCATCTTAGGTGGTCGGGTGGTTCAAACGGTGCGTCACTTGGCTTTAGCTACCCGATAGTGGGGAAACCTGCCCGGAACTCATGGTTGTGGGGTTCCGCAATCGGCGCAATTTAGCTAAGGGAGCTTGGACCTCACTTTTTGAATTGATATTTCTAGTTTATGTAGTTATTTAATTCATAAGGTTCGTAGGGCAGAACCATATTTATGTAAATAACGGGTAGAACCTGTACGGATGAAGCGGCCAATTATAACCTAAATTTACGAATATCTGGGGAATGTTCCTTTAGTTAGAACATAGACGAATACGGAGTACCTAACTACATACCTAGGGTGGTTACTTCGTACCAATATTAACATTGGAATCCGGACCTAAACGATTGGCCTCTACACTCGTACATAAGGTAGTTACTTCATCGTGGAAGCACAAATTAATGCCAGCCTGCCAGACTGCGGAAAAGCGAACGAACTGGTGTACGAAGTATGTAATGTAACCTCGGAGCAGAGACCTGGGACACCTAGCGCATTAGACAAACCCCTCTTATACCTGAAACAGTTGCTGTATGTCCACCCGGGCAATTGGGTATTTTCTGTCCGTTTCTAATAAGACGCGAGGGAAGTCACCAATTGGCTGGGTGGTAATATCGATTGGATAAGAAGTATGCAGATACGTAGGTAGGTAGTTAACTATATGAATATGAAAAATGGGCAACACAGGAGGATATTGGATTGGGCTTTTTTTATATAGCATAACTAGCTGTTGCACATTATTAAAAATGCTTTATGTTATGCAATGTCACTTCAGTAGGTAACGTTGGTTTGAGGGTTTCATTAGGCATTTAGTTACTTCGTGTGAAATATCCTAGTAGTGCTACTACGTATAAATGCCGAGAAGCTGCACGAGATAAATCATATACTCAAAGGATACCTATGATAGTACGTAGGTAGATGGTTAGACTCGAGGATCTCTTATTCAGTTCAGTTTCATCCATCTGTTCAGGCAGTGAATCAAAAGTCTTTGGAAAGGGATTTCCAATATAGCATGAAGAGGATAAAAATAACAGCCGGTCTTGAGGAAGAGGACAATTTGTGCAGTTTATGCTACTTAACCTATTTCAGGTGTAATTCTAACTGTTTATTGGTAATCTCTCTTTATTGAATTACCTTTCTGGGCATTAAGAGGCATAGCCTGACCTCTTCTAGAAGCTTGGTAACCTTTTATTAGCCAATAAGCTTAGACAATGATGGCTAACCCCTGAAAATACAACAGCAGGAAGAGGGACTTGGGGGGGTTAGCACTACCTCTTAAGGAGGTCATGATGAATTGAGTCAATCCCCACTATTGATTTTATTTACCAGGGGATGGGGACATCGGGCCACCTCTCTTTCACTCTCACACGCGCCTAACGTGGACCTGCCTGACATATTTCGCTGGCTTCCCCAATGCTGAGGCCATGCGATAGATTTATTATTGACTTGGACTTCATCTGACTAGTTACCTGTTTACATCGTCGCTCCTCCATTCTACTCGAAACCTCGCATTTTGTTTTTTTTGCTTTTCTGTGCTTTCTTCTCGTTATCATTTGATACATCTTATACGTCTTATTACGCCCCTTTTAATACCAACTGGATAGTCGAATAACCACTACATACATACATACATACATATTCTTCAACCCCCTAAATTGCAAGCTACCAGCCATACTAGACATAAACGCGAAAAGGGTGATGCGCTGGGTAACAAAGATCAACGCCTGTACGTTCCTGCGGTGACAACAGCAGATGTGATATCTCATTAAATCAAACTGAATCGAATTGCACTTTTGCCCCTCACTCCATATCGACATCCTACGCCGCCAATTACAACTATTGTACACCGAGCTGTAAACGAATACATCTACTGTTGAGAAGAGTGAAGAGCAAGTCGCCGCAACCATGTCGGGAGTTAAGGGCCTCGCCGCCATGTTCGAGCAGCGCGGCGACAAACCGTCAGATGATCGAGGGAGATCTCCAGGTCCAGTTCGCTCACTAGGAGGTATGTATGGGATTGCACCTTCTCTTCTATCTACACCACTGTCCACTATCTACTACGATCTACATGTCCATCTATATACTGTATACAGTATCCGCAAGTATTCATACATTTTAAAACATTGAAGTCTATCGTACTTGATGTAGGTAAATACCTGCATATTTACTGAGACTTCTGTGTTTGCATGTAACAATGCGCATTGACGGGGTTTGCATACTTGATGGAACATCGTGTTCTTGGAAAGTTTCTGCCCACCGTTTGTTTTATCATCATGTTCTAGTTAGCTTCTGTTGTCTACAGCACAGCAGTTCAAAACCAAGAGCCGTTCTATCACTAAGCCCACATTTCTTTAATACGTCATTCTGTGGTCACTTCCAGAATCCTCAGGCACAATTCCCATTATCTACTGGAAAAAGCTAGTTGTTTGCTGTCTCCTGGTTTAAGCTTTAGTATAGCTAACATTAAACTTCACACCATTAGGAACCCCAACTCCCGAATCGCCTCGCCCACTATCCAAAGTCCGAACATCCTTCGTAGCAGTGGAGAAAGATGGTCGTATAGGATTAAGAAGAGACCACAGCGGTGATTCGGTGTCTGTATCGAGCAGAAGATTGAGCAACGAGACTGGAACAACTACACCTCAGCCCGTATCCGAGAAATCCGACGTTTTCGCCGACAACATGGCTAAGAACACTGCTGCGTTCAAGTCTAATCTATCACCAGAACCTGTTCCTCAACCCCCCAAACAAGAGATACAGACCCCAACCAAGAAGGGTGGTGAAAAGAGCAGTGAAAACCTCGCACCAAATCCCAACCCAGACAAAATTACGGACGAGGAGGAACCCTCAGCTAAGTTGAAGCCGGGTCTCCCTACGGACAAGGAAGCCATTGAGGGTGATCAACACATATCCGATGGCATTGGCGACATTTTAAAGTCCCCTCCTACAACGACAAACAAGGCAAAGGCTCCCGTGAGCAAACCTGCTCCTCCTAAACCTGCCCCTAAACCTGCTCATATCCCGACTACCACAAAGGCTGTCCCCAAGGCTACAAAATCACCTACGACAGCCACCGCGGCAAAGGCCCACACGAAAGAGCCAGCAAAGACCGCGAGCTCAGCTTCAGAGAAGAAGCCTACTACCGCTACCGCAGCAACGTCAAAGGATCACGCGGCAACGAAGAAGACGACCGTGCCAGCGAAGTCCACGGCACCCGTCAGCAAGAAGCCGGCACCTGTTCACTTGCCCCCATCTGGTACAGGTTTTGTCAAGCCGAAGCCTAAGTCACCGACTCGGCCCCTTCATCTTCCCCCGTCTCTCACAACACATACTGCTGCATCAGCTTCCAAGGTGGGCAATGGTGCTGCAGCTCCCGCCCCTGGAAGACAATCCAACTCCCGAGCTTCCGGTAATGCCCAGCATCTCAACGTTCATCCTGCCTCGCACAGGCCATCTAGCAGATCCAGCGCGTCGACAACAGGTACTGCCACAGGCAGCAAGGGACTAAAGCGCCAGAATTCCAACGTTAGTCGACCTCGGCCTAGTCTTGGACCACCCCCCAAGCCGGCAGCTAAGGATCACCCCCTTTCCAAGAAAGACAGCCACGTCGATGAAGGGTTCCTTGCGCGCATGATGCGGCCCACCCAGAGCAGCCAGAGCAAGACGGCCGAGAAGGTGCCCGTCACGCCTCCGCGGAGACACAAATCCCCCACGACTACACACCCCAAGCGGTCATTACCTGCTAAGGATGTCGAGGGTAGCGCCAAGAAGGCCGCGGCCAAGATCCAGGCATCGGGCAAACCCAAGGCCGCAACCGGTGCGACGAAGGCAACTGCAGAGCAACCGAAGACGACCGCAAAGGACGTTGCCCCTGTGGTCGCCAAAACCGAGACAGCTGAGGAAGCTATCGAGACGGCGAAGGCTTCCAAGGAGACTGCTTCTACTCCCCTAGTGGAGAAAGCCGAGATGGATGTGGCTATTGAGCCTACAGCGGAGGCGGTTGCTCCCGTTACTGCCCAGGCCGAGACGGCGGAGGCTGCTATTGAGGCGGCCAAGGTCTCTACCGATACTGCTGCCACGCCCCTTGTCGAGAAGACAGAGCCAGAAGTAGTTGTCGAGGCGCTCAAGGTAGATACTGCTGATAATGACAAGTCTGCCTCTTCTGCTACGGCTCTCACTGTAGAGCCGGAGAAAGTCGAAGATATCGAAGATCTAGTCCACGTGTCTAAGGAATCACCCGTCGGATCTGATACTGCTGCTGCTCCTGCTGCGGAGATGCCTACCACTACCGATGAAGATGTGAAGGAAGAAGATACCAAGGCAGCAGCCGAGGAGAAGTCCGAGGAAGTGGAGGCTTAGGAGGAACATTGGATAGACTTGGATGTTGCTATGGCTGCTTAAAAGAAAAGAACTATGTAGCTAAGATAGCTTGTGGTGTTATTGTGTCGATAAAGATTTTTCGGTGTGTAGGGGGGAAAAGGTCAGCTTATGTGGTTCTTGATACTTTTTCCCCAGAAGAAGAAAAGAAAAAAACCTCTTGTATTAGGCGAGGCGTAGCAGGTGATTGATCGATTGATACCTTGTTTGTTTTTTTGCTTGTTTATTTGCTTATTTGTTCATTCGGAAAGCTGTAAAGGTGGTGGTGGCGGTGATGGTGGTAGGCTCCATAGGTAAAAAAGGGGGGTGTTATTTTCACTTCATGTACATATCTTTTTTTTAATAGGGAGAAGAAGCAAAGCGAAGCGAAGTCAAGGCAAAGCAAAGCAGAGCAGAGCAAAGTAAAGGGAAGGAAGGATGTGGAAAGGTTGAATGGAAAGGAGTTTGTTGTTGATAGATCCAGTCTGCAAAGCAAAAAGAGCAAAAGCATAGCATTGAAGAAGAAAAAGCATCATTTCCCGGCGTCGTCGTTTCAGTGTCGTTTACATACCTAGGTAGTTAGTTGTTGGTTGGTAAGGTACATAGCTAGGTTGGTTGGTAGGTTGGGAGGTAGGTAGTTGGTTGTTTTGTAGCCTTCAGTGAACACTTGGTTTTATGACCTTGTTTTCACTTGAGTTATAGTTAGTTATAAATAATGATATGTGTATACTTGTAAATACCTAGCCTCGTAGGTAAGTAACGCATAGCAACAGCAGGAATGTGAGCGAAGGCTTTTTTTTCTTCCAAATGTTTCAATGGGCGTTTTTTTATACCGATTTGTGATTTGTGGTTGTACTCAATATGATGATACAAAACGACCGCCGCAAGGGGTGCCTTGGACGTAATAAAATATATGTACAGATTCTGTTTATTGTACATCGTTCTTTCTCACCCACCATATGCCTGTCTGTCTACCTAAATAGATGCCTACCTATCCCCCCTGGCTGGTAGGCCGGCCTCCTGATCTAGTGATCTCGGAGTTTCTCTCAACCAAGCCTGGAGATAGTGAGGCTGACCGGGAGCATTCCGCCTTATCTGCAGTGATGCTTTTCTTCTTCTTCGTCCATCTACTAGAGAAGCTGATTCCCCCCCCTTCCCCGCCCCTTTTCCTTTTCACCACCAGAAGACATTGTGCATTTTGATCCACACCATCGTCATCATCATCATCGCGTGTGGGTGTGCGTGCGTACGTACCAAACCAGACTAGACAAGACCACTACCACCACCCCACACCGAGTAGCTAGCTAGCAAGCAAGCAAGCCCCCCAAGAAATCACGGCCCAGCCCGACACAACAACAAACCCCCGACATGCCTCTCAACGGCCTCCCTCGACTCCAAGACGCCCAGATCGGTACCGACGAACATGCACTCGCCGAGGTTGAGGCCCTGCTGGCGGCTCGCGTCGAAGCCGCGGACGAGCCGCTTGAGGGCGCTCAGGTTGGCGGTGACGGGGCGCTTCGGGGTGGTGATGCTGCTGACGCGGCGGAGCACGGGCTCGTTGGCGCTGTACTTGAGGCCGACCCAGAGCCGCTGGCGCGCCACGTTGGCCGTCGTCAGCGGCTCCGGCTCGTACGTCGACAGCACCGTCGACGGGTCCGGCGGCCGCGGGCCCCCCCGCGTCACGAACGTCAGGAACCCCGCCCGGTGTAGGGCCAGCGCCACCGCTAGGTTGTACTTCGTGTGCGACACGGAGGTGAGGCCCAGGGACGCCTTGGAGGCGTTCTGCAGGTGCGAACACATGTTTACTACGTTTGCTATGCCCATTTTTGAATCGATGTGTGTGTGTGTGTGTGTATGTGTGTGGATTTCGTGATCTCGTCGAGGTTTATGAATCGGGGTACTCGGTATGTAGAGAAAGCCTTTGGGTGCTCTTGCCCTGCCGGGCGAATTCGAATTCGTAAAAAAAAAGAAAAGTTCGTCAATGATATCCGTCGGAAACCTTGGTGTGAATATCGTCTGTTGAGAGGAGTAGTAAAGGACTCGTGGGTTGTATTCCAATTCCGTCACCTAAATCGTATCATGTCGATATGGTTTCACTGGAAAGCTTCAAGATTGAAAATATATCGGAAGCGGCAGAATTGCAAAATCCGTGACCCGTGACGCAGGGACCACCTTCTGTGCTGCTACCTAATCTAGGTATTGAAAACCATACCTACATAGTTAGGCGTTCAAGTGGGGTTCTCATCCCTCATGGCAGCGTGGGAACGAGAAGCGGGAGCCAGGGGAGTAATATGCCAATTGTCAGCCCTGATTGGTCACCTCCTAATGACGCTTCCTGTCCCCTCGGTACGTTAGTCTTGACATTCAACCCCACCTTCGCCAGCCTGCGCAGCGTGGGAATGGGCAGTTAAGCGCTGACGACCAAAATATCTTGCCATGGCAGCATGGGCTTAGGCATGGGCCTTGCTGCAGATGTGCAACCGCAGGATGGAGGGACATGGATGGATGGATGGATGGATGGATGTAGGTAATTTTTAGCTATTGAAAATGCGCTGCTGCCGAGCGGCAGTCATCTCATCTCGTACGTCAGGCACGCCAAGTGGTGTTTCCTGTCTTCTTTTTTTATTTTATAATCCTTCGACTTGTAATTGCGACGAGGAAGCTTTCTTCTCTTTTTTCCTTCTTATTTTGTTTGTTGTAAAATACCCCCTAGGTTCTATCGATTTTGAACCGCTTTTCACGGTTGTCATATATTTCTTACCTCATCGCGTTGTATAAGTATATACGTACTCTTACCTGCCTGTTGTCTTCGGTTGCTGAAGATGGCGGTTCGCCCTGGCGAGGAGAATGTCGCTACGCTGTAAGTTATGTCATGAATGAGATAGAAAGAGTGGCCCATAGCCGTATACCTGGACCTAGCACCTAGGACGAGGGAGAAAGTTCCATGTTAACTAACTATGGCTTTGCTTCTCTTCGATAATGTAGTTTCGGGGATGTTCATTACTTCTACGGCCCTCCTAATGCGAACCCTCCCCATCATCGGTTCGACAAGGGGTCATACGTTTACTTATTCGAGAACGCGAATGACCGGAGGGCTCGCATAGAGGTCGCGAATCAACCGGGCGCCGAAGATCAGGATGCCTTCGATGGATGTATGTGAGAGTTTCACCCGTATTTCATATGACTTTATAGTTGGGGCACTAATTCTGACTTTGCATTTGTTCATGATATATAGTCTTGGATCACACTCGGGTAGCATATTCATACAAGCAGCAATGTGTCGTGAACATCATAGTCGACGGGGTCCCCGGCGCCCCCTTAGACCAGAGCCAATGGCACTTACCTACTTACGACCCTCAGAACCAGAATAAATACCACTACAGGCTCCACTCCATCGATATATACTTCTGGACGCAAACCGACGCACTCCAATTCATCAACGGCATCCGGCGGGTCCTCCCGGCATCTCAAGTAGAGGTGGCGGACGAGCCCCCGCCACCACCAGCGCAACACCCCTACGCGCAGCAACAGCAGCAGCAGCAATCTCACCACGACGTCGTAAACCCCCTCGTGCAAAAGCTCGAGCACGTCGCCGTCTCGGACCCGATCTACTCATCGCCTAAACCCACCCAGCAGAACATCCCTACCTTTGCACCTCCCCCGGGTGCTGCTACTACTGCTACTAACGGGAAAGATTCACCTCAGCAGACCTTCGCCCCCATGGCCTACAACCCGGCCGCGCCCGCCGCCCCAGAGCAGATCCAGCACCGCGAGAAGACGCCCCCGCCCGTCGAGGAGGACGGCTACGATCTGCTCGCAGCTGCGGTCGCTCGGGATCACGGAGTGCCGGTGCCGGGATCGGCGGCGCCACCACCACCACCACCACCACCAGGGGCTCCGTTCTCGCCCGGATTCCCTCCACCGACACCGGGAGCAACAGTCTCGGCTCCGCCTCCTAACGGCGTTGTTGGTCTCGCCAGCCCCGGCTACCCGCCCTCCCAGTTCGGACACATGCAGAGGTCCTCCACGATGCCCGTCTCGGGGCTCGTTTCGCCAGGTCTAGCGTCGCCGGGCTTAGTATCGCCCGGTCTGCCGACCCCCGGTCTCACGAGCCCCTACGGTGCGAACTTCCCCGGCTCGCCCGGTTTCGCGCCGCACCACCAGCAGGGCCAAGCCACAACGGGCGGCGTCCCCGTCGGAGGGTACCAGCCCACGCCGCCGCCGCCATCGGTGCAAAGTCCCGGTCTCCCGCCGCCGCCGGGCGGCTACGCGCCGCAGTTCAACTACGCGGCGGGCGCGAACCAGATGCCGGCGGGCGGGGGCGGTATCGGCGATTACGGCATCCACCAGCAGGTGTACCGGCCGACGGAGGCGGAGGCGGGCTCGAAGTATAATGGCGAGAAGTACCGCCCGGCGTCGGGCGAGGGCGGCAAGCCGAGTCGGTTGGGCCAGAATGCGGAGAGGTTGGAGAAGGGCGTCACGGGGATGTTGAAGAGGTTTGAAAAGAAATTTGGGTGAATGAAGGGAGGTAGGGAGGGATGCAGAGGAAAGGAGGAAGGGCAAAGGGGAGGTGTGTAATCTACGTGGCTGCTTGATTAGTTGTTCAGTTGGACTTGGATATTAGCGTAGAGATAGTTATGAATGAACGTGTGGATATACCTAACCTACAGGGTGTTTAGGTTGTATTAAGTCTATTTGCATACCTACGAAGTGAGCTGCGGTCAACGAACAAGCAGCAAAGGATTGTCGGTGAATTGTAGCTAGGTGAATAAAATAATGCCTAGTTAAGTACTTGATGCAAGGCAATACACCCTCCAAACCGATGGAGCTCTCACACACCAAAGGACGTAGGTCCACGTCATAAAGTCAACCCCTGGCCTGCAACAAGAGAGTCATATCTCCCCTGTCCTGTCCTGTCAAGGGACAGACTACCAGCTCCCGGCGCTACGGGTCAGCTGCTCGACCAGCCGGCTGGTTTATTAACAACTATATAACTGACCACATGAGTATAGTATGAAAATTGCCAGCAGCGCGTACATCGTGGCGCGGCTAGGAAAATGCCTAATCAGGCTTGTGATGGAAACGGCTGCATCTTTTCCCGGTGGCCAGCTTGCGAGTCTATGTTATACCTTTGTAGAAGTTGAATTTGTCATTAGATCGTTGTGATATTAAAAGTGGTAATAAGGTTATACCTCCCCAGTCACGCTCTGTTAAGACGTAAGTAGGTAAGCAAGGGGGCTGTGGATATGTACTCAACCAGCACGTGGCTTGCATAGGTACTTGACGTCTATCAGGTATGTAGATATAGTTAAGTGAACACGAGCTTTTGATTCGTATTTTTTTTTATACCCTTCATGATAATTCTATGTCGTGTAGTCGGTTTCTATTATTACAAATAACTGCGACCTATCTATCTACCTACTCGGGTGTATTCACCAAGCTAGATGGCTTTCAGTGTACATAGTTACATAAAGTAACCAAGGCTCTCAGAAAGGATTTGGCAGTTGTGCAATATAATATCAATGCCGGAACTCCCATTGGAAGATATCCCCGAATTCACCGGCCGGGGAAGATAGTTTAAGCCCGCGCGCATAGCAAATGTGAGTTACGTAGTAGTTTTCGGGTTGAGCCATCTACCATCTACTTAGAAGCCGACGATATCAAAGCCGCCGCAATGGTACGTTACTTACTGTATTACGGGACTAAGAATGAACCGCCGTATGCACATAATGTAAACTAGATGCCGAACACACTTGAGAATCACATTTATTTATTAGCCAGCCTTACAGCGTAAATAAATGAATGGTCTGCACCGTTAAGCGAGGAGCTAAGCCAGTATGTAGTTATGTACCTAATGTATGAGTGGATGAGTTGGACACCCGGGCAGTCAGCACTAGAAAGACGAAGCTACCGGGGGCACGATGTTTTTTTGATTCGCCAATAGTTAATAAGACCATGGCCGACCATAGGCAAAGTGTCGTTGTAGATTGGAGATGAGACATGTTGAGCTAATAATGTCTTAGACATGTCTCACCGACTGCGAATTTCATTTGTACGTAGCTGCGTACCCAGGCAGCCCAGCAGCCCAGGTAGCTGATGTAAGGTACTAGATAGTCAACCCCAAGAGATCAGAGACATGACCTGAGTTAGTCTACATCTTATTTATCTAGATCTCTGCGCAATCTGACAGATACTGATGAAGGTGATTTTTGAAGGTTGTTCACGAAGTTCAATTGCGGTTTAGTTAGTAGGTAGTTAATTCAGTGTTGTCAGAAATCCTTTGCAGTGGTTTGTGGCAGTGGTTGTCGATCGTCCGTGTTCAGCCACAAAAGCCCCTGGAAGTTACGAGGTTTTTTTTCCTTCTTGGTGACGAGCATCAGATCAGGCAAGTCAGATACTGCCACAATGCTAGGTACTTTCAAGACCCCACTTTCTCTACATGGAGGATTAAACTATCACCATGGCTCATGGGCCTGAGGCTCTCTCCCAAGGACATATCAAGAATACGCTGTGCTCCCACACAAGCAGAGAAAGAAAGAGGAGAAGGCCCTTTAGTTAAGGCAAGCGCTGGATGGGGTGTCCTACATGTTATATTGCGACGCTGCACATGCGATGCGACAACATGATACCCTCCAAGAAAACCGAGCCGAGACGGCAATTTGAAGGGTCTGTTTGAGTCTAGGTAGGTATGTAGGTAAGTAGCCAGCCTAGCTACATATTCCTGCCGTTGATATAATATGTTTTGAGCTGGAGAAGGAATCCTATTGTACGTACATACAAGGTATTGTCCTTCGACAGTGCAGCCGCCACCCCGCGTTGGGGGGCCGTGGGGCGAGATTATTTTCTGAATCCATTTCGGGGCGCAAGGCACGAGGACTTATTAGTTAAAGGCCCTTGTCGACTACGTAAGTTGTGATGCGTTGCGATGCGATGCTTGGATGCGAAACCTGAGTGGCTTTGCCTGACAACTTATCTACACATGACATTTCCACCGTGATAATGTGATAGGTGCTGTATGTATGTCTGCAAAGACCCCACGCGCTGGCAAACGAATGGCTCCTCTTATTATTTATTACTCGTCGTCAGCTATCTTGATCTGGTAAGTGCCGATTCGATGCTGCGAACCCACCACGACGAGTAAAACGACCAATCGAACGGATATGATGCTACGGTAGTCGTCAGCACGACGTTCGAGCTTGTTTCTTCCAGTGCCACGCAACGGAGGCCGCCAGGGATGTTTGGGTAACAAGAGAGGCGAGACACCTGACCGCTCAAGCTTATCAAATCCCGAAATGGCCGTCGTTACCAAAAGATTGATATGATACTTGGGTATAACGAATTGTAGAACAAAGGTTCAGGAGCTTAGCAACACGAGCTACCTGCCATTGATTGAAGTTAGCAGGTTAGTGATAAGAGATACGAAAATATACGATATGCCAACCTACGATATATGTTCAAGGTCTTTTGTATAACTCGCAACTTTACGTCCCAAGCCTTCTAAGAGGTCTTCGTAGGATTGAATGCAAGGTAGAAAAGGTCTAGTTAAACAACTGCCTGTTCTTTGCTGCTGGAAGATCTGGCATCACTCGCATGGGAAAAGCACCACCGAGCCGTATACCCCGGATTCACAGCATACATACATACACCCTACTTCCATATGTATGTATCTTACTTCATTGCAACGTACCTACGATGATATCTCTGTCCATCAAATCCTATAGGACTGTTGTGTAGTTAGACCAACGACATTTAGATAGATAACTTGAATATGTTGGATCTGCTATTGTTATTGATCATCCATCCATTCATTCATCCACCCATCCCTCGTCTCGTCCAGTTATATACCAACTACCCAATTCCCTCGCTTCCAAATCATCATCATCATCATATCATCAGCTTGCAGCTATGTACAGCAAAAAGAAGCCGCGCCACAATTGATGAAATCATCTAACCTCTTAACTACTACCGCAAAACCGGGCCCATTCGAAAGGACAGGATAAACCCTTGAAACCAAAGGGACCGTCGCTCAAAAAGTTTGAAGTACAACTAACTAACTAACGGTACCTGATCCTGGCGTGGTTAGGTAGTCACTGGCCCTGTATCACTCACCCCAGCCCCGATCTGAGTACGTATTTCTGGGTATATCGCGGACTTTTCAGTGGCTCGTCGTCGACCACCAAGACTACACTACCGCAAGCTAAGCTCCCTCAGCCCCCAAGAGTGGCATTCCTGGTCCAGCCCTGCTTCATTTTTATGTGCTTTCGTTTGTATTCCCTTGATCGCTTCTTCTAATTGCCTTTTCGTTTTTTCATTATTATGATCTTTTTTTCCCTTTTAATTTTACTCTTATCTTATTTGTCGTCTTCCAGTTGCACAACATCTACCGTTACTTCTCCTCCCCTGGGTTTATCTATATCTATGTAAATAGATACCTACCTACGTACGGCATACACGATATCTACTTAGAGGTAGTTATCTACATATCTAAAGAGAGTGGAGACAGCAACGGGGGCGAAAACGTCCTCTCACTTGTTGCAGCCCACATCGGCGCTTACAGGGTCAACGGAAGCTCTTTACCTACACTACCGGAGGGCGCGGACAACCAGGCAACGTGCCACTCCCGCTCTAGAATCATTGGTGATATTTGAAATATTGGGGGATATATTCCTTCAATCCCTTCAAGGCTTAAGTAGACAGACCAGAGACTCAACTCACCGACGTGCGTCGTTTTGCATCTTGGATATTAGTCGCAGATCTGCCTCGAGTTGTCTCCTCTTAGTTACGTGGTTTCTGAAATTCCTTTAGCTGCAAAAGCTTTCTCGGTCTCGACCTCAATAGGGTCGTTCGCCCGTCCATCGATCCAAATCCACGGAACACGGAACGAGCGCGAGCGCGGCCTGGCAAAGCAAGCCCTTGGATGCTTACGACTGTTACCTAAAACTGCCTATCTAGCTCTAATTACCTACCTAGATACATACTACGTTTTACGAGCCTGCTCAGCAAATCAATTCTATTGGCAATTTTGTTTTGATTTCTTAAAACCTTCACGCTTTCACTATCTACCTATACATTCACTCATCCTTAAATATCCACCGTTAGGGAATCTCATTCACCCTACCCACCATCCACTATTTCCATCTACTACCTACCTACCTAATCTTTTAGCTTTACAGCTTCTTCTTCACCTACGACTCCTCCTTAAACACTCACCTACTATCGTGTGTCTTGAATCACTGTGTTCCTTGCGATTACTTGAGATTTATACGCCGTCGTTCATATCTCTCTATACCAGTGCCACGACATAACTGAATTATCGATTATATCTGGTTCTTTTTAATTCGTTTCGTTCTAATGCAAACTGTTTGAGGTGACCCTGGGTTCATTCCCTGGCCCACAATCGGTGATATAATCTACATAGTTATTGCTCGTAGGATTCTTCAACCTAGTCGCTCGTTCATACCTAAGTTTCGCCGATATGCTACTCCCGCATCGAATACCCGTTCCGGTACGGCCTAATAGTGGCCGTACCCTCACGCCGAGGCAATCCACTCCTGAAAATAACAACAATCGCAACATGGTCCCCACTACGGTATTTATTGTACGTCATATTCCTAATCTCCTTGCGGACACTTGTCCTTGCGCATGCGCTCGCGCCTCATAGCGGCCCTACTAACGTCAATTATTCGATTGCGACAGGTCATTGGAGTCTTCGCGGCAGTGCTCTGTGTCATTGTCATATTCTGTCTCTTAAAGCGGAGGGGTAAAAAGGCAAACTCGAAGAAGGGCAAATACAAACAGACATCGGGCTCTGAACAGCAAATTGGGACACCCGCCAATCCTGACGCAGCCAACTCAGAGCGAAATGCCAATCGCAACGCTAGTAATCCGACAGGCCAACCCACCAGAGAAACCTCGATCCGTTCAATTCTGACATTGCCGGCATATCGACATAATCCGAATGACAACGAGCGGGTACTGGGTCGGGAAGGAGAGCGCGATGGGGTCGACGTTGTTGTAGAGTTGCCCACTGCGGAGGAGATCGAGGCTATGCGGGACGAAGAAATGGAGGCACTCTATCAGGTCCGAGTCGAGAGGCGACAACAGATTGCTCAGCGAGAAGAACGGAGAAGGCTAAGAGAAGAGGCTAGACGGCGTGGTGATGTGGTGGCACTGGCAGAGTTGCGCTCCCAGGGGCGAGGTCCCACCAATACCAGTGCTGCAGATGGGTTACGCGAGGCTCACGTGGCGGCCAAGGAGCGCAGGCAACGCGCCGTTTCTAGCGTCAGCTATCATGATCTCGGCGTTGCTCGACATGATGGAACGAGGATCCGCGCTGGCAGTACTGACAGCGAGAGAATCGGGCTATTGTCCGACGCAGCGAGTATGGCGCCATCGATGCGGTCGCATAACAGAGAGCGGAGCACAAGCTCCATCTTAAGCTTCGATAGCGAATCTGGTTTGCCCTCGCCGGGACTTCCAAGATCCGGGGCCACGACGCCACGGTTGTCAAACTCCCACACCCGCGCGGGATCCAGCCCGGAGATCATCGTCGAGGCGGATTTGGGGGAGGCCGACATGTCCACGCAGAGCCCGCCAGATTATGAGGAGGTCAGCCTAGACGATGCGAGATCGGGGGCGACAACGCCCGTGTTCAATAACGAGCCACCGCCGAATTACCCAGGACCGTCGTCGGAGTGGGAGCGCAGAATGAGCTCTCATACCACAGATCTAGCCGATGGCGTGGGTTCGGGCGGTGTCCTGTCAAATGCCGGAGAGAACTCGGATAGAAGAGGCTCGAGAACTTCCGTCCGGTCCTCGCGAGGAGTCGGTGGTGTTCCACAATTGCCTAGCCTCCGCATCGGAAGCCTGCCGCAGATCGTGATCGAGCCGGGAGATTCCGGCCCCAATGAGCGCCGCTGATCACCTGTCCCTACTCCATGTGCCAGTTTTGGATCTGGACATGGAGGTCTTTCCTATTACACTCCAATGAGAATCGAATCGAATCGAATTGAACGAAGACGGTGGGATTGAATATATATAATCTACAATCGCCGTTTGTTTTTGTCACCTACTGGAATATGTATATGCATCCGGGTTTTTGAGGAAAATTGATGGTTCTATGCCACTGATTTACTATTTATTTATTTTGAATTTGTACCAAACCCATACCTGGAGTCACGGATATTACGACACGATGAGAAGGGACGAATACGCGACAAGGGAGGGAGGGGGACGGGGTGGGGCGAATGAACGAGCGTGCGTGCGTGCGTGCGTGCGTACAGAATTGACTGTCTATCATGGTTTGGGCTATTGTACGAGCTACGAGGGATTTGGTTAGCAGGCGAGGTCGGGTCGTTCGAACGAGGATGTTTCGATGATTGGCCTTGGAATCTTTCAGACATACATGTAGAGGGAGCCATGGAATTGCTACCAACCTACATCATACATACTTACTGGTGAACAAGGTTACGTGTATACATCAAGCGTTGCTCTAGCAGTCTAGAGACACTTTAATTATACATGTTAGGCCCTTACTTCAATGCCTGCATTCGCGTTTCCTGCCGCCTGCAGATCCAACACTACCTAGGTAGTTAGAATTTGAATGATTACTTCAAAATATATGCCCTTGGTCTTAGATATGAGACATGCATATGTAGGTATGCCTACCCCCTCTTCGGTTTCGTACAAGCAAAGGTTCGATCGAGGCTTCGGATGTTGTCACAGTCACACTGCAGCACCAGTAAATAAGTAAGTACGTGGTTCATCGGAAACAACTTTATGTGACTTAAGTTCAACGGGCTCCAAGTACTACCTGAGTTTTCAACGTCGTTGTGGACAAGAGTACGGACAACCTCTGGTCAGCCTGCCTCTTATTGAAGAAGAGACAGACTCGCTTATACCTAGGTAGGTAGAGACTCCAACTCTTCTTATAGGACAGCTAATATATATGTATATACACCCGCATATACCTACTACCTACCTACTTACCTTTAGTATGTATGTAGGTAGGTGTGCATGTTCGAGTTACCAATTAGCCGGTAATAGCTCATACACACATACATTACCTTACACTGACCACCAACCAGCGCGTTTAATTGTTCTCCGCATGCGAGCTCGGGATCGTCCGTCGACGAGTCAAACTACCTACCTGCCTGTTGAGCATCACTTGCGTCGTGCTATTGTGTATGTATGTATTGTACGTAGAATAGCACCAATAGAAACAACAAACTCAATCCCCTTGTGACTTGGAACTAAGTACGTGTATCAAGGTAATCAATGAATCACTACTACCTACCTCCGGGTTTCTCCTCCGTTCTCCTCTCGTACAAGCAGCAACCTTGAAGTATGTATGTAGATTTACATATATACGTACCTAATGTACGTACTACATGCATACACACTTTGGTGGTATTTCTTTCCCCGAAACCTTAGACCAACTTACCTACCTACATAGGTACCTAGTCCAACATATTCACTTCGTGTATGGGCACATGCATGCATGGCCATGATGCGGACACGCATACAAAATGATTGCCAGTGCAGAAAGAAGAAAAATTAAGCTTACAGAGAAAAGCAATTTGCAACCAATCAATCATCCGGCAGTCGCCTTACCCCTAGGCCCTGTCTTAGGGAAACTCTAATCATGGTTAATACCTCCAGCTACTCCGGCATGGCTACCTACCTACCTCAAGCTCTCCACCTACATACCTAGTTAGGTAGTTAGTACCTACGACATGATTATTTTTTAATACGTGATCTGTACCCATTGCATTAAAGTTACCTTCCTTAAGAGAGGGAGAGTAGTAACAATGGTGGGGTCGTCGACCGTTTTGGCTCAACTCAATCTTTTCTAGTGGAATGGAATCTTCCGTCTGGAATAAACCGAGTGAAGCTTTGTCCCATTTAATAACAAAAAACCCCTACATTCTCCCTAACCACATAATTTTATAATAACTGGAGTTTCCATCTTATATTAGAAATCACGAACCTGCTTAATAAACACGTCGGATTTGTAATACTATATCTTTGCGGCTCCCCATACCTACCTACCTGCTCAACCTATTAGGAGACCGTGATAAAGCTGATTGATAGGTGTGTGAGAGAACCACTCGGTATTGCGATATCAGAGGCAGGCGAAAGGTTTGGCCTAGTCTTGTGCCAAGATCCCTTTATATATTTCGGTTCCCATTCCGAAGAGGAAGGTTGAGAGATGATGTCCTTGTTATTTTGACCGAGAATCACAGCAAACAGACAGCCTGAAGTTGCAGTCCCGATCAAAATTGGTTAGGACACCGAGGACGTGGGTCATTGGGTTCAAAACGAGCTAGTACATAGTTAGAAGAGTATTGTTAGAAGAGCCAACACGTTCTTGGGTTGTGAAGAAAAAAAAGAAAACTATCATTTTCGCAAACACACACACATACATACATATACACGAAATCGGATCGCCTCTTGGAGTGGAGGGGTTGGTTAGCTGCAAGCTTGGTTCGTTAGTTAGTAGCAAAGCGAGACGACGACGAAGATGACAGGGAAAGAAACACTAGCACACCCCACCACCGGCGGGGCCGCCGCTTCCTCCATCGAAGGCGTCGATCCCCGAACCGGAAGTCTAGAGATCAGCCCCGAGAAGGCCGACGAAAAAACGGGAACGGGCTACGGTACCCCATTAATGGACGGCGCCACCTCCGACGCCACCACCACAACCGCCGTCGAAGATGCAGATACGCCGACATCAACAACAACAGCAACGCCACCTCCGCGCCCATCACCCGGGCCGGTGCCCGACGGCGGCTTCGAGGCCTGGATGCAGGTAGCCGCGTCCTTCGTCGTCATGATGGAATCGTGGGGCCTGATCAACAGCTTCGGCGTGTACCAGACATACTACGAAACGGAGCTACTCTCCGACTACACCTCGTCGGCCATCAGCTGGATCGGGTCCATCCAAGGCGCCCTGCTCCTAATGCTAGGCATCGTGTCGGGCCCTCTCTTCGACGCGGGTCACTTCCGGGGCCTGATGGTAACGGGCCACTTCCTCGTGGTCTTCGGCCAATTCATGACCTCCCTCTGCACGGCGTACTGGCAGGTCCTCCTCGCTCAGGGGTTCTGCATCGGCATCGGCTGCGGTCTTCTCTTCCTGCCCTCCGCCGCCATCCTGAGCCAGTACTTCGCGCGCCGCCGCGCCATCGCCCTCGGCTTGCAATCGGTCGGCTCGCCGCTCGCCGGGATTATCTTCCCGGTGATCTTCAGCCGGCTGGTGCCGTCGATCGGGTTCGGGTGGGCCACGCGCGTCATCGCCTTCATCCTGCTGGGCCTGTCGGCCGTGCCCCTCCTCTTCCTCCGGCCGCGCGTCCCGCCGCCGGCGCACAAGCGCGCCTTCTTCGACACGACGGCCTTCCGCGACGGGCCCTACATGCTCTTCAACCTCGGGGGGCTCCTCGCCTTCGTCGGCCTCTACGTGCCGTACTTCTACATCCAGCTGTACGCGCTGCAGCGCGACCTGATCCCCGCGGGCTTCGACTCGGCCTACCTCGTGACGCTGCTCAACACGGGCAGCGTGCCGGGCCGCATCCTCCCCAACGTGCTGGCCGACTACTTCGCGGGGTCCTCGGTGGCGGTCCTGGGCGCGACGTCGCTCGCGGCCGGCGTGCTGGCCTTCGCCTGGCTGGGCGTCCGCAGCTTCGCCGGCGTCGTTGTCTTCGCGCTGCTCTTCGGCTTCTTCAACGGCGGCGTCACCAGCCTGCCGCCGAGCTCCATCGCCGCCCTCACGCCCGACCTCGCCCGCCTCGGCACCCGCATGGGCACGTCGTTCCTGTTCGTCGGCACGGCCGTGCTGATCGGCACGCCCATCGCGGGCGCGGTGCTGCGGAGCGGCGGCGACGAGAGCCCCGCTTGGACCGGCCTCATCGTCTATGCCGGTGCTACGCTGCTCGGGGGGTCGGTCCTGTATGCTGCTGCGCAGACGGGGCATGTCAGGAGGGAGAAGGAGAGGGCGAGGAGAGTTGATGCTGCTGCTGTTAAGGGGTAGGCGGGTAGGCGGGTAGGCAGGTAGGGAGGAGGAGAAGGAGAGGAGAGGGGAATGATTATTGTGTAGGTTCGTTCTACTTACTTATTGGCTAACTAACTACTCGATTGGTTGGTTGGTTGGTTGGTTCAAAAAAAAAAAAAAACCCCAAAAAAAAACTATGGCTTGGCCTGCCTTGGCTTGGCTTGGATGGAACAACAGCCGTATGAACCCTGTGTTACGTGAGAGATCATTGTGGCTTGACTGGAGGAGTAGATGGTTGTTGGTAGTATTACTACTGGATAGATTTATATAGGCATGATTAATACAATACTACGTCTGGCGCCTGTCAACGTTATCAAGTCTCAGCGGTGCGTATATGTGTGCTAGTTAACTATAGAGTCCCGTTTTGGATATATTGCAAAGGTATGTCTCGATAGGTGATGTGTGTCGTCGTATATGTAATAATTTACTTATGAGATTCGGTCGATAAATGGAGTATTTAGGAGTAATAGGGTGGTATATAGGGGATGCATTATTGCAAGGCTTACGCAAATCACAACGAAGGTTACGTGATGTATTCGACGGTCTGCATGCATTGTAAGTTAGGAAAATCAATATGTGCGTGTATGATATGGGAATACTGCTATATATATGTGTGCTCACCCTTTTTTGCACGGGCACCCAAGTCGGGAAAAGAGAAATGGTCGCAGGAGAGAGAGGGCGTTCGGATTTGATGTATCGATAATTATTTATTATCGACCATTTCTCCCAGTAATTTCGCTACTCAACCTAGCAACGACGGTGATCGCATATGATATATGTTATGATCTGGATGTTGAGATTTGCATTTTCAAGACAATGATAGGTTGGTTGTAAGAGAAGTCTCTATCTAGAGATGCTCGTCTAGTCTAAGTAAAGAATATCAGAACATCCCGACAACTGATGGCTGTCACGGCTCACTGCTACCAACTACATACTAAGGGTACGTATGTCATTGGTTGTTGCCATTAATGACACAGATTAGATTCATATCTTGGGAGGGAAGTGGTGTGGTGGTGGCCCTTGAGTTCTTTACCCCGTGATCTGCTTTTACCTCTGACACCCTGTATCGAAATTAGGTGCGAGGTTTTGCAGCATCAAGATGCAAACATGGCTGGCTGTGTGACCTTTGCATGGGAAGGAAGCACAAAGACCTGCCTGCATCTGTGGTGGTGCAAAGGCACAAGCGAGTAAGACGATAGATAGGGATAGCGACGCGAAGGATCCCCCCCCCCCCCAAAAAGGGGGGAAGGGGAAATTAACAAAAAATATTGCCTGGTCCAGGATTCGAACCTGGGACTTCTTTCGCCGTTCTGTGGAGGTGGAAATATTCTCACAGGGTGTGAAGATTCACCCGGATGTCTTTGCTGTGTACATTTTTTTTTTGTACAGCCGCAGGGGGCATCGAACCCAAAGTCTTCAGTTGTTCTCTTGATGTGTTACCACTACACCAACCTGGCTTTAATTGTTGGAAGGGTGGTTTCTTATTATGACTTATATGATTGATTGATTGATTGACCTAGCAACGTAGTAACCGCTGAGTAGGTACATATATACTTCGTACGTATATGTATCATTTTGTCAGTCGAGGGGCATAATGCTTTTCGTGGCTGCGGTAAGGGCTCTGAGGTCATCCGTATTGTAGACGTAGCCGGGACAACTACACTACTCTATCTATTACACTTAGTTACTATTGGGCGCAAACCACCTCTTGCTTCCAAACGACACGGTCAAATTTTGCCCAGCATTTTTGAGGATTTCAATATACCAGCTTGCGTACACTTCAGATGCAGTCGAACGTAACAGGGGTGATGAGAGTCGACTAACCATATGTGGGTTGATTTATTGTGCATCATTCAGGGAGATATTTAGATATTTATTATAAAGATTGGCATGTCAGGTGTCCTAAGATGGGCTCCATCTATGGACAAGCGCTCCTTACTTACACTATTAGCAACACGTTTACAAGCCGTCGACGATGGGTATCTAACTCCAAGGGGGCTCTTCACCAACAGTCGGACACACTCTAGAGTAGTATAGCCGTGGACCAATTTCGACGGTGTTTTTGAGCCTGTTCATGTTCGACGACGACTTGTTCACTCGGCGGCCGTCGTAGAAGATGCTTTGGGAATGTAACTCCGTTTTAATTGGTGAGTGTCACGGTCTTGAGACTGAATAGTGGTGGAACAATTCACATTTACGAGGCTCCTATCTCAACCGCGCAAATTTTGGTTCACCGACGCTATGAAGCAATGGTAAAGGATGATCATAGGGTATTTAATAAGGCCCTTCACCAAGGATGATGATAGGCCCCCAGTGTTATCTAGCCTTGCCATGTAAATTCGTTTCTTGGGATCGCCTCTCCGCCGTTATCTTACAGGATTATGGGAAACGTACTTTTTTAAGCAGCTTTTATGGCAAGCTTCAAGCCATACCGCGCAACCAGGGAGAAGGCAAAGACGTCGCCAACCGCTACTCCCCCGTTGAATCAGATGTTAGTGCGGTCTCAAAGTTTCGAAAGCGTCTGGTCCCATCTTGGTCATGGGCGTCGGTACCCTCTAGCATTTGCTGGGACTCAATCTATATAAACTCGCATAATCCGGAATATAATGGCGAAAAAGGTATGAAAACTATCTTACTAAGGCAACGAGATAAACCCCCTCGGAGTAATCTTACACGGACGACTGGTGTTAGATGTAGACGTTCTCGTTGCTACTATTATAAACAACACCGACGAGACCTGGAAATTGCAAACGAGTTTCTTCACGGAAGTAGGGATGTATCCCGACCTCACAGACTCAGGGCACTCTGTCAGAGATACCATCTATTGTATTCTCATATATGATTTCTGGCGACTAGCTTTCCGGAGGCAAGGCGAGGTAAACATGAATTTTTGCTGGCTACGCCTTCATAAACGACAAAACCATTGACTCAACACCTGCCTAAGTAAAACCGTCCTGGAGGCATCGAAAACCGTCAAGTTCTTGGAACAAGTACTTGGATTAGAGAATTAACGGTGGGAGGTGAAAGCAGAACACAATAACAGCCCTATCACAGGCAGGGATTCGTCAATTGTTGATTCTTTGATAGGACGCATTTTCAATCAAGTCGATTTTGTTAGGGTATTTGAACGGTCTCCGTTCGGTTCTCGAGGTAAAATAATCATTGACTAAGTGGCATTATAATGGATGAGATAGAGTGTAGTTTATGGAGAATCGTCACCGAGTATACACGGCCTTTCCTATATTAGAGCTATAGATGGCCGAACACAATACAACGGCATTCTGTAAATATTAGCAAGGAGTTTGTAGGTTTAGAAAGGTGGGCCACTTGACAGGTGTGGTAACACAGAGGGGGTATGCTAAAAGATGTTTGTTAGTCATTACATATACGGAATGGGTTACAGATCAAGAGGTATGTGATTCCGCTATCAGTACATTCTCAAGGAGACATTCATCACATGGGCTTCGGAAATGCCAGCTAGCCGAGGCAGAACACCATATTTCAACCAAGAAACTGGAATATGAGGCCCCGACCTCGCTTGATGTTTGTCATCCACGTCAACAATGATTCGTTACATCCGCAACTAGACTGTAAAACACTTACGTAGACAGACGAGAAGTCATCCGAGCTTTTTTTTTTTTCTTTCGCCATTGGCGTGCGATGGTTGCGTAGATAGCGTAGAGAAACCCACCCGGAATCAAGGATATTCTGCAGTTACTCCCCATGCCACATACTGTGATTCGTCTCTACTTGAAACACCTTGGTTAGACGAGGCATGCTACAAAGGTCTCATCACCAGAATCGACGGACGGACCGTGTCGTCATTGATACAAACATGAACCGGCGCCACGTAGATGATTCAGACGTTACGTAGGCTTAACCTGTGGCAAGTCTGGGTGAACGTGACCTTCCCTGGGAAATATAAAAGCCACGCAGCCTTCCCTTGCAAACTTCTCCCCATTCTTCTTCTTTTCTTCCCACAACACGACAAAGAACCAGAACCAGAACGCTACACAGACCATACATACGCAAAGCAATTCACAGTTAACACCAAGTTTACTTACAAGAAAAACATCAAGATGTCTTCTCAAGGATCCCTCTTCACCAACGTTCCTGTGAGTACCCCCCATAGCTACACCATACCTCCATTCTTCTCTCCTGGTCTGCACCAAAGATTTGTTCATCAGCTACAGAACATGACGCTCTCGACATTCCCACGGTCTTATCAGGTCATCTCAAGGGAAGCCTACTAACTGATCTGGTGTTATAGCAGGGTACCGAGGACACCTCCAAGGTCCCCACTACCCAGAAAGTCCCAGTCGGCGGCGAGGACAAGACGCAGGAGAAGAAGACCGTTGCAGGAAACCAGGGTACCACGTAAGCAAACTCCTCGGCTTGTTTTTATTATCACTCTATTATCTTGCGTGCGTCTTCGGACTGCCTGTTCTGTTTTGAGCCGCGGCCTCTCCCTCCTGAACCGTCACCCGGGACTCCCTGCTGTGATGATAACTCATACCAAACGAGTTGAATGGAAGCTAAGTAAAGAAACCGCAGTACTACCACCACCACCAAGGGCGACGTACCCAAGGATAAGCCCGCAAGCGACGAGGCTCAGGATGATGTGCCCACGAGCCAGTAAGCATGTACTGTGCTGATCAATTCTTCACTGGTGGATATTAAGAGTGAAGAATAGCGGACCCATAGGGGTTGAGGGGAGGAAATGGAGCATATCTTCTTGGACAGGATACGGAGACAAAGCAACACTCGTTTATCATGCTATCTAGGCTCTCTAGGGCTAGGATACATGTGGCAAGTCTCTGTACTATAGAAAATGTTCTCTACAATGAGCTCTATATTAGTCATTTCATACCGGGAGCGTATGCACTCCAACTGCTCCTGTCAAAAGTATACAGCTAATTGAAGAGAACCATCACCACATTGCCTTTCTTATATTAAAATTGTACCATGTGACTTGCGTATAATTGAATTGTTCTTTCTGCCTTCAACAAAAACTACAAGCGGAAGTCAATACCAGCTCTGTGACTATGTATCGTAGGCAATCTAACCGACTGGCTCGAGACTGTCTTGTGGCGCGGTTGTCCCGTCCCAAACGGTATTGATATTCCTTAAGTTAATATAGTAGGTATACCTACTCCTTGACTGCATTTCCCCTCCCTTCAAAGGACCACTTAGGAGTTATTACGCACCTTACGTTATCATGCGAGGTGCTTTCTGACATAGGCGCTCAGTTTGGGCAGTGCCTGCTCAAGCACCTCCGTCTCGCTCACATACCCGAAACGGACATAACCCATAAAATCATCTGTTACGGCGCCGCCGTTCTCGCTCCCGCTCTGGTGTCCATTCCCAAAGCAGCGCGACCCAGGCACCAACATAACCTTAGTCTCTTCGAGCAAGCCCTTACAAAACGCCACATCATCAACCGGCCTGCGCTTCTGCTTCTCTCCCTTCTCCTCCTCCCCGTCCTCATTACCACCGCCACCACCACCACCACCACCAACGAAAAACCGGACAAAAGCCGTAGTCCCCGCCCGCGGCCTCACCCACTCGCAGACGTCGGCGTGGGCCTCGACGAACGCCGCGAGCAAGCCGAGGTTGTGGCGCGCGAGGGCCAGGTTCCGCGCCAGCAGCTGCGGGCGCACGTCGTCGCCGAGCGCGTACGCGGCGATCTGGTCGTCGACCTGCGACACGCTGATGGTGGTGTAGTCGCGGGCGGCGGCGAACTGCGCGACGAGGGACCGGTCCCGCGACGCGAGCCAGCCGATCCGGATCCCGGCTAGGGCCCACGCCTTGGACATCGAGCTCGTTACGACGGTGCGGTCGTAGTTGAGGGCGAGTGCTGATGGTGGGGGTGGGGTGGAAGTGGAAGTGGAAGTGCTGGTGGAGGTGGAGGTGCTGTGAAAGAGGGGCCGGTAGACTTCGTCCGAGAAGAGGATTATGTTGTGCTGGCGCGCTATGGATGCGATTTTGCTGAGGGTATCTCTGGGTATGATGGCGCCGGTGGGGTTGTTTGGGTTGTTGATTACGATCATCTGGGGTCTTTGTTAGAGGTAGAAAGATAGACATGTATACATATGCCATATGTAAGTACATGGTTTAAATCAAATGCTTAGAGCCGGAGAGGCTTGATACGGTGTCGTGCGAACGTATGAATGCAAGTAAGTAGGTGGTGCTCGCTTACCTTCGTGTTACTCTTGATCAGACGTTCCAGCTCCGCAACATCAGGAACGAACCCATCTTCCGCCTTCAACTTCCACAGGGAGACCTCGGCCCCCAGGGACTCCGGGACGGAATACAGCTGCTGGTACGTCGGGTAGACGCAGACGACGTGGTCGCCGGGGCCGACAAGCGTATACAAGACCAAATAGTTGGCGGAGATGGCGCCCTGGGCTACGATGACATCATCTGCCGTTACCGGTGGTACGAAAGAGGCTGACGACCCCTTCTTCTCCTGCCCGTAGTCATCTTCATTGTCGTCGTCATTGTAGGTCTTGGCGATGCTCCGGCGCAGCTCGTCCGAGCCCCGGATGGCGCCGTAGGTCATGACGCGGCCGAAGTCGACGGGCGGCGGGGCCAGCGTCTTCAGGCGGTTCAGGAGAACGAGCTTGTCGACCGAGATGGAGGCGGCGCACGTCTCGGAGACGTTCAGGACGCCCGGCGTCGTCTCGTACGCATCCATCCATTGCTCGACTTCGAATGGGGGGATTTTCACCATCTTTGAAATGCTCTAAGGGTTTCTTTCTTTCTTTCTTTCTGTTTCTTGTTGGTGGATAGAGAAGGGAATTTACTGAGATTATAGGAATATTAGGGTGATGAACATGTTCATATTATACCTATATGTATGTACATGTAGGTACTGGTGATATTCACATAGTGTATGACCTTCCGTGGACGACTAGCGATGTTGAACCGATGGGAGCCGAGGGTGGTAACTGCCTCATCATGCACCGAAGCCGAATTTCACTTCAGGAACTGAAGTCGGTGTTAAAGCCCCGAGGTATGTCAAAACCATGACAACAGCTTTTATGTAAGATTTTATTTATTTATAAAATATAAAGGCAAAGATTAAATAAAATAAACCAGAATATATATACTTCATCTTTTTCATAATGCACAAAGCCCTACTGAATGTAAGACAGAAGAACATTCGTCAATAAATAAAAATATGATTTGATCCAGATGGGATTTTTTTTTCTCCATTATACAACAAACTACAACAAAATGGAAAAAATGAAAGGTCAACTTGGTTGAGTTGACTTTTACTGAGGACGAGGCGAATCGAACGCCCAACCTTCTGGAAGCTCCAAGTTATGATAAACGCTGGAATCAGACGCGCTACCATTGCGCTACGTCCCCATTTGTTGAAAATTTTGAGGTAATTAATATTTATAAGACCTTCTAGGGAGTTGGTTAGCTTTGATGGTTGATTAGGCTATGTTGGTCGGGTATGTGCCTATATTAGGTAATTCTTGTTAGCTTGGTGATTGATACCTACCCGACCTACCTAGCTACCTACCTAGCTTAAGTGCAGCGATCTGGTTTTTACGAACTTAGGCCTTTAATTAGCAAAATGGTTAGTGATTTGAGAAATTTCTTCTATTGATTTTAAGGATGCATCCAATTAGATTTTGTAAAAGGATTGATTAATGATGGTTTATTAGCTTTGATTGGTTAATGGGTGGTTAATGGATAAAGTGTTTCACCTGGGTTATGTGCAAATCAATAGCTTGTTTATTAGCATAGCCACCTAAATAAAGTGTATGGGGAAGTTAACAATTTGCAACTTAATGACCATTTTGCTAGTTAAAGACCTAGATTTGTAAGAACCGGATCGTTGCACTTAAGCTAGGTGGGTATTGCATAGCTTCAAAGAGGAACTCATTATACGTTCTTATTTGATTGTAATTGACACCACTGGTTATAGCAAATCTGTCAATTAAGCCACGTCGCATCCACATAGGGGTTAGTAGATATGGGCTATATGAGCAGCCCCTGTGTAGAAATGGCATTCTACCTACGAACTTAGTTGCATTCATTCATCTGACAAGACGAAGCATCGAACATATCTTAAAACCATGTTTCATTCGTTTAATGAGTCCAGTCCATATTCAATGGAAATTTTAGAAGCTATAATCCAACACGGTAGCCTTCTCGATGATGGGCGAGGCACCCTTCACGAAGGCCTGGTGGGCTTCGTCCTTCGCCACGTAGAAATCCCTATCTTCTAGACTTTCGAACACGACAACGAACCCGTACTGCATCCCGTTCTGTCCGCAGTGTGAGCAGATTCGGTAGGTAACCTAGGCATGTAGACAGTTGCAAAGCTACATTCTTGGGATCTCTTACCTGTAGGCCCTCGGGCGAGTTGTCTTTACCCCCGGTGAAGGACTTGATGTATGGCTTCTGCGAGGTCGGGTGGATGCATGCGTCCTTTAGCCCTAGCATGCTCGCGACTGCCTTTTTTCCCAGTCGAGTGATGGTTAACAGGTATGTAGTCTGAGTGATTAGGTAGCAGGGAATGCTGAGGCTCGACTTACATTTTGGACAGCTTCTGGGCTTGCGTCGGCCTTGAACTGGAAGAGGACGATGTGTTGGACAGCCATGATTTCGGAGGACTTGGTAGAGATGTGTCTTTTGTTGGGAGGGTGGAAGTGTCAAGAAGAAGAAAAAGAAGTGAATTGACTCGAAGAGGATTTGGCGATGTAATGAACTACTCAACTAGATAGTGATTGAAGTTGAAAAGAAAGCAAGATACGACGGAATGACCGGGCGAGACTGTACATGCGATATCCGGAACATCGGTGTTAGGAATTGAGGTTATCCCTCCTTCCTGGGGGTTATACATACTTCAAGACGTACGAGCCAATCACGTAACGGTGTTGGTTGAACAACCCTCAACCTCCGCACCTCGCACTTCACAACACGTGACATCAAATGTCATATCTACACATATGTATGTAAGTAGATATATGTATCTAATTCCTTCTATTACTTAAAACATGCTTATTAGTTAAGTATGTAGGTACACCTTGACGACTGTGACAAACAACCTCCTCCACCTCCACTTCTTCATCTGCGGCTATCATACACCTGCGTGGTGACAGAGTATGATTAGACCCACATATCGTTACTACTACTACGAAGGTAGCGGTCAAAAGTTAGAGGACTCAGATACTTTGCCTACAGTAAGCTCATGTATCAGCTTGCACGGTATACAAGAAGCTTAGGTAGTTAAGTGCCCTAGCATCACTAAAGATATTGACCGTTTAGCTTATCTTCACCCTATGTAACCTTGTATCATAGGTGCTTTTTGGTGGATTATCCGCTAATCGATGTTATCAACAAAGTACACAGTTTATTTTGACTCATTTGCACTAGGGCCGGATTGTTGATGAGTCCTCTGACTTTTGACCGTTACCTTCGTATACTTAGGGGTATTAGGGGTGCCCATGATACTTCGTAGGCCAGTGGTATTTCAAGATGATGAACTTTCGATATCTCGTGGGAATGCTCTTCTCTGTTGATACATGTATAAAAATTATGTGATAGATATAGTAGTAATATACAATATCTGTATGTACTCATATAATACATATGCGCATCCGGCTTCGGGGTCTACCTACATATGTACCTACATACACAGTGTATGGACATGCACATGCGTGTGTATATTCACTACCTCGGCCCCTTTACCTTTCGTACTTCGGTAACGTATCTAGTCAACTAGTCCACAATAGCAGCAGACTGCGCATCGTCGGTGTCCCTCACCTCGCCCGTCATGTCGGACTTGAGCCAGCAGTAGTTGAGGTCGGTGCCCTGCGGACCCGCGTTGTACCACTGCGCGCCCCTGCAGCCCGTCACCGACGCGCACCACGCCATGCACTCCGCCATCGAGCTCTTCTCCTCGTTCGCGATGTCGTACCCCGGGTGCTGCACGTAGCACGTCCGCTTGAACTTCGTCCCCGTGTCTGGGTCCGTGTACGTCGTCCCGTCCGCGTCGGGACATTCCGGCACGTCGTCGCCGTCTGAGGAGTTCGATGATGGTGTAGTAGATGCTAGAAGAAAAAAAGGGGGGGCTTGGTTAGTTTGAAATGTGTGAATGGGTGGATGAATGAATGCAAGGGAAATAAGCTCAAATTGAATCGAATGGTGGAATGACGTGGGGCGGGGAAAGAAAGAGAAAGAAAGAAAGAAAGAAAACAAGGGAAATGCATGGATGCTCGCATCCATGGTGGTAGTCGTACTTGCGGCAGCTGTTGTTTTCACTGTGGTTGGTTGTGTTTGAATTACGGTAGTGGGTTGCTGTTGTATTACGGTTGTCGGTTCTGCTTGTGTTATAGTGGTTGGCTGTGTTTTTATTACGGTTGAATGCTGAGGTTCTGTGGTAGTGGTGGTGGGTGCGGGCTCTGTTGTCGTAGAAGAAGGAGGCTGTTCTTTAGTAGATGTTTCGACTTCTTCTATTGGAGTAGTTGATGATGATGGTGATGGTGATTGTGACTGTGGTGATGATGATCCCGCTGCTGCGGCTGTAGCTGTTGACAAGGATAGTGGTTGTTTTGTGGTCGTCGACTCTGCCTGCACCGTGGTAGTCGATGGTTGCGATGATGTCGGGCTGGATGACAGTGTTGTTTCTACTATTGTAGATGATTGTGGTTGTATTAAGGAAGTAGCAAGTGGTACTAGTAAGGAAGAAAATCAGGTCTGGAACATACCTTGATAGGCTTGAGACATGAAGAAGTCGAAGAAATTGAAGAACGAGAAATAAGACGTAGAATATAAGGGTGGAGGCCAATGGTAAAGGAGAGCGAGAGTGAGAGAAAGAGATATAAGGGGCTGCTAACGACATGAGAAAAACTTACCGTTATTATTATTATTACTATTATCGCTTGTGTTCGCTGTTGTCGACCTGGTACGAGAATCTCGTTAATATTCTGGTATGGTCCTCCCCACCCTTCCTCATGTAAAGAAGACATGTCGGAGGATCATGACTTACTCGCTTGAGTCACCGGATCCTCTACTCTGTTTTAACCCTAGCACGACCCCGAGCGTGATGGCCGCAACGACAATTACGACGACCACGACCAAGAAAAGGAAGCATACTCTTCTCTGGACCCCCCATATCGTTCTCCCCTTCGTCGGTACATGTTCTTTCTCATCCGACACGACACGGCCATGTTTATAAAGTGCCCCGGCCTTGAGAACCTGGCGTTTCTCCGCGTCCGACACGAGCGTAGGTCCAGAAGAGACCTCTAGGCCTGGCTGCGACCATCGAGCATGCGGGGCCTGATCTAGCTCGAGGCCGGGCTCGGGATGATAGACTTCGAGCGTCGGATCGGGCCGTCCTGTAACCTGGTTTCCCGTCCCCAAAGTCCAGTTCTTCTTAATTTTGCTAGCCCAACTGTCTGTGGTCGACCCAGACGACGACGGCGATATACCGGCACTTCCACTTTTATCGATATGGCGACCCTCTTCGGTGCAATCCCAACAGGAAGGAGCCTGCTTTTCGTCTGAATGCGGACATCGGAGTTGGGTGTTGTCGTCGTCGTTGCCTGACGCCCCGGGGGGTTCTCTTTCTGTGGTCATCTGGACGTAGTACGCCCGAACCACATACCAAATTGTACTATTGCCCGTTGGTAAGAAAGACCTATGGTGTTGAACCCATCACGTTGCTCCAACGTCGAAGATTTCGACCCCTAAACAAGAATGAACGACAATTGCGGGAAAGCTTCCTGCTGAAGGCGAAGCGGCACGCGCCCAGGGTATATATATGCGTGTGTAGTAATCAGCATTTCCCCCTACATCTAGTAGTCATGTATGGACGTGCTATTTTCCTTGGAAACGGCCATGGCAGACAGGCTAGCTATGGGCCAGCCTCACTTAATATCGATGTCTTGTTGCATATTGCGGAATGGCAGCGAAGGATTCGCGATACGACGCTGCTGGCCGTCATTTACGTCCGTGATGCGTTAGCCATCGCGAAGGCTAACTCGATTTGCTAGAAGTGCCTGGCTAGGGTACCTTTTAGCCATCACGCTTGATGAATCTAGGGGTTGGAAGGATCACCAACCATGCCAGTGACAGCTACAGACTGAACCGAGACGCGGCAGCTGGTGGAGCTCGTGCTATATTGCATATATACGGAAGTACGAAGTATATTATAAGAAGGAAATAGGTTGTACCTTGACTAGGAATACACGCGCGAGCGCGGGGATGGGTAAAAATGTAGTTATTCAGGCGCGTATTTCCGAATGAAGAGAAATATTATATTACACTTAGAAAAAGAGACGCGAGATGTTGACGATGCGTAATACCTACGATAAGGCGGTTAATACGTTAGAGCTTCTAGAGGTAGGATCTGGGTGATGACTTAAGGACGGGCCTTAAAACGGCAATTTCTTGAAACGTATAGTCACAGAGTTGCAACGGGTGTCACCGCATTGTATGACCCGGGCTTATATGATTCGGGTTTTGTATGAATCGGGATTACATGTTTTCGGGGTTATTTAGTATTATAGCATCACCTTCAATGTGCGAATAAGGGGATCGTAATACCTTTGGACTTTGGGCAATTTACTCACTGCAGCACTGGGGCGAAGAGGTATGTATGCAACATTCGGCATTCGCTTACCTTGATCATGTGTCTCGTAGGTATTTGAATGACCCGACGCCAAACATCAGCAGTTATCACACATATATATCTTCGGTAGCAATTCACATTGTAGCGAATTCCAAATTGATGGGATATACCTGCTTGGGCTTACCGAACGCCTTTGTATTCATACTCGACAACTACCTAGGTACCTACCTACATATGTAGATGGGAATGATGTAACCATTTAAGAGTGCATATTAGGTCTTGCTCAACTTATCGTACTGCTTAGTTAAGTCATTGAAGAACCCAACTACTGTCATGCCTGAGATGCAATTCTAATGATCTGAGCAACGGCTATCTCTCTAAGAGAGAGTGAAGATGGCTATGCCACGTTAAATGTAACATTTTTAAGTTTCACATGGCTGCGGGGAAAATGTCCCTAGAAATTCATGTGTCTCTTTGCTACCTATGTAACTGTAGATCCTCCTACTAACAGTAGCACAAGAGAGGAGAGAGATATATATCTATATCTAAGTACTTAGGCTTCCTTTGATGTCCTGAGATGACCTCCCACGGTTGTGATCGACGCTGGGCAGTGAGCTTGGCTATGTACGCTGCGTTTACCTACCTACGTACCTAGTAACTTTGAACGTGAGGCATGGTAGCTGTCTTTTAAATTGGGTGTTTATATCGTTGCTTTGAGTTGGTCCGATTGAAGGAAATTTAACCAAACCTCACGCTAATTGCATCCGGTTGAGATAGTCAGGTACAGCAGGTTCACGTTAGGAACTAGAGCGAGTATGTCGTGAGAGAGCTATTAATGAATGCGTTCGTCCGTTGAAGCACAGCTGCATGTCTGTGTGGGGTTACACGTATCTGTATGTACTATGTATCGTGTATGTCCAGCTTGCAGTCTAAGCCCCAGAAACCCCGCCTCCACAGTGCTGAGCTGAGACCTTTGTAGAAGGTCATAAACCGGGCTGTAGGCTGATAACTACCTCTACCTACCTGATAGCACGGCCCCGACCGAGGTCCTTGCCGATATCGATTCCATGGTGTCAGGGTGTCAGAAACGCATCACCTGCTCCCGCCTCTTTACTTAATTATCCTCTTAACAAACACTTCGGTTCACTACAACTTTTCAAATTCGTTTCGAATCCCGATATTCGCTTGATGATGGCTTCATCAACGAGATTTCGGGATATTGCGCTTGGCGCATTATCTCTGTCTTCATGTTTTGTTTCTACTGTAATAGCTCAAAAGAACTACACCCAGTTCGATATGATGCGCGCCCAGTTGGCTCTTCTGGATGACCGCCCATCCGACTGTCCCCCTTGGTTAGTGTTTACTGTCAATATTGAATCTTCTGATCTGTTTTGATCTTTTGTCATTACTTCTTACGTGATCTGTCTTTGTTGAATGTATTTCTGGGAAGCTTGATTTTAAAAGAAGAGCTATCGCTAACGATGACGTCTCTATCTCGAATAGCTTCAACTGTCTCCTCCCAGCCTACGAGTGCGGCCAATATGCCCAGTGTAACGAATATAATGGAAAATGCGAATGTCCCGCTGGTTTCGGGGGCGATGACTGTATAGAACCGAGTACGTCTTCTTTTTATTCGTCCGATAATACAATACAAACGAGGCTTGTCTGCCGCGCGTCAAGGTAACTAACAACGTGATAGCTTGTGGCTCGCTGGCCCGGGGCAAAGACCGACCTATGCGACAAGGAGATACTTGCGACTGCGATGCCGGATGGACAGGTATCAATTGTAACGTCTGCACCCAGGACAATGCCTGCAATGCTCTTATGGAGACCGGCGATGGTGGTGTTTGCTACCAGAATGGCGAGGTTGTTCAGCAAAACCACCAGATGTGCGATGTTACCAACGAGAAGATCCTATCTATGCTTGATGGCAAGATCCCTCAAGCTACCTTCAACTGCAAGAGGGAATCCGGCTTTTGCGACTTTCAATGTGCGTATACTCTTCCGTCCCCTTTCTCCAGCTCCTATCCGGTGTCTCCAACCGACATCGGCACATTTATCACCGCATCATACTAATACTTTCTATCGCGTAGTCTGGATCGATCAAACCGAATCCTTCTATTGCCACCTCGAACGATGTGAATCGAGCGCCGAGTTCTCCCCGGAAACTAATAGCACCTTCTACAAATGTCCCGATGTCCAGTGCAGTTGTATCGAGGATCGGATGCTCTGTGGAGCCGATGGCTCTGTTGATTTGACCGACTTTCTAAGGGAAGAAGTTGAGGGCCCTGCTGTCTTCCAATGCGAACAAGAGGGGGGAGGTGTCAACAAATGTCAATTCAAGGAGCCTAAGTTGGACTGGATGGTTCAGAATATCTTCGGTGACCAGCATATCTCCTTAGAGTGTCGCTCCGGAGAGTGTCTTTATCACACCGAAGTCCCAGGATACCAGCGACCTATCAAGAAGATCAACACGCCTCTGATAGCTGGTGTCATCGCTGGATGCTCCCTATTTGTCGTACTTGTTATCCTGGTAACATGGTTTCTGAACCGCCGCCAATACAAATATGGTCCGATCCACCTAGACGACTCAGATGACGAGGGCATAAAACTCATGATGGACCACAAGCCCGCTATACTGTACTTCCAGAATGTTTCGTACAACTTGAACGGAAAGACGATTCTCGATGATATTCAAGGTGCGTCGCATCCAGGAGAGATTACGGCGATTATGGGTGCTTCGGGAGCTGGAAAGACAACTTTCTTGGATATTCTAGCCCGTAAGAACAAGCGCGGTTACGCATCAGGAGACTTCTACGTCAATGGAGAGAAAGTGACGGATCCTGAGTTCAAGAGCGTTGTTGGCTTCGTTGACCAGGCGGATACCATGTTGCCTACCCTGACAGTCCACGAAACGATCCTCACTAGTGCCCTCCTCCGCCTCCCCCGAGCTATGAGCCGCGCTGCCAAGGAGCATAGAGTCTGGGAAGTTGAAAAGCAGCTTGGTATCTACCATATTCGGGATTCTCTCATCGGTTCTGAAGAAGGCAAGGGTCGCGGTATCTCCGGGGGTGAGAAGAGACGTGTAGGAATCGCCTGCGAGCTTGTCACCAGTCCATCAATCCTTTTCCTGGATGAGCCAACAAGCGGTCTCGACGCTTTCAATGCCTTTAACGTTATCGAATGTCTCGTAACCCTTGCCAAGACGTACAAGAGAACTGTCATCTTCACTATCCATCAGCCGCGATCCAACATTGTCGCTCTGTTTGATCGGCTGATACTTCTAGCTCAAGGAAAGACGGTATACTCTGGGCCTTTCTCTCAGTGCCAAGAGTATTTCGACAATATTGGATACTCTTGCCCCCCTGGATTCAATATTGCGGACTACCTTGTGGACCTAACGATGCATGCTAGTAACACAGCTGCTTTCGATGATGGATCTCTTATAAACGATGTGTCTAGCATAGGACCGAGCAGCACCCACGGCGTTAAATCCATTGCTAGCATTTCTGCCAATAGTACCGCCGAGGATAGCGCAACCGAACCGTCGTCAAGTCGCTCTAGCCGACCTAGAGGCACGAGAAAGAATTCTCTTAAGGCGAAGCAAGACCGTGAACTCTTTACTCGTCGGAGGAACACAGCTGCTACCGCGGAGTCATCTGATGCTGAGGAAGAGATTGGAGCCTACAAACTGAAGAACCAACCTGGTGGAACCGCACCTCCTCAGATTATTGTCGAAGACCCTGATGATCTCCCGCCCTCGGCTGGAACCAACCTAGATGGACTTGTCCAAGCATACATAGACTCTGAAATCGCCGCCAAGATTCACGACGAAGTTCAGGACGCCGTGACAGGTGCTAGAAATGCAAATGGCCAGAATGGACAAGTGGATGGTGGAAATATCAATGGTAATAGTAGCGCAATCGGTCGGGGATATGCTCGCGTTGGGTATTTCAGACAGTTTATCATCCTCTCGCAACGGACGTGGAGAAATCTGTACCGGAACCCGCTGCTGATGCTGACGCACTATGCCATCGCCATTCTGCTTGCGGTCCTCTCGGGTTTCCTCTTCTATGGACTTACGGATGATATCCCAGGTTTCCAAAACCGACTGGGTCTCTTCTTCTTCCTTCTGGCCCTATTCGGCTTTAGTACCCTCACTAGTTTAACTGTCTTTGCTTCAGAGCGGTTACTCTTCACCCGCGAAAGGGCCAACGGGTATTACGCGCCTATCACCTACTTTACCGCCAAGGTTCTCTTCGATATCCTTCCGCTCCGAATCATCCCGCCGATTCTTATGGGTGCCATCGTCTACCCCATGACGGGTCTCATCCCTGACGCATCCCACTTCTTCACCTTCATACTCGTCCTGGTGCTCTTCAACCTCGCGGCCGCGTCCATCTGCCTCTTCATCGGCATCGTCTGCAAGGACGGTAGCGTGGCGAACCTGATCGGCAGCCTCGTGATGCTGTTCTCGCTCCTCTTCGCCGGCCTGCTCCTCAACCACGACGCCATCCCCCCGGCGGCCATGTGGCTGCAGTCCCTATCCATCTTCCACTACGGCTTCGAGGCCCTCATCGTCAACGAGGTCGTCAAGCTCACCCTCGTCGACAAGAAGTACGGCCTCGACATCACCGTCCCCGGCGCCGCCATTCTCAGCTCCTTCGGCTTCGACAACGGCGCCAAGTGGATGGATGTCGTCAACTTGGGCATATTCGCCGCCGTTTTCGTGGTCTTGGCGTATGCTGCTATGCATTTCTTGCTGGTTGAGAGGCGGTAGGGTGGATAGATGTATGGATGGATGGATGGATGAATGTTGTATCTGGTGCGTGCGTGTGTGATTTATATGGAGGGAGGGGGCGGAGCGAGCATCATCGATTGATGGATCGATCACTATGTAGGAATAGAGAGACAGAAAGGGGGAGGATGGATATACGGGTTATAGGTACACATGCATTTTTCTGTTGTTGCCACTGTTGCTGTTATTTTATTGCACTCTCTTGAAATTAGGTACCTAGCATCGGAATGAACTTGAACTGTATACAGTATCAGATTGTTATTTATCGCCGAGTGAGCAAGTGAGCTGGGCTGAGCTGAATGTAAATTGACTTCTTTCTTTTTGGACCGAAGGTAATGTGATTCAAGTTTAAATATGAAGCATATACATGAAGAGTCACGGTTCTTTATGAGGCCTTTATGTCGGCGCAGGATAACAATGTTTATGTACTTAGACACCAGGGCACTTCGATCATTAGTGAATTCTCACATCATACACTTTACTACTCGGTATGCTTTTGGTGATCATCATGTTCGTATCACTTTATACATTTCAACTGGGTGTCCGTCTTTCAACCGAATGGAATGCCACGAGCAACCGCTTGAACCAGGCTTGTAGGTATTTAAGAAGTTGTAAATTTGGGTGGGAGGACTTCTCCTCGAATAGAGTTACACTCTGACTAGTACTTAATTGCATTGTAATTGTACCATGGATTTGTACTGAGAAGAGAGAACGTGCGGTAATCGAGAGAGATAGGTTCTGTTGTTGTGATTTCGAGTTTCTGATATGTGCCTGTAATACAAGAAGGGAGCAGCTATATACATGAACCACGTACTTATGTAGATCAACTGCATGATTTGACATTCGTTCTGTTTTGATGATGATGATGATGGTGTGAACTGGACCTGGCTGAACTAGGTAGTCATACTGCCCAGTCTCATAATATACAACTCTTCCTCTAACCCTCGATCCGTCTTCTCTTTCTCTCCCGCATCTTCAATAGACAAATCAGACTACTAGTCCAACTAAGCCACTAGATCGATCGATCAAACAAACAAACAAATCAATCCATCTTCCCCCCCGTCAACTCCTCCGCAACCCTCTTCTGCCTCTTCTCCGTCTTACTCCTCTGCGTCGTCAAATCGACCAGAACCCTGCCATCCCTCCCACTAACCTCGCGCAGCATATCCCCCACCGTGTCCGGCGACCCCTCCAAATCCCACACACTAACAATAGGCTGATTCGTAGGCGACCTCCCCCGGAACCTGTGCCCGTCCTCCCCGAACTCCCTCTCGACCGCGGCCTCCAACCCGCCCTCATCGACGATGAAAGGCCCCCGGCGCGCGCTCATGTACAGCTCCTGAATGGCATCGCGCCTCCTCTCGGACTTCTCGGCGGCGACGGCGTCCGTGACGGCCCTGGACGCGAGCGCGCGCTCGAAGCGCTCCGGGTCGGGCTGGACGGCCGTGGCGAGCGTCTTGGCGTTGACGGTGGCGCGGGTCAGGCGCTCGTCCTCGCGCTCGGGCGCCGTGGCCGCGGCCCGGTTCGCGGCCAGCTTCGCGGCGCGGTCGTGCGCCCGCCGCGCGTCCAGCGTCTGCTTCCGCGCCCAGAGCTCCCGGAGCCCCTCCCCGAGGTTCTCGCGCCGCCCCGCCGCCATCCGCCGCTTCCACGCCTGGATCTCCGACCCGGCCGCGAGCTGCGCCTTCGCCGAGGTTGGTTGGGGGGCCGATCGCGAGAGGAACCCCGCCGTCGGCTTCAGGTGCGCGTCCCGGTGCCGGAAGATCGCTCGCGGGGTTGGTAAGTGCCCCTTTATGGGCTTGAGCTCCCGTTGCGCTTCGATCGATTGGTCTTGGGGCGGGTTGGGCACGTTGATGAAGAGCGGGGATTCGGGCGGGATGATCTGGCGGTGCGTTTGTTTTGGTTTGGGTTGTTGTTGTCGTTGTTGGGTGGGTGTGCTGCTGGAAAAGAAGGCTCGTGGTGTCGGATTGGAGGAGGAGGAGGAGGAGGATATACAACAGCTGCTCCGTGGTAGGAGGGCTGGTCGAGGGCGTAGAGGCGGCATTTTGGATGTGTGATTGATTGATTAATTGTTGTAGAATGAATGTGTTTTCGAAGAGGGTATTGAGCTGTGAGTGATTAGGCTGTTTGGTGCCTTCTGTGACAAGCCTTCAATTACTGAGTGTCGTGGTCGTCGTGAGGTTCAATTCTACCTCCTCCTACTGCTTCTCAGTCTCAACTCAACTTTTTGCAAAAAGATGAAATCTTGAACGGTAATTCAATCTGCCGGGCTCCGGTTAGCGGGTGGACCTCGTAGAGGGTACCTATGTAGGTAACTCAAGCTGCTGCAGCGGGACCTCGAAACCCGACACTCAAGGTTTAGAGACGTAGGTACTAACTTATGGTGACGCTTAGACCAGGAACAGCTTGTCGTTAGTCTAGTCAGCCCCACCTCGGATTAGATGGGTGGTCGGGAAGAAAAACTTCCCAGGCGGTCAAAATTTCTAGTTTCTGCCGTCTGGGAAAATCGCATTCTCTTCTAGTTAATCCCCACCGGGTCATTAGAAGGCATCACTTACTACTACACCTCCTGACCTGTATATCAGTTATACCCATTTCCAATTCTTTTCCTTTCTTCACAAACTGTTCCTTAGTCTCTACCGTAGCAATGGGAACTGGGAAGAAGGAACGTAACCGGCTTGTCCGCCAGGGCAAGTCTGGTACGGGTATGGACAATATCAAGATCAAGGGAGAGAACTTCTATCGGTATGTCCTGTCGCCTATTCCTGTCTCTCGGTCGTTGCTCACGTCCGTAATATGTTGAACAGAATGCGACCCTTACTAACATGTCTATCTTGTATAGCAATGCGAAAAAGTTAAAGACTATAAATATGAGAAAAGATGGGAAACCTCGAAGAAATGCCGAGGGAAAGATCACAGAAGCTGCAAGCTATCAGTCAAGGGATGCGCCGGTGGCTAGAGTCGAGCCCAACAGAAAGTGGTTCACGAACACCCGTGTCATCAGTCAAGACAGTCTGAAGGCCTTCCGAGAGGCTATGGCTGAGAAGGAAGCCGACCCCTACCAAGTTCTGTTGAAGACCAACAAGCTACCCATGAGTTTGATCCGGGATGGTTCCGATACAAACGGCTTGAAAGAACACCAGGCCAAGATGACAGTTGAGAGCTCACCTTATTCCGAGGTATTTGGTTCCAAGGCTCAGCGGAAACGTGTCAAGCTTAGCGTATCGTAAGTCACACCATCGATGGCGGACAGACAACAGGCGTTCAGCTATCCCCATTCACTGTATCTCTGAAACATCATCATTCTAACATATCATGCAGCAACTTGGAAGATTTGGTTGGCGAATCTGAAAAAGCTCTCGACACCTACAAAGACCGACTTGAGCAAGCGAAATTGCTAAGTGGAAATTCTGGTGTCGATATGGAGAACGCCGGCGATCTACAGCAAGAAGCTGAAAACCCGCTTACCATGGCTATTGAACCTATCTTCAACAAAGGTCAGAGTAAGCGAATATGGAATGAGTTATACAAAGTTGTCGACTCTTGTAAGTGTTGCCAAGCATCATTATATTACTACCCCTGAATGAGCAATAGCTAACTAGATTTTGCAGCCGATGTTATTATACATGTGCTAGATGCCAGAGACCCCCTAGGCACACGTTGCCGTAGCGTCGAGAAGTACCTGAAGACTGAAGCACAACACAAGCATTTGATCTTCGTTCTTAACAAGTGTGATTTGGTACCTACTAGCGTGGCGGTAAGTTATCTGGTTTTACTTGTGATATCTCTTCCCATATTCCCAATGCTTCTAGTCAGGACACTTTCTACATTTTCTTCATGGAAGACGTCTGTTAAATCATTGGGAGAGGAAAATTCCGAGCTTGCTGTTCCCATGTCTTCGGACTGGGAACTGACTGAGTCCCGTTTTGGGGCACTTTCATTAGCACGGGTCTGTTTCATATTGAGTTGAAATCTATCTCTGCCCTTCTTGGGCGGCTAGGTGGTAGATTTCTTAGTAATGATTCATACATCTATCATTCTGATCCTTCGTTTCATTATTATAATACTTAATGGAGGTTATGCTGACAAGCTTCAAGGCAGCCTGGGTTCGTCGGCTTTCCGCTGATCATCCAACACTCGCTTTCCATTCTTCGATAACAAATCCTTTCGGAAAGGGCTCTTTGATTCAACTTCTACGGCAGTTCTCCTTATTACACAAAGATCGCAAGCAGATTTCTGTCGGCTTCATAGGATATCCTAACACCGGGAAATCCTCCATCATCAATACTTTACGGAAGAAGAAGGTCTGCACAGTGGCACCAATCCCTGGCGAAACGAAAGTCTGGCAGTATATCACGTTGATGAAACGAATATACTTGATCGACTGCCCTGGAATCGTACCTCCTAATATGAACGACACCCCCCAAGATATTCTATTAAGAGGAGTAGTCAGAGTAGAGGCCGTGGAAAATCCAGAACAATACATCCCTGCTGTCCTAGCCAAAGTAAAACCACATCACATGGAAAGGACATACGAGCTCAAAGGCTGGAAAGATCATATCCATTTACTAGAGTTATTAGCTCGAAAGGGTGGTCGGTTGCTCAAGGGTGGAGAACCGGACGTTGATGGTGTTGCAAAGATGGTACTTACTGATTTCATGAGAGGGAAGATTCCCTGGTTTACACCGGTCCCCATCATAGAGGGCGAGGAAGACAAGGCCTTGGAAGGACGCGAAGGCAGGCTTGGCGAGATGACAAAGAAGCGTAAACGGGATGATCAAGAGAGCGTAGCAGATGCCTCCACAGCAGCACTGAAAGTCTCATCTCCCAATGTGGAGGATGAAGTCGATGAGGAGTTTGAAGGCTTCGATAGCGATGATGAGCCAGCGAGCGACGACAAGGCAGGGGATGACGGCGAAGAGGAGAGTGATGATGGTGATGACAGTGACGACATGATACCATTGGAGGAGTTGAGTGATGTGTATGATGATGACTCGAGCGAAGATGATAGTTGAACGGCTATTGGGCGTCAAGTGAGGTCATTCCAATCAACACAAGCAAGACGGCATTCCCTGTGCAGAGAATCAGGAGTTACACCTACCACGCCGTAGGTAGCAACCTGTTTGGCGGGTCTTGAGGGCTGAATAGATGGTTTTATGAGCATCCTACGAAGGATAAATGCACACGACCATTTAAGCATCAAGTTACCGCAGTTGGAGTTCTCTACTACCAACTTTGGGATGTTCGAGTTATCAACATCTTACAACCAAAGTAGCCATAGCACAGAATACCCCTTACTAAGTAACTGAGGGGGTTGAATAAAAGACAACAAGATACCCAATGGTTTCGAGATGACTCGAAACCTAAAACAAAATAAAAATGTTTAAGACATTTCTTCTATCTTATACATCGCTGACAATGTGATTTGCCTTTGCCCTTCTCATTGAAAATGGTATCTCGTTGGCCCTTCGTCTAAGCCTGTGATTGAATTGTGATCTGTTCCCTCGAAAAGTTCACGTCCATGTTTTACTTTCAACTTGATCGTACCTTCCCTGAGTAGCGATCCCTCTGGTATTATAAAACCCTCGCTCTATAGAATCACGGCAAGAGCAACTCGACTTCGTCTATTTCGTTCCAATCTCCTACATACATTAGGTCTAAGTACGTAAACAAAATCCCAAACAAGAAGCTGCGAGTAAGTTTGGCGAACCGCCCCCATTCCAACTACAGCGTCAATTGCGACTACACCAGAGCCTTCAGCAGCTTCGCATTTATTTTTCGTGCATTCTCTCCTGTAGACGACACAAACTGTCCCTTTTTGGTCTTTTGGTCACATCAACATCTACAACAAACCAACTAAAACTTCAGTGCTCTCGTTTTTTGGCCTTTTGGAAGACGACGCAAATAATATACAGCTTAACTCTAATATACATTCATCTTCTTCTCTGTTGTCGATAATAGTCTCCTTGCTCTTTTCACTTCATCACAGGTTTTGTATATTGGTCGATAGAGGATCGAACCAGTCATCTCATTCTATCCCATCCCATCCCATCCCATCCCATCAGGCCACTCACTCACCCACTAATGCACCATGTTTTATCGGTCGTTCATTTTGGTTCTACTCCTAATAGTAACGTCTAATCAACAACCGCTGGTCGACGCTATCGCCCTTATCGCCCCCCGTGAAGATGTCGGTTGTGGCTTTCACCTTCAGACCAAGGGGGAGGGTCTCATCCCTTTCCCTGTTGGTCAGTTAGGCAACGGTCAGTGTCGGGGTGGGAGCGGCATGACACCGTCTCTCTTTACCTGGTTTGGCGACGCATTCGTGGATCAGCAGGATAGAGGGTGCTAGTGGACTCGTGAGCTGGCCTTTCTTTTCTTTCCCTTTCTGCCCCATATCCTCTTGAAAGGCTAGACATCTTCATCATGCCTTGTATACATACCTATCTACCTACCTACCTGCCCATCTAGCTATATCAAACATTAGTTAGTCAGTCTATTCCTTGGGCTGAGCTAACGTAAACCAATTCTCACGCATCTAGCTCCCACCGCGGTTCTCCAATGCGACAGCCAGCAACAGCCAAGCCACGGGTTCGTCATCGGCTGCGACGGCATCGTATCCTACAGCGGTCAGCCAATCTTCTGGTCGTGCACGACGGGTGACGGTGATCAGGTTGATATCTTTACACAACCCGGTGCCGGCAACTGCTCGGAGATCAGACTCGTCGCCGATACCTGTATACCGGCTTGCGTCAATGGTGTCCCGGAACCATCGTCTTCTTCATCTAGCCCATCGTTATCATCACTGCCACCGGAATCTTCTTCTCCTGGGGGATCATCGCCACCATCACCACCGCCTCCGGGCCCGTCTTCTCCCTCTTCCTCGGAGCCTTCTTCTCCAGGTGGTGGTACTAGTCCAACAACAGAAGCGCCAACGACAACGAATACTGACACTATGCCACCGTCATCTCCAGTGCCTAGCTTGCCGAGCGTCACGCCCTTTCTGCCGACCACATCACCTCCTGGATCGGGTACAACTCCAAATACAGACACTACCAGTACTTCCTCATCTTTGCCTCCCCCTCCACCAACACCCCCTCCTTCTTCCTTACCATCGTCTTTGCCTCCGCCTCCTCAACCGACATCGAGCAACTGTCCTACCGATATTGCCGGCGACGGCTGGGAGTATCCGCACCTCATGGTACCTGTTGACCGAGCAAACCCAGCCATGGCATACGGCCCAAGTTTCTTCGGACAGCTATCACCGAATGCCTCGACGCTATACAACTTCGACATCCCGCCGACGGACGGCGGGCAAACGTGCAGTTTGTTCTTCGCATTCCCATCCGTCACGGACGTCAACCCGAGCGACTACACTTTCACGTTCACGCCGGCCGCGGGGAACGGCGCCGCCAACTTCATATTCCTGGAGGGCCCAGCCTCTGCATTTGACACATTCGACACCGTGCCCGGCATCGCATCAGACCTAGGCGCCGTCGAGCTGAGGCCCGGGAATCGGTACATAATAACTAGCTTCCCGTGTCCCGCGGGACAGAGGATCAGCTTTGCTATCCGGGAGCCGGCGGGCGCCGACACGTGCTTGTATTATTTCCAGGACATCTTGCCGGTGCCCTTTGGGCTGTACATTTCGAAGTGTTGAGGGGGGAGGGGAGTGACTGGTGGGTCATGGAGGGTGTAGCGGGATGGACTCTTGCCTATGTAGGTACGTATGTATGACCTTTTGCTTGGGCTGTGGTCTGTGCTGGGTATGGTCTCCAAGATATGTTGTCCTTTTGGCGTTCTGGCTCCTTGTGTGTGTGCGTGTGTGGTCTTGAGAGATTACCTTTCAGGGCCTAGGTGCCTACATGTGGGAGCAGAAAGGGGATGGTCATCATCACTCAACGTCCCCTGCTCTTCAGCCAGTCGACAGTATTATGGAAGAAAGGAATGGAGTCTTTGCTGTACGTTTGGAGCGTGGATATATATGATTTGAAAAAGCCCGGGGCAATGAATGGACAGACAGACGGACAGACGGACAGATGGTTGATGGTGAGTGGATGGTGGATGGTGGATGAATGGATGGATAGATGCTACGAAGAAAGAGGCGACAGGATCATCGGCATGACGATATACGTAGTGACTAGTTGCATGCTAGTTTAATCTAATAACAGGCAGGCGTTTGCTTCAACTCGGTCTGGAATATGTACGTATGTAAGTAAGTGAGTGAGTAGGTAAGTGAGTGGGTGCGTGAGTGAGCTTCGTCCATGTTGTAGGCACAGCACGGAATGGGCATGTCTTTCCAACTCGATCGAAAGATTCCCGGGATGAACATCATACCAGGGCTTCATCTTTAGTTAGGTAGTAACACTCTTCTACTACTGGAGGAATACACGGGCTTCTCGAAGGAATGGATGATGTGACTAGTCTCTTCCCCTCCCCTCCCCTCCCCTCCCCTCCCCTCCCCTCTCCTTTTTCTTTTCTTCTTCTTTTTTCCCTTCTGGTCTTCTAGAATCCTGGAATCGGATGACAGGTCTCAGGGCTCCTGTGTTTTTTTCTTTCTTTTTCATTGTTCTTCGTACATAGGTAGGCATCTCAACGCCTACCCGTGCATCCACGATCAGAATCATCTCCGGCTACGCGACCCGGCGGTCTTCTCTGCTAGTGAGCGGGCGCCTGCTATTATATATATAGAATCCCACCGTGCTGTCCTACCATTGTTGCAGACCTATGGATGATGATAAACTCTCGACTGTGGCACATACGCTGGGGGTTATAGGGAGTCGTCCCATCCCCCCCCCCGCATTGTGCTTGCACGTTTGTTTGATGAAACATTGATCCTAAGGATGAAACGGATTCTTGTTCATCCACCCATCATCTATTTGGACAAGTTTCTATAATTAATTAGGAAAGTTCCTCGGTTTTAAATTGCATGCATACGTAAGTACGTACATACACATAACCCCCACTAAGAGGTAGGTATTATCTCCAGCGACCCGGTATGGACGTGTAAGGAAGGCAGGTAACGTTGCAGGGTCGGGTTCGGTTGGCCGGCTCTCATCATCTCGAGGGGTTTGATTACCTATTGCTTCACATCGGTATTAACACTAAGTTGACAGCTTGTAAAAGACTATCTATTTATCTATCATAGTTTAATGCGTGAAAGCTAGGTACTTTGCCTACCTAGGTATGTTTACTCTAGTTGGAGCTTTCTAGCAGTATGTGAGCTGTGGATGAGGTAAATGAATTTCTCTTTGCTGGCTCATTGTCTACCTACCTACCTAGATAGAGCGAAGTTCGCTGACTGTTGAACATCTCGAAATCGGTTCTCGGGCTTGGCTTTTGTAGATGTGTAAGATCCCGGATTTGGAAATAAAAACGACATGGAATATTCAGGTACCCAAGGCTGCCAAGTAACCCTACTGATGACGGACTACCTATGTGAGTATAAGCGTGCCCAGCCCAGCGAACCAGACATCCCAAAAATAAACCATAGATGTAAGAAAGCACTTACTTGCATGGGACCTAACTAAGTCTTGTCATGAACCTGTCCATCATCAACTTTCTGTAGTAGTAAGATACCCACACCCGTACCCCTGCTTGACGATTTAACTTTAACGTTAGTTAACTAGTCTAAGTATGTGGAAGCTCAGCCACGTCGAAGTCTGATTGGTCAGTTGGTGCTCACGGCGCCCGAATAGGAAGCTGGTCCAATTTCGACATCACGTTGCGGCGCGGTGTTGCACCGTACCGTGTGCGCAAATGGACTTTGCAGGTGTTTCGTTCCTGAAACCATCTCACTAACTCTCTCATTAACTACAGGTACATGACTAACTATGTTATTAGGAGATAATCAGCCACTTGGCCATGTTATATCATTGGTGCGACGAGCTGGAATGTAATGTGCACATATCGATTCAGGTGTCCTGGTTGTATGTAGGTAGGTAGGTATGTATGTATCTATGCATCACAGCCTTTTCCACTTTTTGGATCACCCCACCACAGAAACTTTATCTTCCTAATCGGGACGATCAATATGGGTTGGGGCTGACATCTTTTGTCACAAGAATAACCACCTTAGGATAGCTTAAGGAAAGAGCTTAACATCTATATGCCGATCATTAACTATCGCGTGCCGGGTCCCTGGTCCCCCTTTAATTCGGAATCGCACGTAGAGCCAACCAGGTTGGACTTTTGGTCAAGAGGCTACAGACTTGACTACTAACTAACTACATAGCTGCCGCTTGGGAACATGGACTTGAGATGAGACTGCGGCCGCCGTCCCCGGACACAACACGGCGCCAAGTAGAGTATCGCTTGCTTCCTACTCATGTACTTAACGGACGCGGAGGAGTCCCAACGTTGTCAGTTGCTGACAGCGATCTACATGACGTATTTCCCTTTTCTGAAAACGCGTTGGAACCTTTTGGTTCTAGGTACGTAGGAAGCTCAAGACCTACATACATACGACAAGGCCCAAAGGGACAACGCGCCCCCCCGGCTTCCATGTTCATGAGGACGGAGAATGCCTGTCTGCAGCCATAGTAGGAGGTACCTCTGAGATTCTGATTCAGGTAACGTTGAATTTAAAGCTCGATGATCCGTCTATCGCAAGATGGAGGGTATTATATATATAGTTGACGATCCGCCCCTCGGGTCTCCTGATGGGTTTTTGGTGATCTTCAGTCCAGTCCTTTACACTACATACCACTACTACTATACTATACTATAGTAGATAGACAGGCCACTGCAGTCTTTCTTCATTACCATCATGTCTTTCCTTAAGATCTCCATGGCTTCGGCCGCTACGCTCCTTTCTTTCGCTCCCTCGGCGCTTGCTGGCTTCGATGCCACCGCGTCCAACAACGTCGCTGTCTACTGGGGTATGTTTTTGATTGTGGTGATACGGCCACTAGAGTACTGGGATGAGATTCGATAAGGGAGGGAAAAGGAGAAGAAGAAGAAGCATGCTAACTCATATTCTACCCGTACAGGTCAGAACTCCGCTGGCACGGCCGAATCCCAGCAGCGACTTTCATACTACTGTGCCGGTAAGCAATCTCTGATTCCTGTCGGATATGATACACTGAATGCTAACGAACATGGTAAATAGATACTTCGCACAACGTCAGTATAATAAACACAATATAGCGATGCTGTTTATAAGGATTCATCAACCAACTGACATGTTCTACGACAGATCATTCCCTTGGCCTTCTTGAACGGCATCAACACTCCGGCCACGAACTTCGCCAACGCCGGCGACAACTGCACGGCTTTCGCGGGGAGCACTCTGCTCGACTGCCCTCAGATTGAGTATGTTTGTTCCATCGCCAACCAACACATGCACATACGCTCACCCACCCACACGCACATGCCGAGCTCCTATGCCGCCTATCCCCAAGGAGCCATTGAGTCAGTCAGCCAGCCAGCTAGCTAACCTCAAAACCAAAATAGGGAGGACATCAAATCCTGCCAAACCGACTACGGCAAGACGATCCTGATCTCCCTGGGCGGGATGACGTACTCGGAAGGCGGATTCGCCGACGAAGCCTCGGCCCAAGCAGGCGCGGACGCGGTGTGGGGCCTCTTTGGGTCGGACACGAGCTACGAGAACCGGCCGTTCGGGTCGGCGGTGGTGGACGGGTTCGACTTCGACTTCGAGTCGGCGACGACGAACCTGCTGCCGTTCGCGCGGCGCCTCAAGGCCAACATCGACGGCGACGCCTCCAGGACGTACTACCTGACGGCGGCGCCGCAGTGCCCGTACCCGGACGCGGCCATGACGGACGTGATCGACGGCGACGTGCCCCTGGACTTCCTCATGATCCAGTTCTACAACAACTACTGCAGCGTGGCGTCGTTCGTCGAGGGCCAGGAGCCCAACCCGGACAACGGCTTCAACCTGGCCACGTGGGACGACTGGGCCAAGACCGGCAGCGCCAACCCCGACGTCAAGATCCTGGTCGGCGCCCCGGGCAGCACGGGCGCCGCCGGCTCCGGCTACGTCGCCGCCGACAAGCTGGCCGCCGTCCTCGAGTACAGCAAGCAGTTCTCTAGCTTCGGCGGCGCCATGGTCTGGGACATGTCGCAGGTCTGGTCGAACGATGGGTTCTGTAAGTAATAAGTAACTCACTCTCGGAGTTGATTGATTTTATAAACCCCCATCCATCCATCCATTCATCCATCTCTCCATCACCTTTCGAGAGCATGTTTTCTTTTTGTCCAAAAGGAATCATCTATCGCTCTTTAGAACATGACTTTTCAACCTTCCCAATCATCGGTAGATTATCTAGGAAGAGAAATTAAGCTAACTCCGGGTGTTGTAGTAAGTACGGTTTTTGGTGCTTTGGTGAGTGACAGACATCTTCTTCTCTTGAGCTATGATATGATCTGTGAACGCGGTAGATATTTGCTAACAGGTGTCTCTCGCAGTAAATCAACATTGTCATTTCATCTGCCCATTGAAACGAGACTGGATGGGGTTTATCGCTACTAGAGTTTGTTGGACTCGTAGTAGCGATAGTAGTAGGAGGGGTTGGATGGACCTCTTGCGGATGTACATATATACTACCACCATCTATGATATTTACGATTTGTACATGAACTTCACTGTATATATATATATATATATATTCCTTCTTTGGATACCACATAAGTTTGAGAATTTAGGATTTTTTCGTTGAATGCTTCTATGCATGTCTATGATCTCCATTCAGTGCATTCTTGGCTCCTATTAGCTACTTTCAGGGGCAACGACAGGGTTGATTATTACATATCGACTTTTGTTTTGCTGAGAGCACCCTAAATTGATTAACAAATAAAAAGGCTTAACTCAAATTCTCGTGTCATCATAATTCCCCCCTTCCTGTGAACTTCCAAGTGATGCCCCCGTTTCCCTATTCGGACTCAGTTTCCTTGCCCAACTGAGCCAATTGAGTCTCGCCCAAGTCGTCTAGACGCCTGACCTTGCGCCTAAGATTCTTAGATATCCCTAGTTTCACCATGGTAACAGGTATAAACTACATGAACAAGTCGATAGGATTGGATTGAAGGTAATTACGTACAACGGGTTCGAACGGTATGTATACATCACCAAATGGTTCACCTCCGGATTGTGTGTATTCATATCGTGTTTATTCTTCATGGGCAGGGCCACAACTCCATAGAAGATCAGGTTTTCGCCTATCATTGGCATCACCATCCTTCCGCTCACTCGGTTTTGCAGGGGACTCGGGTTTCACGCCTACTCGGGTGGGCTCAGGCATTGCCGCTTAAGAACAGGTTCAAAATGAGCATAGTCATCGAGGGGTAGAGTTTTCCTCCTCGCAATGAGAGTCAGTGAGTGATACAAGGCCGATGTTGGGGTTTCTGGTCCTTTCGATTTTATTGGATATAAAGTATCAAGGTTAATTAATGGTGATGGCTTCGAAGCGTGATGGGAGCAAGCCTTTCTGGGTTATCATTATATCCGTGTAGGACACCTGTTAGCCTCTCCCTTGTCATCCCCAAACCCTCGATCAATTTGGGCAGGCTTGTTTCCATGCCCTCGAGCCATTGGATTTGCCTTTCGTGTTGGCGGAGATCTCGCGAATTTTCCGTAATCTCGTGCTCGAGTAGGCTGGCTGCGGCCGACGGGATGCCCTCGAGAAACCTCTTGGCGTTTAAACGGGCGCCCTTATGCTTCTGCAGTGTCGCCTGCTGCTGCTGCAAGCCTTCTAGCAATGTACTGCCGAGATCTTTAAGTTTATTTGCGATACGATAAAAGTCTCCGACATGTGATAGGATCTCTTCAATCTCGCATCCCCTAGCTTCCCATGTTCTTGGAGCAGGTTGTGTTACTTCCTTGTCATAGGCTATGAACTTTGCGAGACTGGGAGTGTCGGTAGGACATGGCGGAGGCGATAGCAGATCAAGCTTGGGAACCCCAAAATTTGTGTTCACCACCATTTCTGCGCCAGTTGCAACAGAATATTTATCGGGAAATGCCAGGGAGAGCAGAAACCGCCTCTAGCGGAAAGCATCGATTTTGGCGGGTAACTTCTCGTCGAGTACAAGGTATGTAGATACCGCCGCTACGAAGACACCGCAATCGTACGCATTGCACTGCTTGGGACACTGGCCAGCAGCAGGATTGTCGACTGCTTTCCACGGTCGGTCTTTCCCTAACCCAGCACGTTCTACCATGTTATGAATGACAGCCATCACATTTTCAACACTCTCAGATTCGGGCAGAGAGTCAAATATGTTGGCCTGCCTTTGCCTCATGTCGAGGAGTACGCAAACCCAATGCACACCGCCAGGATTGAGAGACAGTAACACATGCGTTACTCCGGGCATCCCTAGAAGCTTTTGAGGGCGTTTTTCATCCCCAATCTCGAACGTAATCCATCCCTTACGATGAGAGACGAGCATGGTTAGATACGAATTGATGACACCTCCTTTAAGCCGGGCTTGCTTGCAACTGGACGGATAGTTTTGAGCACCATCGACTAGGGGCTGGTATAGATCATTCTCTGCTTCCGAGTTTAGGGTGAATTTCTGAGAGTGTTTATCACCGTCGTCATCAGCTTCATCATTACCATTTGAGATGTCCCCGCCCATGTTGTCGTCAGTGCCTAGTATTGGTAAGGCATCTTCATTACCTGAGATGCCCTCGCTCATGGTGTCGTCGGTGTCTGGCACTGGTGACGCCGCGCTATGATTTCAAATGTCCCCGCCAATACTGTCGTCGGAGCTCGGTACCGGCTGCGTTTCCAACTCTGGTACTGGCGGGGAGGTTGTTTGGACTAGCCTCGGTTGCGGTCCCGGCAAGAGAGTTGATTCTAGCTTGTCAGTTATTTCGACGCCGACCTTTCGTTTCTTGCTTTTCGGGGAGTGTGAGATTCTGCTGGGTATTATTTCTGCGTTTTCCTGGGCTGCCCTCTTGGACGAACGTACGTCTATTGGGGTTTCGGGTTGACGCTTACTGGCAGTGTGTCGGTGTTCGGGATTGGCAACAGTGGCGCCGTTGCTACTGGATCCAATTTCGTTGACGGGTCTGCCATTGCTGCTGTCGTTGATAAAGAAATCCCGGGTCGCAAAATCGGAGTCGGAGTACGATGGCGGGGAAAACCGGAAATTGGACAAAGGATTGGATAGCGATTTACTTGCACTGTATCGTATGGCGGCGTCATTGGCCAAGGGCTTATACATCAGACTACTTGGGATCGTTGCTGGTGGCACTGCTTTGCTTGTCTGCGCCAGTGCCGACTCTGATTCCTGACTAGAAATAACTAGGCCAGAGGGCGTGCATGGTTGGGCTCGAGGATGATGTCCAGCTACTTCAGGGGTTTCTCCCCGTTTGACTGGTTCTCCCTCCTTAGCCCCCACGAACCCCATATCCTCCATAGCTGCTTTGATGTCTTGCGGCTGCAAAATCGAATAGGTCTCCTTGATTTGTTCTTTGAAAGAATCTAGGCCAACGCCTTTGAAGTCCTTGTCGCTGAGCCTTTTTCTTGCACGATAATGCTTGATGCTGGTTTCGTAGAGTGGATGGAGTAAGGAGCCAGGCAACTTATCGTTAGGGGTGGGTCGGCTTGCTCAAGATACTTGTTGATTTCGGTCAAACCGCTGAGAGACGTGATCATAGAGCGTGGAGACAGTACGATACGTCGGTTTCGACTAATTTGTCGATGAGAAATGATGGGAACAAGTTGTGGCGCTCGTTGCGCGCAGTTCCTCTCTTTCGTAAGTCGAAGAACTATTCAGATGTCCAGTGCAGAGAAGATGTAACAGCGGTTATGCAATCAGCGTTAACTTCAGCTTGGTTGTCTCGTAATTTATCCATTTACTTGCTAACTAAATCGGCTCGAGACTTGGTTGTCCGTTCAATGCATTGATGACGCCATTTTGTAGAAACAGCACCGTGACGGATATTCTCAGGAAGACAGCAAGAGCAATATAGAGGCAATGAATAGTACTAACTCGACAGAAAGACAAATAGATAGACACAGGGAAAATAGAATGGTACCAACATGAAGATATAGAGTAGAATGACGACCCTACAAACCTGTATCCCTTAGTTAGGTAGCTATGATCTGTTTGGACTTGCTTTTCTGTTCATGAGAGCTCTGAGAAGGTAACTCCATCCACTCCACAACGGGTCACCCTCCATATGGGACTACCTTCGCCAGCTAGACATGCCCTCTTTGGCCCTCGTTTTGCGGAAGGAGGTATCGTAGACTGAAGTGGGACAAAAGGTTATTGTCAGATTATGTCGTCAACTTTGATTTATGGTACGTAGAAGTGTCCCACCTTTTAAAGACACCACAGCGTTCTCCTTTTTGGTACTTCGTACACTAAACCTTTTTAAGTCTTTCAGACAATTAGTGGACCAGGCTTGGCTAGAAACGGGGGCGGCTATTGGATACATGTAACTACCACATAAGTGTGAAAATTGAGGATTTGTTCCTTGAATGCCCTAATGTAGGTCTGTGATCCCCATCCAGCATATCCTTGGCTCCTATTGGCTTGTTTCCCTCGTGCCTTGCATTAGTAAGTACCTAGGTAGTGTTGTAATACAAGATCCAGCCCTACTCCTGTAATTATACCCTTCGCTGGGGGTAAAATTGCAGTGAAATCGTTTCTGGAACATATGACTTTCAAAGATTGAACTTGCAACATAATAACTACCCTTACCCAGCCGATCCCCGGGTTTCTTCACCAATCAACATATTCGGGAAAGCTACGTACATCTTCTGGGGAAGCTTGTTATTCCGCCTTGTTGTTCCGTATTAGGTATTCCGCACGTCACCGTTCCTTGAATCTCGAAATTTAGGTGGTAGCTATACCGCGCCACCACCCCCCGTTACATTTTTTTGATCTAGTTAGCTGTAACTTGACACGGTATTCGGGTAGTTATGGACGACTGGCCACAGAGATGTAGATGTCCTAGCGAGTGGGATGTCGAGATTCTACGAACTTGTGTCCCTTAATTAAGTAGCTACGATTTATTTGAACTTGCTTACCTACCTTGGTCTTCGTCGTCCATAAGAACTTCAAGAAGCTATCATGTATTCATTCATTCATTCACGGATCACACCGGGAAGAACCGAATCCTGCAAATCAGTTTTGCTATTTACCTATCGTACACATGGCTATGGGCAGAGAATCCAAGAGATCTATGTAGAGATGAAGCAGATGTGCCAAGTCAACTCCAATCAGCATACCAAGACCTAAGAGGGCCGCCACCCATCCATCACATCAACCCCTGAATTTTTTGTGTGGCAAATATAGCCAAGCTTCGTTTGATCGTACAACCGCACTCCATTTTTTTGTTTTGTTACAATGTGAATCCCCCCCTCGTTTGCCTATAAACGTGTACCTAGGCAGAAGGGGAAAAGGCCATCATCTTTTCTTCAAGATGGCTGGGTATCTTCGTCGTGAATCATGTCGGCATTATTTACCTCAAAGAAAGACCGAAGATGCAGAGAAGATTTGGCTACCGGATCAGAAATGCGTGGGTTCTGTCATGTCGAATATCCACTAGTGAGATCCGGTTTGCCTTTTGCCGAAAACTTTTTTGGTGAAATACAGAGAGCAATCATCCTTTAATTCGGATGAAAGGAAAGACGAAATGGAAAGATGAGATGAAAAGGGGTATTGATTACGTGCTGCTTTCAATACTCATTGAAAGCATATTTTTGAGGGCAAAGGAAAGTTGAAGAAGGCGTGTATGGAAATGTCCTGTATACAACAATTAACGGTTAGTACAAAGCACATACAGTACACCTCGTGGATGGAATAAATACCTCTTCATTTTCTGTCGAACGGCAAGATTGAAAGGATAGTAATGGATCTTCTAGCTAGCGTCGAGAACTAGCAAACCATATACCCTTACGAAACACAATTTAGGAAGAAGAGGGAGGGAAAGGGTTGGCGCCTCCAGGCTGCTGCTGCGGCTTCTTCGTCGCAAGCTGCTTATGATGCTCATCAAGCAGCGTCATCATATCATGACCCATGATACGAGAAGTACCGAGCTTCTTGCCCAGATGATACCAGCCGGCGCCAAGGGGTGCGGTGTCGTGCCACTGGCCCTCGACCCGGGTGCAGACCTCCTTGGGTCTCGAGACGTCGACCTTCACGAGCCAGAGGCGCTCGATCATGAAGGGACCAGCCGTCTCCGCGCGGGCCATCTCGTACGCGAGGTACAGTTGCATCACCATGTACTTGAATCGAGGCGGAGTCTGCATTGCGATCGGCGAGTCGACTACTTTCTTGATCTCTGTCATCGTGGCGGGGCGGAAGATGGTCGCCATGTCACGGGGGAATCTGTGAGTAGAAGAAGCAGAAGCAGGGGATGATGCCGTTCCGTGGTTCGGGTTGCTGGAACTAGCACTAGCATTACCGTTACCGCTGCCGAAGGAAGAAAGAGAATCAGCGTTCGAAGCGTTGGCGAGGCTGGGCTGATTGTGATAAGAGAAATTCTTCGGAGGCAGATCCAAACCGTTATGCATCGTAAAGCCATGAGACGAGCCCTGATCCTGTCCCTGACCATAGGAGCCACCACTAGTACTGATGCTCAGATCAGCAGGATTAACGTATCGAGGTCCAGCGTCATCGCTGCCTCCATTGAAATCGATGGGAGAAGAGAGAAGAAAATGACTTGCTGCATCGCTAAAAGAACTGAAACCGTAGTCGTTATGTTGTTCCTCTGACTGCTGTTGGTGCTGCTCCTGCTCCATGCGATCATTGACACCCCAAAAATCGATGTGCGAAACGGAAGGTAGGCGGAAGTTATGCGTCGAGATGGGGTAGCCGCCGGTCGAGCCGACAGGGTAACCGTATCCATTCGGACCCGGGGGTGGCGCATTCGGGAGTAGTCTCAGTTGCGGGTGCGCCGACGACTGCGGGAATTCGTTAACTCGAGCAATCCCATGGGGTCGGGGAAGAAGTTCAGATCCGGGTGTCTGAGACTGCAGTTGAGCCTGAGGCTGAGACTGGGTCTGCGTAGGCAAACGATTGAAGCCCTGCGCCGCTGAGGTGGGATAGCTGCCAATGTTGTCACTGGTGGTGGTGGTAGGGGGATCACCGTAGCCCTGGCTGCGTTCTGCATCTGTCGACTTCTCGTTCTTCAGTTGGGTGGGAGTTCTAGGCGTCTGCAGAAATGAGTTCAAGGTGTTGAGGTTGTCCTGCTGAAACAACTGCGGGTCAAGGTTACTGGGAATCTGCGGCGGCTGCGAGACTGGGACGTGATACCCGGGCATGTCGTTGCTGTCAGTACCATAACCATGACCGTAGTGCGCATTGGTCGTCGCGTTTACCGGTGCCTGGATTGGCATCTGCGTCTGAGCCTGGGTCTGCATGTTCGCCTGCGGAAAACCCTTCGGGCTGGACACATTGGTGCGAAGAGTCAAGTGGTCCGGAATTGGCGAATGGTAGTTGTTCTCAGGCTGGAACGGGTGGTAACCTGAGTTGCTGGACAAAGATGCACCAGGGTCCAGTAGTACGTTCTTCTTGAAATCCAATCCAGTACCTCCCTTCTGGGAATTGGCATTGTTGACACCATGATGGGGCAAAGACAGAGAAGCCGGCTGCTGCTGCTGCTGCTGACCTACGATTGGGCTGCCGAGACTCACGGTTCCAGTTGTGCGCGGCTTCTTTGGGTCCGATGCGATAGAAGGGGAGTTAATCTCCTTTCTTTTCTCATTGGCACTCATATTGCTTCTCTTTCTCGGGTGATCCGAGTTCCAATTCTGCAAATAAGGCTTGTACTTGTTCTTGGGTGCGGCTAGGGTACCTTGAATATGGTTAGATATGCAGTTGAATGCTAAAAAAACGAGATGGAGAAAAAGAAGACGGAAAAAAAGGTAATATGATGTTTCAATGGACTGATACATACCTGATTTACCTGCAGGGTAAAATCTTGTCTGGTTCGGAAACTGGGGAAGTGAAGAAGCAGAACGTTGACCGTTGTTGTGTTGATTGTTCGCATGGATGCTTGAGTTGTGGTTGTGGTTGAAGGGCAGGGCATTTCCATAAACCGCACCAGGGGCAGCATTTGTACCTGGTTGGGACTGTTGCTGGGCTGCTGAGGGTAGCGGGGCACCTAGACCAGGTGACATTAGCCCTGAGGATGTACCCCCATAAGAGGTGAAAGGTGCCTGAGGTACATTAGGTGCCTGTGCCTGAGGTACCACGTGACGTGGTTGCTCAGGGGGATCCGGCCGTTTGTGCTTCAAATCCTCAGGCCCTCGAATATCATGGAACTTCTCGCGGTCGGCGGATTTCTCACGTTTAATGTGACGTTTGAAGATGGAAGGCGCAACATTCTTTCCATCATCCACATCATGCTGGACTCTAGGATTGTATTCGTGGGAGTTGTCCTGATCGTCCTTAGCGCTCTCGCCATCGGACTCGTCCTCGAATAAGTGCTTGTACTTGTCCACACTGTAGTCGATTTTTCGGCCGCCTCCTGCGCGCCCAGACTTCCGCTGAGCATTAGCTCTGGTAGATACCATTTTGCTATCTTTGGAAGATGATAAAATAGTAATTAGAGAAAAGGTTTGATATGCTTGCCCTTGGAAAGTGTATGGCAATTGTTGAAGATGTATGTGATGTGGAAAACAAACCGGGATGTAAGAGACCAGGTTTGTTTCTGTACCAAGTAGTTCAATTCTAGAGCTTCAATAAACTTCCTACGAGGCTACAATGCTGAGTAAAGGAAGCAAGTCGTATTTCGAATGAGATAGTATGAAGCCTTGCGTTGAAATAGAATTGATGTGAGATGTGTAGGTCAGGAAGGCGCGCTCCAAACTTCAGACGAAGATAAGAGGTTCCAGGCGAAGGGGCGAGGGACTTCAGACGAAAGTAGAGATCCTAGGCGAAGGTGCGATGGGAGAGAAATACTCTAGATGAAAGCACGACGGACTTCAGATGGAAGTAAGGTACTCAACGAAGGAGCGACAGACTTCAGACGAGAATAGAGATTGTAGGCGAAGGCACGACCAAGTTGAGACGAGAATAGTGGTCCCAAACGAAGGAGCGATGGACTTCGGACGAAACCAAAGACTATTTCGAAGGAGTGACGGACTTCAGAAGAGTGTACGGGTTCTAGGTGAAGGCACGACCAAGTTGAGACGAAAATGGAGGTCCCGGACGAAGGAGCGATGGACTTCGGACGAATATAGAGGTTCCAGGCGAAGGTACGACCAAGCTCGGACGAGAATCGAGATCCCAAACGAAGGAGCGATGCACTTCGGACGAAACTGAAGATTATGTCGAAGGAGCGACGGACTTCAAATAAATGTAAAGGTTCCAGGTGAAAGCACGACCAAGTCCAGACGAAAATAAAGATCCCAGACGAAGGAGCAACGGGAGATAGATACTCTAGACGAAGGCACGACCGACTTTAGACAAACTTCGGACGAAATAGAATCTTTAGACGGGGTAGGTATTTCGTAGAGATGCTGTAGAGAAAGCAGAGAGCTCAGTGGTAGTAGAGGGGCCTTTGAAGAAACGGAGTCTTCAGAGGAAGAAAGAAGTGACGGGTGGAGGAGAGACTTCAGATGAAGCAAAAATTCCAGAAGGGCTAGGTGCTCTGGAGAGAAACTTGAGACGAAGTAGACAGCTCAGAGGAAGTAGAAACCTCGGACTAGGCAGGTGTCTTGGAGAGGGCAAGCTGCTTCAGACGAAAGAGAGAGTTCAGACGAATTAGCAACTTCGGAAGATGGAGGGGAAGAAGTAAGTAGAGACTTCCGGGGAGATGTAGCAGAAGGATGTGAAGATTCTGCACGAGGTAGGACAGCAGGAGGCGGAAGAGGAGTGTCGGAAAGCTGTACGAGGAACTTGGGCAATCTCAGAAGAGCAAATGCGAAGCAGATTGGTTTCATGTTAGAGATTTGCGAGACATGAAATACCTTTACCTCGGAAGGGCTCACGATAGCGTTGCGTATGCACTAGAAGCTCAGTGTCTAGCTAGGTAGAAAAGAGAAGTTGAAGTGAAGGTGTAATGCAAAAAGTTCGTGGTGGAGGAAGAAGTAAACACGGGGAGGGAAAGAAGGCTGAAAGGGAAATTATTGAATACGAAAATTTTACAAAAAGCGGACCTGATAGATCGAGGCCAAGGCATCGCGGCCGGAGCCTCGCGGCTGGTGTGTCGTGGCCGGAGTCTCGCGGCCGGTGTGTTGTGGTCGGGGAGTTGTGGCCGATTTGAACCGTGGCCGGTGGCTATAGACGATATCGGGTGTAGATGGACTGCGGCTGGGGGATATGAACCGTAGCCGGACGTATATCCTGTGGATGTGCAGTATACACTATCATCAGACGGGTAGTCCCCTTGTCCAGGATATCAGGGCCAATAATTTATGGCGGTGCCATGAACTCATAGGAGAGGATAAGTTATAGACATAATTATACCAGACCCAAGTCCCTTGTTAATAGAGGCTTAGGTTAACAGATATCACGGGGGATAAGTTGAGCTTGATATTGCGAGTTGTGGCCGTCTCAGAATTCAGCTCCAAGCAGCAATTCATGCGGCAGTGTTAGCAAACCATAGAACGTATTACAGCCAGGAGGTCTAGATGTGCCTTTGAGACTCTTCACTAGCAGTCCTGGGTGAGTGCTAGTCTCATGGCTAACTTGTGAGCGGTAAGTATGCTTGCGAATCAGGAGTTCATGAAAGAGACACTGCTGGCCAACTCTAGAGACTGGTTTTGAGAACATTAGGATGAGGATACAATGACTGGAACAAGACTCTACGTAACATTAGTGGTGATCTACAGTGTTGAGAATAGCTACCCTCTACAAAATATTCACTCTAGATACACCAACTCACCAGCAAGGGGACTGGAACCTAGTACGTGATGTTTTGTAAGCAGTTGCTGCAACTCGAAAGTGAAATTGAATAGCGCAGCCTAATCACTCCTTTGAAATTGTATCTGTTAAATCCTAAGCAAGCAACAATCCGTGAAGTAGGCGTTAATACGAAGAGAATATATTAAGCCCTAACTATGTTATTATTTTGTCCAACATATCCATAACGCCTGTCTATATCAGTAATTGGCTTCAGTGGAATATATACGACCGCTAACTGGTCATCTCAAACGGCGAGTTGAGCAGACAAGCCAAACAAGGATTGGAATTAACAGAAATATGCACAATAGAGCAGGACATCATGTACGAAAGACCATCACTTTGAAACAAGGGACACCCTGTTATTCTATATTAATAACTTTAAATAATATGAAAGATATCTTCGTTGTCATTAATTTCCTGTCGTCTATGTCAAAGCCTTTCCTTTTTCTTTCCATTTGAATTTCTTTTTAGCATAACAATAAAAAACAACAATCAGGATCTTTATGTAATATTCAAGTAATCATTAGAACCATAACCTGCCAAAGGCCTAGCTACCATTAGGTTAATCTTCTCTTTACATCTCTCTCTCTCTCTCTCTCTCTCTCTCTCTCTCTCTCTCTCTCTCTCTCTCTCTCTCTCTCTACGCTTTTTCACTTTCCACCTTCAAGTTTCCCTATCACAATGATTACAGATAGGTATGGTAATAGAACCATCCATACCCTGCAAACAAACCAACACTAATATTTCATATATGGATAATGTATGAACAGAAATTAGTAGTGATTATATAGGCAAGCAACGCCCTATGTGAAATACGCTCAAGACCCCCGCTGCAGCATATTCCATAGAAGGCATACGGCCCTCTTAAGTGCATATCTAGGTTTCTGTGGATTTGGTTGTTTTATACCAGCAAAATGCAGAACGGCATACTGCATACTATCTAAAAGTGAACATATGTATCACACTGGGGAAATGTTTTAACTATGTGATAAGTACTTTTGAAATGGTTATTTGGCTCTTTAAATACTGAAAATCCTTTAGTCAAACCATTATTTTGGAGGAACCAAGGGGTCACAAAATGTCAGGTGCATAGATGTATTTTTGCTAAGCCTATCGATCCGTACACCACTTAGAGCATATATCCCTCTAAATGCATATGGATTTGAAGGATGCTCTACTTGGAGAATCTAGAGGCTAGGATCTTCAGTGTACCTATATATTGAGTCATGACGAGATCATGGAGAATATGACCAAAACAAAATTGATATTATACACAGTTCCTTTATCGTTGATAAGGGTTATTTCTTATCATTGCTCAACGCAATTATATTGGGATCTAAGTTCTATACAGGAGCACCTCTTCACCATCATCCAGTACCTCCAGTCTAACCACACACACTTGCTCACTCGTCCGCTCGTCCACTCACTCAATCCACACCCTCATCATCATCACCACCATCCCCAACATCTTTCCGACCTACCTCCTCCTTCCCAATATCCAAACCACCCAACTTCCTCTTCGCCTCCTCATAGTCACGGTCTTCATCTACCGCCTCGCCCCCAACCAATATATCCTTGTTAGGCGCAACCCTACTCTTACCACCGCTCTGGCGCAAGCTCTCAAGGGCCTCGGGTTTCAGCTCGCCGTGCTCGTCCACGTCCTCGCGCAGGTGGAGCGTGAAGAGGATGACGAGGTAGGTGTCGTCGGTGGCGCGGTTCCTCAGCACGTATCTAAGGGTGTGTGAGCGCTTCTTCTTCCGAGGAAGGCCATCACCATTCTCGGACCTGTAGGGAGAGAGGAGCGAAACCCGCGCCAAAGCGACAGCGCGGAAAACGCACGCAACTGATGAGAAACTGACTGGAAAAACCAAATAACTTTGCGGGAGGATTGAAGGAGAGAGTCAAAAACAGATATTAAAAAAAAAGGGGCGGGGGGGGGGGGTTGTTGGTGTATGTGTTGAGGGGGAAAGGGTTTCTGGTCACGGAGGGGACGAGGGGAGATGACAATGTGCATGCACGCTCACTGCTCACTACGCATGTAGCATGCATATATATAAGTGTGTACGTACCTCAACGGCTGACCATCCCAATACTTCATAATAGGGAGCGTGAAGCCGGGCAACCTCAGGCTAAAATCGCTGAAATCGAGGTAGGGGTTAAAGAAATCGACGCAGTAGGTGCGGCCGTACTCGAAAACCCACTTCGCCTTGTTCTCCTTGCGCAGGGCCCACTTCATGCGCTCCTTGGCGGTCTTCGGGGCCCCGACGGCCTCGCGGAATCTCGCGCCGCCGTGCTCCTCATCGCCCCCTTCCTCGAACCAGATCCCGCCCTTGTGCGGCGCGTGCTCGCCCCGCCCCACGTGCACCGCGTTGAAGGACGACAGCGCCGGCCCGTACAGGTACGGCGCGTCGGCGTAGGCGTCCCCTTCGAGGCCCGGGTCGATCCACCACTTCACGATGTTCATGGCGTAGCTGAAGCCCGGGGGCAGCTTGTCCCGGATCGGGTGGTCGAAGTCGTTCCCGAATTGGAGATCGAGGCCTGAGATGCCCCCTTTGACCCCCGCGGTTTCATCTTCGTCGTCTTCCGCGGGATTCTCACTACCCGATGATAGCTCCTCTTTGGCATTCGTCTTTGATGCTGCTGCTGCTGCGGCTGGTGTTCTCGAGCCCGAAGCAGAAGGAGATGCCGGCTTCTTGGGCGTGAACCGGATCGCCATGCTGTACTTGTCCTTGTTGGAGGCGTGGGGCTCGGTGGAGAAGTACGGCGACGTGTTCGGCGAGCCGCGGGGCAGGCCGCTGTAGTTCTCGAGCCGCACGTTGAGCTCGGCGTCCATGAACGGGCTGTTGATCTTGACGGGGTCGGGCGTGTTGACCGGGACTACGACGTGCTTGTCGATGTCGTAGTCGGGCCCCGCCGTCACCCGGATGACGTACTTTTCTGTCATCTTCTTGCTTCCCGTTGGTTCTGAGGTGTTCGTATCCGTGTTTGTTAGGGAGGTAGTTTTTATTCGAGAATATTCAATAGAGAGAGGGAACCTCCTCTGGCTGGTGATATATGCCTGTGTATGGGTGTCTAACTAGACATGTATGTATGAAAAGTTCAGTCAGAGGTGCCTTGAATAGCCCTAGGTTTCTCTACCCAATGGCACGTGACCACCTTCCAACTTGCAAGGGGATCGAAGATGGGAATTAGGTACGGTATCCCTTGATGCAGTTCCTAAACCAGCACAATTCTTGATCCACTAGAGTTGCTCGCCTCCTTGAAGCTTCCGTTGCGTTGGGCAGGAAATCGGACTTATTTAGGTACTTAGAAGGTAGCCAGGCTAGAAGAAGGAAGTTCCAGTTAGGCTCCTGTAGGGAAGGACTCTTTGTGCCAAATGATGTAACTACTTATTAAGTTATTTAGTTAGAAAGAATGTTTAAAACAAAGAGATATAAGCTTTTTAAATACCTAAAGCATACATACATCCCTAATATAAACCCGTTCTACTACGTAATCATACCCTTAACTAAAGCCTTCCTTCACGCTCGAGAATGATTGATATACGAATATCCAATGGGGCAAATTGTTTATTTTTCATGACGTCGACCCAACATTAATGACTATGTAGTAGGGGTGGGGGCGCATAGGCCACTGCTTAAAAAGAAGGTTCCCCACTTCTATTCGCAGGAGATCTCCAGTGCCGCCCCCCAGTGGTCCAGTTACCTGGCTGTCATACCCGACGTTAGAGTCAGTATTTCGTACCATGTAGGTAGGGTAGCATTAGTCAGAATTAGCATGTGAAAACATGTAGCTCGTGAGACCTCATTCACCATGATCAATTGGGAGAAGATTATGAATGGTATACGGGGCCTGCCCTGCTACACACAAGATCATATTACCTAACACTATCAAGTAGGTACCTAAGTAGTCTTGCTGACTTCGTCAGACGGAGAAGAAGCCAACCGGCGCTAGATAAACAGTACTCTTTATCTGGGCTCCTATGTACTAAGCGAGAGAGCAATTCGTACTGGAGCACGCATGTACGGAGGTATGACAACCAAAGTTGGAACCTTCTGTGCCAAATATCAGAGAACAGGGATCTTCGTGCCCGCACTCCCACACTCCCACACTCCTTCCTACTTCGGAACGAGGAACTGATCGATATTGACCCTCTCGTAAAAGCTGATATGACCAAAGCTCACCCAATACTGAGCCAGCCGATTATGGGACAGGAGCAAAAGTTGGGATTCCATGTACTTGTCTGTCGGGAAGAATATTAGCAAAACCTGTCACCTTATCTGTCTGTCTGTCTTGGGGGGGGGGGGACGAAAATAAACAGCATGTCCTGTCATATCTTACCGTCAAAGAATCCCATAGCGGCGATATGTCCCTTGCTCTTCACCACCCTCGTTCCCAGGAAAGGCGGATCCTGAGCGACGCCCACGAACCCATTCTCGCCGAGATCGTCCGCAACAAACGTGTACTCGCCCCGCGGCACATTCGGGTCGCCCGTGAGCTTGATCGCCTCCAGCCTGCCCCGATGGACGCGCTCGCGAAGAAATCGCGCCTGGAAGCTCGCTTCCGTCTCGTCCTCGCCCCTCACCAGCGGGGTCTGGTCCTCGTCCACGCCGTCCGGCTGGTTGATCAGCAGGAACTCGCAGCCGTGGCCGCTGTAGTCGCCGACCCAGAGGCCCCTCCACGGCTTCTCCGGCGTCGGCGTGTAGAGGATCGGGTCGAGCGTCGAGTACGACACGATCTCCTCGCCCAGGTGCACGCCGATGTGCGGCGGGCCCATCTCCATCCACTGGCGGATTTGGAAGGTCCGGTCGGAGATCTCGGAGCGGCGGAGGGCCGGTTCCTCTTCCTCCTCCGATGACGACCTACCTCCTCGCCGTCCTCCTCCCACCGAACCGATCGTGGACGAAAAGTGGTGGATGCCCGCCGGCTTCCCGGTGAGTCGGTGGCGCGCTGGGATGGCTGGAGGCGGCCATACGTAGCCGTAGGGGAACAAGAGGTTTGAGTCGTTGAAACGGAAGTCGGTCAGGGGTTTCGTGAGGAGGAAATTGCTTGTACGGGGATCCGACCCGGCCATACGCATGGGGTATTCCGAAGACAGTCGTCTGTACGTATCGGACGGCGCGCTGGTGGACTCGACGGGTGCGGAAGGGTTATCCCACCCCAGCCTACGAGCATTGAACTGCAAAATAGGCTTGTCGAGGTGTAGCTTGACCCTGGGCTCGAAATAATGGATATGGACGCCCCGGTCGGCGATCCACGGCTCGCTGCCTTCCCTGGCTCGTGTGGCGAGTAGCTGATAGCCCTCGATGCACCCTCGCCGCTCGTCGTAGCGCACTATGATCAGCTGGCCCGTCAACTCGCGGTCGCAGAACCAGAGCTTCTGTCTGGTCAGGAACCAGTACGGATCGTGGGTGGCGTAGAGCTCGCGCCAGGAGTCGCACGGGTAAGGAGAGCTGATCTTGTGACCGGGCAGGTTCGACAGCACGTGTCTTTGCCAGTGTAGGTCGGATATCGCATGCGTACGGAGCACATGGCAGACAGCGGAGGCGGTGGCGAGCTCGATCGGCGTTAGGTAGGAGAATATGGTATCGATGAGTTCGGATGGGAGAGTGAGGAGGTTATTGGAGTTCGATTGGGACGTTGGGTGAACATAATGGGATGTCGTATCTGAAGAGTACATGTTAGTTGTTTAGACTACTTAGTTATAGACTGTTGCAAAGAATAGTGTCTCTAGTTCACGTGGTATGTGTAATTAGACTATGTAGTCTAGTAGAGTAGAGAAGTAAGAAGGGATATATTAGATACCTAGGTAGGCAGTTAAAATGGCGATTGGTTAGGGACAGAACTCTACGAAGAGACCCGTAAAATTTACAACAAAATAAACAAACAAACCTTGACCTATGGCCCGTGATATGGGGGAGAAATGACGTTCCCAACGAGAATCTACCATCTTGTCACTCGATAGCGAGGTGCCACGGAGGCCATATTCTGATACCGGCTCAACCAGCTGCAGGTTCTCCTCGATTACTGGGTCAATGCCTCCATACGACACGGCGGGGTTAGGGGCGTTGAAGGTAATGGTTGTATTTGACTCCAGTGGCTGTCGGGGACCCATCGCTGCAGCTCCCGTTGAGGAGGATGGGGATGGTGCTGAGGGTTCCTCCTCGTTCCCCGTGTGTTCTTGGTCTAGAGGTAGTAGGCAGGATCCGTTGGCTCTTTGAGTAGCAGTAGTACACTGGATAGCCTGTGACGAGAGAAAATCATCGGCACCTTCCATGATGATGATGTAAGGGAGGGAGGAAATGCTCTTGGTATTTGTATACTAACTAGGTAGTTAGCTTGTAGTGGGAAGTACTTGACGCACTTTGGAAAGAGGAAAATGAGAGGATTCGAGAATGCAGGGTTCGCCACGTGGGCGGAGAAATAAATAGTTTATATATGGACCTGATGGATACTTCTGCGGGAGTGTGTGCTCGCTCAGGTTTATAACACGACTACCTACCTAAGTTAGGTATAACAATATCAGCAATATCACGTCCTCGTCCACTGCCATTGTTGTACTACCACACTGCTGTATCAACGGAGTCTAATTTAAGCAGGATGACCCCATCACGAAGCAGTAGATGTATAAGATGTATATATAGCTGATCATTAAGTGATATCTCTTTGCATATAGTTTGAACCTTGTTTTATTTGTTAGATACCGGGGTGTTTGCGCAAGTTCTGCTGATGTGCATTCTGTACAATACGTTGTGGGGTGTCGTTATGAAGCACATTTGTAGAATGGAGTTCCGGCCGTTGTGTTGTAGAATTAGGAAGGTGTGAAATATACATACATGTACATCCTTTATTTAAATGAAAGTGCTAGATACATATGTAGATTGGATAAGAGATGGTTTAGTGGTCGTGCCTAGTCGAACGACAAACCACAGACGACCAGAAATAGAAGAATAGTAATTGCTACTGGTTATTGGTTGTGGTGAAATTGTCCTTTCGTAATTAAGCCTAATGAGATTCGATGTTGCTGTCGCACAAGCTTACCTATGTGGAGGTGGTCGGGATAAATTGATTCACTTACCTACCTACCTAACCTAGGAGGTATGCATCCAACGTCGAACTCTCGAACTTCTGCAATGCAATGCATCGCTAGCTTAGCGTGGCTGGGTAGCATTTGTGCCATTGTCCGATTTCTTGTTTCCCTCGTTCAGGAAGTAGAGGGCATGATGCCTAGATACATGAGGGGATGTTACTGCAGGTGGTGCTCTGCCGAATCTCGGAGCATGCAGTAGATGTAGGTAGTCACCATACATACGCGCATGTATACTATGTAGGTCTAGGTACCTAGGTTATTTGATAAAGCTTCACTTTAGGTTCTTAGATTAGCGTTCTGTGATAGTTACCTCGCTATATATTTCAGCTTAAAGACGGACCCCAAGCCGGGGCTAGGGATCCTTTGGGGAAACCCGTTGGATCGGGACAGTGGGGGGACAGCAGTAGCGTTCAACTTTACAAGGGCAAGAGTTACTAGGTCACCTAGGTAAGCGGGAATCAATTCTATTCCAAGCAAGTCTTACAGGAACACCTATAATAAGGGATTTTGACTATGTTAAGAGATAGAGATTCAGTTGTTAGTTACCATATTAAGAGATGGTGTAAGACAGACGTCGTGATTATCATCTCGATATCCGTCCATTCTACCTACATAGGTACCTACCTACCTACCTACTAACATGATATGCTGGAATAATACGAGGCTTCCCGTCTCCTTCTGGCAGGTCGGTTCTCTACCGAAATCCCCGTGAGAATGGAAGTCACTATAGTAAAACATGCTGCCGAATAGAGGAAGGCGATTTGTCTGGGTTCCGGTTGGTTTATCCCTTATATTAACCGTCATCAAACTGTTCATATATTCTAAATATCGCGACGCAGGGGTCGTGCCCTATCAGCTTAGCCCTTGCTGGTGGGTAGAAAGCTTGGCCACCATTATAAAGCACCTAGCCGCTGGCGTGCATGTGTTTTTGTAACATCCATTACCACCTCGAGATCTTCTGACCATCCATCCATCTAACTAGGTATCTAGCTATGTAGGTATCGTATCTATCTGGGCTTGTGTTACTCGAGATCTGTCTGACACGAGGTATCGGCGATATTAACCCGTCTTGGCGAATAGGTGTATCGTGCGTCTCTTCTAACTATCTCGTAAGGAACGCAGTCGAGATTTGTACAATAACGGCTTAGTTCTAATCATGCCATGCATCTTACATACTGTCGACCCAGTCAGCTGTTCATTTTGGTTGCACGTACATAGTTAGTAGTGATTTCCATATATAGATCCCCGTGCGGGATGCTTGCGGTTCCTTATCTACGAGGTGATAATACCTAGTCAATGACGCGATGACCGTGACGAGTCGGCAGCGTGCCGATAATCTCCAGGCCACGTCCTCAACAACGCCAGCCATCCCAGCCCCATCGTGCATACTGAACCGCGGGAAGAATGGGGGGGGGGGGGGACAGCACGATCCATCCGGGTGTCCACCCTGCTAGAATTGTGATCATGCCTCGAAGTTGAGTTTCCTGATCGAGCTGATAGCCCGATTCGAGAAAGGCCGCGACCGGTCATCTGGGTCGGCTGGATTTGGAAACGTCTTTAAGCACGCAGCCCTTGGATTGGAAATATCCAACAACCAGGTAGGTATCGGTTCAAGTATTGCCCGGCGGCCCGGCCTTCTGCTCCAGAACCCTGCCAGGCCGCATAGGCGAACGAGGACTGCATCCGCGCTGCAAGTTGTGAAGTATCTTTAATACTACCTGGGTTGAGTCTGTGTACATTGGCATTAAACGTTGCGAATAGCAGCGAGTGGGAGTGGGTGAGAGAGGGCTACGTATCTACTACATACCTACTCAATTGGAATAGTACACGAGGATGGTAACTCCAATATTATGTTGCATTTGGGGGGGAACTGTCCCGTCTTTGGCTTCTGCATGTTCGCTCGGCCTTGATTTAAGGCGCTCTATCTAATAGAAAAAGCGACGGTTTCGGAAAATAACTACCGGTACTTGTTGTGATTCAACCAGTACCATCGTCCTACTTTTCCAAATGTTACAACTTTACGATGTATAATCTATAATAGACTTGATATTGCTTGAACTATACGAATAATACAGACTCTAGAACCCTTCTTCAGAGGCATGATCTAATAATGAGTTGGTGACTTGCCTTGCGAGGTGAGAGGCGAGAGGCCAAGAGGGATATGAAAATGCACGGACCACATGCATTCTAAAGGACAGTGCAGTGGCGGAATGCAGTTAGTGGCTCGGTTATAGCGCCGCTGAGCTCATGTCGGCTACTTACCTTGATTTCACTTGGGCCTAGACGTCCAGACCAGACTTTCGTGCTTGATCCCATGATCGTGTAACTAACTAGCCTCTCATATCTTTCGAGACGACCTGCCTTACTTCGTATACTCTTCATACATAACTACCTCAAGTATAGACCAGAAAAGGAAAATACTTTCTACATTCGGTTTAACGACTTTGTTATACCTGTTAAGGACTAGGCCTTCCTTGTTTGTCATAGATTGTCTCTTCCAACAACACCCCTCCTACCGACTATAGAGTAGAGTGTACTTTAGGCTTCTTATGATCATGTCTATTCTCGCCCTCCTTCCCGATATACTGCCGATGATTCTCCCCTCGCCGGTGCAGGTTACCAAGGCTTCCGACTTGGAAGCTCAGAGGGCCGGCAGCAGGGATTCGGCCATGATCCGGCAGGGCGCAGTGATTGGCAAGAGCGACAAGATGTGTGCAACTGGTGAGCACTGCTGTCCCCCCCTTTCCCATTTCGATATACTTCGATTACCCCTATCGGGACATATAGCAATGCGCTGAACCATCATTTTGCTCACCGCTCACTACTCACCTTCTATAATAGTTCTCATTGCCAAAGCCCATTGTTCTTCAGCCGTACATCACCACGGTGAGCAAGGTTTGTCCCCCGCCCCATCGAAGACCTGAATTATGGCCATAAGCAGGATAATCATTGACACTCTATATTAGATACTATTATATATGCAGCTTCTGGAAAGGGTGTGTTAGTTACCAATCCCCACGAGGACACGGACAATTTACAGCGCCATGAGCTCTCCGCTGGCGACTTCGCTTTCGTCCCGCCTTGGACTGAGCACCAGGAGATCAATGAAACCGACGAAGATGTCGTCTGGGTGCTCATTCGTGGTGGGCCCCATCCGGTAGTTGTCTACCTTGAGGATTGGGGTGGTAGCGAGGCAAAGGCCGACTAAACAAAATAAAAAACCAATCCGTGACCACCACCATCCCGCGTCCAATAGTTTCTGCACCTGTGGTGCTATGCAAGCTTCAAAAGAGGTGATCGGGTAGTTTTGACCGTGTCAGAAGAGGCAGGTTACGAGGAGATATATTTAGTAGATACGGCTAAAATTTGGGACGATCTAACTATATGGTACAATACCGCTGAGTGACACTACACAGCCGGTCTCGACTCTCCTTGGCATCAAACACCTGCGCATGATCGAAACCAGGAAACCACAGCAACTCAATGCCGTCCTTCGTCACGTGGCCGCGACCGGGTTTTCCATACGAGATTGATTTTCCCGCGCCACCCTGTTCACGTCCCTTACCAACACTGTCCAGATACCACTCCTCGTCTCCTGCCAGATATTTCGCTACCGTCAAGGTATCAACGATGAGGTCGTTTTCTGCAAGGGAGACCGCCACGCGCCGTTTCCTTCGCCTAGCGCTGCCTAAGTCGGCAATCAATTCGGTGCTGCTGCTGCCGCCGCCGGTAGGAGAGGGCGATGCTTCTCCAATCACATTCACCAGATCCTCCTTCCAAACGATGTTATCCTTCCAGAAGAAATGCCGGCCGAGGCAGTGGGCCACGCCAGGGTCCATGCTGGCGAAGTACCACAGCAGCCACTCATTGGCCCTCTGCGGCTTGCGTCGCGTAAAGTTCACGGCCACGTCCGGGAGGTGCAGGAGGATGGTGACGGGGTCGACGAACACGGCCGATTCGATTCGTGGACCTAATGCCTCGGACTGAAACATGTGGGTAGCCAAGACCGACCCGTACGAATGCGACGCTAGGACAAACCTATCCCATCCATGCGACTCCAAGATTGCCGTCACCTGCTTAAGGAAGTCGGTCTTGTGTAGAGGCGCACCAGTCAGACGAAATGATACAGGTAAATACTCGATGGCGATGATGCCGATCTGCTCGTCTTCGGGCGCGCCGTCGTTCAGACTCGATAGGAACGACACATACGTCCACAGACCAACACCAATGCCATGCAGAAATACGACGGGAAGCTTGCCTTTCGCAGTATGTGGCCGGTGCCAGTAAGCCAGGTCTGGCGCGGCTGAGCGCCGGCTTGTAAATAGACTCTGCATGCGGTATGGGATGACGGAGAGAAAAGCCGACCTCAGCTGGGCATGATACTGAAACCCGCACCTCGCCAGCTGGCAGTGTGTCACGATATCAACCAGGCCAATGATAGTGTACCAGATGACGCTCCGGTACCTAGCCTCCACCGGGTCGAAGGTCAACCGGAGTCCGCCCTCGGCGCTCCCCCTACCGGGCCCCACCTCGTGGCCCAAGTTTTGCTCTATCAACCCGACGTACTCGTCGAGCTCGGCAACGTCCTCTTCCGACTCCTTCAAGGCAGGCCTCCTATCGAAGAAAGCCCACAGCAGGAATTCGTGCAGGTTCTCGCGGCGGATCTCGGACGCGTCGGCGCCGAGGAACCACAGCCGCAGGTACCGCTCCGCGTCCGGCATTTGGGCGAGGCAGCGCTCCAGGACGGCACGGCGCTCGGGCCGCGATAGGGCCGGTGGATGTTCCGTATCGTCGCGCAGGCGCCGGTTATAGGGGATCCAGAGCAAGACGGCGTAGAGGAGGTCCGCGACCGAGTAGCTGATCAGGAATCGGGCGGTGCGGGATGATAGGGCTGCTGCGGGGCCCCAGATGGTGACTAGGACGGCTAGGCATGCTAGGCATATGGGCGTTGTGTACCGTAGGAAGAAGATGCAGAGTCGTATGAAGACGTACTCTGGGAGGGAGGTACCGATCATGGTTACCTAAAGTAAAGGTGGTGGTGTGTGGGTGTACCTAATGTACCTGTGCTATGTAGATAGGTAGGTAGTCTAGTCGTGGAAAGTGTAAATGCGACTGGCTTTGGAACCGGGATAATATTAAGAGAAAACAAGCAAGCAAGTAATACTACTTCGGTTCTCCCGCTGCAAAGCAACGCGATAATATCAGGGGGCTGCTGATACGTATGTGCGGTTTCAATGGCGATGACCGCATGCTAGATGTACATGTATGTATGTATGTACCTCTAGGTAGTACATATGTATGTAATTGATGATACTGTCCGGTACGGTCATTCAACTAACACACGTACACACATATATACTATTGGCTTGCTTCCGCGTATAAGTTTAAGTTAAGCATGCAACCAACATAAATGCAACATGGATTTCCTAAGATGGACATCAAAGCTCCAACATAATGTTGCAGCACATGTACCTAACTAAGTACTTTATCGTTGACAACGCATGTGAAGCGAAGCAAATTGTTGAGGACGTACCACGCCGAGGTTCTGGCGGGGCACGTACGAAGTACGCTAGTTACCTAATTATGATATCATTATAAGCGGGATGTGGCTAGTTAATGTCAGTGAGCAGGCAATGGTGAAGTGTGGCTTGTGGCAATCAAGGAAGGGTAGCTTCATCTGGAGCAAGATAGTCTAGATATTCATGGGAAAGGTGAGCTTACTACCAGCATAGTGACCTGCCTGGGTAATTCGGTAGCTAGTGATTATATAACTACCTACATGAATGAGCTCGAATAGATTTGTTATTAGGTAATTATGGTTTAATGATATAAACGATCACACAAGATCGCCAGCCTATTTTTCTATTGATCATTACTAGCTAGCCCCTTGAAAATATCCAAATACGTGCATTGATATAAGAATTTCGGCTCTCTAAATATCATTGAATATTATAATAAGTATGCATACTATGCTTTTCAATAGACCGCCATTTTAGACTAACCTTATCTTGGGTCTCTGAGATGTGAATCTTACACCTACCTACTTGTGTAAACTATGATATCAACTTTTAGGTAGGTACTTAGGCATAAATTTAAACAACAAAGAAATCATCCAAGAAGTTTTAAACGAGTACTCATTTTGAGTTGCCATCAGTCCAATTGTGATCCAAAAATGACATCCCTTCGCTGAAGTGATACCTTCGACCTCTGTGTTTTTAAGTTCACCGATGCACCCAAGAGGCGTTTCGACTCAAAACTCACAAGGTAAGGCAATGCGATGATTCCGAAGTATGTTTATTCCTAGTCCTATCTATGTATGGCGTAGGCCCTTCGGTACGGAGATAGGTGGAGGAAATCCATAAAGTGTTGGTGTTTTACAGTTCCCTCTAGTCTGCTCTGCACATACACATCCCATTTCCGAGTTCCTTCCTTTCTTACTCGCCCGCTTGCTCTCTCAGCCCCTTTCCCTCAAGTCTTCTACATCATGATAGCATCCGATACTCACCGCAAGTCATCTGCTCTCGCGCTTCAAAACCTTGCTCATCTGCTCAAGTGTACGACTACCTGACCCCGACGAAGAACAACAAAAACTACAGTGGACTTCGTCATGGATCCCCTGATCACCAGCTGGATCCTCCGCGGTCCCGTGTCGGACCTGCTCTACGGCAAGCACCACCAGCATCAACAGGCAGCAGCACAAAACAACAACATCACCACCAAATACGTAGCTCCCATCCTCCGCTCCACCAGCCCAAGCAAGCACATGCTGAACCTCCTGATCGGCAGCGAGGAGCAGCACAAGCACCAGTACAGCAACAAGCACCTCTTCGCGCGCACGGGCGAGGACACAGCCACCGTACTCGACTTCTCGCACAACGAGAAGGGCACCGGGCCCATGGTGTGGATCATCTTCGTCCTCATGGTGTTTTTCATCGTCTTCGTCCTGGTCGCCGACGTATACCGGAAGTCGCCCCGGCTGCAGAGGCTCTTTGGAAAGTCTAACGGTCGCGGCGGCGGCGCCGCCCATCATGCGCCAGCAGCGCAGCAGCACGCACCCTTCTCCGGTACACCGCAGAGTCGAAGCGGCACATCGGAAGCCTCTTTGCTGCCGGGCAAAGCGGAGCCATCTCGCCCCTCGACACTCGATGACGCCGAGAAGGGCCAGGCGTGGAGCAGTAGCGTGACGCCCAATGGAAATGAAAAGGGCAAGGAGAACGCTGCGCCGGTCGCCGTCCGGGCTAGGGAGCCTGCGTCTGCACCTACGCTACCACCTATGGTCAATGGGGATCACCCCATGTTCCTCCCCGCGTCTGAGCGGACCGAATTTTCGGTGTCATACCACAGCCTTCCAGAAGCTAGCCACAATGGCGAGGGGCCGAGCAGCTTCCATTAGAAATGCCTTCTCATTGGCGCCTGGTTTTCAAGTGAACGTTTGGGAGTGTGATGACTTAGCATTGGCTAGGGTGTGTGGGCCTTGGGTTATGTGGTCATGGAAACGGGGGTATGGGTGTTTGGCGTGCTTGCGACGGATGAAAGTCTATGATACCCTTTGGTTTCGACTTTCTTTTCAGGTATGGGGAGGTATGTAGTATGGGACCTGTGAGTGATGAGGTGGAAGGTCGGTTTTATGATTAAAGACCAATAGAACAACATAATTATGTTCTAATTCCCTAGCAGCCTCGCAAGTTGTTATGCTGTGTATGTGAACGATGTTAAATGCCAACCTTCCCAATGAAAGTTGCATAGGCTTTTGCTTCATCTATGAGAATAGATGGAATCCTCAAGAGACTGATTAGCGAAGAACTTTCCAAACCACCTACTTAGGTACATCCCCTAGTTCCAACTTCTACCGTCACTATTACATCACTGATACCCGTCAGCTTCACTTCAACGGGAAGGTACGTGATAAAATAACATTACACATCCTACATCCTACATACTGCCAATACATTCGCTACATCTCGCTGTTGACTACAACCCAAGCCTTATCAATTGTATATCAAAATTTATCTCTAAGAATAATCAATGTCGACTTGACTGTTGACTGAAATCCTGATGGTGAGTTCATCAAATCTTCTCGGCTTATGCCTAAGCTGAACCATAGCTACCTGGTGGTTCACTTGGAGTATCGCCAAAATAGCAATATAAGTATAGATCCCTAGATTTCGATATTACCTTTCGACATTGGGGAATAGTCCTCCTCGTCAGGATGTTGCATGTCGCACAGCGTTTCCTCCGTTTGAATCATGTCTAATCCCGATATGATCTCCCTGAAATTGTCATCAGCGTCAGCATTCTATTTCCAACGTCCAAGAAAAGAGATTTCCACAAATCAACCAACGACTTACTCATTCGGAGCCAGGACTTCAAGTCCCGGCACACAATCGATCAAGGCAACGATGACGAACGAGCCGACGAACGACCACGTGAACCCGATGAGGACTTCAACGATCTGAACCCAGAGCTGGCGGACGTTCCCATCGAAGAAGACCCCACCAGCGACCTCGACCCCGCCGTAGGCCGCGTTTTCCTTCCGAGCAAACAGCCCGGTGCAGATGGTGGCCGCGACGCCACCTACGCAGTGGGTGGCGAAGGTATCGCCGTTATCGACCCAGCGCCAGCGGCGGGCGAGATCCGTGAACTTGATGCGCAGCGCCTGGCGACACACCAAAGCGCCAATGATGCCGAGACAGAAGGACGTCGGCATGTCGACGAACCCAGCAGCGGGCGTGATCATGACGAGGCCGGCAATGGCGCCCATGAAAGTGGAATCGATGGACCACTTCCGGGTCTCGAAGAACGTGATTCCCGCCCACGTCAGGGCGCCCGCCGATGCGCACAGGTTCGTCACGCACAGCGCCATCACGGACTGGAAGTTGAAGGCCAGCGTGGTACCGGCGTCGAAGGCGAGCCAGGAGCCCCAGATTATGATGAGGGCGAGGAGCTGGAAGAACGAGTTGCCCGGTCGGTGGAGGCGGATGTGGGTTGGCGTTCGCTTTTCTGAGCCCTTGGACCTGAAGATGGGATATGAGAGGTATAGGCTGATTGCTGAGGCTGTTGCCCCTGAACAGATGTGGACTGGCGTGCCTGCGGGGGTGGGTTAGTGAGTGGATGGCTCTCGAAGAATCTATAACAATATGATTAGGGGAAGCCGCACCTCCGGCAAAATCTAAAACACCTAGATACTCCCCCAGAAATCCACCTCCCCAGACCATATGAGCTAATGGGCAGTAGATGAAAGTGGACCAGAGCTATTTCAAACCCTATATTAGTAGCCAGACATATGTGATGATGATTCAGCATTGACGTACGAAGATAAAAGGGATGATCGGAAGTAATCTGCCTCTCTCGCAGAAGCCCCCAACAGCGATGGCGCACACGGTCGCTTCGAATACGAGCTGGAATTCACTGAATAGGATAGCGGGTATGGTGCCCACAGGCTCTGAAAGCACGCCGATATGCAGGGCATATTTGAAGTCGCCGAACACCCAACCGCCCTCGCCATAGGCTAAGGTGTAGCCGATGATGAACCATTGAACAGAGCAGGTGGCGATCGTGAGAACAGCTGGGATTGCTGACGATAGCCCATTACGTCGCCAAGAATAGCCTCCGTAGGCTATACCAACCTGTTTGCGGGTTAGGATAGATTCGTCGTTGGTGAGGTTTGATATATGCCGACTTACTATTGGCACGATGGTCCAACAGAATACCGTACAGACCAACACGAATAACGTATCAATCTTATCACACTCTTCCCAGGCCTTTAGAACCTCGGAAGCCATGGTGTGTATGGTATCACGATTTAGGTAGTTAGTCGATGATGGCAATGCAATGCAATTGATTCTCTTCACTTCGCGGTCAATACAAACTACCATGTACACACACCCAACATTAGCTCTAAATGAATGAAATTCCAAGATAAACAGCTACGTAAGAAGTAGATACCCTCAGACCTAACCCAGCCAACTGATATCCGTAGGGCTTCCATCCCTTATCTCTCGGCATGTGGACGTCGCATCGCCAAGACCAATCACCTTAGATCTGCCCTGGCAGCTCATTTCCACATTCGGCTTAGGGGCTTTTCGAGGGGGAGATAAGCACTCGTTTCGCTTGAGGTACAAGTATTACCCTCCCTCTTTTCTTTCGTATTACAGTGCTTGTGGCTTGAGGTAGGTATTAAAGTCTTATGATGTCACTGCTGTTTAGTTAAGCCTCCGATTTTTTTCATCTGAGATTAGTCAGGTACTATCTAGAGGCTAGAGGATAGGTATATTTCAACTTTGTGCGGACTAGTTGCCCGCAACCACTACTTAAATAAGGGGGGGATTACATAATACGATGGTGGATAGACATGTCTGCTTCTTGATGGTGACGATTGATAATTAGTTAGACAACTAGATCTTCATTACTTATGTTTTTTCCCTCTTCCTCTTCATTTTCACCTTTTTACTTCTTTACCCCTATCATGAAAGTTATGAAGATATAATAACCTATCTTTCTCGCTCAAACTAGCCCTCATCCTGGCACCATTTGGTCGTATACATGCACCCCGAGTCGTTCTCTTGGCTACTCACGAAATTGTTCTGTGTCTATTAGTCTCCCCTTGGAAGGATTTGGCCTGGAGGGCGTCTAGGTATGTGTTCATACTTCTTGACTATACTCTACGTAATACCTGGACGGTTTTGACGATACGTTCCGTGTTAAAGTGACCTAGTTCTAGTTTCATCGGTTTCTAATCATGATTAGGAAGGCGAGCAACATTGTGTATCTGACCAAACTCCATGAATGGTACAAAAGAGCAAGTGAGACAGATACATACAGATGTAAACAACTTTTACAAGCCGAAATTACCAATGCCAGGTTCCAAGACCGTCATTAGCATCGATCAAAATTATGGGAATCGTAAAAATTTCGACCATGACAACGAGTTGAATTGGCTATAGTGCGATATAGTAAATAGCTATAACGTCAAATACATGCAGCATATGGCAGAAACTGTGTTTTGTTGTAGATCGAGAGAGTGTATTGTAATATGATGATTCAAAAGTGAATGTGTGTTAAGCAGAAGGCTAACATCGCTCTGCCTATCCCATGATGTCCAATATAAGCCCTACCCCGACTACATTTCTCCTTGATGGGTACTTCCCCGTACATTCCACCCTCAATGGTTCTCAGGAACGTCGATGTAATCAAAATTACGCTGGGATGCACTCATCCGACACACAGTTGTATCCAGAGCAGCACGGCTCATGGTTCACTTCATTGCATCCCGTCTCTGGGTAGACTAGGCAGCCTTGCTGTTTCCGTTATCCCCCGTTGTTAATTAGCTCATCGCGTGCCTAGCAGTCACAGCTCTTTAGGGAACAGAAAGTATGAGAGTTACTCACGCGCTCATAGAGAGGCTCGCCAGTGACGGCTGCCGCCGAGAGGGAGGCGAAGGCAAGGGCGCAGATGGCGAAGAACTTCATTTTGGCTGTGGATTTGGAGGTGGGTTATTGCTGAATATGTTTGAATTGGAAGTGGTTGTGTAGTGTTGTAGGTTTGCTGTGCTTGGAGCTGCTTGGAAGAGGATGCTTGTGATACAAATTCCTGCTAAACAGAGGAGTTTGCCAAGCAGTTTATATACTTTTTGCACCTCTACAATCAAATGACGTTGCTCTTCCTTCTGTGCTCAGTTAGACTTCACGGCAAAGTCATGATAGGCTACTTGATAACCCCTATAATCCCGCACCTTTCCCAAAGATCCGGAATTATTCTAGACTCCTCTCCTAGAGTCTGAATCGAGTAGAGCTTTTCGATCCCGAATGATTCGGGATAGGAATCATTCCTACCCAACTGCGAGATTTAGAACATCACGGCCCCCGAACAGCCACCACCGGTACCGAGTGCCGGTGTAGAGACGACCAATAGACGCGTCCGCATGGGATCAGGATTATACGATGCAACATAAGATCTGACCAGGTGTGTGAGGCGAAGCCCTCCTTATTGGAGTATTTCTTTAGCTGCAATACCGTATAGTAGATGCCGTGACAGGCTCATGGCTGAGACACCTCAAAAGGACGGTAGCAAAATAGTTAATAGTACACAGTTAGACAGTTGGTAAGAGCGAAGAACTCCGCATACAACTAACTAAGCCGCTTCGAATGTGAGGGGGGTGGGGTTCATGAGGAGTTAGTTAGGGTAATGTGATATAATAAGCTTATACTTCTGACATAATGCGTAACGTAAAAGACTGAGACATGACTCTGCAATTGGAGCATATCGAGCCTTCGCGCCGCATAATGGCAGGAACCGAGTCCGAAGGGGCATGATCCTTCGCTGTGAAGAAGTTGAGTTTAGTTTTGGCTGTCAGAAACAATGTGTTAGTCGAAAGCGGCCTTCTGAGTTGTATATTCCTGTGAGACGTCTCTACCAGTAGAATCTGCCTTACTGCTGATTTGCTAGTTCACCACTTAACCTAGATGGGATAGTTGTAATAAGTGAGAATATAGCACCGCTTTTAACGAATCCCCATTGGCTCAGGAGTATGCAGGATTTGGCGGATATGCCGGGTCAGCAGCACCGCAATGCTTGTTTGCCACAAGCTTTTTGAGTTAATAACTATCCAGTCGGCAAAAAGAAAAGGAAAGAAAATAGTGACGTGAAGAGGACAGTGAGTGCGCAGCCGGGAGATTATGCCAAGGAGGCAAATAAATCTGCTGGTATTTCTGCCTTCTATTAACGAACTAGTGGATATTGCACTGAGTAGACTTGAGTTTGGCATGCAGTATGTAGCCGAGTCTTCACGCTGAGATTTTGTGAGAACATCTGTATAAACCTGTCAGAGCCGAACAGCGAATCACTCCGAGGCTAACTGCTCTACCGATGGACAGGAGTAGTAGGTGACAGCGGCAGCACCAGTGAGAGCGGATCAATCTTTGACCACCCTACACCCAAAACCTCAATCATCATCCGTAAAACCAATCCTGTCCATAAACTACTAGGCCCAGATCATAGGGCGGGCATTCATTCATGTGGCAGCAAAAACCTGCTGTTCGTATGAAGGGATGGTGGGGATTGCAGGTAGGCGGGGTACTCCATTACGTAGGCAGGCCCCCGGACTCTATTGCCGCGAGTAGAGAATCGTAGAATAGAGAGTATCGAAACCTAACTAGTCTGGAGAGTATTAGTAATCCTTATTGTGTCGCTTGTCTATTATAGAGCTGGAGAAGCGTGGATAGAGGCTGCTGGTGGGACAAGGAAACCTAGATGGAGGGAAAGGAGAGAGATGGACCATAGGGGAAAGGGGGGCTATCAAAGCACGCAACAACCTCATTTGAGTCACTATCATAATGTTGAATTAGATATCCGATCTTAATAGGGGGTGTTAGTTACTTCTGCATGTGACGGTGGCTCTTCGACATCACGATGGTAGTTAGCTACATTAGGGTTATGTTCAGTACTGGCTACAGTCGCAGGCATGTTCCATCAATTCTCTGCAGCACTATTACTACATCTAACACGGATTGTGATGAAAGTATAAGATTGTATGCTGTACGATTGTGAGTGTGGAGGCGATGCAGGATCATATAAAGTTATACACCCTCGACCCTTTTCTTAAATTATCAGAATTTCTGCACTCGGAAGGAAGTCTCATGAGTCTAGTACTGAAGTTGGGTGCTTCTCAGGCCCATGGGCTAATACTTGGAAAGTACGCAAGGATTATGATATGCAGCGTATATGCAGAGTAGCATTTATTATGGTGTTCTGAGACACCTAAGTATGTAGGTACATGTATGCATGTAGAGTTAATAGCTAATGATACAGAAGGTATGACATGACTGATACTGTGGCTGGTATGGAGTTACAGTGCTTCTCAGGCCCGGCAACAATTATTTCCTCTGGTCGCCAATCCACCTCATACATGCGCAACTTCTGATTCCAATATTCTGATTAAAGCACCTTTAGCGATCGGAACCGTGTTCCTTAGCTCCATAAACAGGCCCAGTTAGAGAGAAGTAGGCGATTCCTCGGTACCCGGAGATCTCGTGATACATAGAAGCATCCATCTAGTGTTGCTCGGACTTAATTGGATCCTCCTGGATGGTGTTGGTGGATTCAGGGGTTGCCTTGCTCTTGGCTGCTGCTAGTTTCTGTCTCAACCTCTGTGAGGTCTGTTCTAGCCGAGATTGAATTTTAGTGAAGACATCAATGCGCTCGTCTAAAAGACGTGTGCCCTCCTCCATCTCGGATCGTAGTCTAATGCGAGCATCAAGGTACTCATTTCTTAGACGTGTGTTCTCCTCCATGTTGGATTGAAGTTCAGTGACGACTTCAATGTCCGTGTCGTACAACAACGTGTGATACTTCTTGGTGCACTCCACCTGGTCAACTATCTGGGCAACCAGATAAATTTCTAGGTCAACCATCTGGCCAAGCAGCTGGACAACCTCCTCGCTAACCAGGGTCACAGTCGCCATGTTGTTGGTTGAATTGAATTGGAAGAACTGATGATTAAGTTAAGATTTGTTGTCTAACGATAAGGTTGCCGAATTGGTCGAAAAATGTGTCTGCAGTGGCAGCCTCACAGTGGTTGAATGGCGGCTCGTTGCTTTCTGAGTGGAATCTACTGTCTCCTTTTGGGTCTCCGTTTGGTCTGATTGGTGTCAAGCGCCGAATGTTGGAATTCTTATATTTCTTGAAGAGCACTTGTGATGAGAAGCGTGCCTCTTAGGGATGGATGGGAGTTGTTTGAGATTGATAATCTGTTTTGATAGGGGCTAGACTTTGTTCCCACTGTCAACAATTGAAAAGTCCTGAAAAGTCTTGAATATTGCCTTGAAGCGGGGAGAATTTGATGACATCGAGCATACCTACGCAGGAGGTATTTGCAGGAGTGTCCAAAGAACTACATGTATGTGCATGCATTTGAATTGGTAGGATATGAACTTAGGTAAGTTACGGCTCACCTTCCCCCAAATCAATTGCAGCAGCCCCCACAACGAAATTATGGTGTATTGCTATGTCTGTGATATACAGTTGTTGTCTGAAAGTCTAACTTGCAAGTGGCCGCCCGGAGTCATTTCTATACAATATGGAACTCTGAAGCCCCAAGGTCACGGTATTCATCACTTAGACCACCATTAATCCACCTGATCTGGCAGAAAGGCTACCTAGGTATGTTTAGAGAAATATTGTATGGATTCTGGCCTGGTAGTACCTAGGGCATGGTGGGCCCAGCTTAATATGATGTATCTAGGGGTTAGCTATTCTCCGGGCTAGCTTTAGACACCTGCAGCCCACGATGCGTATGTCCAACATGTTAGCATCCACACAATTCGACATCTACTACAACCCAGTCACGTCTATTCTATTGTTTTTATATAGGCTAACTTTCATGTAGGCTATAAGAGACTTTGGTAGGGTTGAATCATTAAAGTTCTTTTTTTGGACCGGGGTTATCTCATAGTGGGGCTTACGTAACTAAGATTAACCCCTTTCTACATTCACAAGATATTCTTCGAGACCACTGACCAGCCTTTCAACACGAGATATTGGTGGTCTCAATTTTGCCTAGACTAATGGAATTATATATATCGGAGGTAGGAGCGTCTCCCTCTGTATTTGTATTGATCTTTGGAAATAGAATGCATAGGCTATGGCTATGATTGCTGCTGCACACGGAGAGACAACTTGAGTCCATGGGAAAAAGTGGACAACACGACGAATCGCCATAATGGGAAATTAATACATAACTTCATAGTGACGGGCGAGGAGACAGCTCTCTCACATATGGCATATTGCTGCTTACTAAGGGCTTCCGAGATTGTTTCATGATATACTTGGAGAGTATTCAAGTCTATGGGGTTATTAATTAGGTTCTATATATTATGATATATCGCTTAGGGAAACATCAACTGGATAGTGTAATCGATCTATTCATTTCTACAGATGTGAAGTACAGTTAGAGTCAGAAGGGGAATCCCTCCATTAGGCTGTAGGACATATGTTACCGGTCTGGTGGTCCTCTTTCCACACCCTTATATTAGACTATTCTGTTGCATGACACTGACAAACATCTAGTTGTAAGTTGAAATCAACAGCCCAAAAGCGACATTGGCCAAATAACAAATAAACCATATATGGACTCTACATGCTGTAGAGGCTTACATAGCACTTAAATTACCAGTAGCACCGTTTCGAATTTCCAACACGTGACATATGGCCCATGCGAGTGTTGTATGTCGTTCTATGTAGATATTACTGCTATTGTGTTATAAGGTACTTTCCACTAGGTTACAGTCTGGGGGAAGAATGGGAATGAAGAAGCAAGTCCCCACCAAGGTGGCAGTTTTCTTAGTACCAGTTATTGAATACTGATTACCATTGTTCGTGTTCTTCTAGCAGCTCTTGGTATTATAACATAAATTTACCCAAATGCCATGTTGATTCAGGCTCTCTTTTCTTCCTTGGGATACCTACTTACATAGTGCTCCATGGTCTTCTAGCGGTCTACCTCGTGCAGGCAACTCCAATCACGTTACCTTCATGTTAGTATCAGTAAAACCGTTACCCAGGGCAGTACATGATAACGTATCTACGAATGTACTTATCTAAATATTCTGCAGGCAACTACGAAGTGGCGCTAGCGTCGTTTTAGCGGCTTATTGTAGGCAATCACTGGGCAGGGAGGCACGTGGACACCTTTTTTACAACCATTTTTCACATTCACTTTTACGACCTTCACCTCCACACTCTCCCACTGTTATTCAGTGCACCTTTCCTTTCAGACATCAACATCACAAAGACCGACAACTTCTATCTTCCCTCTCCTACCCTAGCTGAGGACAGCGACCACGTCAAGATGTCTTCCAACGCAGTGATTGTGCACCCTCAACGGAGAAACATTTTCGACAGACTACCGAATGAGATGATCGTTAAGATCGCAGAGTCAATGGGCCCTGAAGACAGAGCAACCTTTTCCATGTTTTCCTCGCGCACCAACAGAGTTGTGGGCGACAGACGCTACGATGACAATGTCAGAGAAGGAGAGCTTTCGCTCGTGCGCGTTGCCGCCCAGGCAGGCAACATTGAAATACTCGAACGTCTGGAAAGATTGGCCAGAGATGACGTCGTCAACTGGAACGTCCTACCACCCACCAACCCCGACATCCAGGATGTCGACATGGATGATGTCGAGTGGATTGATTTCCTTGATGACGATGCTGATGGCTGGACAGCGCTTCATATCGCAGCAGCTTTCGGCAACGAGAACATCATCAATTTCTTGTGGGAACGTGGCGTTCCTATCGATACCCCTGACACGACGATGCCTATCGGCCTAACGCCGCTTTTCTAGTAAGTAATTTTCGTAGTTATTTTCTGCACTTTGTAGTTAGCTCCAGCACTTGAGATTACTAGAAGGGGCATGCCTGGGAGTCAGAACTCCCGAACGACTCCCAAACAAACCTTATGCCTTGTTTAAGGTATACCTCAAGGAAGCAATTGCTAACTCCAGATATCGCAGTGCGGCCCATTCAGAGAATGCAGATGAGATGCTTCCAATTCTCCAAGCCTACGGCGCGGATATCGATGCACTTGTTTATGAACGATCTGAGCCGTTAATCGCCTATGTGATCAGAGAGGGTCGGTATCAGACGGCCGTGTCGCTTTTGCGTGCTGGAGCGAACCATACGTACGAAGATCATCACCAAAAGACTCTTCTGCATCTTTGCTGTCAGGCCGACCCTTCCGGTACCGACCCTGACGACTGGTACGAACTTATTAATCAACTAATCTCCATGGAAGTTGATGCGACTGGTGTAGACGACAGAGGATTCACACCTCTTCACTATGCCGTCCAGAGGCAGCACGGATGGGACATTAGGCCATACAGCCTACTCATTGAGGCTGGAGCATCGATTGACAAAGACACGAACAATGAGGGAGAAACCGTATTTGCACTCCTCTGCAAAGCAGGATATACCTCTTCCCAAGCGGTCCAGAGACTCGACCGCGTTATCGCTCGATGGAAGATAGATCTTGAGCAGGAAGATGATAAAAAGGCCACCTGTCTGTACCGTGCCCTGGAGAACTCCCTACACCAATTGAAAGACAGTCTCCCGATGAAAGTAGCGAATACCCTTTTGAGACATGGGGCGAGTCCTGACGATCATTTTGAGTGGTTCATTAAAATGCCTGGCTCAGAGGCTCTTTCCAATCTCCTCGCGTATCATGGCGCTATGGATGGATATTCCGAGGCCAATATGGAGGGCCTTTATGACTCTGCGTTAGAGTCCGGCGATCAGGAATTTGTTAGCCGCGTCTTTGACAACTGGCTAGACCGGTACGAAGGATACGCTGACGAATGGTATTATGCATGGGTGCGCCGTAAGAGAGGTTTGGATACAGACGATGAGGAGCAGTATGATGATGAGGAGGAGGAGGAAAAGGACGACGAGGACAACGAGGACAACGAGGATGATGAGGATGACGAAGACGACGAGAACGCCGAAGACGACGAAGATAACGAAGACAACGAAGATGATGAAGACAACGAGGAAAACGAGGACGAGAAGTAGTTTGGTACGGGATTAAGGGTAAAGGTCAGGCTGGCGCTGAGACCATCAGGCTATGTATGGCAAGCTGGAATTTCCTCAAGTCTCTAAATAAGAGAGTTTCAGTACAGGGAGTGTGTAGTGAGATTCTGGCTACGAAAGGCTTCGGGAATCAGACGCTATAACTCTATGGACTTGAAACATTAGGGATTGTACCGGATTGCAATGGAATTACTGGCTTCATAGGATGGCACAATAATACCTAATGCTGGAAAGGATAAATATGGATGGTTCACGGAAGGAGCAGCTTATTACAGAGGGAAATACCTCATGTTATTCCATACTTGTCTACTCACCCAGAAAAGTTCTACCTTAAGTAGGTAGATAAGTAGGTAGGCGGCACGCTTCTCAAGCCGTGGGAGCAGATTGAATCCTGCTCTGCAACTATCAAGATACAATAATTTCGCTGTCACTCGTTCTCTTTGCTGAAATACAGGCTACTGAACTCGATTGACTAAGGATTGACTCAGGTATCAACTACTTCCAGAGAGGAGAGGAATGTATGCTTATATACACGACTAGCCAAACTTCCTTGTAATGATACCATCCACTACTCCATTTTTGCCCCCCAGTTGCAACACTTTCTTTAAAAGACTTCGAGAATCTACTGACTGCGCTACATGTCTATCAGTTTTCTCCAATTTCCTAAAAATTCTAGTGTTTATGTCGATTAGAATCATATTTCGTCCTCTTCGTCTAATTATTCTATTGGCCTGCACCCGTCTACTCTTCTAGCCTCGTACTCGTCTTAGCCTATGGAAATCCACTGCTATTAAACTGCAGAATATGAATATGAGTGTGCCCTTGATATCAACTAAGCCTTATTCGAGATCTGTCACAGCATGGTCAATGGCACATATATCAGTCAAGAAAGCTGGTGCATTATGAAGCAAGATATTTCTACCAATCTACAACCGCTCAATGAATTCCACCCATTTAGCCAACACGGTCAATCGTGCATTAGCCCTTCCAATAAGGTCAACTACAGGACTAATCTAACCGCAACATCAACGCCACTATGTTCTACGATAGATCACACAACTAGACAAGACAAAGCCAAGTCTTCGGCTAGCTAAACCCTAAGCCTGCATACTGCCTAAGACGACCCGATGCCGAGTGCTTCATTGTAGGCTAAGGACTTGGGCTCCGTGAGAAGCTGGCAAACGGTAGGTTACGTATTGATGCGCGTTGTTACCTTTTTGCGGATGTAGTGTTCGTTACCGCGGTATTTGGAAGGGGTGAACTAAACCTTGGGTAAAACCGACGAAGGTGAGGATGGAAGAATCGAGATGGACGGAGGTTTGGGCGAAGGGAGGATGATATGTACGGAATACTATTTTGTCGCCTTGTTTTAAAGGATTAGCCTACGTCGATGTTGAAACTTTGCTGTTTAGTAAAATAGCAACCAAATATTTATCCTTCCATCGGCTGTAGACACGAAATCTATCAGTAAAGTCTCTGCAGAAGCTTTGACCGAGCTTAATTAAGCAATACACGGTATAATTAAAACCTAACCCAGCACGCTTCAAAATGCTCCACGAAAGGTCATGGGATAGGTAGCTAAGCTGTGTTGCATTACTGGACAAACGTACGTACGTACAAGCGTACCCGTTGCACATACACACATACACACATACGCACATACACACATACACACATACACACGTACATACTACATACATACATACCTACTTGCTGCACATATATACCAAAATTACAAATAAATTCCTACCAGCGATACCACCCATTGGCAACTGAGACAGGTGCAAGGTTTAGCAATCCTACGGGGTTGTCGGGGCCCTGCCTGGCTCAGCCACCAATAGGTGGGTCTCAGATACGGCAACAATTCCGAGGATGTTCTGCAGGACTAGGGTTCGAGCCGCAAACTAAGTACCGCCCGGGGCGCAGTAGTCATGGAGGCTGGACACAAGATCCATGAGCTGGGCCTGATATTTTTTTGGTATTTTTTTTTATTTTTATTTTTTTTTATGTTTTGTGTCTGTCCTAGTGGACGGACCTATTCTGGCTGCCATCCATCACCAATATAGAATCTAATAACCACTCACTACTTTCTGTCACCTATCTAGTGGCACATATAAGTATGTATCTAAGAGCAATCATTATTTACATCAGGTACCGTCCTCTTGAAGCGCTTTTTGGCAATCCTATGGACCTAGGCCCATCGTGTTATTCTATTACCTACGTCCATAATATCCAAGTGGGATGCAATGGAATTCAATAAGAATACTTAATAACTCCGTCTAGCATCCAGTTCCTACAAGTTCAAGCATAACATCTATTTCCTAAAAGACCTTGTACGCTACGAATTAAATAAGTGTTTGTACGAAAAGTTATTGTTCTATTTAATCACGCTCAGTACATACATAGGTCAGGCAGGTATGTATGACAGTTATGTCGCCTGAGACTGAACCTTCCCAATGGTAGATTCAGATATCACTAGACAATTGAGCGGGATTAGGTTCTTCTATCAAATATTATGGCCTAGGGCTATATCAGATCCTTATCTATTCTTCTGCTATGAGACCAAGGTGTGTTTCCTTCTGATGTTGGCGTAGGGTCGCCTTTGTTTTGCAAGGCTTCCCGCACTCGCTGCAGGGGAACCTATTGTCAGAGGTATCCCTCTTAACGGAGGTCTTCTTAGCAGCAGTCTTTTCCTTGGAAGACGCCTTTCTCTTCTTCTTGTTACTTGCTGCATTCTATCTATTCTGGGCTAAACTCCCTCTGCCCCAGGGTTTTGTCCCTCTAAATTCCGTAGACGTGGACATTGGGACCTTGTGGGTTGCCCTTCCCTACGATCTTCCAATCTTCCAATCTTCCAATTCTCCATCCCCCCCCCCCCCCTCCTCCCCCAACTGAGCAAGAGCCAATGATCTCTTGGATCATGGGTGAGACTTGCCACCCTGAACCTAAAACTCTTGTATGGTCTCGGAACTATGGTGCCACACGTACTACCCGGCGGCAGAGGTAGAATTGACGAAAAGACGAAGATGACAATATCCATGATTCAGTGTCGTAATGACCGGTAATGGGTGTGTAAGTACTGAGTGTGGGAAAATGAAGGAAAGAAAACAGAAATGAGTAACGCGGTCTAGCGTATGTATGTCATGGTAGACAACAGTAGTAGCAGGCTTGGAGCGTGGTTATGGTGGCACACCTATTGACCGGCGGCAAGTGTCCAAACCACACCAGTGCGCACCGGGTTACCGTTCGTCTCGTACTCCTCTGGGACAGTTCCGAGCTCATGATCCGGCCAAATGGCCAATCTCCCGGTTTCTTGGAAAGTTTGCCTTTCTCGGCAATGATTCTTAGGAAATCTTTCATCTCCGCATCGGAATAGTGGTTGTTCATCTTTATCGTCTTATCGTTTCTTTGCTTCATCGTGGAGACGTATCTCCATAGTACCGTTGTCCGTTTCAGCAAGTGTTTGCCAAATCGAGAAGTTGGCACTACAGCGTACCTGGAGATCTTCTCTCCACCATTCCGTCCTAGGAAGTCCCTCCTTAGACAGAGATGGTGTAGTGGTAGTAGACCTTCCTCGTCCTGGTGGTTCACATTTACGCCTTGTTTGAGGAACCACCGGAAGAATTTGGTGGTAGATGGCGCTGGGTCGCAGAACTCGAAAATAGTCGTCCTGTGTTGGTCGCTGAATGCCCTGGGACTGGGGCGGATCACACTATCCGGAGATAGGTGTCCTAGGCTTGTGGCCAATAGCTTCGAGAGAGCCCCGGATTGACTTTGTAGTCCAAGTCGACATCACTGCCTTGTTTCTCCTCTGTAACACTGAGTGTCACTATTCCTGAATAGGAGCTGGAAACCAGGGTGTTAGCATATGTTCAGAAGGGATGAGAAGAGGTAAAAAGGTGTTACCTACCTAAACAACAGACAGGACCTAGAACGCCCATTTGAAGGGGGCCTTTAAGTTGAATATGCCGTGCTCATCTAGCCCCGTATGGATAGAGCGCCGTGGTGGGCTGTCCTCAGATGGACGAGGTGAGAGCGAAGGAAAAGTTTCCGGCTGTTGTCAACGAACATTCCGTCTCACGGACTGGTCTGTCCTGACGATCCATGCTTTCTAAGCGCGTTTGTTCATATCTTCAGTGCCGTTTTAACTTGGGCTTGGACACGTCTGTCACAAGCTGTCGAATTCTCTTGCGTACCTGTAGGAGCTAGGATCCCGCTGGCTATCACTCCAGCTCATTCCTTGTGTCATTGGCACAACTTGAACACCCACCAGCCACCCCCACGGTAGAAGAGAGGGAAGTTTGTGGTGGAACCTCTCGCTCTTCCCTCACGTCGGCCAAGTTCGTTCTAGGAGGTGTGGTCAACCTTAAAGACTGACTTGGGCTGCCGCAGTGAAGCACCGTCCCAGTGCCGTGTTGCCAATCGTCGACCAGGCATTTTGAGATTTCCCAAATAGCCTGCTGGTTCCCTCGAGAGTCGGTCCCGTCCCCCTCTTTTCTATTTCTTTTGTCCCTGTCTCTTTTTTTTTTTCTTTTTTTTTTTTTTTTTTTTTTTGGTGGAAGAAAACAAAAGAAAATAAAGAGGAAAATGTAATGAAGAAATAAAGGGAAAAAAAAAAAAGAAAAAAAAAAAAAGAAAGACCAAGAAAAACGAAGGAAAAAAAGGAAGGAAAAGACTTTTTTCCATGTTTTGTATTTTCCGATTCTTCGCGGTAGCCAACTGGTCTCGGGCGACGTGACTCCACTTCGCCCTAAAAGGATTGTTAAATTTCCCTTCAGCTAAGTCAATATGTAGTTCGTTTCAACTTACTGCATCACGTCTACAGAGATCGCATGGCCCTTGGCTGTCATCTCCCGTTCTACAGCTCCCCAGCTGCCCTTCTTCAGTTTACCGAACATATGATCATCGTTCGGCTCGGTGAATTCCGCCTTGTCTGCGATGGACAAGAGCAGGTCTCGAACAGCGTCTGGGCCGGAGCCGAAGAACTCCAAGAGGAGGAGTGCTTCGGCACTGCGGCCGTTTGATTTCGAGCCTCTTGGCTTCGAGGCTTTTGACTTCGAGGCCCAGATCTTGCCGTGCCCTGAGCCTGACCACCAAGTTGTAGCCGTTGCCAATACTAGATGAATATAGGTTAAGAAAGCATGGAAGGTTTTAAAAAGCATGGAAGTTTTTGAAAAGCATGGAAGTTTTTGAAAAAGCATGGAAGGGTGTCCGAAGAACCATCGCTGGACCATCGTCCGCTGTTTGGGTTATTAGAAACAGTAGGTTTATGAGTAGGATGAAGGAATACTTACTATCAGCGTTGGCAACGGCTTGCCTGGTGGCTCTGCAAAGAAGATATGTTGAGGTTGGGATGAGATCCACCTTTGGAGCATTGGTACCAGTGCCCCCAGCAGCGATGTCAGCAGCTTTTTGAACCTCCCGTAGGTGGCGCGTGACGGCTTCGTTATGCGGCGCATCCGTATTGTGCTGACGGTGCGGTCCGCCGCACCAGGGGTGGTGGCAATACCGATATTGGTCAGCCGCCAAGATACCGGCAACAGGAGTGTTAGCCTGAGCCTACCCGTTGTGGACTAACAGGTGGGCTTGCATTTCTAGGTCCTGGGCGGCCAAGCCCTGGTCCTGTTGGCACCTGAAGTGGCAGCCACCACCCCAGCGTCACCGCATCCCTATGTGATGTTGTTTGGTGTGGCAGTTGAACCCGCCAACACCGGCACCTTCTCGGGCTCTTTGATCTCCCCATTGCTTTGCAAAGCTGGTGTGCACTTTCTTGCACCACAAGAGTCCGCAGCTTGTCTTGTCCGTCGACATGGTCTGGCAGGTAACAGCCTGTCCTGTTGGTCAAGATGGTCGTTAAGCACCATGCAGAAGGCAATTATGGCTATCTTGGCCTCGTCCAGTGCTTCCTCCGCATAGTCTTCCTCCACAAGCTAGGCAAGAGCACGCTTGACGTCCCCCTCGAGTCCGTCTAGCATGCTCGAGGAGGGGTGACCAACTTGGCGTTAAAAACGGCGGGAGCAAGTCACCAGTGGTCTACCCTTCTTGCACTTGGTGCGTTGTGAGGTTGTGCTGTGTTGGTTTGTCCTATGGCTGGACAAACTGACAACCATCTTCCCACAGTCGGGACAAGCTGTTTTCGCGGGGCTGTTGTCAACAGGGCCCCTGGCTCTCTTAACGAGCTTGATTTTGGTTTGCTTTGTCGACATCTGCAGAGAAAGGAAAAGGGGTTAGCAGTGTATTCAGGAGTGCTCTGACGTCATTAGGTTTGTACTTACTTTGGGGGCGTGTGCTGTAAGAAACTGGAACTTCTGAAGCAAAGCAGATTAGAATAGTTCAACAAAAGGTATGGCATTTGCCCTCTTTCGATAGTGCAATGATAACGGTAATTATTATTGACAAGCCTTTGAAAGAGGCTGTAAGACAGGTCCTGCTAACGATACCAAATAGCAAGAAGTTAATATCTTCTTGATGCTACAACGAGAAACATACCGTCATTCTTTATCTTACCTCCTCAAACTAGCCCGGTGGCTTAATGAACGAGCAGTTCATTTTCCAGGATTTTCTGAGCTTGAGCTTCGTGACCGGAGTCGAAGTGAAGCATGGGAGGGTGACAGAAGGAAAAGAAAAGAAAAGAAAGCATGGAAGATGAGAAGAAAGGATGGGAGTGTGGGAAAAGCTTTGGAGGTTGATGGGAAAGAAAGAAAATTTTGTGACAGGAAAAGAGATGATGGGGTTTTATTTGTGTGCCGAAGAAAAGAAATTAAAGTGGTTGTATTGTACTGCTAATTCACGTTGCCTGAGGAGCAAGGAGCAAGGTGTAGGTACATTGTACAGTGAGTGTTATGATTTAATCTGAGGCGTCTGGGGTTGGTTATAACGTATCTCGGGTATAGTCATATCTTCCGCTTCGCTATACCGATTTAACCGATATATATGCAACCACAGTGTTAGGTCAGCCTCGCCTATAGCAATACTCTCTAGATGTACCTAAATCATACAGCAGGCCAGATACAATGTTATCTTACAACAGGTTGTACCTAAATCATCCCAAACAACATTAATAATACAACAGATCTCTTGGGCAAGCTGGATTGCTGTCACTCGTAACAAACAGTAAGTCTAAAGGGGTAGTTAACAAAGCCCCTAAGTTTATTATGTAGGCCTGGCTTACAGTCAACACCTATCAAATCCAATTCTTTGTAACTCTCTGTAATCACTTTCTCTTGCATGTAACTATACAATACTACATGATGGAGTACATACATATGTAGCATGGAGGACTGGGGTACAATACCAAAGGGAGCACGTAATTGTCATGCTTCGTATGTATTGCCTTAGTACTGCCTTAGGGTGCTACTTGTCAGTCCTTTGTACCTTGTCTGCTTATGATAAAGGTTGCTCACCATATTATATTAAATCTTCCAACTGGAGAGACTTACACAGACTTAAATGCTCTTCGTACCGTCTTCTTCCCAAAATAAGAGCCTTCAACAACACTTGAGTAGCTAATTGCACACACTGCCTAATCTAGCCTCCATGAGAGAGCCCATTGCTATGTATTCACCAACGTATCTCTTTTCGAAACACTGTCCTACAACATTCTTCAAGAACCTTTCAGCTAAATTGTAAATAATAAATGCCACAATTACTTTATCAAACAAAATATTATATTATAAAAGTATCAGTAAGCCTGCCATACATCCTAGTACCACAACCCTTAATGATTTCTTCTATTTCCAACATATGTTTAACCCAGGCCGTGTGGTTTTGTCAACCCCCCCAACTTTCAAGTAATGGAATACCTACTGTATATAATGGTCATGTCTATTCTATGTTAGAACCTTCTGCACATGTATCGGTGTTTCGCAGGGGTGTTAGTGCTTGTATTTTGGGAAACCCCCTCACATCACTACGGTACCCTAGTTGATGGTTGATGAAGACCATGGTATATATAAAATACACTATTAACTATTACAATGACATAACAATTTACGACGCCGCGTATCAATCTACTGACTGAAGCTTAAACACCGTACCATCACGATTCCCCGCCACACTTTTCAACCTTATGTGTCATCCTCATTTCTCCTACCCTTAATCCCACCATGGCCCAGCCCAAGAAAATAGCACGTGTCTCGCTTTTCGGCTCGCGGAATGATGACGGCGTCTCCTTCGACCCCACAAGAGATATTCCGTCATTAACAGGCAAGGTCATCCTCATCACGGGAGCCGTAGGAGGCCTGGGCCGACAGATGGCCGTCCAGCTCGCCAGATATGGGCGGCCTGCTCGTATCTACATGGCAGATCTACCGCGCAAAGAGGGCCCCAAGAAGTAACTCCTCCATAGCATTGCTCGTGAGGCTTACGGGGAGGTCTCCAAACCTGAGGATATCAAGATAACCTCCATGCCATCTGAGCTTCGATATCTCAACTTGGACCTCACATTGTTCGAGAGCGTCCATAAGTGCGCATCGGATATTGCTGCGAGGGAGGAGCGCCTGGATATCCTTGTGCTGAACGCGGGAACAATGCGGGTTGCAGCGGGGACGACGGAAGAGGGCTACGAGGTTCATTTTGGCCTCAATTACCTCGGCCACGCACTGCTGGCGCGATTGTTGGTGTCTATGATGGTACGGACAAAACAGAAGCCGGGTGCTGACGTTCGCATAATTATCGTCTCGAGCGAGAAACACGCCGTGGCTCCGGAGGGAGGAATTCGGTTCGATAGGCTGAAGACTGGTTGTGCTGAGATGGTGCGTTTCGAACTTTTTTGCTAACTTACCAACTTCTCTTATCTTAGCTTTCCCTTGCGTTTAATGTGCAATACGTGGCACATTACTGACAGGAGACATTATAGTCCTATTTACAACGGTACGGCCAGAGCAAGGTAGCCCTTATCTGTCTCGCTCGAGAGCTTGCGCGCAACTACCCACAGCTGAAGGCCGCTGCGGTCCACCCGGGGAGAGTCCTTACGGGAATGGCTGCCTCTCTGAGAAAGGAGAGTCTACTTGTCCGACTCATGGCACCCATTGCACTGCTCATGTGCGTGCCCGTACATGTTGGGGTCAAAAATCATCTATGGGCGGCAACGAATCCTGAAGTTGTGAGCGGCAAATACTACGAGCCTGTGGGTGTACCCGGCAAAAATTCAGTGGCGGCTAAGGACGAATCTCTATCAAGAAAACTGTGGGAATGGACAGAAAATGAAATGACGGGGGTGCTCCCACTTGAGTAACCATTTTCCCCAGGGGGTAGAGTACATGTATTCTTGTTAGGTACGCAGTTTTCAATACATCTATCATTCAGCCAGGTACAGTGGTGCCTATCTTTAAATTTCTGCGGCAGAAAAAAAGGCCCGGAAATTTATGTTCTCAGTTACATCGAACTTGCTATATGTAATGATTTGTATTTGGGGGTTTCCTGTTACGACGGGTGGAAACAGATAGCTATAACAGATGTTAGAGCTGCATGGGTACTTATTTTACCTTCGTTATCTTCGCGTTCTTTCCGGGGGCCTATTTCTAGCTATCTATTAGTTTCCCGAGGATTTGTGATGTTTCACCTCGCTCTTAAAAACACATCTTTTTGTCTACCACCTTTTGCATCCCTTTCAAAATTACTCTGAATGCTCAAAATCACAAATCACGACTCTAGAGTTTGAAGAAGGGGTATAGAGAGCAATGGAAATCGATATACTTGTAGGATCACTGTATACATGGGTTATTTCTGACTAAATTGTTCTACATAAAAGGGAATCTCATGCTCCCTCTTTTTTTCTTTTTTTTTTTTTTCGAATTGACTTAGCAATTTTTCAACCCCAAAACTTATACCGGTTTAATTTAGTAAGGTCTATCCAAACGTAGTGTTGTATTCAAAAATGAGTTGATCATGACCTACCATGGGTGAAGCTCGAAATAGCTGGACGACGAGTCGCTGTATCATCTTGGTCATAATGGCCTAGTCGCCGAATGAAATGACTGTAGGCGTATGTAAGGCTATGCAAGTTATCTCCTGCTACACAGAGCTGTTAGTTAGGTTTCATTGGTGGGATGTGAGGAAAATACTTACTGTTTATAGTTCTTTTTGGAATCCTTTTTATCCCTTCCACTTGAGTCGTCAGTATCGGCTGAAGGCTCCCCATTTCCTCTTTCGTTTTGTTCTTGTTGCCTCTTTCGTTGCTGGTCCATCATCTCCTTCCCAATGCACTTGCCACAGAGCTCAGTCTTCAAGCATCTCTTCAGGGGATGGTTTGGACACACCATCACTTGCCTGGCGGCATCCGCCCTTGGACTTACCTGGACAGCCATGGTTGAACGTTTTAGTGGTACCTTTTGCCATCGTGGGTTATATAGATTGGAAATTTACCGGGAATATAAAATATGTTTAAGGGTTGACTATCTGCCTCTTAGAATTACTACGGAATGGGTGGGTCTGCGGCAGTGTTAAATACGTGAAGGGGCACAACAAGTTTTCATACAGTGAACTCAAACGATTCATTTGTTTTGGAACTTTTTTCTTTCATCCGGTGTGCGTCTGTTCATTGGACATAATCACTATGTACTTGCTTAATTTTGGTTCCATCAACATTATCTCGCCCGGGGGTCTGGGTTCTAAGCTCGCAACATTCTACTTTTGGGACACGGAACAACAAGGAAGAATCATCATCCTCTTCAGATCCAAGGAGACTTCATAGAGCTACCAATACAAAGATATTGAAGATACGTGTAATTAAAGAAATACGATAAAGCAGTGCTAGCCGCAAGTATCGTGAATTTGTGCTTTTCTTAAACAAGTGAAGGCAAGGCCAAAGGTTTAGATACTAAATCTCCAATCATTGCCAAAAGAACTCCGTAAGTTATATTAGCGGTTGTACGGGACAACCGCATCTCTGTTTGAGATCTTTAACCAGTCTAGGATTCTCCAAGGCAATGGTGCAAGCGTCGCATTTGCTAAAGCTACCTCATCAACAAGGCATTCATTTGACGATTTCGAGCTGTTGTATGGCAGCGTATCAGGCCTTTCTATGCCTAACGAAGGTGATGGGACCTTTAGGCTGTCGAGAGGGGGTAATATCTCGTCTTGTAAGCTATCCGATTTCGTTGAACCTGAGGATTTCTCCATTGTATCACCAGCTTCAGGCTGCTCCGTGAGACCTTGGTAGTGACGGTCCCATGCTTCTTTCATAATTTCGACCTCCTCCTCTTCTTCGTCGCTCCACGTGGTACGCTGACTTAGCATCAATGTTCTTCTCGCAAATACAAACTCAGGTTCGTATGCCAGGCGACACCATTCTTCACCGACGACTTCTTCAAACCGTTTCTTTACCTCTTTGTTCTCTGGAGTGTCGGCTTCAATCTCGCTTCTATCATATGGTTCGGTATCCGAATCCAACAAAGATGTCATGATATCAGAATGTTCCTGTTCATGATCTTCTTGCCACAGCCAACGAGGCGGGGTTGATACGAAGAATCTAGGTGCAAAAACTGGTGCGTCCCAATCCAAAATCCCAGTAATTACTGGGCTCGAGGTAAAATCAACCATGATATTCCGAGGCCATAGGTCAGTGTGCCAGAGGCTGAATTCTGCCGTCCCCTGAGTCTCGAAGAGCCTCATAGCGACCATGTCTTGTATCATGCCTTGGCAGGGTTGATATATATCTAACATATATTCAGTATTCAGGGCTGAATGCGTCGCTTGATATATCCGTCGTTTAAACGGGGCTAGTATCATATCGTCAACTGGCAAGTTCGGTGGGTCGTGCATTAGTCGATCCAAAGGTAACGAGTCGTTATCTCCGTCATCATACCGAATTCCTAAGTCGAGACCATCCATCCGCACCCCGAATGGTTCAACGACCATATGTGACTCGGGATCCTTGACATGCGTCTCTGCATCTTCGATGGAGACTTTCAGCTCCCCTGCTATAGGACTTGTCGTGGCTCGCAAGCGCAGATAGAGTTCACCGATCTCTTCTGCAACAACGAGTCGTTGATCTTGACTTAGGTCTCCCCAACAACTTTGAAGGTTTCTACCCCGAATGCGCTCAAGGACTATATATCCGTATCCTAGCGAATTATTTCTTGTATTATCAAAGTATATGACCTTCGGCACTTGGAGAGTGGTGTGTTCGTAAAGATATCGCAAAGTACTTACCGAGCTCAAAATACTCTTTTCGCTACAAGGAAGTCGAATGACATACTTCCCATAACAACCCTTCTCATCATGGATAGTCACACTTAAGACTTTGTTATGCCCTCCTTCGGCCAAGAAAGCAATCTCAGTCTTGTCATGTTGAGCTTCAGGCCACAAAGCCACACAAAGAGACCGTGCTTTAGACTCTATCTTTTCCCAAGGAAGGTAAAAAAGATTGTCTTCATCGAATCCATCGCTGTGCTGCGAAGTGGCGCTACCACTCGTATTTTCATTGTTAGAGGTCTCCATGACGGTCGTTTCCTTCTCGTGTAAAGAGCTTGCTGAATCCGTATTTGTCAAATGGCGAATATGAAATCTACAATCTCACGCGACGGATCTATCGAAACAGTCCATGGAACGTCCTGGCTTTATAATACCATATCGCTAATAAATAAGTATATGGAAAGAGATAGTCAGCAATAAAAACAAAGAGAATGCACTCGACGCTTTTTGAATTACAAGTTTATTTGTCCTCTTTGTAAGGAGCCTCGGATTAAATAAGCGCACTTCTTTGTATTGATATGTGACAAGGTATTAGTATATGATAAGGCATTGTTAGTATCCCTAGCCGGAAGAGACACCCGTGCTAACAATGAAGGCATAGATATGGGTATCCTCCATACATTGTTATAATGTTAACATCCTCTTTCAAAAAGATGTAAACTTATAACCTTATCCTAGGTAATTACTCGAGAATTAATAAGTATATTGGTGGTCATTTTGCACCACCAGGGTAAAACCCATCTATTAGCACAACAGTCTTATAACCCACATCTATAACTGCTGCTCCAATGTCTTCTTAATACAATACACCTAGTTAGCGGGCACACGTGTAAAGAAGCTATACTATTTGATCTAAATCATTGTCCAAAACAACCTTTCAATTGGTGTATAGAACGAGAACACATTTATCAAGTTCTTGGTCTTGCCAATTTAAGGCTATTTTTAATGCATTTACTGCGTTATAAGTGCATTACGTATATGTAGTGGGGAATGTTTGCTATGCTACGGCCGAGGTCGCTATCATAACCCCTACAAGCAACCCGAATTTATCCAATGTAGCCAGCTGAAAGCCGATTGTTGGATTCAATGATTATAGACTGTAAAAGGGCGAATGAATTATATTTGTTCGTTAGCAAAGGATTAGTTGCGAATGGCGGGAGTTATGGTAGGAAATACTTGGGGATCACTGCCCAAATAAAATTTGGACCATTGCTTAAATAACAATTCTCTTCCTAAATACAAGCTGTGGTATACTGATGGCCTATATGCGTCGCAATATGTCTACATCGTACTATCGATAGAGCATTCCCAGCTATATTCAGTGAACCCAGCGCTCACATGTACTTGATCATAATCATAGACATCAAAACCACCATCCAGCTCCCCCATTGCGCAACAAAGACCGTCTTCGAACCAGAAGATGGACTCGTCGAAGACGCAGTTTCCGACGCAGCAGCACCATCCTCAGTAGGTCTCAGCGGAGCAGTTACCGTCGAGCTACCCGAAGGCCCGCCTCCTTCACTCTCGTCTTCTTCTCCCCCTTCATCACCTCCCTCATCAGCAGCAGCAACAACAGCATTCTCGGTAACGCAAACCCTCGGATCCCAGCCGTAGCCAGGACAGGCCTCGACGCAGGCGTCGAGTTCCGGGAAGTCCGTCTTGACGAACGGGACGCTGGGGGCCGCCAGGTCGTTGGCGCAGGCCATGGCGCAGGCCAGCGCCTCGCACGACACGTTGCCGTACCAGGGCCGGAAGAAGTTGTCCGGCTCGTAGCGGTGGTCGTAGCGGGTCCAGGGCGGGTCCGTCTTGTTGGATCCCGCGATGCTGAACCGGCTGCCCTCGAAGCCCGACCATATGGGACTGAACTCCCGCGCCGTGCCGTTCGGGTGGAAGTCGAATAGCTTGTAGTCCAGCGAGTAAGGGGCGCCGTTGGGCACCGCGGATGGCGGGACCGTTACGTTGAAGCTGGTTAGGTTTGTGGAGATGCATGCTGCGAGGTTGCCTGTTGTTGTCGTCAGTTCATCGTTGTCGGTTGGGTAGTAGTGGCCCGTGTGGGTAGGAATGAGAGAGGAGTGGGAGCTTGTTGGCTAAATCACGGGAACACAACTCACACATGCGGCTGATGAGGAAGATGCTATCATCACTCCCTCCGGTGTAGTTAAAGCGGGGATCGGCAGTAAGTTCCAGTCTGAAGAAAGGCCAGTCACAATTAGGACCGCCTTCTAGAGTATCCTTGCAGGACGATGCATTGTAGTCCTGCGCAGTAGTAACTAACGTAAGCGAGTATTCTCTAAGAAGAGCCCGAAGTAAAATAATACTACTACTAGAGCGTAGCCAATTACTCCGAACATACGGATTCAACTACTTGGACTATTTTTCATGGGCGACGATAAGCACGTACAAATTTAATGGTCGTTGGCACACCGGCTGTTACCACTGCTGGTGGGTAGAAAACAATGTCGCTGGCTCCTGCTACCCCTGCGCCCGCAAATGTAGCAAGGAGTAGCGTGATCAACATTGTTGGTACTTGTTTAATCAACAAAAAATATATTTCATCATTTGAAGTCGACGAGTTTCTTTTTTTTCTGCGGCTGACTGCCTAACTAAATATTGGCATTTCGAGCCGCGATGCCTCAGCCCATCATTGCGGCGCAGCAACTATAGTTAGAATCCCACGCTAGCCATTTTGGAGATAATCTTAACGATACTGTCGTTTCGAATTAAAATGTCGCTGCTTTATTTACGAATCTTAACACACACATCTTTTTTTATATATTAAATGCTAGCTATTTAATTTTATAAAAAATAATACCTTTTATAATTATATTCGTTTTATAAATAAAGCTTTTATAATAAAATTTTTACTTTTTTTTAATAATTTAATAACTTTATTATCGATTTTTTTTATTATTAAAGTTATATTTTATATTATATTAATTTAATAAATTTAATCGAATTTCTTTTAAGTTATTTAATTAAATGCGTTTATTATTAAAGTTAATTTAAATTAACGAAATAATAAATTAATAATTCGAAATCTTTTTATATATTAAATTTATAATAATATTTAAACGAATTTATAAATAATTAATATAAATAAAAAAAATTAAATTAAAAAGTTTAAACGAATTTTTTAATAATAAAGAAAATAACTTTTATAATATAATTATTAATAAGCGTAAAGTTATTATTAAACGAATTATAAAATTATTCGTTATATAATTAAAAAAAAATTATAAAAAATTAATAAATAATTTTTTTATTAAAATTAAAAAAGAAATTAAATAAAAATAATATTAAAAAAAATATTTCGAAAAATAATAACTTTATAATTATTATTATAATTAAATTTTTTATTAATTTTATATTTATATATAATTTATTATTTAAGTTTATATTATTATAAAACTTTATATTTTTATTTTTAAATATATATTTTAAAATGTTTAATTAAATTAAAATAATTATAAATAATAATATATTTAAAAAATATTTTTTTAATAATTAAAACTTTATAATAATTACGAAAAATTTAATTTATATATAAAAATAATAATTTATTATTTAATATAAAATAAAATTAATAATATTAATTTTATTAACGTTTAAGTTTAATTATATATAAAAATAAAATTATAAAAATCGTATAAATTAATTTTTCGTTATACGTTTTTTTAAAGTAAAAAATTTATTAATTTTTAAAAGTTTTTATACGAAATTATTTTAAAAATTAATATTTATAATTTATATAAAATATTTAAGTTTAATTTTATAATAAAATTTATTATAAATAATTTTAAATTAAAAAAATACGTTAATATTTTTAACATTTATATATTTTTTTAATTTTTAATTTTAAACGTTAATATATATTTTTATTATTTTTTATTTAAACGTTAATAAAAAAATTCTTTTCGAAATCTTTTAATTACGTATAATTTAATTATTTTAAAAATATAATATTTTAACTTTATAACGTTTTATATACGATAATAATTTCTTTATAAATTATTAAAGTTTTATCGTTATAATAACTTTTATTTTTATTTTTATTTTTTCGATTTTTATTTTTATTTTTATTATTTTTATTATATAAAGAAAAAAGTTATATATAAAATATAATTTTATATTTATATTTAATATATAAAATATATATAATGATAATTAAAATGTATTTTTAAAGTTATTTATTATATTAATATATATTTTAAAACGAAAATATAAAAGTTTTAATAATTAAAAACTTATGATATAATTATATTAAATAAAAAATAAAATTTATTATTATAAAGTTATTATTACGAAAATAATTAAATAAGCGAATAATATTATAATAAATATTATAACGACGAAATAATCGTTTATATTTATATATTAATAATTTTTAAATCGTAAAGTTAAAAATCGTATAAAAAAATAAAGTTTAATTTAATTAAAAAATAAATTAAAATAAATTAATTTAATTAAAATAAAAATTATAATAATATATTTATAAAATGTTAAAATTACGATATTAATAATAATACGAATATAATTAATAATTATTTTAATAAAAGTTTTATAAAAATTATATAAAATTAATTATTAATAAATAAAGTATATATAATATTTTAAACGATAAAAATAAATACTTTAAATATTTAAAGTTTTAAAATTTATATATAAAAAAGTTATTACGTAATTATATATAATTTAAATATTTATATAATTAAATATAATAATAAATATAATTATAATTATTATAAATTAAATAATAATATATTATAATTATACTTTAAATTTTAATATTAATTTATATTATAATAATAATTAATTATTTATATATTTATTAAAATTTAAAATATAATTATAATATATTATTATTTAATTTACGATAATTATAATTATATTTATTATTATATTTAATTATATAAATATTTAAATTATATATAATTACGTAATAACTTTTTTATATATAAATTTTAAAACTTTAAATATTTAAAGCATTTTTTAAATATTTAAAGCATTTATTTTTATCGTTTAAAACATTATATATACTTTATTTATTAATACGTTTTTATATTTTAAAAAATAAAATTATCGTAAAATTTATTAACGATTTTTTTATTTCTTTAAAACTTTAACGTATTCGTTTTTATATATTTTTATAACGTTTTTATATTAATAATAACGTTTTTTTATTTATTAACGTTGTTTTTTATTTTATTAATAACGATTTTATTTATTTTAAAATTTATTATTTTATATATTTTTAAAATCTTTTAATTTTTTTTTATTTAATTAACTTTTTTTATTTTTATAAATATAATCAAATCCGAAGGATCTTTTATTCTAACGTTTTTTGAAATTAACCGTAAAATTCGGAGTAAAAACAGGGTTGGCACGAATAGCGGATATTGATAACAATACCCTTCTGGGATTGGTCGAATCTGGGCTGATAAGGACTTAGTGCCGAGCTAGGTCGAAGCTAATTGGCGCTAGTCTTTTGATTGGTCCTAAAAAGTATTGAGCATTTTGATTGGGTGCATCCTTTAGGTTTTATGGGCCACCTAGCTTTGACCACTTACAACCTACAGCTTTTAGACCTACAGCTTTTAGACCTACAGACCTACAGCCCTACCCTGTAGCTTTTAGACCTACAGACCTACAACCTTCAGACCTACAGCTGTAGCTGGCTGTAGCAGCTGTACGGTGGCAGCAGCTAGGTAGCTTGCAGACCTACCCTGCAGCGTACAGACCTACAGCTGACCTACAGCTGTATATAGGTAGCTGCAACAGCTAGATTACTGTAGCCTACAGACCTACAGCTGTATATAAGTGGCTGTAGCAGCTGTAGGTGTCTGTAGCAGCTGTACGGTGGCAGTAGCTAGGTAGCTTGCAGACCTACCCTACAACCTACAGCCTACAGACTTACTAGCCACTTACTAGCCACCTTTCGGACCTACAAACCTACAAATTACAGACCTAAAGCTTTGACCACTTAGGGATTTCTAAGGTGGTGCAGCTAGGTGGTGGCAGCTTTGACCACCTACCTACCTAGCTTTTGACTAGCTAGCTCGGCTATAGGTCGGCTAAACCTGCGTACGGGCGCAGAATTGGGTATATATATGGAGTTAAGTGGAAGATTTGTATGCAGTGATTAGTGTAAAAAGCCTGTAGTGTAGTGGCTAAATCTGTAGAATCCGTAATACGTAGTAGTAAATTTGTAGAGCTTAGGGTTCGAATCCCAAAGAAAGAGCAAAAAGATTCGAATCCCGCAGCCTGGATCCTTCGGATCTTCCAGACATTCGAATTGCCGTAGTACATAATTTACTATAGAGTTTGTAAGTAAAAGTAAGTACTACGGCAATTCGAATGGCCCTGTTATTGTCAGCAACCTACACTTTAATTCTTCGGCTAGATTCTTCGGATCTGGCGTAGTAGGCTACAGCCTGCGGAGCAAAATTTTGCCGACCGCTGCGGTGCAAAAAAGTACGGCCCTTCGCAAGCTCCGGGGACTTTTTTCCGACCTCCGGGATCGGCAAAATTTTATTTCGATAATATATTATAACGATTTAATTTTAATATATAAAATAAATACCGATAATAATAATAATAATAATAATAATTAATAATAACGATAATAATAATTTATTAATAATTATTATTTTATTAATAATTATTTTTTTTATTAATTTAATAATTTTAATAAAGTTTATTTTATTTAATTATTATCGATTATTTTATTAACGAATTTTAAATACTTTATATTAATTAATTTTATTAATTTTGTTTTTTTTTTATTATTATTTATTATATTTCTTTTTAATATTTATTTTTATTTATTTATTTTATCGTAAACTTTTAATTTTAATTTATTATTATTTATATTTTATAAATATTTTTAATCGAATAATATAATATTTTTATATTTATATATAAATTTTTTTTAAAATAATAATAATAATATATTTTAACGATTTTTATTATTTAATAATATAATATTTATTTATTAAATATAATACTTTTTTTATATTTAAATTTTTTCGAAATAACGATAATTTAACTTTAACGTTTTATATTATATATAATATAATATTCGTTCGTTAAATATAATGCGTTTTTTACGTTTAAATATTTTTAAATAATTTTAAATTTTTAAATAAAATATTTTAATATTAAATAAAAAAAAATAATAATAATATAAATAAATAAAATTTTTAATAATTACGTTAATTTATATTAATTTCGATTTATCGTTAAATTAACTTTTTTTTATTTTAATTTATTAATTTATAATTAAATAATTTTTATTATAAATTTATAATGTAATATATAACGTAATACGATATTTTTAAACTTTTATAATTTAAAACGTTTTTAAATTATTATTAAATTTTTTAATAATTTTTTAAAATTATTATTATATTAAAATTTAAAGTATAATTATAATATATTATTATTTAATTTATAATAATTATAATTATATTCGTTATTATATTTAATTATATAAATATTTAAATTATATATAATTATATAATAACTTTTTTATATATAAATTTTAAAACTTTAAATATTTAAAATATTTTTTAAATATTTAAAGCATTTATTTTTATCGTTTAAAGTATTATATATATTTTATTTATTAATAATACTTTTTAATATTATATTTTTTATTTTATTTTAAATTAATATAATAATTATTTTAAACTTTTTATAATATTATTATTATTTTTTCGTAATATTTTAATTATATTAATTATAAATAATTAATAATTTAATTTATTAATTTAAAGTTTTTTTTTATAATATTTAATAACGTAAATAAATTAATTTTATTTAAAAATTTATATAAAAAGTTCGTTTTTATTTAAAATAAAAACGTAAAAAAAATTAAATTATTATATAAAGTTTTATTAAACGAAACCGTTACGATTAAATAAATACGAAATCTTTTTAATTAATAATTTAAATTAAAAAAGTTAAAATAAAAAGTTTATAAATCTTTTCGTTTATACGTTAATTTATATATTTAAAATATATTTAAAATAAACGATATTTTTAAAAATAATAATAAAATAATTTACGTTAAAAAAATAAATGTATATTTTTATATTTATTTTAAAATGCGTATAATTTTTTAAAAACGTAATTTAATTAATAATATTTATATTATTATAAATATATAATAATTTTATATACGAATTAATTTATATTTATATAATAATTAAATTAATATTTTTAATTTAAATTATTATATAAAAATATATTAATTATATATATATATTATAATTATAAATTTACGTTAATATAAAATATATTAATTAAATAATAATTTTTACAACTTATATATATTTAATAATTATATATTTAATATATTTTAATATTATTTTATTAATATAATTATATTTTAAATAATATATTAACTTTTTAAGCTTTTTTTAATTATTTAAAACATTTAACTTTTAATAATATTACGATGTTTTATAAGCTTTATAAGTTTTATTTAAAATAACTTTAATTATTAATATAAAAATAAATAATTATAAAGATTTATACGTTTAATATTTTAAAATAAATCTTTTTAAAAAAAAATACTTAAAGTTATATTTTTTTATTATTTTTATTATTTTTAATAATTATTTTTAAATGCGTTTTTTATAAATCTTTTTTTATAACTTTATCTTTTATAATAAAATTAAAATTATTAATAAGTTTTTATAATTTAATAATAAAATTTTAATTATTAAAAGTTAAAAATAAAAGTTTAAATTTTTTTAAAAATAATTAATGCTTTTTTCGTTTTAAATATTAAAGCGAAAAAAGCATTAACTTTTTTAATAATTATATTTTTATATTTTTATTTTATAATTATTAAATTTATTTATAATATATAAATATTAATATTAAACTTATTATTTTAATAATTAATAAAGTTTTATAATTTAATAATTAAAGCATTAACTTTTTAATTAAAAATAAAAATTTAAATTTTTTTAAAATTATTAAAATTTTTTAATACGATTTAAAAATTATATTAAAAAAAAAATTTTTTTTTTATTAATTAAATTTTTTAATTATAAAAATAATATAATATTTATTTATATAATATATTATATATATAAATTTTAATTAACGCGTATTTTTTTAAAATAATCTTTTATATTATTCGTACGTTATTTAATTTTTAATACGTAATTATATAAAAACTTTTTAAAGTTTTTATTATTTATAAAAATATTTTTTTTATATTTATTATAACGACGTATTTTTTTTTTAAATTATTAAAAAAGGCTTTTATAAAATTAAAATTAAATAAATAAAGTAATAAAAATTATAATATTATTTTAATTAAAAAATATAAATCGTATATTTTTTATAAATAATATTAATTTATATTATTTATTATTAATATAAAATTAAACTTTAAAAATAAATTTATTAATAATAATATTCTTTTTTTTAATTATAAAATAAAATTATTACGATTTATAAAACTTTAATATATAAAAATATTAAATAATTTATTAATCGTTATAATCGATAAAATATTAAAGCGTTAATTATACTTTAAGGTTTTTTTTATAAATAAAATATAATCTTTTAATATTTATTTATATTAACGATTAATATTTTATTTATTAATATTAAATTCGTTATAAAAAACAAATATATTAAAAGTATATTTATTAATTTAATAAAGATAATATAATTATTAATTTTAATTTATTTAAATAACTTTAATTTTTAATTTTTAATTTTTTTATTTTATTAATTTTAAATGTTTAAATATTATAAAAATAATAATATATACGTTATATAATTTAATAAAAAATTATTATATTTCGTTAAAATAAAAGTTAAATTTATAAATTAATTTTTTTAATAATTTTTATTTAATAAATAAATTAATAAAAAACTTTAAATTAAAGCTTATATATATACGTTAAGCGTTTATAAAAATAACTTTAACGCTTTTTATTATATATAATTTATTTTATTTATTTAAAATTTATTAATTATTTTATATTATAAGCGATATTATTTAATCGTATATATAATAACTTTAAATCGTAAGTTTAATTAAAGATTTATAAGATTATTATTAATAATTATAATTAAAAAATTATATTTTTAAATAAAAGTTAAACGTTTTTCGTACTTAATTATAAGGTTATATAAAGTTAATACGAAAACCGCTTTAAAGTATCGTGATTTATACGAATTAACCATTATAAAAGCTTCATTTATAAAACGAATGTATTGTTTTTTGTAAAATTAAGTGGCTGGCATTTAGTATGTAAAAAAAGGTGTGTGTGCCAAGATTCGTAAGTGGGGCAGCGACACTTTAATTCGAAACGACAGTACATCCCCTTTTTAGAGTTTGTTTCTAGCCTCCTCCTCTCCTTTCCCTATATTTTCTTTATCTTGATTTAACATTTTGCCACCCCGTTGTAGGTAGAAGAACGGAAACAGATTATACACTGCTGTCTGTACATTGACCGTATTCAAGCATATCCGAGACCCCAGAAAGTTTCAAGGTTAGCCCGACTATCTTCGTCCACAAATTCGTGTGGTGGCCGCAGAGTCACCTTGTCCCCGTGAATCTCCGCTATCTCCCCGGTCAGTTTCGGGTTTTCGATGAACTGCGCAACCCCACGGGTTAGTGTTGAGATGGGCGTGATTATCATTTGCTTGAAGAGGTCTTTCGAAGGAGCAAGGTTGGTTTCTGCCCAGCTATTAGTATCTTCCCCAAGGTAAATACTACAAGATTTCATATGGGATTAGTTACCTATCACAGCTGGGGCCAGTGCATTGATCTGTATGTCGACCTTCTCGAGCGGTCTTGCTAGTGATCGTACCAGGCCGACAATTCCAAACTTGGATACCGCATAGAGCGGTGCTGTAGGGAAAGGATACAGACCAGCATTCGACGCTGTGCATATAATCGACCCTCGAGAACCCGTCCCAGTATCTGGACTATTCTTCCGCATATAATGCATGGCGAGTTTCACAGCTATATTTCCTATGAGCTTCACGTCTTGGCTGGCCTATGAACCCAACTCGAAACTTACTGTATATAGCGCCTGTTAGGTTGACATCGAGAGTTCTCAGCCTTGGCTGCGAAGGCTCACCATCGTCCACGGCCGCTAGACTGGATGCACCTTGTTCTGATATGCCAGCGTTAGCCATGACGATGTCTATCTTACCAGCCTCCTGATAGACCGTCTTGAATGCAGATGCCTGACTGTCCCACGACGAAACGTCGCATTTATGGAATACTACAGTCGCTTGTGGATATTCCGATGAGACCTTGCTCACTGCCGCGGAGCCAGACTCTGCATTCACGTCTAAGACTGCTACTCTATGACCTTGAGAGGCGAAATGTCTGGTCATAGCCAAGCCGAGGCCACTAGCGCCCCCAGTGATCACCACGCTCTTCGTGCCGGAAGGATCTGACCCGTTGCTTGCCATGGTACGAACAATAGTGAGTGTTTTTGGCAAATAAATAGTAGGAGAGAATCAACTACGGTTTATCTAGAGCAGAGCAAGATCACGAACCCTCCTTTATGTTAACCTTTGGCACATGGAGATGGGGTAATGAGATATATGCCGCTATTGGTCGAATAGGTTAAGCTACGGGTATTGCCATCGATATTTGTCGGCAAATGGATCTGTGAGTGGGGTATCTTGTTGACATTTTCCCCACTTGACCGATCATGAACGGATGTCTTTCTTGATTGTATAGATATATAGGTAGATACGTAGGTAAGAGCAATGCAGGTTTTTTTTACATTTTAGGACCATAAAAGCTATCAAGTACCAAATCCATTGCTTTGATATTGGCAACGCTTTAGGAATACATAGCATAATATCGTGTAAGTAATATAAGTAGGCTTGTGGAGCTTGGTATACCTTCTCTACCTCCGAGACTAGAACACGCACTACATTCGAGTAGGTCATGCCTGAAGTTAGTTGAAAAGGGTGAACATATTCTAAGTAACCGTGTTTATGAAGAGGGGTCAAAATCAAGGGCATCTGTTTACACGGCAATATAACAACGTGATGGAGAAATCACGATTCAGGACTTCGTGATAAACTTATATTGGGTGACGTTTCTCCAGCGTAGTTGAAGACCGAGTAGGAGAGCAAAGATATACTACTCTATAGTACCCCTGAGCTCCGGCTAGACTGTCTATTACACCCACGCTTCTAGATGACTAGAATAATGCTGCTATCTAGGGCCATGACGTAGGCATTAGCAAGAAATTTCTCATTCTAAGTAGCTACCACAACGAATGCTCCAGACAAGAATACCACCGCCAAGTACCATTAAAGGCGGAGAGGACCGTTTCCGGGTCTAGGACCGGACTCATCGGATCGCATACCCAGGCATGTTGTCTCTTCAATATAACGTCCCACTTTTACCCCAAATAATTACCTACTACCAAGATCCCGCCTATTCGACCCCTGCAGCCGTAGCTTTAAGTACATAGTCACGATACCATAGGGGAAAAATCAACACACCGAGGTGATGTTTTCGGTAGTGAATTACCCCGCCGGTGGGGAAGCATCGCGGAGAATTTAATGTAGCAGCGCAGGATACCCTCATATCGCAGCGGCGCTGTCCCGGAATGGAATCGTGACAGCTTCGAAGAGTGTTAAAACTCCATCATATACGATGGAAGCGGTTTAGTGTACTTAGCAGTCTCGGCCCGGGGATCTGGTGCTGCAACAATCCGATCCAAGATCAGCTACATATGTACTTAGAGTAGCCATTGGGGCGGCCCATAAGATGTCGTAGATCCCCCAGTTGCCTCGAAGAGCTCAGGTTCTGCACGAGCTTTGCTTCCTGGCTAGTGTCGATAGGTTCAGGGATTGTGGCACCTAGGCCTGCTGAAGATGCTGTCGTTCAAGAAATTGTTCGCCTTTTTAGGCGTCACGTCGGCAATTAGCTGTGTCGTTGCGCAAAACAGTTCGACCGAATGGCCGGTGCATGATAATGACCTCACGGATCTTGTCCAATGGTTCGTCCAACTACCTACCCACTCACCCACCCATGCTTAGATTTGGAGGAACGCACACGATCTAATCGTCCACAGGGATCATTACAGTTTCTTCGTGAACGGGGAAAGACTGTTCGTCTTCTCCGGTGAAGTGAGTGTGAATCGCTAACTCCGGATTTGCTTTCCCCCGTGCAAGAACTTACAGGACTGACTGTTTGTAGCTGCACTACTGGAGATATCCCGTGTAGGTCATCAAACCCATGGAGCCTCCGACGGGCTTCTAGATAGCTAACACGATCCAGACCCGAACTGTGGAAGGACTTATTAGAGAAGGTGAAAGCTGCAGGGTGAGTGAACCACACCCGAACCACTTCACACATAACAAGCTGTCTCATCATTCAGGTTCAATGCATTCTCGATATACAACCATTGGGGCTGGCACAACCCCGTACCCGGTGTCATCGACTTTGAGAGCGGTGCGCACGACTTCACGCAGCTCCTCACATTCGCCAAGGAGATCGGCCTGTACGTGATCCTGAGACCCGGTCCATACATCAACGCCGAGGCCAACGCCGGCGGCTTCCCGCTGTGGGTCACGACCGGTGCCTACGGAGAGCTGCGGGACAACGACCCGCGGTACACCGAGGCGTGGATTCCCTACATGACCGAGATGGCGAAGCAGGTGAAGCCGCATCTCATCACGAATGGTGGTAACGTCATCTTGTACCAGATAGAGAACGAGTACTCTGAGCAATGGCTCGACATCGAAGAGAGGATCGACAATGTCCCCGTTCAGGAGTATTTCGAGCTGCTGAAGAATAATGCGTGGGATAATGGCGTCGATGTGCCCTTGATGCACAACGCTCCCAACATGGTATGTTCGGCTGTCCCGGTATGTAGGTATTTGGCGAAGGTGTCAGTGCTGACGTTGTCTAGAATGGGTATAGCTGGTCTAAGGACTTTTCCGATGCGAAAGGCAATGTCGATGTCGTCGGTCTCGATAGTTATCCGTCGTGCTGGAGTTGCAATCTCAGCGAGTGTACAGGGACTAACGGAGAATATGTTCCATATGTAAGTTTGGAGCAATGAGGCGTAGACCTACGATGATGCATACTAACGACTATTGGTAGAAAACACAAAACTACTTCGAGTAAGTGAAACGGAAAAGATCTCAGTGAGGTTCTATACTAATCATCTTTACGTAGTTACTTCACCGTCCAGTCGCCGTAGGTCATCCCAAAGCAAGATTGAACTTTCATTAGTAACCATTGTCATTAACTTACCTCGGCATTCAGCACTCAACCGCACTTCATGCCAGAATTTCAGGGGGGTTCCTACAACCCCTGGGGAGGACCGCAAGGAGGGTGCCCAGGCGACATCGGCGCCGACTTCGCGAATATATTCTACCGTAACCTAATCTACCAGAGAGTCAGCGCTGTGAATCTCTACATGCTATTTGGCGGGACGTCTTGGGGTTGGCACGCTGCTCCTGTTGTCGGTAAGGGGGTGTCCTATTCTTCCAAAATCTGAGTAACTACTATTACGAAAGGACTGAGTTGACATGGGCTACAATCAGCAACGAGTTACGACTATTCCTCGCCGATTTCCGAAAGCCGAAGTATTGGGAGCAAGTATTACGAGACGAAACTATTGACGCAATTCACCAAGAGTATGTAAGCTTTCATTTGGATTCGCGTATCACAGCTAACGAGACGATATAGTTGCGAAAGATCTTGCTATGACTGATAGGCTTGGTAATGTATAAAATATCAAGCCTGTTTATTTTTCTTTGAGACCGTGAAGCTGACAGCAGGTAGAACACTGGATACACGAGCAATTCAGCCATCACCACATCTGAACTGCGAAACCCGGAGACCGGGGCGGCATTCTACGTCGTGATGCATGCCGACACGTCATCTTCAACTCAGGAGATATTCAAACTCAGTGTCAATACATCCGAAGGCGCCCGTAAGTTATATGGTGTCATCTTATCATCCTAGCATTATGATTACCTCCTAACTTTCACCCCACAAAGTCACCATCCCCCAATACGGGGGAAACATAGCCATCAACGGCCACCAAGCCAAGATCCTCGTAACGGACTTCCAGTTTGGAAGCAAGTCGCTTCTGTACTCGACTGCGGAAATCTTAACGTACGCGGTCGTCGACGGGAAGGAAGTCCTCGTGCTCTGGGTTCCGACGGGTGAATCCGCAGAGTTCAGCATTTCCGGCTTGAGCAACGCCACGCTGACTTCGTGCGACAAGTGCGCGAACGTCGAGATCCACCCCGAGGACTCGAGCGTCACGGTCGCGTTCACGCAGAATGCCGGAAAGAGTATCGTTACGCTCGAGGATGGCTCCAAGGTCGTGTTGCTTGACCGGTCGGCTGCCTATCTCTTCTGGGCGCCTAGTCTGAGTAATGATCCGATGGCATCTCCTAACTCTACAAGTAAGGTCTACTCGCCTCCAAAATGATATATAAAGCTACGACGATACTGATCCAACCATCAAAAAGTCTTGGTTCACGGCCCCTATCTAGTACGATCTGCCTCCATCGACGATCAAAATCTATCACTCACTGGCGATATCGCCAACGCGACGACGATCAGCGTGTTTGCACCCCAATCAATAAGCACAGTAACTTGGAACGGGCGAAACCTCGAGATCGCCTCCCGCGAAAACGGCATCATCACAGCGCAGATTGAGGGGCCGAAGTCATTCGAGCTGCCGCCCCTAACTGGATGGGAGTACACGGACGGTCTGCCCGAGATCGCGAAGGACTACGATGCCACGGGCGATGCCTGGATCGGTAAGAGAAATCCTTTCTTCCTTGTTTCCTTCTCCTTCCCCTACTCACAACATCACAGTGGCCAACAAAACCAAAACATCGAACCCGACGAACCCCGCGCCCAACAACCCCGTCCTCTACGTCGACGACTACGGGATCCACACAGGAGCGCACATCTACCGAGCGACATTCCCCAGCACCAGCACCAGCACCAGCACCAGCACCAGCACCAACACCAACACCAGCACCAACACCACCTCCCCACCCCCAACAGGCGTCTACATCCACGCCATAGGCGGCCTAGCCTTCGGCTACTCCGCATGGCTGAACTCGCAGTTCATCGGGTCCTGGCTCGGGCTCTCGTACGTCGACGAGCAGGGCATTACGCTCTCGTTTGGGAACGCGACGCTCCACGAGGGAGAAGAGAACGTCCTCGTCGTCGTAATGGACAATTCAGGACACGACCAGCGCGCCGAGGCGCTGAACCCGCGCGGCATCACGAACGCGACGCTCGTTGGCCCTTCTGGGGACGAGAAATACGCATTTAGCGAGTGGAAGATCGCGGGCGCGGCGGGCGTTGGTAGCGGTGGCGTTGATCCCGTCCGTGGAATTCTGAATGAAGGTGGGTTTTACGCCGAGCGCGTGGGTTTGCACTTACCTGGGTATCCCGGGACGGAGTTCCAAGCAGTGCCGGTTTCATCCACGTCGAACAGCAGTGACGACGACGACAACACGTCGCTACTGCAAGTCGAAGGCGCCGGGGTCCGAGTCTTCCGAACGATAGTACCGCTCGCCGTACCAGAGGGTCTAGACGTATCGATATCGTTCCGACTTTCGGCACCATCCTCACCCTCATCAAGCTCAGCTCGAAGAAAGACGAATCAGCTGCGCGCCCTGCTGTTCGTAAACGGGTACCAATACGGGCGGTTCAACCCGTACATCGGGAACCAGGTGGACTTCCCCGTGCCGCCGGGGGTGCTGAACTACGGCGGGGACAACACGGTCGTGGTGCACGTCTGGAGCCAGAGCGGCGAGGGGGCCGAGGTCGGCGTCGGGTGGAATGTCGAGTTCGTGCATGATACGTCGTATGATATGGGGTTTGACTCGGCGTACTTGAGACCTGGGTGGGATGAGGGGAGGTTGGTGTGGGCTTAATTAACTGGATTTGAATTGACTTGACTTGACTTGGTATAACTAGGTAGGTAGGTACATAGGCGGTTAATCAGGGGAAGAAAAAAAATCATGTAGGGCCTCTGCGCTGTGGGATGGAGGTAGTGTTCGGTTTTGGATCCAAGATAGCTCAGAGCTACGATTTGGATTTGACGATATATAAATGTATACTCAAGAGTAGATCAAGAAGACACCATGTTTTTCTTCTTCCATAGGAACTATACTTGACCGAGTTGATATTCTTGGATAGGAGATGCTTCAAGTACAAGTTAAACAGACATATCAACGTCCCAAACGAATAAATACCGTATCGAAAGCAATAATCACGAATCACGAATCACGAATCACTAGGTTCGATAGACATGCATTGGTCAACTAGTCATTTTATTCGCTATAGCACTCGATCTCATTTATTTCTGTTCTCTTCTCTCCTCTTTCGTCATGTAGCGACTGCCGAAAATCCCCGCCACCACATCATCGCATAGCAGGGAAACACTTTAGTAATTACGCCTCATCGCACCAACACCACCACCACCACCATCGCCATCGTCACCACGATATGACATGTATGTATGCATAACTGACCCTACCTAATTAAGGTATCCCAGTAAAGCAACCTCCTCTCTACTCCAGAGATTCCCCATCATCATCATCTAAGCAGTAACAATACGAATGGTGTTAGTGTGGCCCATGCCGCCCTTCCATCCCTGTACAACGACGACCGTGTCGCCCTTGCTCAGCACGTTTAGACTGAGCGCATTCTCGATGCCCCAGCGAATACGGCGGTCGACGTCCTCCTGCCAGTTCACCTTGTCGAAGTCGGGCTTGACCTCGGGGAACAGGAACGGGTAGACGCCGCGGTACAAGTGGCTGTAGCGACTGGCGGACGGGGTCCGGGTGACCATGAAGATCGGGCAGACGGGGCGGTACTTGCTTAGCAGACGGGCCGAGTCTCCCGACGTCGAGAGCACGATGATGCCGCCGGCGTTGAGGTCGAGCGAACTACGCACCGCCGACATGGCGACCGACTCGACGACCGAGACGGGGCGCTTGGCTAGTGTGCACAGCTCCTCGAAGTGGCTGATGTACGAGATGGAGTTCTCGGCCTTCAGGCACGTCTCGTTCATCTCGCGTACCGCCTCGTTCGGGTATGAGCCCTTGGCCGTCTCTCCTGACAGCATAACGCAGTCGGCACCGTCCGTGATGGCGTTTCCGACATCCGAAATCTCGGCGCGTGTGGGACGCGGGTTCTTGATCATGGACTCCAGCATCTGTGTCGCGCAGATCACCGGCTTACCTGCGATGTTGCACATGGCGATCATCTTCTTCTGTGCCGCGAACACCTCAGCCGCCGGGATCTCGATACCTAAGTCACCACGGGCCACCATGACACCATCCGTCGCCGCGAGGATCTCCTTGAAGTTGTTCAGACCTTGTCGGTTCTCTATCTTGGCAATGATCTGGATATGTCTGCCGTCCTCTCCGAGAACGTCACGGATGTCCCAGATGTCCTGAGCACGTCGGATAAATGAGGCGAATACCATATCGACGTTATTCTTGACACCGAATCGGAGATCGGCCTTGTCCTTCTCAGACAGGGCGGGCAGATCGACATCAGTGTTAGGAAGGTTGACACCCTTCTTGGAGCTGATGTAGCCGTTGTTGAGGGCCTCGACCTTGAGGGTCTTGTCGTCAATGATCTCAAGGACCTTGAAGGCTTGAATACCATCGTCGACATATATGATTCTGCCCGGCGCAATGACCTTGGTGATGTTCTTGTAGTCGACATACCTGGAAGATAGCCAGTTAGTCAAATTGTACCTCGTGGATATTGAAGCCAGATCAAAAGCAAGCCTTACAGGTTCTTAGTGTCGCAAGATGTAGCGTATTTCTCATCTGTGGTGAAGTTCATCACAGTACCAGCCTTCAACTCGAGATCTGCGTCTCCCTCAGTGTTTCCGGTTCGGATTTCGGGACCTGCAACCGTCGAGGGATTAGCACAACTCAATAAAAGGCGAAGAAAAGATGAACTGAACACGGGGAGTGCTCAAGTCCGAGTAGTTATGGAAAAGACGGTAGCAGGAGGGCCAGACGAAAGTAAAGTCTTCAGAACAAGACAAGACAGGACAGGACAGGACATACCCTTGGTATCGAGGGCGATGGCAACCGGTCTTCCTATCTGGGACTTCTCGGCAGCTCTAGCATTATCGATGACGGATTGGTGGTACTCGTATGAACCGTGAGAGAAGTTCATGCGGACAACGTTCAGACCGGCGGTTCGCAGCTTGTTGATGGCCTCGACCGAGTTCGTCTTGGGGCCGATGGTGCAGATGATAGAGGATCGACGCAAGTTCCTCTCGGGGTGGTATTCAGTGTCGAGGGCGGCCAGCCACTCAAGCTTACCACGGGTAGACATGTGGTCGAGGGCATTTGCAGCCACGGATCGGGTACGGTTGTGTCCTGGCATCTTGAAGTTGGGTCTGTTCGGTTTTGTCTAAAAACTCTGTGTCGGTGGTTTTTTTATTTTACTTCGGCCGACCTAGGATCGTCGTCTGAAGGAATAAAGTTAGTGTTGAAGTAAGTTAGAATTCTAGGTTTGAGGGGTAAAAAATGAAGGAGTAAAATCTGTCGTGGGGGAAACAAAATAAAAATTCAAGTATGTAGGATTCGGCCCTTTCTTTTTCTTAGGGGATTTTTCTTCTTCTTTGCCAATACCGCGTGGGAAAACTTCCTATGTTGATTGGAAGGACATCACCATGTACTTGTACTCCTAGAATTGCTAAACTGACGGTGACGTTGATAGTAACACAGACAATATCGTTGATAGTGAAGGTCCCCAATCGGAAGTCACAGCCGGCTATCTCGAAGTATAATAATACATGTACACATATATACCCATACATACACACTTATGTATATAGGTAAATATTGCACGTAGGTATATATATATATATATAGATTTATATATAGAATATCTAAACCTAGATAAAACGCGTCGGTGTAGCAAACCCCTACATCGTCAAGATTGACCGCTTGCACAGATGGTGGAAACGGACCGAGCGGTACGCAAACTCGAAGACATTGCCAAGATAACAACACATTGTTTGTGTAGAACATGAAAGTGTAGAGAGCGGTTGACATACCTCGAAAATTTGACTGTAGATAATAGGATTGGTCGATGTAATGTGCTGCTGAATAGATATCAGATCTCAATCTCAACTTAAAATGATTCGACCCCGCATACAAGAAGATGTCTTTTGCAAATCGAGTCGTAGTAGATAAATGGTATCTGCGCCAATTTCTAAATGACCGTTGATGTTATGTTTCTCTCTGTCTTTCTTTCTCACTTGCTGCTGACCGGGTCGAAAAGAGGGAAGAGAAGAAGAAATAGAAAGTAATTACCTCAGGGAAGAATATGGCAAAATCGGGAAGTCCTATCCGTAAGCCAACAATCAAGAAAATTCCTCAGCCTCAATGGAAAAAAAAAAAAGATAAAATCCCATCCAAGACAAATGGGATTATTGTAGGCAGGTGTGTGGATGGTTGGCTTTTTTTTGCAGATCTAAGCAGACTGCCCCTCATTCAATCCCTCATGTAATAGTAATGCCATAGGGAGGTAATCAGGGTCCCCAAATAAGAATAACCCCACCAAGGCGAGGTAAACTGGTACATATGCAGGCGTATGTAGTAAAAAAAGAATAGAGCTAGGCCGAGAACTACCACTCCAGCCAGTCCAGCCAGCCCAGTCTAGACACGGCGACCAATCCTAGCCCAGCGGTCGGGGGGCTTCTTCGTTTCCTCAACGTTTTGATCTTATTGGAGCTGATCGATTGAGCTTAGGTAGGAGGTTGTCTGGAGGGGAGAGGAAAAGAGTGGAGCTGCGATTAGTTAGGTATGTATAAACCCCACCATCATCCCGGAACACCGCCGGGTTGAGTTTGGATGTTGGACCACCGACGGTTGAAACTTTGGTGAACTCTGATCGACGTGCCTGCCCTGTCCAGCCCACACTCAGGTCAGCTGCACTGGTGGCCTGACTCGTCGGGTAGACGAAAAGGGGAAAGTCCAAGGAAGTCAACCCAGCACAACCAATGATTATGTAAGCCTGTGTTCTGACAGCATATCGCATATGCAGGCCCAGGTGCCTCGTCTGCTCATCATCTCCCAGCACGGGCAGGTCGGGATCGGCAACGGGAAGGACTTGTATGGAAATCCGATATGTATCCGATAAGGAAATCGATAAGGGATAGATAGGTACGGACTGATAGGGAATACCCCACCTCTCGGTACCACTGAGTGACTAAGCCTTGCCTGCACCTTGGTTATCAGTTGCCAGTTCCTGATAAAGCGCCAGCTGGCGAAGAGCTGTCAAGATTGGGAGTGCCTGAACTCGGACACCTGCAAGAAATTGCATTGATCTCCTGACCCGTGCGGAACTGCTGTCTGCTTGCTGCAAGGCTTGTGCAAGTGCTGCCTGACATCCATTTCGAATCGAAAGCCTTTTTTCTCCACCAGAGGGGAGCAGCAAAAAGAGGGTCCGGGTCCGTCCATGTGTCACTTGGCAACCACAACCACCACCACCACCAACTCCTTAACTCTATACCCAAACTTCCGTTACTTGTCGATCTTTTTTCTGTGTGAAACCGATCCCGCCTCTTTTTTTCCTCGTGCAAACAAATCTCAAAACAACATAAAACGAAAAAAGCTGTCTTGTTCTCTCATTCGACGATAACCTTTTTTTTTTTAAAAAATCGCGACCGAAATTCCTAAAGATAAACATCATCAGCGCAAAATACATACAACCTAAATTTAGCCAAAATGGTAGGTGCTCTTCTTTCCTACCGCTTGCTACCCGTTCACTCCGCCTATATGGAGATGATCTTTTAGGTTACTCACTCACCGTCTTTTTTTCTTGGTGTTGTTGTTGCTGCTGCATGTGTGTCTCGTGCATTTTTTTGATAATGAATGATGAGCATGTGGACGCTGAAATTCTGAAACTTCGTCTTCTCAGTTCCTCAACTTACTGACATTTGGCCTATGGGGAAAGATCGGTCGCCTAACCCACTACGCCTTCGATGCCGTGCTCAGTATGTCTCGACCCACCATCACCATCCCAACCTCCTTTTGCTACGCGAACACGGCGAAAAGACAAGAAAAACTAACTCACTTTTTCTTTCTGTCCAGTCTCGACTATCCTCGCGGGAATGAGACGATCGACTGGCTTAACGTGAGTACAGTACTTCTGGCGGCCAGCCAGCCCGTGCATCCATCCTTTTTTCTTCCGTGGGCGTGGGGGGTGTTTTTCCATTGTTCGTCGGGAGCCAGAAGTGGCGGGAACTCTTGCTACCTATGCAGATGGGAACAAACCAGAGCTAACGAAAACATCCGCTTCCTTTCCTTGCAGTCTCAACGCCGATCGCATATCCAACGACAAGAACAGCGAGATGACGAAATGGGTTGACCGGTATTTGGGTGTTGGCGAGTGGGTAATGGATCAGTCAACGGCCGTTGCGGGATCAAGCGGTTGGTTCAACCGCACTCGATAAGCGGTCGGCATCGATGTCGCAAACGCAGACGCAGACGCAGACACAGCGCGCGAAACTCGGACCTTCAACGATGTGCCATTATCCTCGTCGTTGTCGCCGGACTATATATCCGGAGATCAGTTGATCCGTGACGGTTGGAGATCGGACGGTTCGAAGCATTTGTGTCTGTCTTTTGGTTTCGCATGTCGACTATATGGAATGATGCCGGAGATGTTGTGTACATTCCGGCAACGTATGAGACACGGAATGGCGTTCGTATCTTCTTTTTGTTGTTTTTTTGTTGTTTCTTCTCGGGATAGGCCGGCTTGGGATATTATATCACCATCATCTTCATGATTATATCATTTCCACCACAACATTAGGTGCTGTTCTCTTTTGCTCCGCTCCCTTGAATCTTAGATGACCCCCCTCTTCAACCACACAAATTTATCCGTCTTGGGGGCGCATTTCATTGGGAAACGATTTTATGTTGTATGAAGTTAAAGAAAGGCGTGAAAAGAAAAGAAATAGAAAACCACTTGCATATCTTTCTCCCCTTCAAAAACCCCCCCAATTATCATAGCATTTTATACTATACCATACCATAGCATACCCTAAGCAACCATACTTAGAACTTGGCACGGCCGGCAACTGATAAAGAAAAGAAGAAAAAAAGAGAATTCTCCCCGTGTTCGAGCTTGCGCTGTTCTGTTCTGTTCTGCTGTTCCGCTGGCTTCTAACTATGTGTTCCCTGGGGAAAGTCGAGCGGCCCGTTCCCCACAAACCCCCTGGTCTGTAACCGAGCTTTGCCGATACTGGGCTCCGGTTTTCAAACTAGTTCATCTCCAGTCGTCCGTAACGTTCCGGCCAGCCAGGAGGAAAGCGAACCTCTCGACGGGAAAATGTTACATAACATTCCAAATACCTCCCTTAAGGTGCCTAGCCTAAACGTGTAACTCGCGCGCATATGCATTCGGGGAACCAGTAGAATGCTTGGTTTTAATGTATACAGTAGCGTTTCTCGGTTTCATTGGCGATTGGGTGAGTTGATTTGCAACTAGTTCTCTACTATGTATTACAGCCAACATATGTCATATGTGTGTTGCATCGTTAGTATCGATTGGTCGGGAGTTATCATCTATAGAGGGTGACAGAATGGGAAGAGATCGGGATTGTGTATATGATTATGCAGAACAGCTATGTGAGGCGTCAAGTCGTTGCCAATATACCTAGGTAGGTAATTGATACGACCCATCTAGTAGTAGTAGGTATATTTATACCAAAGAGAGAGATATATACGTGAGTTGGGCTTCAGGCATTATAAACAAGTAACCGGTATTGACATCTTGTATGAATAATCCGAATAATCATAAGTTTATATTGTTCCTATAGAATAATCACATATTATCATTGAATAAGGAGGTATTATTCGAATCATAATATTTGAGTCGTGCGTATCATTTAAATTTGGCACTGACTTCGGCGTGTAGCCATAAGTCAATAAATACGCATCTGCTTTGTTGTTGATCTGAGAACGAGACATACCTACTTTTTTAGAGAAGGTCAAGGTGCGCGTCTGGGTACGCGGTATATAGATAAGGAGTGGACGGGTAAATGTGTCCGTGACCTTTATTATAGACATGTACTTGAATAAGTCTTCTCCTTATTATCTACTATCTGCTACCTACCTAGGTATGTAAGTCAGGCATAGTGAGTCCATGTGAGGATCTGGATAGCTTGAATTATACAAGTAGGTAGTTAGCATTTGATAATGGTAGTAGCTGACCATGACTTACGTTATATAGAGGGTTTGTATTGAGGGTAGTTATTCTGCCTACAATAAGACCTACCGCCTACGACATATACAAGAATCAAACTTATATACGGGATAGACAAATATATCGGGCCGTGTAGTCGACGGAACTATCCCGCTTTACCCTACCAGTAGCTCTACTCTTCCCCCCCTACCGAAGTTAAGTATATAGCTAACTAGGTAGGGAATTAATGAAAAAGAGAAACCCAAGTTCCCATTTGCTGTACTGCTTTCATTGCTTGCTTGCTTGCTGGCTTCCATGTCTTAACGAGTAGGTAGTTAGAGAAGAAGCCAGTTATTAATAACAACAACCTCGTACTGAACCGTAGTAGTGTGACTACGTTATGTAATACATCAAACCGCGTACCGCGTCATATGAAGTCATTCCTATGCCATGCCATACCATACCATACCATACCATACCACGTGCCTCAGGTAACCTAACCTAACTTAACCGCCTGCCTGCTATGCAAAACCAAACCAAACCAAGCCAACCAACACAACAAGACACGACAGAACGGAGGAAAAGAAATCCGCATCCAGCCAACGGTACGGACTACTACACAAGTACTGCACATGCACGCAGCTAAGTATGTAGATAAGTATGAACGCAGGTGCAAAGATGACTCTACCACCACCCATCAACCAACCAGCTAGTCAGTCAACACCTTCATTGCCATCGTCATCATCGTCATAACCCGGTCTCCTCTCGGAGAGTAGATCTAGCGGGACTTGGTTTTCGTTCCCGTGTTCGTCATCATCATCATCATCATCATCATGGTCAGCACTCTCCACACTCCCGCCTCTCTTCTGCCGGAGTTGAAGACGACGCTGATGACCTGAGCCTGAACCCTTTAGTTCCTTCCCCTCCTCATCTTCCTCCTCCTCCCTGAAGAACGGCGAGGAGGCATGACCATCCCCTCCACCGCCGTGCAGGGAGAGGAATTCAGGCGGCACCTCGTTGTTGTTGGTGTGATGATGTTCGTCTTCGCTCTCATCACCTCCTCGATGCGCCGCTGCTACTGCTTCGTTGAGTAGGCCTGCCGGGACCTCGTTGTTGTCGTCATCTTCGTGTTCATTATCCGTCGTATCGGGGATACTGCGTTCACGCTCGCCCCCTATCAGGAGGTCTGACGGAGGTCCGGCCGGCGGCGACGAGGACAATAATATCGGGTTATCCTTGTACTGCTGCTGCTGGTCGGTTTGGGGCTCTTGTTGCAGTTGATGGTAGTCTCCTGACTGCTGCTGCTTCTGCTGTTGCTGCTGCTGTTGTTGCCGCGAATTCTCATCCGGATCCTCCCAGCGCCGAATCACGCTCCCACTAAGCTCCTCGCGCATCAAGGCATCACCACCAACACCAAGACCAACACCACCACCACCACCACCACTACCACCGTCCCTCATATCGACTAAGTCATAACCCGGCATCCCAGACGGCACTGACCTCCTCTCTCTTATCGGCGGTGGTGTAGGTGGCGGGGGCTCCAACCCCATCCTCCTCAGCATTGTCCTTAACATCTCCCTCGCATCGTAATAAACGCTAATCTCGGCCCCGACCGCCGCCACGAGCAGCGTCCACCCGCGCTCCTCGGCGTACGCATGCGCGCGCTCCAGCTTACGGATCACGTCTACGAGGTGGTACCACTGGTTGCGGATCACGTCTTCGGGATTGGGGCCGCTCGCTGTTGCTGTTGTAGTTGCAGAGCTGACAGACCCTCTTGCCAGCGGTGATGGTGCGGATGGACCGTTGTTGCGCTGCAGGGGCGGACTACTGCCACCGCTGCTATTGCTGCCGCTATTGTTGTTACTACCCAGCGCTCCCGTCAACTGCTCCTCATGCCGCTGAATCGTATCAATAACCTCCGCCCAGATCGCCTCGCCCTCCTCGAGAGCAGCGCGCTCTTTATCGACGGTGCCGCGGCGGCGCTCAAGGGCTACTACTTCGCCCTCCCACCAGTCGCGCGCCATAGGCAGGGTGCGCCTCTCGGGGCGGAGCTTGAAGAACTCGAAGCCCGTGATGTAATTCTGCTGCTGCTGCTGCTTTTGTCGCTGCTCGGCAGTAGTCGCACCGTCTTCTTCTCCTTCTTCATCTTCGGCATCGTCTTGCTCTAGCTCGAGGACACGAACATTAGGCCGTCGCACCAGATCGCGAATCCCGGCTTCGCATTCCCGCTGCGCGCCCTTGTAGCCGCTGAGTCTGGACTCCGCCTCGCTCTTAGCCTCTTCGAGTCTACGCTCGAGAGTCGCCTTCGTCTGTTCCGCGCGGCGGAGCAGGCGCCGGTATTCCTCGATCTGGGCGGATGCGGTGTGCAGGTCCCGCTCGATGGTCTGGATGTCGTTGGTGAGTGGGTCGCCGGGGTCGTTCTCGATCTCGTGGATGTCGTGCTTGATCTGCTGGTGCCGCGTCTTGAGGGTGCCGAGCTTCGAGAGCCCGGCCTTGCGCTCCGCCACCGCCGTCGCGATGTACGCATCCTCCTCTTCCTTCAGGTCGGCTAGGTTCCGCATCACCCGGATGATGTGCGCTCGTGTCTGCCCGAGGGTTAGGCGTCTTTCCGGGGGTTGGCGGACCGGTATGATGTGTTGGCGAGAAGATGACTTCTTGTTCTTGGTCTTCTCTCTTCGGGACGAGTCGGATGTGTAAGAGACGGATTGCGATCGGCTCTTGTGATTCGGTGTTGATGCTCTGCTCTCACTGTCTTCTTTCTTTTCCTTCCCCCCAGAGAGCTTCTGCTCGATAGCTGCGGCCTGGGCGTCTAATAGTCTCTGGAGCTCTCTCTGCATCTGACGTTCCCTTCGTGCGATCTCCTTGAAAGTATCATCGACCTGAATTCTCAAGTTGTTAGGCATTTCATTGGGTCGTGTCCGGCGTGGAAGAATGGTGTCGATGAAGGAGGCCTCGGAGGCAGGTTCCGACACGGTTTCTAGGTAGAATTCGGGAGCTCGTCGTTCGGTGAGATCGGGAGGAATAGGTGGGATGAAAGATGGTTTTCTGTTTTGCTGATGCCAGCTTCCCGGCCGGCCTTGGTAAGCGATGGCTACGGCCTTACCCTTGCCCTTACTGGTAGCTGTTGCCGGGCTCCGGGGCGAGTCGCTAAGCATGTTGGAATCGGTTGACTGGGTTCTTGAGGGCATCTTGGGGCTATCATAGTCGGTATAGAGTAGAGAGTCATCAGGTCGCGGCTCAAGTTCCTCAAGATCGTGGTCATATGAGCTCCGACGTGGTGGGGAGTTGTACTGAGGTAGTAGAGAAGACATGGTGTCGCTATTTAAGCCCAGTTTCTCTAGAAAGGAAACTTTCCTACTCATGGTGGATGGATTTTATTTCTATGTTCTCACGCAATGGTCTGCATAGTTCAAATAACAAACAAGGAAGAGAACAATAATGAAGCTCTTAAGCAATGGAGAGGGGTGGTATTTATAGTAGTCAAAGCAGGTTTGTGAGAAGACAGTAGTCAAAATAGGTACGAGTAAAGAAATTGGTGATATTAACTACTGGTACTAATATATATTATTCCTCCCGTACGTGGTAGGAAAGAGCATGAGAAGATAGATAGATGGTGGTTGTTGTTTGACTGTTAAGTAGAAGTGTATAGCTACTACATATAGAGGTAGCTGAGGTAGGTACATATGTAGGAAGATGCCAACAATGATATCAGCCTGGAGCTGTGCTTATTTATCGATAAGTAACGATAAGGAGGATGGATAAGCGTAGTCGATAGAAGCTCACGCGCTCAGAGCAGCTGCCCACCTAAAAGCAAGACATGCAGTGAACGAATGATATGATGACTGTCATGATTGGTTTGTATTTTTCCTGACTGGTTAGTATTGTGTCCTATAGCCAATGACCTTTTTACGAAGTATATTCCATGAAGTTGGGAACTTAGGAACTCAACAATTGCAGGTTGCACACTCATGACTCCTGCTTTGTGTTATGTGAGATTACCTAGCTAAGTAGCAGCTGTTACTCTGTATTGCACAACAAAACTCCAAATAGGCAATCAGTCAACTTCTAGTTCTATTCATATTTCATACTTGCAAAAGGGAGGGACGTCTTTCCTATTTAAAGACTTACCTAAGCAGAAACTTAGCTCTTACGTATGTACGTAGTACCCGGGCGGTCTTTAAATGAAGATCAACGGAATTGCTCACTGTCATCCGAGATCCCCACCATGCCCACGTCCTCCGCCAGTTCCGCCTTCCTAATCCTTACAAACCGTCAACGTCTTTTCTGGAATTTTCATGCGGTCCTGAACCAGTCTGGATTTTTGAAACGCTGGCTCCTTACCTCATATAGAAATTGAAGGCCCTTGCTCCAACCTTAAAACAGAGCGAATATAAGTAAGGCAAGGGATAAGATTAGTTATAGTCGATTATCCACCAATTATGGCCTTCATCCATCAGCTTCTTTTCTCATTCCTGGGAACAAATCACCAATGCGACGTCGTTATTGCCCAGGAGCAAGCGAAGGGATCGTCTCCGACCAGCCGGGTAAAACCTTCATACCCTGCCAGCCTGCATACCTACCGGCATACTCGGTTACTTAAATTGCTATGATGAACAATGATGTATTCAAAGGGGGTTCGAGGATCTTCCTAGTGTCGACCCATCTCACACGTTTCTTAGAAATTATTGTAGGTAGACAGGTAGATGCGATGAGATGATCGTCGCCCGGGGTAAGATGGACGGATGTCCACAGAGTGTCCTGTACTAGGTTGTACTTAAAATATATTATATTATATTGCCCGCATATGTATAACTTTCAAATATCCCAAGTATGACGGCGCCGCGGTTCTTGGAACTTTCGCTACTACTACACTCCATCGTCATACCACCTTTTACGGCCGGAGCTCTCGCCGAAGAGAGTGGTTGTCGTTGTTTGCATTGACCAGCATTGGTTTGTCGACGTTGATTTGCGCTCGCTCGCTTCAAACACAAACACTTGCATACCTCCCAGTCTCAGTCTACCCGTAGTAGATCGGCAGTTGTTTACAATCACGCCCAAGCGTTTAAGCGAAACAAATTAGGCATCTCTTAGTTAGAGAGCTATCTACCTATGTAGGCAGGCCATCAAACTTTAAACTTCAATTGTTTCCTTCTCATCAAACGCCAAGACCACCTCGTAAGCAATCGAGCAACTCAACAATGCTCTCACCAAAGGCTTCGAGCTGCCTGCTCGCCTATCTCGCCTTCGCTTTCGCTAGCGTAGGCCAGTCCGCAGCTGGACCTCTCAATGCTCGACAGACCGAGGTAAGTGTCTATCCATTTCCCCACCTCTCTACACAATTACTCACACCCCTCGCAGACATCATCGGGGAGCGAAACCGTAGCCACCGTCACCGGCTACGCGCACCCACTCAAGCTCACACCTCTAGAAACCCTAGCAGCATCTCAGACAGCGCTATCGTACGCGACTCCACCAAGCGCGATACCGGTTCCGGAGGCGCCGCCCGCTGCTGCCGTCTTGGCCGTCGCCGCAGGGGAGGGGGAGGATTCCACGCCATCGGCAGTGCAGCAGGAGGAAGAAGCAGCGACGTCAGTATGCACGTCGATCACGGGCTCGTCGCCCACCGCGACGCTCCCGTCGTTCTGCGAGCCCTCGCTGCACGTCAACGCGCCCGAGTTCCTAACGCCGCGCAACGAGAGCCTCGCGCTAGCCAACGTGACGATCGGCACGGCGGCCGACAAGATCGCGTGCTGCGTCGAGTGCGTGCGCCTCTTCAACTGCGTCGCGTGGCGCTTCAACCCCGTCTACGTGGGCGAGCCGACCGAGCGCCTGCCCGGCGGCTTTGATCCCTGGGGCAGGGGCAGCTGCGACGTCGTGTACTACACGGGCGGTATCGACCCGGAGAACGGCGTCACGGAGGATGGCGCGGCGGATCTGTGTCCGAATGGGAAGGTCGGGGAGGTGCTGGAGGGGAGTGCGAACGTGCCCGGACCCGACGGGAATTCTACGGATCGTTGGACGAATGTCTATTATAACGGCTGGAATCAGGGCAGTTGCGGAGCCCCTGTTAATGTGTTCGAGAGCGGGACGAATGCGGGAAAGGGCGATCCTGATACCCTGTGTGAATGAGGGGTGTTCTTTTTGAGTTGATCACGAGCATAGTTAGTTATTACAGGTGTTACGACGGTCCATCGTTCTAAAGCAATATGCAGGCACTTTCAATTTATATACTAAAAGTGGCAATAATATGATAAATAGAGCTTATTATCGTTGCTACCGTAAGATAATAAATCGCTAAGACTGCATTCTTGCCAACTCGACGGCCTACAATACACGCCGTGATTACCATTGGAAGCTCAAGCCTATGCACTTCTACCCCCCTGCGCCGCAAGCCCTGTCTTTAAGCTGAGATAAACTAGTATCTCTTATTCTGCACCGCAATAGGAACCTCTCATCCTCTCTAGAGATCACAACTCGCGCCTCATGGGAAACAGTAGGTCCCTCAAGGTCTTTTGTTCATACTCGGTCGCATCAGACTTTGCGGTTCGTCTGAGCAGTACCTGCTTGCCCAGAGACTCGTCGCTTCTCTGAGCCGGCTTCCAAGTTGTCCCTAGCGTTGGTGACACTGATTTATTCTCGTGGTGGGGGAGAGAAAAAGTCTCGTATGGAACCCGAAATGGAGCTTCTCGACAGACATGGGACTTGTGGTTGATGAGCTGCTTCGATTTTTATCTTTTCTATAGCGTGATGCCGTGTGACGGGAGTTACTCTTGCCTAGTTGACCTATCTAGAGTTTCCGTTCTCTGCGCTTGGTGCTTGGCCCAACGGATGTCGATGAAGAAGACCCTGTCGGGCTTTCTAATAGATGTAGAGCCGATGCTGCGATGTAACGGAGGTATCCTTCGTGAACCCTCGTCTGTACATAGTGCTTTTTATTGGATTCACGTAACACCAGGACCCTATCCATTTTTATATATATAAAGATATGACGTTGATTCGCGTACAATTTTCTTTGATTTGAGAGTGTGTGGGTTGTGCGGCCAAGAACTACGTTTGTATGATATCATTCGTCTGAATGGTGTGAAAAGAATGACTAGACATTATTTGCTATACTATCAAGTTAAATACGTGTCTCATCGGAAATAGGATCAGGTCTTCTTTCCACTACTTTGATCTGAATGCCATAGTTCGCATATCATACTTTACATGAGCTTTGACCTTAGAATATGGTTTTACTCTGGAGCAAAGGATCACCTCGATTAAAGAACGTTCAAGATCTAGCTAGTACTTTGGATTTTATGCTTATAACACCATGAAGACCACTCAGCGTGAAAGGGGCGGACACGATATGACAGTGAGCCGGTGTAACCAAATCATAGACTAGTGCTCGTGGTTTATAAAATAAGCTCATTGCGCAGTCTGAACTAGGTAGGTAACCTAGAATTATCCAAACTCTATTAAACCCTAAATCCTAAATATAGAGAAGTGCCACTAAGCAGGAAATATTAGAATGACTCGGGGCGTAGTTCATGGAAGGGGCCTTGTCATAGGCATTAGTTCTTTCGTGGGTGCGTTGATTTTGGCTGGATTGATTTGGTCGTTGGTGAGTTTACGGAAAAGGAGGCAGAGACGGAGGAACATGCCAGGAAATAACCCAGAGAACACACATCAGAGGATAGAACTACCTTTCTGGAGGAGGCCAAAGCCATGGCCATAGGTGCTAGTTAATGGCTGGGTACCACTTGATATGATATATACTGATTTAATGTATATATACATGAAGATGACCAGCCGACCTTCGTTGGAAGTTGAGGTACAATGAGTGTTTAAACCATGAGTCCCCTATCTGTTGAGTTCGTTTGAAAAAGGGGTGCTATATCAGATTATAAAGTGGCCAAGTATGGTGACACATATTGTATCAATAGTCATCAACCATTTCGAGCACCAAACACTACGCAAGTTTGCATACAAATGATGAAGGGTTAATATAGAAGCCTCCAGGACTGGATGTTTTGACATACAAAAATAGAAGCACCCATCAAGGCGAGCAGCGAAGTCGTTTGTCAATTGTTGCTAAATTAAATGACACATTACAAGTTCGAATTCGAATAATACTGGTTTAGAGGGTAATAATCAATAATTATTACATATTTTCCCATTTAATCATATGCTTATTCAAATTTTCAATGCTTTAAATACAACTGCACTATATTTAAGATATGGACCGTAAGTAAGTAGGCGTGTCAATTATTTTGGCAGCAACTTGTTCCGTTACTTCATTTGCATGGCATACTTCAATACAGTCACGCCCTTTCCAGTTCATCTGGCGGATCAACCCAGGCGACTGGTAGAAGAGTCGTACCGAGATGGTTCCACAGAGGGTCGGTCTGGTACTCATCGAAAGCCTCCCCATTCAGCGCGGCCTTTGCACGGCGAACAGCTTCCCACGTAAAGCCGTTCCTGTCGACACCAACTCTTCCAGCATGTTCCATAACACCATCAACCCACTTCTCGCAGGCTTCCAAGTGCTGTCTATTCTCCATCTCGGCTGCCAAACCGATAGATGGCATCGTTTCCCGTTCCCGGTGGATCAGGTCCAAAAGGAACTCGAGCGCTGTATCGATTTTGACTCGGACTACACTTATCCCATCGTCATCGTAGTCTGGTCTATTTACTGGCAATGCTTTCCCCGAGTCGTATAAGGACTGGAAGCTAATGGGAGAACTCAAATGTTCCTCGTCTCCCGTCCTACACAAAAGCACTGAGTACTGGGAAACGGTCCAATCTCGTTCCTTCTCATTATGTGGGAGTCCCAGGGGATCCAATACAGGGCGACATATTTCAGGCTCCTTGTATTGCATCACTTGATCATCCACGATAATGACGACTGCTCGAAACAAATGTGCCATTTCACGGCCTCTGTCTTGATAAGTTCTCGGATTCGTAAGCTGTGACGACTTCGGATTCGTAGGCTGTAACCGCGTCTGACTGGAGCGATTTGTCGATGGGCTCGGTTTTGGGAGCTCCTGTTGGTTAAGGCCGGTAGAAACGGCATCGCAAAGGCTGCGATGGAACTCCCGTACGTTCTGGATGTCCCTGGGCTCGCTACCCCTTAAACCAATGGGCTTGGCAAACTTCTGGTAGCCTAAAAAGGGCGGCCGGCCGTCATGCCAGTGGAACCATTTTCTCCAGATATACCGACCCAACTTTCGAGTCTCAAACCCATTGCGAGGAAATAAGAAGGATTCGTCAAGCCAATCGAAATAAACGGCAACATGGACGTCTGCGTATTCCAATAGATGATTTCGAATGTGGGGGCAACGGGGAATGAAGATTTTAGGAGGCAGACGAGGCTGTTTGAAAGACCGTAGACTACCATACGCATTCCATTCGACTCTGAATTTCATGGTGGATATGATGCCGAATGCCATACGTTCATAAAACAGAATAGCCAGCTAAGACCGCACCAGGCGCACCATGCTCTCGGAAAGGGGCTCAGCTGTTGGTGATTGGGCATAGCGCTGATCGTAAAAATCACTATCGCGGCCACCTATTGGAAGAGCGTCGACTATCTCCTCTGCGTCGCCGTGATCGGAATTGTCTCGGTTCTCCGACCGGGCAAAGAAAAGCTGGCGGTGCCGGAAAGGGGCCATGGCGACTGTATTGACTTTCGACGGGAATATTATCATGCTTCTATGCTCTGGAGCAGGGGAGCAGTAGGGCAAAAAGAGAGCGCAAACAGGGCACCCACAGAATTAACAAATGATGAGCGATACCTTTGTCCTATGTGTACGTGTGAGAGAGAGCGAGAATTTAACTCTGAGCGAGGTAGGTCGAGTACTTATGTCTTCCGCATTTCTTTTAAGTTTGTAGCTTAACTTAAAGCATTTTGGCTTTTTGATGAATAATATCATCTATTACGACGGCAACTTGTTACGATCGTGCACGTTATGACCTTCTCCAAACGCTCAAGGTAGCATTACTTGGCCAATATAATCAATCAACAGAGACGAGTGTAATAGTGGAATGAGGTTTCGACAAGCATTTAGTGCGATATTTATGCCACATAATGATATACATTACTTAACCTACTACAAAGAGCTGGGGATACCGCCGCACCGAGCGTCGAATGTCCCATAAAACCATCGGATGTTCAGTAAATTAGATACTATGGTATCAGGTGCGGTGGACCAGGCCCTTTCTGTTACAGTCTCGACGGATCTCTAATCGACATTATAGACTCAGAAAATACAGCATCCCTTACCCTAAAATCACTGGTGATGAGAGTGGGATACGATTAAGACCACAGCGCCACGGCAGCATCTTAATAATGGTAATAAACCTACATTGAATAATCATCCAGTAGGCGGGTGGGCTAAGTAATTAGGGGGCCTAAGAAGAAGAGTATATGGGCGAACGCAGAAAAAGATGTAGATTGAGAATGTGGGCAAGAAAGAAAAAAGGTAAACAAAAAACGAAAGGGGTTTGGTTCGTGCGAATCCGCGAAGAATCGAAGGAGGGAGATTTTCCTCTAAAGATTTGATTGTGAGTCTGTTTGTGTTGAGGAAAAAATGTAAAGCAAAATTCGTCTGATTAGTATACCATCAAGTCATTCATCGGGGCGGTCCGGGATCAATTGTGCCATTTAATACCACTATAGCGCGTCTCAACTCTGCACCGCTTGCTCTTATATCGGACTAGAGAGGCTTATCCAGAAGCTAACTATCATTCAGAAGTTAATCATGATTGAAATTAAATCTAAATGGACACTATCAAACCATCGGATTACAAACATCCTATAGTGGCAGGTGATACACTAAGATTTGCTGTAGATATGAAACTACCTATTGTCATTGAGTTTGCAATTTGAACAATGCTAAGAACCTTACTGTTTCTAAGAACAATACAATAGGACGGGCCACTTCCACATATTGTCCCGGACAGCCGACTGCTTCTGTCTCTGATTTGATTTACGCTTGAAAACAACATCTCAAACAAACAGCATCTTACTTCAGACAATTGCCTTCTCGAGAATCTTCTTCCGCCATCTTAGTGAACTATCTTCTCGGCATCTACTTTCTACAAATACGGAATACAATTTCCATCCTACCACACAAACTGCCACTTATACGAATATCTACACAACTTACAGCGTGGCCATTGATACCTAAATCAACATCTTGCAGAATCATTATTCTTTCTACCACTCGTTTCTCATCATGAACAGCTTCACACGTTTCGTTACACGAACTAGCCCCATGGCTACGCAACAGCTCAGAAAACACACTCGCTCGCCAGTCAACGTTTTGCCAACACGGCGCTTTACATCATGGATGCCCTTTGAGGGACCGAACCCTTTGCTCTACGCGAAGATCTACGAGGATGCTTCTCGCACCCAAAAGAAGAACACATCAGAGACAAGGACAGCCACTACCAGCAGGAAGGGCCCCCAACATGAAGATACCACGGCACCGATAACTACACCGAGCAACAACCGCAACGCTACAGGTTCCGCTACTGGAACCACTACATCAGTGCCCACCGACTCGCGATTCCTCTGCACCACACTCATCAAGATCCCCGGCTGCCCTGCCACTTGGCCGTGCGACGAAAACGCCACCGCCATCAAGTCAGACATCCCATTGGCCTGTATACCAATCATCACCCCGACTGCTTAAAGACTTATGAAGTCTAAGTTGTTTGATCTCATGAGAATTAGCGCTGAAGGAATTTGGGTCTGGAGAAAGCTACATTTAGAGGATAAGGATGGTGGGGGGAAAGGCCATCTAGTACTGATGGGATCACTTGTATTGAATATTACTGAGCGATGAGCCGGGTGGCTGAATAGGGGGGGGTGGAAACCCGGGTCATTGACGAGCGGCCTAGGCGGAATTATGAGGATGTATGCATGCATAGGGAAGTTAGGAGCAGCTCGGAAGGATGCATCGTTAATTTTATTGATCATATGAAGTGATGGTTCTTTTACCACGACTCGAGTTTTATTTTCGTATTCTGTACGTGATGCTCCTGATTTTTGCTTTTCTCTTGCTCTCTAGGTAAAAGTGATTTGATATTATTATTTTAATACTCGAAGTCTATGCTAGCCAACTTGTACCTATCTGTTGAAGCCAATGACAGTGCTTGTATTTTATTTTCGGCCCACTATGGCTGCCTGAAGTCTGCCTTGGCTTATGGAGGTAGGTATGTTGCAGTGTGGCGTTGGGGGTGCATATGTGTAAAAAGCTATGAAATCACAGAACCCATCCTTGACAAGGATTCAGTTTTCTGGTTTTCACCCAGGCTCTCTCTCTCGGGCTTCGAGTCCACTGATATCTATTGTTGACAACTTTCAAACTAAGAAACCCCCCTTACTAGCTATCATTAACTCTTTATTCTTATATCTATTCTATCCTTTTTACCAAATTAGAATACCAAGTGTTGCTTTTGACACTGAAATCCAGAATTGGTCTTGTCCGGAACTTCTGGCTGCACCTGGGAGTTATTGGAAATGAAAGCCGCGGAGCTTTCTAGCTTAAGACAATGGAAGAACAACTAGGGTTTGCTTCCCCCAAAGCTTTGGATACATTGAGATATTCCCAGTATATGATTGTACTAATGTTCTATAATAGTCCACCACCATGTAGTCCCGAATCTATCTTCGAGACCGCTTGTAAAGAGTTTCGAGCATCGCTTTCGAAGTCACAGCTTGATGTGTTCGCAGCCTTCCCGGATGCTCGATCAATGCTGACATCGATCGAACAACAAGCCAATACTCACCCCACCCACAAAAGCGCATTAACTAGGTGCTGTCACAAAATAGAGAAAATATCCAACCGCCTATCTCCGTTCATGAGAGTCATTGACTTGATGGTTTCCTCGCACCCAGAATTCGCCGCCATAGCTTGGGGGTCGTTATCTCTCGTATTCACAGTGAGTAACTCTACTGGGTGTTAAGGTAATACTGACAGAGTGAAAGCTCGGCTGTAATCATGTTCTTTTCCTCGAGAGAGTCTGCGAAATGCTTCAATCCATGGGCGAGAAACTCGCAATATACGAGGATTCCTTCAAGATCATTTGCTCTAGGATTTCTCGGATTGACAAGACACATCGATTGCTCAAAGCCATGGGGTATGTCTACTCGGACTTGCTCCAATTTTGCTTTGATATATGCCAATTATTCTCGCGCAAGCGTTCTAGTATGTAATCAGACCAGTCCCTTTATTGACAATATCTACTAATAATTCAATCACCTGCAGAATGTGTTTCCCTCACAGGGTCCTTTTTCACATCCTTACGATTTTCTCTTTCGCCTCTTTTCACGCACCCATTTAATGTAAGGTTCGATACCTTGCTGAAACGCTGGGCAGCACACCAGGAACTGGTAGAACTAGAGATAGCACTCACGTCAAATACCCAGCAAATGGATGTCTCGGAGAGAATAGAAGAGATGCTTCGCAAATTCGTCACCGCAAATGCCTTCTCAGGAAATCAAGAAAACTTACGAACAGCACCCATTACTGATAGAGGTGAGAATCTATTGTTGGAAACCATAAAGACATAGTCTTATTGATACTCACACACCATCCTCAGTCTTACTTGAACAGAAAGTTCAAAATTGGATAAACCCACCGTCGTGGCTGGGAGTCTTCGAAACTGCGCAACATCGACGGATCGACAATAGCACGGAGTGGTTTACCCATCATAAGCTTGTCACACAGTGGATTTCGGGTGCACAGACATCGGCAGGGTCCTCTAACAGACCAGCTAAGTTCCTTTATGTGCAAGGTGATTGCATCTCTAGATTAATTAACGCTTATGAGCTAACTCGATTCAAGCCAAACCAGGTTATGGAAAAACAACGTTATGTACAACGTTGATTGAGCATCTACAGAAACATATAGCTTCGTCCGAGCCGGTAGAAGGAGGTGAGCCTCGAGGGACTCCAGTGGCCTTTTTCTATTTTGATAAGCGGCAACCGCGAAACTCTACTAGCTCTGCAGTGTTTAGGGCTCTCTGTACGCAGCTTCTCCACACTATGTCAAAGGCTGACCCTGACATCCTTGACGGATTCCTCCTGCTTCGCGCAGGTGCTACGAGTGGTCAGCCTATTGCCTCCGATAATGAGATTCTCGCAGCCTTGTCATTACTCTTACAGCGGACTGAGCGATGTTTCATTGTTGTCGACGGCCTGGACGAGTGCATTAACTTGGATCTATTCATAGAGCAGCTGGAACTCGTATGCTTTGGCGCAGATACAATGACATATGTTGCCCTTTTTAGCAGACCAACTGTTACCCTACCTTCGGGCTTATTGCGTCACACAATATCAATGAGCCTAGATGGTAGTCTCAATTTAAAGGACATCCAATTGTTCCTTCGACCCAAAGTTTTAAGGCTGGCTGCAGATGGACTTCTCCTCGATGGAGAAGACGAAGTAGACGAAATAGTACGCACAACTCCGAGCCGCGCAAATGGCATGTTCCTCTGGACTATTCTTTTCATGGGCTATTTGAAGTTACCTGACCTATCATTCCGAGACCGACACGACGCCATTAGGGACATGAATCGCCTTGAAGGATTAGACATGTTGTATGCAGAGATTATCCGTTCACTGAGGCTTAGTAGCCAGGGACCCAAGCTTGCAACTGTCCGAGCATTCGAGATGGTTATGCGTTCCTACCGACCCTTACACATCACCGAACTCTATTATGCGGTTGTGACCCCTTGGGACAGAAAACTCGAACGAGAAGACATGATACCTAATTTCTCTAACAATCTCGGGGTCTTGACTGGAGCACTACTGGAGGTGGATAGCTCCCAATGTGTCCGTTTTATCCACTTGTCGGCTATCGAATTCCTTGCCGACCCTACGAAGCAAAGCTTGTATCCCAGCTCGCCTGGAATGGTATCCTTCGATAAGCCCAGCTGCCATATGGCTCTGGCTTGTGTGTGTCTATCTTACTTACTTTATACGATCCCTGCGGAGCCTTTATCTGGCTCTTCACAAATCACACCAGATGCCAGTCAACAACAGAGGAAGTACCCCCTGATAGACTATGCTACCCAGTTCTGGAGTCAACATATGATCAATTCCCTGCTCGAGGTAAAGTCTTCGCCTTTATCTGATAAAGCGGACACATTAATTCGATTAGCCTCCTCTTTCCTCCAAAGTCAGTCATCAATCTCTATGTGGATAGAGGCTTCATGGATGTTTCAGCGCTCTCCCCATGTTGATCAAACCCTACTCAATGCCCTTTTGCAGAAACGCCACTATTTCTCTTCTCATCTGAATGACGAAGATAGGACAGTGTGTGTGAATGCATATTCAACACTTTCACGACTATCATAATATTTGGACGCCTTGAACAGATCATGGTCACATGTACTTAAAGGGCAGCCAAACGAAATCTGGGAACCTAGTATTTCTGCTTTCCACAAATCGCAATTCTGGAAAAAGGTAGTAGGGTCATCCACAATCGCTCAATTTAAGCCGGAAATAATAGCGGGCTTCATGTCGTTCTGTGTTAATTCGCGAGTCTCTTCCAGCGGCGAGCATTTAGCGATCCTAAGACTATATTTCGAAGATGGGTACGCGATTCATGATATACTTGGAGATATGGTCAATAGATCCCGAATACAAATTAAAAGAGACCCCGATCGATATCCCAAGGTCCTGCGTATCACCATTTCTTCTGAGCGATTGGAGAACCCCAAACAAAAAAGCCTTGGTATCAGCCTCTGGTTCCCCCGTTTCGATATTCGGTGGCGGCCCAGTAGGAGTAACCGGGATAGGATATAAATTTCAATTCCCCACAGCAATTGCCTCAGACCTGCGGAGAGTTGCTGTTCCCGAGCGGGTATTCAGCATTCCCCTCCCGAGAGAGGTTGTAGGATCACAAAAACCTGACAGGGGCATCGGAGAACACCACGTCGACTTGAAAGATGGCGCTAGTCAAAACAGGGCCTTTGGATTTTCGACAGAGGGATTTGGGAACACGTACGACTTGCAGATGTCCGACGACGGTATGTTCCTATTAACCATTCAAAAGTCAATTAAAATGATGGAGGTACACGGGAGTAAACGCTGCAATGTATTGCTTATCACAGTATACCACAATGATGTAACCCAGAACTCTACCGAGCCCGCCTATAGGTATATGGACTCATTAGCATGCACGTCACCACAGACAGAATCCGCTTCAAGAAAAAATGAGACGTCCCAAGTCTTGTTACATCCTCGATATCCAGTAATTGCTGTCAACCATAATGGTATGTTATTGAGGCGCTATGATAAACCCGGGATAAGGATGGCTCACAGTAACGAAAGAGCGGCACTTTGGAGATTCGGCGAAAATGTTAGGCTTCCTTCTTCAGACTTACAAACAATCTAGAGTCCTGTTTTATCAAGTCTAACCATGTATATGGTTAGGAGAGAACCCATTCTGCTTCGTCCCAAAGTCTCCAAACACTCTCCAATTTGACCACAACGGAAAGGTTTTTTGTGATATACCGATTTTGCGCTGGCTGTCCAAAAATCGTACTCGTCTCCCTAACGCTATCCAAACTCCAGGAGCTACCAACCCTTTAGGGGTCGTAGTATCGAACCAATCGAACACGCCGATTTCTAGCCTTTCTCTCCCTTTCAGGCCTAACAGGCCCGTGGTACAAAAACAAGGAGAGATTTCTAGCTACGTGGATGAGACAGGAAGTCGCACTATATCTCGGCTTCAGGACTTTGGAAATTCCGGGGTCGTCCTGGCAACGTTGCGTGAAGACGGAGTGATGGAAGCTGAGCTCCTCACTCGTCTCCCTGGCCACATCTCTCAGGATTACAATGCCCAACTTGTCCACAAGCCCGGAACCGATCCTTTGGCTGCACGTCGAATTTTCCTAGGTCCGAGGAGACAGGAAAGCTTTGCCACATTTCTGGCTCCCTTCGCAGAGACTACGGAACGCGAGGATCTGTCCAAACTCCCTCAATTACCGCTCGTCATGGAACGTGACCGCTCGACCATACCGACGGTTAGGTTGGAGGGTCAACGTTTCTTAGAGCATGGGGGTTCTCTATTCGACGGATCTCGTAAGAGGTCTGCTGTACTTGACGAGGGACCCGAAGCGAAGAGAACGCATTTGTCACCTTAGTTTGTATTCTGTACAAGACATCTAAGGTTGTGGGAGAAATGATATTATTTGCTTTTGCGCTATAGGGTGTTCATTCCTGTTTTCCTTTCGGTTTCGGTTTTTATGATTGTTTTCATGAATTGGACGAAAATAACTCTCTAAAATCACCATGTATCAATGTAGTTTTACGTTCAAGCGGGTGTAGGGTGATGGGATGATCTATGGCTGATACACGTTGGGATATCAAGAACATCCTAGAGTCTTGTGAGCGAGGAAAATAGATTACTTATACAAGTCGTTACCAAAATAATGAATACATTTCCGCTTTAAATAAAATCATAAAAAGGGCTTACATATAAACATTTAATTTTTATAAGAAATATCTTCTTTTTATTAATATATTTTAAGATCAAGATAATGTTTTCTTTATATTATTAATTATGGAAAACTAGTTAATTGTTATTAAACAAGCCTCAATTTTTCGAATCTACGCTTTTTCGTGTATCATTTCAATTGGCAACAACCTCCTACACTTTGGTGGTTGATAAATCTATTCGTCATCCTCGGCGTTGTGCCGATGACGGAAATGGGCCTCAAGATAATAATCTAATGTAGCCGCATGCCGGAGGTACTTCCATGCGCCTAAAAGCTCCATCCAAGCAAGCTCTCATCTTGGGCCGAAGAAAAGGACCCTAGAGAAATCAACCCCACGATAGATAACTGGCCGTACTGGACCTCCTCGATATAATCGGGGCTTTCCCCACGGGCACAATGCGGAGTTCTCTCCGGATGAGCTCCGGTCCCCACACGACGTGCGTCCGATGATGCAAAGTTCTAGTCGACACCTCATCAAGCATCGCATGGGGGAAGCACATGTCAGGAACTTAGCTCTAACTACTACATTAACTTAAGACAGCCGTATAAAAGTATACGATAGAATCCTCGGAGGCAGATTCTAGAAGGAGCATTAAAAACCTGATTAGCACTTCATACCTACCTATAACAATAACAGACAAATACCCACAAGACCTAAACACCAAAATCTAATCTTCCAAAAGAAAAGCAAAAATAAACAAAACAGGTCATAACCACCACAACAACAAACCATGACAAGAACCGACCGCGCCCACCTAGCCTCCCGGCTCCTCCCCCAAATGACGCTCGGCAGCGGCGCGCCCGGGTCCCTCACCGCGCCCCCCGCGCCCCTCACCTCCATATCGTCGTCTCCGGCCGAGCGCGCCGCGCAGCGGTTCGGCCTGCACGGCCAAAACGCCATCGTGACGGGCGGGGCCGGGGACCTGGGATCGACGGCGGCGCGGGCGCTGCTCGAGCACGGCCTCTCGGGCCTCATGGTCTTCGACCGCATGGACGCCGCGGAGGCGGAGCCGCGCCTCGCGGCGCTGAAGGCCGAGTTCCCGCGCGCGGACATCGGGTTCGTGAGGGTGGACATCGCGGACGAGGGGCTGGTGGCGGAGGCGGTTGGGGTGGCGGAGCGGCGGTTCCAGGAGAACCAGGGTGGGATTGATATCTTGCTCAATTTCGCGGGCATGGTGGGCTGTGGCGATGAATTGGATAGCACGGCGAAGGACTGGGAGCGCATGCTGGGCGTCAACCTCGTGGGTGGAGCGTCCGTGGCGCGCAGCGTGGCGCGGGCTATGATCGCGCGCGGCAAGGGGGGTAGCATGGTCTTCGTGGCGAGCATCTCGGGCCACCAGGTCAACTTCCCCCAGCCGCAGGTCGCGTACAACGTCTCGAAGGCTGGCGTCATGACGATGGTGCGGTCGATGGCTGCCGAGTGGGCCGTTCATGGCATTCGCATTAATAGCATCTCCCCCGGCTACATGGATACGGTCTTGAATGAGGGCGCCGGGCTGGATGACGGGAGGAAGATGTGGGCGAGTCGCTGCCCCATGGGAAGGATGGGCCAGCCCGATGAGTTGGCTGGCGCTGTCGTGTTGTTGGCGAGTCGGGCCGGGAGTTATATCACGGGTACGGATTTGCTGATCGATGGCGGCCAGACGCTGTTGATGTGACGGGATGGCGTGGGATGGGATTTGGGTAGAGCGGAGGAAAGAGAACAGAACTTAAAATATACGTTATCTATAACTAGATAAATAGAACTGGAAAGGCAAGGCAAGAGAAGTTTATTATAAGAGTACTTGCATTGATGTATGTATTAATGAATGCTGTTACGTATTGGATGATATAATTTATGAGTATACTGTATAGTTACAACGTAGGTAAGCTACGTACGAGCCGAGGACGTGGTCTCCGCCTTCTGCTTCCGGATCGCCGTGCTGCTGATCTTGGTAGCGAAGTCCTGCGTCTTCGTCGGTGCATCATCATCACCGACCACCTCCTCGGCATCGAGCACATCAACCTCGAAGACCTCGAGGGGATGCCAGCCCTGTTCCCGTCTCTTCGCGTTCACCGCCTGCCCCCCGGATCGCGTCTCCCCCGAGACCACCAGGGCGTCCATGTCCTCGGTTGCGGTGGTCGGGCCGAACGTGTCCTGCAGCACGACGCACTGGACCTCGATGGTGCCGTCCCGGAACTGGGCGACGACCTCGTCTTCTTTCTTGATAATCCGTACGTCCTGATTGTGCTTCCAACCGCCCTTGGAGAGATGCAGCACCGTGGACAGAAATTCGATGACGTTGTTCACGCGCACGTCCCACGGTTGCACGAACTCGGCGTATTTCTTCCTCTTGAGCAACTCGTCTCCCGTGACGCCGATGATGAACCGGCAAGGCTTTTTCGCCCCCCTCTCCGGCACGTCCAGCAAAAGAACGGCGGCGTGAAGCAGCAGCTTGTGGCCTGGATGCAGATGATCAAACGTCCCGCCCAGACAAACGGTGGGATAGGGGGAAGTCTGCGGGGCAAAGTGTGAAGGATCTGAAGGCTTGATGGTCATCGCGAGCCCGCCCTCCACGGTGATGAGCTGGTCCTGTTTCAGGGCTGGCTGTTGCTGGACGCTGACGCTCTCGAACATCTTGAGGTACGTGGTTAGCAAGGAGTACCCGGCTTCGTTGTTGACATGGAAAATGTACTTCCACGGGTGGTACGCCGAGGCGAAGCTAGCCAGGTCCAGTACCACGGTGTTGTTGGTCTCGATGGCGGGCCGGAAGTCCTGCTCCTTTTTGTACTGGCGGGACGGGTCGTGGTCGACCAAGACGACGCGCGCGTCGACCGACCCGGGCCCCGCGTGCACCTCGGCGGGCAGCGACAGCTTAGCGCATATGGTGGAGATGATGCTGTACAGGCCGGCTAGCAGGGTCTGGGCCTCGGGCCACGACAGCGTCTTCTGCCGCTGGGACTGGCCGGCCAGGAAGGGCGACGTGAGGGCGACGATGAGAGTCGCGCCTTCCCCGTCGCTTTTCAGCCTCGAGATGGCGGCTTCGAGAGGCGGCCGATATGCCGCATTAAGTGTACCCCGGCTGGCTGGGCGCGGAGGTGGGGGTAGTAATATGAGGGAGGGGAGGGGGGAAGGGGGGGAACTCTTTGTCCCCGATGTAGAAGACGACATCGAGTCTAAGAATGTAGGTATAAATAAAGAAAAATTAGGTATTTAGTGAGCAGTAGTGTCACACGGGTAATGAAATGTCAGGCTGATCTCGAAATTCGGTCTAAGGCTGCAGGTTGGGGTAGACGATGTATCCTCGCATCGAACGGTGATGGTGGGACGTGGATGGAATGCCGAGGATGACGTCCCTTACCTTGTATACTTATAGAGGAGGGGCAAATTTGATTGTTTGCTAGGTTCGTTTAAGAAGACGACATGGGACGATACAGATATATGCAAGTATAATGAAGATATATGATTAAATATAAAGAAAACGATTTAGTATTTATAGTTATAATCAAATGGCGTTATAAAGTTAGAACCAGAATACCACCTGATTGATAAAGGTATTGTACAATGCATGTGCCTAGGTATTGTACAATACCTTAGCTAACTGCGCTGCTGGTTTGGGAACTCAAGAGCCGGGATTGACCGACATAAAAGCTGTTGTCGACCGAGTTGAACCTTAACAAAGCGATTGTTGATTTACCTGAATTAGCTGTTAGGTATATCACCTGTTTCCAAGTAGACCTCTGATAGATCAAAGAATGGCTCTCGGGCCGGGTGCATAGCTAAACATTCAATTAAGTATACATGCTAATTATAGTAACATGAAGCTCTTATGTGTATGCGTAGAGACTTAGAAAGACAGGGCATAAAGTCTAAGACCACCACGGGACAACTTGTAGGACTCGGTCACAAAACCAATCAAGGAAATCAATAGAGTAATTAAGGGTTCGTACGTTCATTTCATTATCGATCTCTTCGATCTCTTCAGTGTAGCTCAACTCCTTTGGACATGCCCGTCCGCTCATACTCTCCCACATATACCCAACTTATCGTACCGTTGCTCATCGTAGCATTTCATTCTTATATAAGCATCTAACTTATACTTACCATTCATTTCCTATATGTAATCGTCAGATATATCGATTACAGATGGTTGATCTCTAGCATTCGGTAGGATGAAGCCCAAGGTGACCTTTCACACTCGGAGTTCTTCATCATCTACTAACCCATCGACATCCGCTATGTTGCAGGCGGGCCAAGCATTGGGGACTGTCGCAGTTCCACCAATGGCGATGATAAAAGAGCCCGCAATGCAAAATGGTAGTTATAAGCCAATTGGTCGAACTCCTTGTCTTCAGGAGTGTCCATTTAATGTAACTATAGAAATAATATCGGAGTTGCTTAAGCTCATCATCACATGCATTGCTTCTTGGAGTATAGATCTAATAACCCCACCTCCTTTATGTTACCTACATGCCTAAGTACTGATGAATATTGTTAAGAAATTGGGATACGGAATTGAGATAGACTACTTGTGTAAAAATGTAGAAGAGAAGATTCTTGTTTCACTTCAGAAAATTTCTTGGCAATGAGCCGGTTTCAATAGGCGTGAAAATGCCTGAAAATGGAATTGGAATAATCAAACAGCCAGCCCAACCAACCTGCAATTTCAATTCTTTGTGCCTTAACTCTTGATTACCTAATGCTAGCGCCCGCCTAAGCATGTAAAGCTCTAGAGGTAGAGTACCTAATTGACTAACTGCTAACCACCAGCACTAAGTAGCACGTCCACCACTGTCACTGCCACCAAAGGACGAAAACACTGGAACTGGGGTTGCAGCATCAACTGTAACCACCGCAGTGGCAACCACAATAGGAGCAGCGACAACTGACGTCTGCATATCCACAAACACGAACACAACGGAAGGGTCTATATCGAGTAGGATTCATCAATCTAATTTTGATTTAGGGAGTCAACAGCGAAGTCTCCCTCATTGTCGACAACCACCTAAACCTCACTATCCCACTTACCCGTCAGTGGAACCTTCAACCTCAACGCGGGGGCCATCGGCGCCCAACCCAGTGAACCTCGACTTCTCCCTCGACCTCGACCTTCCCATTACTCCTATTTCTACACATATTGCTACTATTCTTTCTCTTGACACCAGCGCAACTTTCCTTCCTTTTGCTACCGCCGCCACCGAGGCGCAATCGCCTGCGTCTGCGCCCACAACCACCTGCATTCCTTCTACCACTATCGCGACATCGAACTCCACCTCCTTATCAATCGCGACTGCTTTAACATCCCCCGCAATTCTAACTCCCTCCTTTGCGACGTCAACCAGCAGTAGCAACTCTTTCGCTACACCCACATTCACACCCACTGTCACCATGAACCAACCAGGACAATATGGGGGAGCGGCTCCTCGGAGGACAAACACCTACGGATCGCAACACGATGAATTACATTTATCCCCAACGATAACCCACCAGGGTCAGGTGTCTCCGAGAGACTTTTCTACCTCCTCTGGTCCTCACATCAAGCTCGACCAGCCCTCGTTGCAAGGTGCCACTCCCCAATACCAGGGTGGAAGTAGTAATAACTCATCGGTGCCCAATGTCTTACAGCCCGGCGGACTATCTGTCGGCCGTCCTGTTCCTATGAACGCTAATACTGCTCCTACTTTGCCCACTATGTCCGGCGCAATACAGCAATCGCCGACAGAGTATACGCCCTCTAGGCCTACTCTCAGCACCACTCATAGCTATTCTCGCACCAGCCCCGGTACATCTCAAAACTATGATACCTCCTCTAGTTACGTTCCATATACCCCGACAACCCCGGGAGGAAGCTCTGCAGCCGGTCCGTCGCAATACATGTCGCCCCAGGACAAATATGGCGCTCCCGGTTCCCAGAGGAATATTGCCAATACCCCTCTTGGTCTAGCCGATATCAGGCCGCGAGCCGACTCAACCCTTTCCGATGGTCCTCCAGGCACTCTCGGATACGATCTTGCCAATACGCAACCGTCCACGAGCAATTATCTAGCCCAGTGGCCCTTGTACGCTTTTGATTGGTGTAAATGGGCTCCTCAAGGGAAAGGCGCCGGGAAAGTTGCTATCGGCAGCTACCTTGAAGATGGACACAACTTTGTACGTCTTTCCTATATCAAACCAATCCTCATGTCTCAGCCTACGCCACCGATCTAGTTATGCTGGAGTTATAAATACTAATCGTGGTGCTCTCTTGCACGCGCAGATTCAAATCCTTGATACCCAAATCGTCAATACTCCTCCTGATATCTATACCCCTGGTTCGTCCAAGTACAGTTTAGAATTTTCCAAAGTCGCCGAAGCCACCCATTCGTACCCTGTCACTCGGTTATTATGGGAACCGCCTTCCTCTCAGAAGCAATCCACCGACCTGTTAGCGACTTCAGGCGACCATCTACGACTCTGGTCTCTGCCTTCCGATGCGCAGGCCAACTACTCGAACTCAGTCAACAAGTCCAACTCGGCTATTCCCGCCACGACCAAGTTGACACCTCTAGCCCTCCTTTCCAACTCCAAGACTCCGGATCACACGGCACCGCTGACCTCGTTAGATTGGAACACTGTCCACCCCAGTTTGATTATCACGTCGAGTATCGACACGACATGTACGATATGGGATATACCCTCCTTGACGGCCAAGACGCAACTCATCGCCCACGACAAGGAAGTCTACGATGTGCGGTTCTGCGCCAAGAGTCTGGACGTCTTCGTCAGTTGCGGGCAGGACGGTAGTGTACGAATGTTCGATCTACGTAGTCTAGAGCACAGTACCATCATTTACGAGCCCACGGCCAAAGATGACCGAGGTATGCCCCCCCCCCCTACTCCCTTCTCCCCTTTTCGTCCATGACGATTCATTCGAGATTGTATAACTAACATGTAACCAAAAGATGCCGCCGGTGGAAGGATCAGCCCGACGCTAGCCCAGCAGACCATGTCTAACGCGCCCCCTCTGCTGCGCCTGGCCACGTCGCCCCACGACACGCACCTCCTGGCGACCTTCGCGGCCGAGTCCAACGTGGTCCGCATCCTCGACGTGCGGCAGCCGGGGCAGGCCCTCCTGGAGCTGCGCGGCCACAGCGGCGCCCTCAGCGCCGTCGAGTGGTCCCCCAACCGGAGGGGCCTGCTCGCCTCGGGCGGCGACGACTGCCAGGTCCTGCTCTGGGACCTCGTCAACAGCGCCCCCGCGCCCGGCCCCGGCACCACCACCGGCGGGCCCGGCGCCCCCGACAAGCACCTCACGCCCATCGCGAACTGGTCGTGCGACTACGAGGTCGGCAATCTGGGCTGGGCTCCCCATGCTCCTGGCGGCGGGGCGGATGTCGGCGATTGGTTGGGCATTAGCGGGGGACGGGGCGTTTGGGGGGTTAAGGTCTGAGGGGAATGAATGAGTGGAGTGGAGTGACTTGTTGGCGTGGGAATCAACGAAGAGGTCGAATTCTAATAAAGGGGGAGGGGAAGGGGAAGGGGAAGGGTAAGGGAAAAAGGCGTACATATGTGGGTGGGGTCATGCATGCGTTTGGAAAAGAAATGGTGCTTTCATCGAATCGAATCGAATCGAAACATTGTTCAGTTGTAAGCAACAGCAGCGATAGTAGGTAAGAATAACATCGAGTCGAAACGCTGTGATAGTACGTTGTGATGGTACGTACGTATGTATGTATGCGTGCGTTCATGGCGCGGACGTTTACGTCTACGTCTACGTCCATATGATAGACAGAGTCGGGAAGAGAGAGAAGAGGGAAAGAGAGACGGTGGTCATGGTCATGAGATAGATTAGTACCTAGGTAGCTAGCTACACTTCGGGGTGTTCAAATATGCTGTATGCTGTATACATACGTATAGCGCCAATGTTCTTGGTTGGGGGAGGGGAGAACCGAAACTTAACTGGACTGAACCGAATTGAAGTGAACTGAACCTGGCCTACCTGTATATACCTACCTACCTACCTACCTACCTACATAGCCAAAGAAGGGAGAGGCGGGGAGGGAAAGGGAAGGGAAGGGAAAAGGGAGAAATATATCGTGTGAGAAGCAAGCAAGCAAGCAAGCAATACGACGATGAATCAATACAGCTTTTAGTTAGACTTAGTTCACTAGGCTTTCTAAGTCCTTATATTAACTGACATCATTTCTATCCTCGGTTCTCCTCTCTTTGTTGGTTATGTATGTATGCTGAGTATGTAGGTAGATGGAGAGAGTGTATGGATGCTTAAGTACCTACTTAGGTAGGCACGTAGCATGAGATGGGTGTCTACGTGCTGGGTGCTGTTTTCATATAGATATCCGGCAAGGACAGACAATTGCCTACGGTGGATTAGACGCAATAAATCAAACAAGGAGAGCTGTAGGCAAATTACACAAGTAGTTCTCACATCAAAGGTTTTGAAATGATGCGAAATCTACCTGAGATTGGAATGGGATATGAATTACATTTATGATGTAGAATGAACTTGACATATGAGCTAGCCATGTAGGAGTCTTATGCCATGTATTTCTCAAACCGCCGGGGTAGGTAGTTCGTTTGCAAGATGAAGATGAAGAAGATTAATATGGTGATGTAGTTGTATAGATCCCTCGTTAAACGAACGAACATAGCTGCCCTGTCTTGGTTGAGCTGAGTATTCATCACTAAAAAGGTAAACCCCCGAGGGCATTAACTAAGGCTTCGCTTCATCTGCAGGATTACGATGTCGAAACTTGTATATGTTACTTTTACATCCAGTCTGTAGATGTTAATACTTGCTATCGCCACTACTCACTATGGATTGATATTCATCTATAGAAAATAGAAAGGCCATAATATAGACACCTGGCACACCATAAGTCAAGCCAGTCCCACTAACTATTGCTCTAATTGCTTTTCCTTGTAGCCTCCGCGCACCCCTTTTGAATCCATAACCCGCTCATTTAATAATAGTCTCTCTCGGCGAAGGATTGGATAATTCCCTTGTTAGTCTCGTGATATACTTTTATTTGCACCCTTTTCTCAGTCAGGGAAGTGTTGGTCTGGACAAACATCGCCTGTGACTCAGGGTGCTCGGCTACAATATGTCTTCACTCCTCATGCGCCATCGATAGTAGTGAGCGGTTCATACAGCCCCCTGCTGGACTTTGTGCCGGCAATGCAGTGCTATGTTTAGATCTTTGTCAACACCCAACTGACTAAAGGCTTCCCATGCCAGATACTCTTGTCTCGGTTTACTAGGAGATAAACGCTCTTGCTATCCAGGTTGTGCTCGACAGAGATTACCCCACCGTCATCAAGTGCTAGATACTTCATTCAGTATAGCAACGCTGACCTGTGAAACGGGGATATATTTTAGTATAATGTAACACAGGCTGGGCGCTGTTGATCAATCGCTCTTCTATGCGGCTGACCCCAAGACTGACCCTTCACGTTGTTGAATGGAAGCTCAATGATTCCTTCCATGGCAATGACCAGATACATAGAGCAAATGACGGCAAGATATTCGCCTTGAACCAGCACCATACGAGTTTCAACTTACGGTCATCTGCTATAGGCGAACTGAAGTCATCGTTAGCCGAAAAGAGAACGCAAATCCCGATTCTCTACGAAGAAGAACGACAGGAGGTTGGCTCTGGGTTCTTCCACAGTGTTGGCAAGTTTGCCCCCCTAGACTTAACCAGGTCTCACCCGCAGTAATACCAAGAGTCGATAGGCTTGCCAGTCGGTGGATTTATGGGTGGGTGTTTGTTGGTTTGCTATCAAAATTGAATTTCCAAAAGACGTTTCGCCCAGAAGCTTTCCAGTCATTGCCGTGGTTGATAAGTTCGTTCATGGCATTCATGATGAAGCGTAGGTGCAAGATGAAAAGAGCTCCTGAATCCATCCTACTCCGATGGATCCACGAATGGATAGGTGTGTATGCGGGATCTTTGTAGGCACTGATTAATCCGTTTGGCAAACATCAAGCTCACTCAATTTCGCTGACTCATCTACGTCTGTTATGCACACGACCCCTTCCCATTCAGCTCTTACTCCATACAGATCTCTAATCGGTTCTACGGAGCCTAATACCGATTCAATACTTGGATATTTAGCTGTGATCCAGGTTTTCAACGCCTCCCGATAAGAGATATTTCGAGTCTGGAGCGAGGTCAAGAGGCTGTCACTGATGCATGTCTCTTTTTCATTAGATGCATGTTGCTCTGCCTCGGTGAGAGCAGCGCGGATCTTGAACACGTCCTCAGAGTGATCACCTCTGACAACCGGGACCTTGGCACTGTCATCTGTTAAGTCTATATCTCGAGGGAGACGGTTCTGTCTGCACGAAAGACCGGCGAATATAAAAGACCGACTACGAGTCCTCGGCAGGGTTCAAAACAATTCAATTCTAAGGGTAGGAAAAGCCCGCCCACGGCAAAATACCCACGGACCCATGGATACCCGTGGGCTTTTTTTTTTTACCCACGGGGGGTTTTTTTTTATTTACGAATATTTATAAATTAAAATCTTTTTAAAAAAAAATTATTTTTATATAATATATAATATAATAATTAATATTATATAAATAAATTTTTTAAAAAAATAATTTTTTTTAAAATAATTATTATAAATTAATAATAAGTTTTTTAAAATTATTTATAAATAATTTATAAATAATCGTAAATATTTATAAATTATTTATAAAAACGTATAAAATTTCGTAAATTATTTTTAATTTTTAATTAATTTAATTAATATTAATAATTAATTTATTAATAAATGTTAAAATATACGAATAAATATTAATTTTAAATAACTTTTAAAAAGTAAAATATATATTATTATTTAAAAAAGTTTATATTAATTTAATTATAAGTTTAAATTATATATTAATTTTTATGCTTTAAGTATTATACGTAATATTTTAAAATATTTTCGATATTTAATTTTTTATTATTATTATAAATTATTATTAAAGTATTTTATTTATTAATATGTTTTTTTATATTAATAAATAATTAATTTCTTTAAAATTTTAAAAAACTTAAAAAATTAAATTATAAATTTATTAAAATCGAATTTTTAATTTTCGTATTTATTTTCGTAATTTAATTATTTAATTATCGGTTTTATTTATATTATAATATTAATAATTTCGTTTATATATATATATTTAAAGTTTAATTAAATTATTATTTATTAATAAATTATTTAATTTTATATATAAAATTTACGATATTATTAATTAATACGTTATTAATTATATAAAATTAAATAAAGTTCGAAATTTTTAATTTTAAAAATAACGAAAAACTTTAATTAAAAGTTATTAATTATTAGTTTTTTTCTTTATATTATATATTATAAATATTAAAAAAAATAATTAATAAAAACGAATTTACTTAATAAAAATTAAATTAATTTAAAAATTACTTTAAATTTTTTAAGTTAAATATTAAAAAAAAAAGTTTTTAAATTAAATAAATACGATAATCGTAAAAAGAATATTATAATAATATAAAGTTTTAAAAAATAACGATTTTTCTTTTTTATAACGAAAGTTTAATAAATATTATTCTTTTATTATTTTAATTAATTTAATTTATTTATTAATTAATATATTTTTTAATTTTTTAAATAACTTTTAAATTAATTTTAAGTTTAATTTTATTATAAATTCGCCGAAAGTTTTTTAATTAAAAGGTTTAATAAAATTATTTATTAAATTTTTATTCATTTTAATATATTAAACTTTAATATAATTATTATTAATCTTTTAACGTATATAATAATAATCGATTTAAATATAACGTTTTTTTTAAATATTATAATTTTTTTTATTTATTTTAATATATTTATATTATTTTTTAATAAAATAATAAATTTTTTAAATATTAAATTAAGTTTTTATAAAAAGTTTTTAATATTAATTGCTTTTATTATTATAATACTTAAAGTTACGTATTTAATTTTCGTTATATAACGAATAATAATCGTTTAAAGTTTTAAAATTTATATAATAAAAACTTTTATTATATAAAATATATAATTTATAATTAATTTATTTAAATTAAAGTTATTATCGTAATTAAAATTTATTACTTTAAATAGTTTAAAATTATTATATTTATAATATAAATGTTTTTTATTTAAAGTTTAATATTAAATCGATAAGTTTATAATGTTATTTATATATTTTAATAAACGTTTAATATAATTTATATATTTTAATAACGAGTTATTTATAAATTAAATTTAAATAAACGTTATATAAATTATATTAAATTTAATTATATAACTTAAAAAGTTAAACTTTTTAATTAAATTCGCGTATTTAAATATTTCGTTTTTAATAATAATTTTTTAATTTTTAATTATATATTATTTATAATTTAAAATAAATAAAATAAATAACGACTTTATATCGTTTATATTTATTATTTAAAGTAACCTTTTAATATATTATTATTAATTTAAACGAACGTTATTAATAAAATTTAATTTAATAATATAAATATTTAAAAATTAATTAACTTTATTTAAATTTTTAATAATAATTATTTCGATAATAATTTTCGTAAATTTTATAAAATATTTTTTATTTGCGTTAAATAATAAGAAATTATTAACGTATAAAGTTATAATATTATTTATTTTAAAATTTAAATAAATAATATAATTTAATATTAAAGTTATAAAGTTTAATTATTTTAAAATAACTTTAATTTTTATTTATTAAGTTATATTAACTTATTTAAATTTATATAAAAAGTTTATTAATTAAATAATATAATTTAAATTATATTTATATTTTTTTTTTTAAAAATATATATTAAAGTATTTTTTTAATTACGAAAATATTTTTATAAATAATTTCTTTTTTAATTTATTATTAAAATACGTTATAATAAAGTTTATTTATATAATATATTAATTATATAAAGTTACGAAAGTTATAAAGATTTATTAATATATAACTTAAGTTATAATTATAATACTTTTATTATAATTAATATTTTTTCGTTATATAAATTTTTTTATATATATATAAGTTTTTAATTTTTCGAAATTATTTATTAATATAAATTTTTTTCGTAATATTTATATATTATTTCGATTAATAAAGTAAATTTAAATAATTTTTAATTAATGTTTTTTTTATATTTTTATAAATATTGCTTTTATTTATAAGTTTTTCTTAAAGTTTATTAAAGCTTTTTTTAATAACGAATTATTTTTAAATATTATTATTATTAATTTATATATTTTTAAATATTTAAAAAAGTTTAATGCTTTATAAAAGTTTTTAAAGATATTATATCGTTTTTTTTTAAATAAAAATATTATTTATATATAAAAATAAACTTATATTATTATTTTAAAAGCGTTATTAAAGCTTATAAATTCGCGTTTTTAATCGTTTACGATGTTATTATTAATAAAATCGAATTTAAAATTATATTTATTAATATTTTCGTTTTTTTAAATAAATCGTATTTAATGTAATTTAATTATAATTTTAAAATGTTTTTTAAAAGCGTTATATATATAAAGTTTAAAAATTATTTTTTTCGAACGATTATATTTACGTTTAATAAATTATTTTTTGTTTTTTTTATTCGTTTTATTATTAAATACGATGTTATTATTATTATTTTAAATATTAACTTTTTATTTTTTTTTTATTAATTTAATAATAAAGTTATTTTTAAATTTATTTTAAAAGTAATTAAATAATGTTTTTTAAGTTAAAAAAAGTATTTAATTTTATAAAGTTTTTATATATTATAATATAAAAAGTTATAAAAAAACGTTTTTTTTATTAATTATATAATATAATTACTTTTTTTTTTATATTTTAAAAAAATACCTTTTATATTTTAATTAATTAATTTTTTAAATTACATTTTTTTTTTAATTAATAAATATAACGTAACGTAATTTTAAAATATATAAATGTTTATAATAAAATAAATAATTATCGTTAAAATTTAAACTTTTTTAATAAATCTTTATAAAAGTTATACTTTTAATTAATAATTAATTTATTTTATTAATTATTTTAATAATTACTTTTATAACGTAATTTTAAAAATATATAAAGATTTTTATTTAAATTACGTAAACTTTAACTTCGTTTTATATAAATTTAATAACGCGTTTTATAATTTTATTTTAATATTAATTATAAAATAACGATAATTAAAATTTAATATTACGTTTTTTATAAAATTCGTTTATTTTAAATATATCGAATTCTCGTTTATTATTTAATTTTAAAATTAAAATTTTTTTTTTTTTATTATTTTCGTTAAAAAATTAATTAATAAAATATTAAATTATTTTTTTAATATAATTTTATAAATATTATTAAATATCGTTTTTAATTTTTATTAATTTTATATTATAATATTAATTATAATTTTTAATTATTAAATTATAATATAAATTATTACGTAATAATACGAGTTATATTATATTTATATCGTATTATATAATTTTATTTATATAAATTAACTTTTTTTAAACGTTTTTTAACGAAATTTTTTTTATTTTTATTATATTATAAACCGTATAAAATAAAGCTTTAATATTTTTAAATTTAAAATTTATATTATAAAATCGTTTAATAATTTAAATTAAACATTTAATATTAAAATAATAAAGTTAATAATGTTATAAAATAATTTTTTTATAATTTTTTTATTTATTATAATTTTTTCGTTATTATTAAATTTAAATATTATATATTAAAAAATAATTAATTTATTATTATTATTTTTTAATATATATTTTTATTTATTATTATTAATTTCGAATTTAAATATATTAAAAGTTTATAATAAAAATTTTCGTTTTTTTATATTAATTATTATAAAAGCTTTTTTATTTAATAATTTTAAAATATTATAATTTAAATAATCGTTTTTTTATATTATATTTCGTTAAAAAATATTTTAAATAAAATTTTTTTAATAATTAAAATATACGATATTATTAAATTTAAACGAGATTTATTAAACTTAATTAATTATTATATAATAATATTAATAATCGAAGTATAAATAAAATTTATTTTAATATTAATAATAAAGTAATTTTATTTAATATTTTTAATTTTTTTTTTAATTAAATTATTAAAGTTATTAATAATGTTAATATTTAAGTTATTATTTTATAATAATTAATTTTTCATATTATTTATAAAATATATTTAAAAAATTATTATTTAATAAATAATAATTATAACGTTTAAAACGTTTTTTCGTATAATTTTTTTAATATTTTTTTCGTTTTTAATGCTTTTTTATTTAATAAAAGTTAAAGTTATAACGTTTTTTAATTTAATTTATTAATATATAATATTAAAGATTAATTTATTATATTATTTAAATAATTTCTTTAATATATTTTATTTTATAAAAATAATAATTAAAAAAGTAAAATCTTTATATATATTTTTAAGTTTAACGAAAATTATTAAATTATTAAGTTTAATTAAATAATTATAATTATTATAATCGTTATTATTATTAATAACTTTATTTTTGTTTTTATTTTTATTTTTATTATTATTACTTTTTTATTTTTCGTTTTTATAATATTAAAATATATATTTATATTCGTTATAATTAAAATAAAAAAGTTTTTTTTTATCGTTTATAAAAAGCTTATTAAATCGGTTTTTTTTTTATAAATTCGGTTTTTTTATTTTTTTATTATTATTATTTTTTTAAATATATAACTTCGTATCTTTATACGATTTATTAATATTTTTTATTTAATTTTAAAATTTAATATTAAAGTTTTTAATAAGTTTATAAATAAAATAATTAATTATTTATAATATAAAGTTTATAATTTTATATTAATAAATAACTTTGTTTTTTACGACGTTTATAAATATCGTAATATAAACGGTTTTATTTAATTTTATATTAATTAATTTTATTTTTTTTATATATTTTTAAAATTATATAATAAAAATAAAAGAATTTTTTTTATTATATTTAAAGTTATAAAAATTATTTTAAATACTTTATTAATGCGTTATATTAATTATTAAAAAAATAAATTATAAAGTTTTTAATATTTTAATTTTCGAAATTATATTTATAATTAATTATTAAAAGTATTATTTATAAATTTTTATAATAATTTTCGTAAATTTAATTTTAATAAATTTAAATAACTTTATATTTTTTTTATAATTAACTTTTTTTAAAGTAAAACTTAAAGTATTTTATTAAAGTTTTTAATTATTAAAACTTTTAAAATAATTTTCTTTTTTAATTTTAAAAGAAAATGTTTTTTATTTTTTTTTTAAAATCTTTTTCGGCGGATTTTTATAAACTTTTATTCGTTTTTAAAGATTTAAAAAAATAAGCTTTTTAAATGTTATAATCGAAATTATTTAAATTTAAATTATTTAAATTTAAGTTATTAAAATTTATACTTTATGTATTTTTATATTATTTATTAAGTTTATTTATTTATTAATTTTTTTTATAATAATATAAAAAAGAAAAAGTATAGTTTTTTCGTTTATTTAATTTCGTTATTTCGATATTAATTAAATTATAATGGTTTTTTAATAAAGTAATTATTAACGAAATCTTAAGTTATTATTTATAAATATTATAATAAAAGTTTATAAAATATAATTATTTAAATTATAAAAAATATAAAAGTTTAAAATAAATTTAATATATAACTTAATTTATTATAAAATTAATATTATAAAAGAAAAAAAAAATAAATATTTATATATTTAAATAAATAAAAAATAAATAATTTATTTATTTATTTTATATTAAATATTTAAATAAATTTTATAATTAAAGTTTTAATAAAATAAATATTAAGTTTAATTTTATTTTAAATAATACGTTTTTTATATTTAATATTATAACGTTAAAATATTATAAAATAAGTAAATTTATATTTATTTATAATTACGTATTTATTAATATTTATATTTATTTTATATAAATTTTATTAAATATTAATTATACATTTATTTATTATTAAAATATAACGTTTATACGTTTATTTTATATTAATTTATTAATTATATAATTAAAGTTAATTTTAACGTTATAATTATTTATACGTAAATTTAAATTTTATATTTATATATTTTTAAATTATTTTATAATAACGTTTATATCGTTTTAATATTAATTTATTATTTTTTATTATTAAACTTTTATTATTAATATAATTTACTTTTTAATTTAAGTTTTTTTTACGAAGTTATATATAATACGATTTATATTATTTATTATTATAAAAAGCTTATTAAATTTACGATAATTTATAAATATTAATAAAAAAAAAAGTTATATATTTAATTTCAATAAAAAGAAAGAATTTAATATAATAACGTTAAAAAATTAATTCGAATAATTAATTTATTTATAAAGTTTTATAACTTTTTTATTATTAAAATAAAGTTATTTAAATAAGTAAAAAAATCGTTTAATTATTAAAGTTTTAATTAAATTAAAAAAGTAAAATATTAAATTATAATTTAATTTAATAAAAAAAAAAACATAAATATCGTTAATAACGTAATCGTTATAATTTTCGATAATATTAAAGATTTATTTGCTTTTCGTTATTATTAATATCGATTTTTTTCGCGAATCTTTTAAATTAAAATTAATAAAACGTTATTATAAATAATATATTTATTTTTATATAAATCTTTTAATTATTAATTTATAAAATCGAAATTATTATTATATTAAAATATACGAATAAATATTAATTTCGAATAACTTTTAAAAAATAAAATATATATTATTAATTAAAAAAGTTTATATTAACTTAATTATAAGCTTAAATTATATATTAATTTTTATATTTTAAATATTATACGTAATACTTTAAAACATTTTTAATATTTAACTTTTTATTATTATTATAAATCGTTATTAAAGCATTTTATTTATTAATAATAAATTATATATTAAAATAAATATTATATATATAAATTTATTAAAGTTATAATTATTATTATTATAAATTTAATTTTTAATATTTTAATTAAATTTATTTATTAAATTTATTAAACTTAAAGTATTAATATAATAATAAACGAATTAATAAAAAACGATAAATAATATATAATAATTAAAGTATTATATAAAAATAAAGTTTTTTATTATTAAATTTATTAATTAAAGTTTTAATATAAATACGAAATAAAAATATATAAATATATACTTTATATATTAATATTTTAATTTATTATATAAAAAATTAAAATATAATTATAATATATTATTATTTTTATTTATAATAATTATAATTATATTCGTTATTATATTTAATTATATAAATATTTAAATTATTAATAATTATATAATAACTTTTTTATATATAATTTTAAAGTTTTAAATATTTAAAATATTTTTTAAATCTTTAAAGTATTATTTTTATTATTTAAATTATTATTATATAACTTTATTTATTAATATGTTTTTATAATTTAAAAAATAAAGTTATTATAAGATTTATTTCGTTAATTTTTCGTTTTTTTAAAGTTATTTTTAACGTATTTTTTTTATATTCGTATTTATATTTATATATATTAATAACGCTTTTATACTTTTAACGTTATTTTTATTTATTTCGAATTTATTATTTTATTTTTATATTTTTAAAATTCTTTATTTTTTTTTATTTAATTAACTTTTTTTATTTTTATAAATATAATACTTTAATAATATATTATAACGATTTAACTTTAATATATAAAATAAATATTAATAATAATAATAATATTAAATATATAATAATAATAATAATTTATTAATTATTATTATTTTATTAATTTAATAATTTTAATAAAGTTTATTTTATTTAATAATAATTATTAATTATTTTATTAACGAATTTTAAATATTATATATATATTATATTAATTAATTTTATTAATTTCGTTTTTTTATTATTATTTTTTATATTTCTTTTTAATATTTATTATTTTTATTTACTTTATTATAAGCTTTTAATTTTAATTTATTATTATTTATATTTTATAAATATTTTTAATTAAATAATATAATATATTTAATATTTAAATTTTTTTTTAAATAATAATAACGATATATTTTAATAATTTTTATTATTTATAATATAATATTTATTTATTAAATATAATGTTTTTTTTTATATTTAAATTTTTTCGAAATAATAATAATTTAATTTTAACGTTTTATATTATACGTAATATAATATTTATTTATTAAATATAACGCGTTTTTTACGTTTAAATAAAATGCTTTAAAATTAATAATAAAATAATTTAATAAAAAAAATAATAATAATATAAATAAATAAAATCTTTAATAATACGTTAATTTATAATAACTTTAATTTATTATTAAATAACTTTCGTTTTTTTTAATTTATTAATTTATAATTAAATAACTTTTATTATTATTTATTTATAATAATACGCGACGTAATATAACGCTTTTAAGCTTTTATAAGTTAAAACGCTTTTAAATTATTATTAAGTTTTTTAATAATTTTTTAAAATTATTATTATATAAAAAATTAAAGTGTAATTATAATATATTATTATTTTTATTTACGATAATTATAATTATATTCGTTATTATATTTAATTATATAAATGTTTAAATTATTAATAATTACGTAATAATTCTTTTATATATAATTTTAAAACCTTAAATATTTAAGGTATTTTTTAAATTTTTAAAGTATTACTTTTATTATTTAAGTTATTATTATATAACTTTATATATTAATTAATATTAATATACGATAAATTAATATTAATTAATTAAAATAACGTATTAATTAATATATATTAATTAATGCGTTAATATTATTAAATTGTTTTAAACCTTAGTTCTCGGTGGGCTTTTTAGGCCAAGTGTTCCCAGGCTTCATAAAGTTCTTTTCTAATACTTTTTAAAACTTAAGCTATTTCGTCTTTCGTGATACTCTCCGCCGAATAGTAATCCAACTGGGTGTTACTATCTGGATATCCAATGGCATACGGCGGCCTGCGGAATACCGTCTCAATGATTCTACCCAACAGCCTTGTCGTCTCCGTTGGAATAGGCGCCAACTTCTTCATACTCTCCTTGTAAATGGTGGTAACAAAATTCTGGCCTCCAGATCCCTACATACGAGATTAGGGTCATGGACCAAAAGAATGAGCATAGCTAGGAGAGTAGACTTGCGTATTAGTTGCCCATATTTCTTAAGAACTGGGCAGAATATCCAAAGAGGTTATCGAGTTCATCAGATAAACTACCAGTGCCCCAAGCCAACTAGGCCCACTAACCCTCGCAGGCTCTGTGTAGTAACATGGTGAAGTCGAAAACAACGGGCCCCCCAGATGAAACCTACCTTATCTGAATCCTGCCGCCACTCCAAGCTGCCCTGGACTGGAGAGACGGTAAGAATAAAGCTTCCCCTGATCGACTGTAGGAATATATAAGCCATAATAAGCGTTCAAACAAATTACGTTTGGACACTCGATCTTTTACCGAATCTTAGATCGACGAAGCGCTCAAATAATGGCTTGATGTCTAGCTGGTGTATCGCCGGATTTGGTGCATTTAGAGCCATGCGGGAAACTCTACGTGACCTCAAACGAGGCTCGGAATGATGTGGTCGTGTTGTACGATGCTCCTCCAGCGTGGAAAATCTGGCGAGCTCTCCGGGGCCGGGGGGAGGGGGTCAACTGTCTGGGGTAAGATACCAGGGGAAAGCGAACATTCTATTCGCTCTGATTTACTTTTGGTGGAAATTTTCGACAAACACAGAATTTGCGCGGCCCGAAATACCTCCCTCGGCAGGGTTGTTTTGTGAAGTATACAAGCGTGCTTTATTGCAGCAGGAGCAGGCTGTCTTGGCTGTGCAAGGTTGGGCCGTGAAAAGCCGGTGGGAATGTCTCGATTTACGTGATAGCTATGTAAGTATGCAGTTGGCAGTTAGCATGTCTCACGGAGTAGCATTACATCATCTTCTAGTTAGAAGAGGCGAGGTTCATGTAACACACCTACATATGTATGCAGAAGAATCACATAATTATGCAAAGACATTGCATCTCTCGGAGAGAAGTAAAGTCCGCAGCTACAAGCGTCGTAACCTCCAGTCGATTCATAAACAGGCTCACTCAATAACTAGATACCCACCAAAAAAGGGAAAAGTTACCAAGGGTATTATCCGATAGAATCTTCATAGGGGCACATATACAAAACCCACTATAGGGGTTTGGTTGCCGCTGGCAATGCCATCCTAATATAACATGTCTAAAAAGTTGCTTATGTATATGGCACATGTGTAGTTACCTACAATGTAGATGTAGCGGGTGGTTCTTCTGCGGTTGGTGTTTGGAACAGACGAATACTTCGTACATTATGCCTGATTGCAACCCTATATAGCACTCTTTATCATTATGTAGGTGGAAAAATGGGGTAGGGTAACCTTTATTAGAGACACGGTATTACTAGTAATTGCGGTATGCATGTAGATACCTACTGTTTCACCTTGATAGAACTACTGACAATATTATAGTGTCTGGCGTCCCTTGGTTGGCCCATGTGAAGATTGGCCACTTGTAATCCTAGATTGGACATCAGTGGACGCAAATAAGGACATCTGCCTCAACGATGCTATCAGACGTGACAGGGTAGATGAGAACTCGTTGTTGCATTATAATCCCAATCACAAGTGGTACTACATCAAAGATCAGGGTCCTGAAGAGCTTCTAGTCTTCAGGAACTCTGATGCTGGGGGGACCCGTTCGCGTAAGTATCATTATTATTTTGAATCAGGTTCAATACCTAGTGTCTCTAGACTCTGACAAAAAATCCATACCCAGGTGCCTTCCACTGCGCAGCCTTGAACCCCGACGCTGCACCCACGCTATCGAGACAGAGCGTCGAGGTAAGATGCGTAGCATTCTACTAGTCCACAAGGCCTATATAGCGGCAATTGATTTCTCCCGTATCACAATGAAGAATAATTATAGTTGGTTTGAACTACTGCCAAAATGTCGATAATTACCTTTATGCACAGTAGTATGTAGACTGAAATGAATGGAGACTATGTAGGTCTCATTAGCCGAGGGATATCCCCATCATTTGAGAGGACAAACATAGAATCAATAATATACGAAGCTTACTACGACTCCACACCTTATCGGGTCACAGGTCATAGAGCCTCATGAGGGATAGAGCCATGGAAATATTACTCAGTCTATGTGAAGTTATGCAGCTCATCCTCTTACATTGAGGGGTTCTCATTCTGTGCAGTCTGCGCACTCTGCGCATCCATCCATCCATTCATCCATCCATCCATACACATATGAGAGCATCATAATACGAAGTGCTGCAGCGAAAGGCTATAATACCTGAGGCCACGCATCGCAAGCTCTCCCACTCAAAAGTATGGTTCCATTTGTCAGTCTCACTCTTCCACCGATGCCCCTTTCCTTCACCATATCCATCTCAGCCAGTACCATTACTCCATGAGCACCCCTTGCTCGACCGACCAGTTCCACGCCCATTGCTCCATTGCACTTCATGAGCCACAAGCACCAGGGAACACTGGTCTCCTTAAGCTATGACCATGCGTATCTTAGCAGAGACGTGGCATCCCCAAGCATAGGCAACAGGCTCGTTTAAATATCGATCAGAGGAGGAGTAGGCACACGTGTATCCTCATTCGTGTTCTTGTTCTCCTTCGTAGGGCCCTTGCCTTTGCCTTTTCCCTTTCCCTTGCCCTTGTATCTGTACCGTCCTCCTTCCTTCTTGTGAGCGTCTCTGGTACTAGGAGTTTCAGGGAGCTCAGTATGTTGCTGGGACGCGGTTGTTCCTCGAGCCTCATCGGTAGCACGGTGCTTTTGCTTCTGGCTGCGCTTGGTGGCCTGGTTGGCGTTCTTGTTCTTCGTTTGGGTTTTGGAATCGGAAGACGATGAAGCATGAGGTACGCCAGCGTTGCCACCCTTATAGTTGTGCTGTCTTCGTTCCTTTCTGCGAGCGTCTCTGTTGCTGGGGATCTTAGGGAGCTGGAGATGTTGTTCGGATGTGGTTACTCCGGAGGCATCATTGTTGGTCCGGTTCTTGGGTTCGGCGTTCCGCTTTCGATTCATCTCTCTGAGGTGTTCCTTGTTGAGTTCCTTATCGCGACGCTCTCTCTTCTTCTGCAGGAACTTTCTGGTATCTGGATAAAACATCCGCGCCGCATAATCTTCCGCAATGTTGCCGTAGAAGTCGCGGATTGCGAAATCGGCGCCAAGTTCTACCAGTACAGCAGCGTACCTCCAAATCTCCTCTCCGCCATTGCGCCCCAGCAAGTTTATCCCTAGACAGAGCTGATGGAGCGGTGTGCGACCTTCCTCGTCCTGGTGGTTTACGTTCACGCCTTGTTTGATAAACCACCGGAAGAATTTGGTAGTAGACGGCGCTGGGTCGCAGAACTCGAAGATAGGAGTCCTGTGTTGGTCGCTGGCAGCGTTTATATCGCTGCCTTGTTCAAGTAGATAGCTGATTATCTCCTCATGACCATTAGGCACGCGGCAGGCGAGGCGTAGAACGGAAATCTCCAGCCTGCCGACGCCGAGTGGGTGAAACTCCTCAAAGACAGGCGCAATCGCATTTACATCTGCTCCAAAGTGTACGAGCACCTTTATGTGATCCAGTATACTCTCATGGACAATTTGACGTTGGTCTAGTTTCTCTTGCGAAAGAGCGAAGCGCATTGCATACGTAAATACGGGCTTGTAGCTGATGATAAGGGAGATGCATCGCATCAATGGAGTCTGTCCGTCTCCTCCAGGAAGGTTGGGGTCGGCACCAAGTCGTAGTAGGGATTCTAGAAAGAAAAGCTGATTCCTGAAGGACCGGATGACCTCGTCTCGGTACTTCAAATGGCTAGCATCTGGGTATTGATATGGGCCCGTGCTTGGGAACGGGAGAGTCAAGGCGCCAAAGATTGGAGGCTCGCCTTCTCTTCTACCATCCGGGTGTCTCTTGTATTCCTGGTAAGGCTTCTGATTGATATCGGCACCGTTGCGAACGAGGACCTTCAAGATTTGTTTTCGCGCCGCCTTTGGTCGAACATTCATTGCCAGGTTAATGGGATACAAGCCATTCATTCTTGACCCGATCTCTTGCATGATAGGCGCGTGGACGTTAGCATTTCTCTCGATGAGGTTTCGGACCACTTCAACACTTCCTCTGCTAACAGCTACGGATAGAGGAAAGGCGCCTTGACTCTTGCGAAAATCCCAAGATGTCAAGACTTGATCCGGACAGTGATCTTTTTTGAACCATGAATCCACCAGTGATGGGGTATACGAAAAGACAATATCTACTGTCGAGACACTGTTGTTGAAACATCCCCACCAGAGAGCATGGTTATCGTCGTCCTTGGCGTCATGGTCGTATAGAAGCGACAAAACACAACCATGCATATGTCGGCATGTCTGCAAGAGGTGGTATCGGCTCGACTGTGGTAGATACGAGCAGATTTGAAGTAGAAGTTCGTTTGGAATAGACACAATTCCGTCCATTTCGGGTTGTAGATCTGTTGTGGATGTAGGGACTAGGCTGTTGCCCAAGGCGGCTCCTGGTTCTTGATGGTCCATGATGATGTTCGAGGCCCCGAAATGAAGGTCCTGTTGTTACGAATACTGACAAGTATGGGTGAATAGACCGAATAATTAACTTCGTACTAATGATGAGATGGGAATAAGAAGATGAAGGTGTTCAGCTTGGTTTGTTCGCCACGGGATGAACTTGTAGGTGGCAGAAACGTGGGATGTCGAAGTTGAACATTCGAAAGTAAGTCGAATGTGAATAGTGAAAGGTACCTACTTAGGTAGATAGGTAGGAAATAGAAGTTGGAAGAGATGACAGGAATCGGAGAAGAGAGAGAGATCTGTGGGTGTTCAGGTAATGCAGTGGATGTGAGGGAAACCACCTGAGTAAGTAGGTAGGAAGTATTAGGTAATCTCCGAGAAAACAAAATTCAATGTGTAGACCTAGAAGCTCAAATTAAGCAGTAACATCCACGGGCACATGCTTAACTCAAACTCTTAGATCGAAGGATCAGTTAAAGTTCTGACCGGTGTATGTCAAGATTCTGAGTAAGTGGGTAGGTAAGTACGCCGGGGGCCCGGGATTGATGTTGGGCATAGGTTGAGGCCTAGTGCGTGGTGGCACCTACCATACTAGAAAGGCACGTCTTAATACAGGAACAATGCGAAGACTGCCTCATTAAGTATGTACCTACTGGAGCATATTGATCGTATTACCGTAAATTTAGGGGTCTATAGTGGGGGCTACGATGTATGTATCTTAGATCGTTAGGGGAGTTCTTTAAGGTCTTATTCAATGTTAGGATGTCCTTAATTTGATAAGCCTTTGTGTAATCCTTCACTTACTACTTAAGTATTTATTACATCTGCTCATGATTAGGAAGTAACCACTGCTTGCATTAGAGTGTTAAGCACCTAGGTAATGAGCCATAGTAGCTATGAGTATGGGGGACTTGGGATTAATGATATGTAAACCATACCAGCATAATCACTACATATTTGTCTTTGTAACTGGTAAACACACTATGGAAGCATGGTAGTACCACTGAAGTTGTGTGTAGGACAGTATATAAATCCAAATGACATTTACTACATTATCATAATTACCATCTTTGTATCTCGTGATGCCACCATCATCCACAAGATGTATTAGTGTTAGCCCATTTCTAAATTGTGCTCGGGTTTATGTACTTAGTTAAGTATCTGTGACAGAGATAGCATGTTTCGGGATACCTACAAAGACGGTTCTATAATTATAGCTTAGCAAGGGAAATAGGAGTGTTCAAGTGCTCAGGAATAGGTACACCGTACAATCCCCCGGCATGCGCTGCTATCTGTTAAATGTAACGCCATCAAACATATCCCTCACCATTGTTCTTACTCTCAAAAGCCAGCTACTAACAATACTAACACAATGGGAGTTAGATTCATTCAGTTTTAATTTATGCTCGCTGGCGATGACTGTTAGCCAGTCCATTATGGATTGTAGGGGGGCATTGAAATCCTTGTGCCTATGTCTGAAGTAGTAAAATGAATATGGTGCACATTCTTTCAAAGATATAAAGGTACTAATGCGTTATATAATCATCTTTTAGTACCTAGATGTCAGTATTTATATCTATTAATGTATCTAGTACTTCTTAGCTTGTTTTGTTCTAAGTATACTTAACAGCAAAGAAATATGAAATTGTGTGTAGGTAACGTGTACAGTACACAGCAGGATACCTTGATCTGGTAGTATACGTACATCTTCACACTTCTGAAAAGCCTTTTTTGTTTAAACATGCATCGTATTTGGTTAGTACTATTGGATATGTAATAATGCAGCTGAATGTCCTACTTTTTGTCATGATACATACTAGAGTAACTAGGGCTATCTACCTTGTGAACAGGCAGAGGGTGTTGTATCGTACTTTGTTCTAGTTAAAATTAGATAACTATACTCGTTTCATGACAATTGTGGGTGATGGTGTCACATCTTGGTTGGGGGATCCCCCAACCTGTGACCATCGCCCCAAATTGGGTGTATCGTACATATTCTTAACAAAAGATACGATACAGGCTCTTCTGGGTAGCACACTTTAACTAGCTCGATTTTTAAGTAGTTAATACACCCTCTAGCTAGAGTTGAACGGAGAGATATATACAATAGCTGCTTCGTACGTACACCCTCATGTTTACGGGTCATTTAATGCAAATTTTCAAGCCATATAGTCGGCACTGCTCCAGGATATTCTCCTCATATTGGCAGATAATGACTGTTGTAGTTACTCCGTGGCAAGGAATAGAAAGAAATAGCTTCAAGATGTATCATTATAGGATACCTGTCTATCTCTCATCATTACAACTGTCTTCCGATTGAATACCCAGTCTTCCAACACATCCTACCTAAAATCATCAATCTCAGTTAGCCTACCAAAATCAGCCAACATCGTGTCCGTCAGGTGATAGTCCAGGACCATTCGGTCTACAAGACTGGCTTTTGCTGTCTAAGAAGAACAGACACAACAACGACCAAAAGAGCCCGTCTCTATCTTTTCACAGAAAGCTAGTCCTCCACAGGTCTAACCGGCCCGGATCAAATCTCGAATAAAGCAAGTATGTATCCCCGCCCACATTACGATCCACTAGACCTCTGGGAATCAAACAACTAACTTTATAGTACAGGGAACACGTCACTAAATGCCATTGGTCCAATTGCGACTTCGTCGCCAAGAGCGTACACGAGTTGACACAGCACCTGCATGGTCACAACGGAACTGCTGCAGTCTTGGATAGCAAGAGTGAAGAACATTGGAAATGTAAGTGCTGATCCAAGCCATAGTCGCTTACGATGACTCTCGTCTGACAACCGTATATTTAGGCCATGTGTATACTATCCTTAGGGGGGTCACGGGACCATGCTGGGAAACATTGGACGAGGACTAAGTTGGAGGATGTTTCGATTATCTGGTGGACATGCTCCCGGAGTTATATAAGCAATCGTGATGGCATATAGGCGGCTCAGCCTTAAACGCTCAGGGAGGCTAGGCAGGGGTTACGGGAAGGTGGTGTGCTCGCCCGCTGTATGGTGCCCGCAGCGCATCACTTCCCTCTAGAATAAGAGATAACAGCTGGACGAAGTGGGTACTGCAACTCGATGAAGATAAGGTTGCATTGCTACGCGGTTGATGACACACATCGAAATAGGGAGAGTGATAAATGCTCTTCGGGCATCTCATTCTCCTTGCTCACTCAACCTTGAGTAATTCCTTGGGGCATCTAGCATCCTCGTATTGACGAGCTTATTCAACCAACACTGCTGGGAAGAAGTACATGTCTGTGAGATTTACTTATCGTGTATCGTGATCGGAGAACCAACATGATGTTCGCTTTCCTCGAGGGTGCGGCTTTCATATCGCGATGCCAGGAGGCGATGCGGAAAGGGAGATCGTCGAGGTCTCACCTAGTTAATATTTAAAAGGAGGTACTAATAAAACAATTCGTTCTCGTTGAGCTGAGCTGGCGGTCTCCCTCGAAGGGGGTGGTTTGCAAGATCAAGAAATGTAACCGAGTGCCTTTTTATTTTATGCCCATCGTGGGATTTGCAAACAGGCGGAAATGGATACAAATTCGACCTATATAAACGAGGATCATTCCACTTTTTGTTTGCCCCTTCTCTTGCCGTGCTTCTGCTTTTGCATGGCTACAGATGAACACGTTCCTCCGTCCATCTCCTACTGTAGAGCGTCACAAATTGGTATTTCATTACGAGTGTTTCATTCCCTGAGCTCTACCCTATTGTGAAACATTTTTTCTAAGCATATATCTTGCCTTGTCCATATATCTGCCTCTTCTACTTATTGAGGATGACATGCTGCTGCATCCGTTAGAAGACTAGGCAGCTACTCAACCCATACCCTATTGCATATAGTTGACATAGTCCCCAACATCCCAGTTCCAGAGACTTAACATGTAATCTAAGAGATATTCATCCTATCTTTGACAGCGTTGTAGGAAGGAGTATATCGGACTTCTTCGGTCTAGAGTGGACACGATACTTTGAAACGGCTGAATCAGACTTCTTGAATCCCTTAGTTAGCGCACGGTATGTCTCATTTAATAAATATATTATCTATCTCCCTGTTCTTATCCATCTGGGCTACACCACCTCTCCAATCATTTCAATTCCACAAAGCTTGTAGGAGAATTGATAAGCAATTCGGCTCTCCGGTGTAGCAAGGATGGACCACTCCGCAAAGAGCAAAATCGGATGTTGACGGGGCTCATGGTCCAAGCTGTGTTAGACTGGCATTAAACAGCGTTGGCCAATACGCGGGAAAGCCAGAAAGCTTAGTAAAGTTACCTATATCAACAGGATCATCCACCAGTGACTACGGTGGAGAGTAAAAGCTAGAAGAACTGCCACATCAGTCTCAGATATCGTCATCATCGTTGACGCAAGTCGAGACGGACTGATCTACTGAATACTGGTAGCGTTCCCGAATATCGATTTGGACCTCGCTCAAGATCCGACAGGTACGGGTTAACAAATCAGCTGCTGGTGGGGTTTGAAAGGGGATGTGTAGAGTTAGGTCTATTCTATAGCTTGCTATTAGTTTGATTTATATCTTGATTAAATGGGATGATCTAGTTTCGGCATCTTGGCAGTCTTCGAGGTGAAGCCAGAAGTCTACTCCCGAACGGCATACGGCAAGATATTCCAGATGCGGGCATAGGATATCAGTCGAGGCCTAGTCAGTCAGTTCCGGACGTAGGCCGGGATGCACGTACCGATATGCCGCATCTGAGCACTCAGGTCTCGGTACTGCAGCAGCCGCTCGTCCGCGGTTAAGAATAAACATCGACTATGATAGCAGACTAAACAGTCAAAGAGAAAATCGGTCATCCCATGTGGTTAGGAGTTGTAAATAAATAGAAAACTATAGTAGCAGAGTACCTAGCCACTTAGTCTCGGTTATTGAAGTATATGGTTGGTCTCCTATGTAAGTATCCCCACAATCCGCCTTCCCGCTACTGCTAAAAAGACCGGTCGCTTGTCTTTTCCTTAAGGCTTCGTAGCCCAAGAGATCTACGTGGAAAATCCATGTCGATTAGGTAGCCACTAAGGTCGGTTCCATCACCATATTTGTTCTAATTTAGGAACACACATAGGTTCGAGAGGAGAATTTCCACTCAATAAAACGGCTGCAGGTTTTTAGCGGGCGTTGAGGAAGCGAATGCTGTACGTGACACACACACGGAAGCGCGTGAGTATACTACCTCTATCATATTAAATAGTTTGCTTTAACCTCGTCTTCCCTTTTGAAGAAAACCTATATATATGTACATAGGGACTTCTGAGAAAAAGGCGAGATCTAATTACAAACTAGGAAATGAGCGGGCTCTCGGCCCCTCATGGAAATAAAACGGAATCTAGAAGGAGGCGGATGACCCATCATCGGGTCCGAACACGGCAGCCCCACGGCAACAAAATTTTCAAAAGGGGCCCAATAAGGAACATGCCCAGCCCCGTAGCTGAAGGTTGCGCTGCTAGAAAGAATATTTCGTAGGCTTGACTTTGCTTAGGAGTACATAAAGCGTCTACGACGGGTTAGATGTAGTCCTTTATTGCCACCATTAAGGAGCAGGTTAGTTATGCAGTAGGAAGTTCTACTGGGAACAACTAAAGAATGAAATGTCATAAATCTAAAAGATAATTAGGCGAGATCCAACGCTGAGGAGGTGGCAGGGATGAATGCGCCATCCAAGGCGAGGGGGCTAAATCTCAGATAGCCGAGATACTGGCTTGTTGCGGTTAAGGTCCTTCATCTCTTTACAGTAGCTTTTGAGGTTTATAAACACTGACACTTGTTCCATTAACCGCAGTGCTATACGAGGAATGTGATGTAAGTGTGATAGAAGATGCCATTCGGAATACTAAAAGAAGCAACAGTTATACTCGAAACCTCCTCAAAATGTATGTAGCTTTGCTACACATCGACTTGTCTGCCAATGAACGATGTTCTTTATTACTCATCAGGCAGGCCAAGAAAAGTTCTTCCTCAGCCAATGAAGATAAGTTTATTATTTTTGGGTCACGTAAAAAAGAAATAGGGCAATAAATTTCCGGGGAAGCTTACATAGTTAGGTAGGTATGACAGTGATCTGCGAGCCTGAAAGATTTTCATGAATCATGTACCCATATAGTTAGCTTGCAAGCTTGTATAAAGTTATACTCATAGTACGAAGTACGGATCCTTCAGTGCACCAAGCTGAAACTACATATGTATGTAAAATACAACATAAGGAAACTAGATCGTATCTTCTATCATCACCAGACCTATCTCGAAACATACTGGAAACTGCTCCATTAAGCTACTAGGTATCCTTTGAATCTCATCGAGTGACATAGTGTTGATCGACAGGGTTGACCGTCTTTTCTGCTGGGGCTAAATAAGTAGTCAGTCAGTGGCCAAGCAGCCTGCTATCCCTGCTAGATAGTCAATCATTCACACACTCCTTTACAGCATCAAGTTTTGGAAATAGAGAAGTGCCAGATATAATCGTTTAGAAGCTTAGAGGACTACATATGTTTTATATCACCAGTCTCACTACGTAGAGCTCTACATGACTAGAGTCTCAACCTGTCAACCAAAGATCGATCTTCTTTTACTTATGTGTGAGTGGGCTGGTGGGGACCGCGTAGTGTGAGTTAAGCGAAGACAGGGGACTGAGCCGCAGATCCGATGCATCGGGTTTTTTTGATTGGTGTCCGTAACCTTAAGGGTCTAGATCTAAACATCCATGAACCTGGGCAAGTTGAAATACATTTACATACATATGTACGTTTTTACCTTCAAGATGTGTAATAGCTTAGATCCGGCCCGCGTACTCGCTTGAATTATCCACCTGACTATGCGAGCGGCACAATGATTTCCCAATTGATCCTTCTTCAATAACGTAATAGTAGGTGTCTTTCATAGTATCAAACTGCGATAGTTTAGTCGAAGATAGCTAGCCATTCAGCGAAGAAAGATGTGTAATATACATATAATAAGCAGTGGCAAACTCCAGTTAAGCTTAAAGTACGTAAATCTATATGCGTGATGGTTAAAGCTGCTGTCAAACTGTCAGCAGATATGGGATAAGGTTCAATCATGAGTCATGAGTCATGTCCCAGTTGAACTTATGCCTCGACTCGTACATACTGTTTTCTTTGGCTGTTGGAGAGAAGTCCCCGCTTCGAGGGGCATATCTTCTAGAACAAGAAGCCGGGCAGCTGCCGGGGAAGCAACCGCTGAGATGCGCCATTTAACCCCTTACTTAGCTGCGGAAAGCAAACAAAACAGCGGCGGTCCGAACTTCGTACCCGAATATCGTACCTGAAATTACGTGATTATGTGTCTCGCAGTGATAGGCTGGGCTATCTGGGTGGTTTTAGTGTCAACTCCTTTTTGACTATTCAACCGACTTGAAGATTTCTATTATTATTACAGCCGAGATTCGAAACTCGCTAGAAAATGTCATCTTTGCTACTCCCTGTAATAGCATAGAAAAAGTCATTAGTTTGTTTATATATCACGCGCTACCCGATGTTTCGCTATTACGGCAGTAATACTTCAGTCCGAAAGTTAAGGATAGAAAAATCATCGGGGTTCCTCCTCCGCACACGGTTAAGCACGGTCTCCGATCGGACATTTCGGATTAGATATACGCAAGATACGATAGCCTACGGTTAAAACAAACATTTCTTTTTCCCACCTGCATCGAGGGTTGGTCACACCGTAGGTCTTGGCTTATATCATTGACTTGTTCATAACTTCTGACTCTAGTGCGGTAAAGAAAAGGCAACATAAGATCATCAGCCCACGAGCTTCAAGCGGTAACAAGACCATTCTTGTACTAAAAAGCTTAAAAAAAGAAATCTAATATGATATATCACGTATGGATCAAACCCCGATCCCGCATCTCTATCATTTCAGGGTAGCAATTTGTAATGCCTGTCGGCAAGACCCGGCGTCAACCGGAGGTGGCAACAGACGATTAATCCCGGGTGTACAAGCTACAGGGATGTCGCGTGGCCTAAAACCGCCCCCACAGGTCCCGTCATATCGTACGTTTTGGCAACCAAGTGCCCCCCTGGGCCCCCTAAAGACTCGAGATCTGTTCTACGTACAGTGGAGATAACCCGGCAAGGTTGTCTTTTTCTTCTTCTTTTTTTCCTTCTAGATAGGGCTTAGCCAAGATGTTCCGCATCGTAGAAATATGCGAGGGCCCGTCTCCCGTCTCGAAGGGAGGGGGTTGCAGAGTCGAGTCAGGAATCCTTCTTTCTCGATCAGACCAATTCTTTACCTGCCCGTTACAGTCGTTCTATTAGGAACCTGGTTGGCGGTATCGAGAATAAAGACTTGGCGCTGCTCCTTCACGTAATCAGTCTTCCGATATCTAACTTTTTGAAATCGATCTCATCTAAAATACGCTTTCGATTAACCGGGGTTTGAAATCGGATCCGAAAAAAAGCTGAAGTCCGGGTCTTACCTTGCCGGGTTAACTATTCTATTCCCACAAGTATACAATACATACGAGTCTTGCCTACGAAGTATTTCACACAACAACTCCGATTACCTACGTTCCACCACCATCACCATGTCCCTCTCCTACCAAGAGGCCAAGCTGGTCAAGGGGACGATACCGGCTCTGAAAGAACACGGAGAGCACATCGCGACCGTCTTCTACAAGACGATGCTGCGGAACCACCCGGAGCTGAACAACTACTTCAACTCGGTCAACATGCAGAACGGGTCGCAGCCGCGGGCGCTCACGTCGCTGATCCTGGCGTTCGCGTCCAACATCAGCCACATCAGCGAGCTGATCCCGATGATGGAGCGGGTGGCGCAGAAGCACACGTCGCTGAACATCCAGGCCGAGGACTACGACATCGTGGGGAAGTTCCTGCTGCGGGCCTTCGCCGCCGTGCTGGGCCCCGCCATGACCCCCGACGTGCGCCTGGCCTGGACCAAGGCCTACTGGCTCATGTCGCGCATGCTCTCCACCCGCGAGGCCCAGATCTACAAGGACTACGAGCCCTGGTCCGGGTGGCGCCAGTTCATCATCCAGAAGAAGGAGCGCGAGACCGACGACGGCGACGTGGTTTCCTTGACCCTCAAGCCCGTCGACGGCAGCAGCCTGCCCCTCTTCAAGCCCGGCCAGTACATCTCCCTGCGCCTGCGCGTCGCCGGCTCCCATTACATGCAGATCCGGCAGTACTCGCTCAGCGACGTGCCGGCCACGGACCGGTACCGTATCACCGTCAAGCGGTACCTGAGCCAGTGGCTCGACTTCGACTACAACCACAGCGGCAGTGGGGGCGATGGGAACCGCACCAGCTACACGTCTACGACGTCATCGACAGCAGTCAGCAGCAACTCGGGCAGCGGGTTCGAGAGCGGGGACCCATCACGGCCAGGGCTGGTATCGAGCGCACTCATCGACGACGCGCAGGAGGGCGACGTGGTCGAGCTGACGCACCCGGCGGGTGACTTCTTCCACGAGCCCGGCGACGACAGCACCGTGCCCATCGTGCTGATCTCGGCGGGCATCGGCGCCGCGCCGCTCCTCTCCATCCTCAACGCCACCATGCAGCGCCAGCCGAGCAAGCCCGTCTCCTGGGTGCACGGGTCGCGGGAGCAGAGCCCCTTCGAGGGCCACGTGCGCCACCTGGCGGCGCGGCACCCGAACCTGCGCACCTACTTCTTCAAGACACACCTCGACGACAATGAGGTCTCGTCCTACACCAACGACGTCAGGATCGACCTGTCCCAGCTCAAGCCCGGAGACCTGCAGCTTCAGAACGGCTCTACCAAGTACCTCATCTGCGGCCCGGAAAAGTTCATGTTCGAGATGTCGGCCTTCCTGGCGTCTAAGGACATCAGCGAGTCTCGAGTTCACTTCGAGGCGTACAGCACCGGAAGTTTCGAACTTAAGTCGTGAAGAACTATGTATTACTTTTACAGCTACATTACGACTACGTTCCTTTTTTTTTCTTCTCTTTTACACGAATGCGCTTGATGCGATACGATGCGATGCAAATGACGCATCAACAAATATGATCCGCAACATCAAACATTATGATACCATTGCAACTTTCAATTCCAGGGTTACAATACAACACAATAGACGGGCATCAATGAGGGCGGCAACATACTCGATGGAGGATCACAGGGGTTTCTGGCGTTAAGAGAGGTTAGGCTCGGTGTGCTTTTTACATGCTCGTATAGGTAACGTGGTGACGGTTTTCATTAGTGAGCATATTTCAGGGACACTCAAAATTGGGAATTTATTTTTTGGAACGATCGGATTGACTATATTAGTTAATATACTCTTTAACGTATGACATGGCATGAGGCCCGGCGGAGGGGTGGTACGATCGCTTGGTATGAATGAAGTTACATAGGTAGTATTAAGTAGACTTACATAGATTCGGCATTCGTTAGCGAGCCACATGGACGGAAAACAGCCTTCAATCCTTCTCCGCCCTTTTCCAACTAGTACTTACACGTATTCCAGAAGACTTATCATTTCTTGTGAACTTGTACGTAGTCTAACATAAATACATGTACTATACCCAAAGCATGGACATCTCTTGATCAGCCGTCATATGCTGACCACCGGTACAAAGCCATACTAATCACCATGCAGGTTCGAGAAGAATTCCACGTGTTTAAGCTTATCTCCGCAGCGGCACGTAGGTTCCAAATACCGCTTTCTTACCGATCAACCCCCTTCCCCACACACACCATCCTGGCGACTGGGTTTATTCCCGATTGCATCTGTCAAGGAACAAGGGTTTATTAATGTATTATGATTATAGTTGTTAGTTTTTAAGTATATCTATGCTTTATTATATTATAAAATATTTTAATATATATAATATTTATTTATAAATAAAATATTATTTAATAATTTACCGCTTGAAAAAAAAAACGACGTTTTTAATATTAAAAATTAATTAATTTTTTTTATAAAAAAGGTTTTTTTTTAATAAAAAACTTTCTTTTTATAAAATATTTTTTTAAAACATTTATTCGTTAATTAATATTTATTTTTTAAAAACGATAATTAAATTTTATAATTTATTTTTTAATTATATTATAAATAATTATTTATAATATTTTAATTTTAAATTTTTATATTTTATAAATTATTTATCGTTAAAATTAATTTTCGTTTTAATTATTTTATAATTAATTATTTATTATAAATAATTTTATATTTAAATAAAACTTATATATAATAAATATTTATTAAAAACGTTAAAAAATATTAATTTAAAATAATTAATAAAAATAACGTTATAAATTTTTTAATTATTTAAAAACGTTAAACGATATATTAATTAATTAATTATTTTAATAATAAAAAAAAATTTAATATATTATTAATTTAATTTTTTTTTAATAATAATTATTTTAAAAATAATATAATTTTTATAAAAACGTAATAAAACTTTATTTTTAACGTTAAAAAATTTAAATAAATATTTTTTATTATAATATATTTTAATAAATATAATAATAATATAAATCGTATTATAAATTTTAATTTATATAAAAAAAAATAATTAATAATTAAACGAAAATTTTTAATTAATAATTAAATTATTAATAAAATTAAAAGTAAAATTTATAATAAATTTATTAAAAAACTTTTTCGTTATTATTAATAATATATTATTAAATTCGAATTAAAATTTTAAAAAATTATTTTTTTAATTCGTAATATTTATTAATATATTAAAATAATAATGTAAAGTAAATTTAATAAATTAATTAATATATTCGTTTTATTTATTTATAATAAAATAATAAATTATAAAATAAAAAAATTTTATTTTAAGTTATTTTTATATTATTATTTAAAATATAAAAAGAAATTTAAGATTTTTATTAAATATAAAAATTTTAAAAATGTTTTAATTTTTATTTATTAATTATTTATATAATATTATCGTTTATTATTTTATTATTTAAATCGAAAAATTTAAAATAAATATAATTTTTTTAACGAATTTATAAATAATAATTATAATAATATTATTTTTATATTTAAATATAAAAATAAAAACGATAAAATTTATTATAATTATATAATATAAATAAATAAGTTTAATAATAAATTAAAAATTATCGTATTTTAAATATCGTTAAATATAAAAAATTTAATATTTAAAATAATTATTAAAATATTTTTTAAAATTCGTTTATTTATAAAAAATATAATATTATATTAAAAATAATTAAAAACGATTTATATTAATATAATTTAATTCGTAAAAAATTTAAAAAATATTAAAGTTATAAATTTTAAAAATATAAAAATATATATATTTATTAATATTATTTAAAATTTTTTTTTAAAAAAAGCCGTTACGAATTTTAAACGATAAATTAATTTTATTATTATCGAAAAAGAAATTTTTTTTAATAATATTTAATATAAACTTTTAAATTAAATTTTAAAAATATTTTTTTTAAATTTTTAATTTAAATTTTAAAAAGATTTAAATTAAAGAAATTAATAATATAATATTAAATTTTAAATAATTTAATTTAAAAATAAATTTTAAATTTAAAAACGAAAAATAAAAATCGTAAATTTTTTTTATTATTATAATTACGTAAAAATTAAAATAATAAAATTAACGTTAATTAATTATTATATTTTTTTAAAATTTTTAAATAAAACGTTAAGTTTTTTAAAAGCGTTTAATAATATTATTAATATTTTTTTTAAAAATTAAAAAAATATATTAAAAACGATATATAAATAATTAAGTTTATAATAAACTTTAATATTAAATTAATTAATATATTTTATAATTCGAATAAAACTTTATTTTTAAACGATAAAATTATCGTATTAATAATATTTATAATTTAATTTTTAAAATTAATAATAATTTTATAATTAATAAAAAAATATATTATAATTTTATAAACGTTAATTTAATATTAAGTTTTACGAAAAGATTATATAAATTTAATAATTTTTATTTTAATAAATTAATATTTTTTTTTAATATTTAATAATATTTTAAAAATAAAAATTATAAAACGAATAATAATTTTTAAAAAAAAGCTTAATAAATTTTTTTTTTATTTTAAATTTTTAATAAAACTTTATTTATAATTTAATATATTATAACGTTAATATTATATTCGAATATATTAAAATTAATAAATAAATATTTATTAACGTTAAAATAATATAATATAATATATTTAATTAAAGCGTTTTTAATCGTTTAAAAAGAAAAATTTTCGTTATATATAAAAACGAACATTTTAATTTTAACGGTTTAATATTTACGTTAAGTTTTAAATTTATTTTTTAATATTTTTTTATTTTCGAATTTTTAAGTTTTTAATTATATTAATAAAAATGTTTTTCGTTATTTTAAAAATTTTAAAATAAAAATATATATAAAAATATTATATCGTATATATTTCGTTATATTAAAAAAAGTTTTTAAGTTTTTAAATAATTTTAAAAATTTAAAAATAACGATTACTTTAAGTTTTTTTTAATTATAAATAAATTAAATTTATTAATTATACGTTTTAAAACGATTATATTTAAAAATTTAATAAACGTTTTTTTAATATTAATATTAATGTTTTTTCGTTTAAAAATAAAAAAAACGTTATAAAAATTTTAAATATATTTATTTAAAATTTTAAATTTTATAATAATATCGTTATAATAATTATTTATATTTAAATATAATTAAAAAATATAATTTATTTATTTTTAAATATATATATTAAAATTTTTATAATTTATAATTAAATAATTAAAAATATATTAATTTTTATAAATTATAATCGTAAATATTTAAATTAAATTTAAATAAATTTTTTATTAATAATAAAAAATTAATATATTATATATTATAATAAATTATTTATTAATTAATTTAATAAATATATTTTTTTAAAATTTTATAAAATAAACGTTTTCGAAAATTATAATATTTAAAATTTTAATATTAATAATAAAATAATTTTTATAAATTTCGTTTAATATAATTTTTTAAATAACGAAAAGAAAAAAAAAATAAAATTAATTTAAATATTTTATAAATATAATTTTTAATTTTAAATTTATTAAATTATTTTTACGTAATAATTTTTTTAATAAAGCTTAATAAATAAAAACGATATTTTTTTAAAATATATTTTTTTTAATTATATATTATTTAAATTTTTATTTATTAATTTTTTAAAATATTAATAAATTTTTTATTTTCGAAAATATTTTTAAATTTATTAAAAACTTAATAAATTTAAATTAAAATTTTCGAATTATTAAAATCGTAAAAAATAATAACGTTAATATTATAAATAAATTAATTTTTTTTAAAAATAAATTTAAAAATAAATTTCGTTTTTTTAAAAACGACGTTATAAAAAAAAAATTTTAATATATATTTTAAAAAAGGTTTTTAAACGATTAATTTTTTAATATTTTTATTAATAATTTAAAACGTAAAAAATTTAAAATTAAATAATAATAAAAAACTTAAATTCGTTTAAATAAATACGTATAAAAAATATTAAAAATCGTTATATATTATAATATAAAATATAATTATATTTATTAAATAAATGTAAATTATAAATTTATTTTAAAATATAAATTTAAAAAAAAAATTTTATTCGTTATAAAATTATATATTATAATTAACGAAAAATATATAAAATTATTTAAAAACTAAAATAATAAATATAATAATAAAAACGTAAAAATTATATTTTTTTTTACGTATTTTTTAAATAATAAATATACGAATATTATTATAAAACGTAATAAAAGCGTATTTTAATAATAATATAATATTAATTCGTTTTAAATCGAAAATGTTTATTTTAAAAAGTATATTAATTTAAAAATTATTTATTAAAATAATTTTATAATGAAATAATATTATTATAAAATAATATTAAACGTTTTAATTTTTAAAATATATATTTATAATAACGTATTTTTAAAAAATATAAACGTTTAAATTAATATTTTTAACGATTAAAAAAGTTATTCGTTATTTAATTTTTTAAAAAAAATAATATTATTTTATTTAATTTTTATTTTTTAACGTTTAAAAATAATTAATATTATTATAAATATTTTTTTAATATAAAATATTTAAAAATATAATAATATAAAATTTAAAATATAATTATATTTTAAAATTAAATTTTATATTTATATTTAAACAATTATTAATAAAAAATTTTACGATTTTTAAACGAATAAAGTTTTCGACTTTAATTTTATTAAATAATAATTTTTTAATTAAAATTAAATAAAATTTAAAATTATATTTATAAATATATAATAATTAACGTATTAAAATAACGTTAATTTAATTAAAAAAACTTTAAAATAATAAATTAAGTTTTTAAAAAAATTATTAAACGAAAAAGTAAATATTTTTTTAATTAATTTACGTTTTTTTTTCGAAATTATAAATTTAAAAATTAAAAATTTCGTTAATAATAATTTTTATATAATTATTAAAAAAATAAACGATAAAAAAAATCGAATTTTATAATTAATTTAAAAATAAAAATAAAGTTTATTATTATTAAAAAAAAATAAATCGTAATTATAATAAACGATTTTCGTTTTAATTTATTAAACATTTTTAAAATAAATAACGTTAATAATCGTAAATAAATCGTTTATTTTTTTTATATAAAGTTTTAAATTAAAGTTAATTTTTCGTTTTTTTTATAAACTTGTTTAATTATTTTCGTTTAAATTAATGAAATTCTTTAATCGAAAATCGTTATCGTTAATGCTTTACGAAATAATTTTTTTTTAATTATTAAAATAAACGTATTAATTTTATTATTAAAATCTTTACGATATTTATTAATAAAATAAACGATTATTAAATTAATAAAATTTAAATTATTATTATTTTAAAAAAAAACGATTATTTTATTAATAATTATTTTATAAATAATTATATTAAAAATAATTTTATAATTAAATTTAAACGTTTTTTTAAAATATTTAAACATTACGTTAAAAAACTTAATTAAATAATAAATATCGATTTAAAATATAATATTATAAAGAAAAATAATTAATAAATTAAAAATATTAACGTAAGTTTTAATAATATAAATTATAATATTAACGATTAAAAATATTACGTTAATATTAAATATAATTTTAATATAAATAAAGATTTTATTAATTATTATAATATATAAAAATTAATTAAGTTATTAATTAATTAAATAAAAAATTAAAATTTTTTTTAATTTAATTAACGAAAATAAATTTTTAATTATTTATTTTATTAAAAAAAAATATTATAATAATTTTTTAATTAAACTTAATAAATTAACTTTAAATTTTATTATTAAAAATTTCGAAAATTTAAAAAAGTAAATTAAAAATAAAAGAAATTATAAAATTAAACGTTTAATAAAATTTATTAAATAAAAGCTTTTATTTTTTTATTATAATAAACATTTTAAAAAATAAAATATAAAAAATTTAAATTTTTTATAACTTTAAAATTTTTTTTTTTAAATTTATATTTTAATATTAAATTAATTTTATTTATATTTTTTTTCGATAAAGTTATTTATTTTAAAAAAGTTAATTTAATTATATATTAATATAAAATTATATTTTAAAAATAAAAATTTTAAACTTTATAAATATTTTAAATATTTTAAGTAATTTCGAAATATTTAAAACGATAAATAAAAATAAAAATATTAATATATATAATATACTTTTTAATTATTATAATATTATATTTTTTTAAGTTTTTTTATTTAAAATTAAAATAATTAATATTATTTAATTTTAATAATAAACGAAAAAATAAAACATTATTATTAATATTATCGTTATTATTATCGTTTTTTTATAATTATTAACGAATTATAATTATTATAATTATTATAACTTAATTAATAATTTAAATTAAAATATTTATTAATAAATTATTAATATTTTTAACGTTATTATTTATTTTTTAAAAAAATATAAATTATTAATTAAATAATAATAACGAAATTATTTTTTAAATTTCGTTATATATTTTATATAATAAAAATAAAATATTAAATTATAAAATTAAAAATATAATTTTATTAAACTTTATTAAAAAACGATAAAAATTTTAAAATAATAACGAAATACTTTTTAATTAAAAATTAAAAGTTATTAACGAAAAAAACTTTAAAAAAAAAAGTTATTAAGTAATTTAAATATAAATAAACGACGTTAATAAAATAAAAACGAATTTTTAAATAAATTTATTAAACGATACGTTAAAGATGTAATTTTAAAGTTAAAATTAAAAAGATTTCGTTTATAAAAATATAAAATTTAAAAATCTTTTTAAAATTTATTAAAAAAAATAAAAAAAATATTTATTAACGAATCGTTTTTAATAAATTAATTATTAAATTTTAAAAATAAAAAACGTAAAAATTAAAAAAATTTTAAAACGATTAAAAATAAAAATAATAATATTTTTAAATTAATAATTTAAAAATAAAAAAATACGTTAAAAAAATAATTTAAAAATTAAAAAAATATTAAAAATAAATAAAAAACTTTTTAAAATCGTAAAAAAACGTTTAAAAAAAATAAAAAAAGTATACGTTTAATATCATTTTAAATATAAGTAATATATAATATGTATTTTTTTTTTAAGTTTTTAAAAAATTACGAAAATTACGCTTAAATTTTATTTATTTAATAAAATAAAAAATTAAATTTTTAAAATTAAAAAAATTAAAAAATAAAGAAATAAATCTTATAAAGCGAAGGTTTTTTTTTAAAAGTAAAAAATAATAAAAATGTTTTTTAATAACGAATCGTTAAAGTTAATATAATAAAAGTTTAATATCGCTTAATATTTAAAAAATAAAAGCTTTTTAAATAAAAAAATAAAATAATTTAAAATTAAAAATTTTTAATAATGTTATAATATTCGTATAAAAATTTCGTATTTATTTAAAAATAAAGTTTTATTTAAAAATAAATTAACGTTTAAAAATAAAAACGAAAATAAAAATTTAATTATTAAATTTATTAATATTAATATTAAAATTATTAACGTTTATTTATCGTAAAAAATAAAAAATAAAATTAATATAACGTTAATTAATTATAAACTTTATATTTTTAATAATTAAAAAAAAAGAAAAAATCTTTAATTTAATAAAAAAAAAATATAATTAATAAAAAAAATAATTATTTTTAAATTAATTAAAAAAATATTATTAAAATATTAAAAAATAAAAATTTATTAATATATTATAATTATAATTATTAATTTTTAAATATATTTATGCTTTATTATATTATAAAATACTTTAATATATATAATGTTTACTTATAAATAAAGTATTACTTAATAACATTTATCGATTAATTCCCTTATAACGTCTTCATCACTGCCGAATGATATCCGAACCGCTATAATGCAAAATTATACACGCCGGCTTCGTTCTAATTATAAACAATTATGTATAAACAAACACATCGATATCCAGTTCTGCCTTTATGTAATACCAAGCGGGTGAAGAAGCTGAAAAGTCGTTACACCGTACAAGTGAGTCTGCCTCTTGCAAGTAAAATGTAGCTGGCATTGCGGCCCCTGCAAAGCCACCGAGCAAGCCAAGCAGCCAAGCAAGCCCATAAGTGAATCTTACATTACCTTACCAACATGAATTTATGCGTAATACCTACGCCTCTTGCTCCATGTATATGCTTAACCCTCGGATTTTAAATCAAGCCTCGTTAATCCTACTCGGGAACCTGTAGTGCCAGACTTACATTCTACCTATGGCTGAACCAATATGCTTTTATACGTACTACAAGCACTTTTAAAGAACCCGTTCAGAATTCCAAAACGGTAGGCTACAAACGCCACGGATCAGCACGACAAGTGAACTGGCCGTTGTTGTCATGAAATGGCGTAACAGCCTCATGTACATCGGTTAACGTGTCGGCAAGGAATTATGAAAAAAAGAAAAGAAAATGAATGAAAAACGATTTGAAGGGCATTAGAGGGGTGTTGGTTTCCATAACAATATAATACTTTCTCAGGGGAAGGAACATTTCATTTATGACCATCTCCTTAACGTTCCTTTCTTTTTCTTTTTTCTTTTCTTTTTTTTTTTCTTTTTTTCTTTTTTGGAAAGCAACCCAGGAGTAACTAAAATTCGAAAATACGCCCGAATTACTCTAGGTTGTGTAAATGAGGGTTTAATAGACGATCCCAAGTTCTTAAAAAGTACGAATAGAAAACTTGACTTCAGACGGAGTGTCTGCCTTGGTAAGGCATTCTCAGCTGCCGGACTAGTGAGACTTCTTTGTGCACAACACTCATTCAATCGCAGGCATCGATATTTAGATATCGAAACATCCTTATATGATGGCTATCGCTTGGAAGAGAAAGTGAAGGTCTTAGCTATGTTGGCCCTGTGTAAATAATTATATTATGTGCTTGTACTGCGTTACGAAGTAAGCGCATGACGATGTGAAGTGAAATGAATTATAGTCGTTAAGATCCTGGAATTGTGCCCTCGGTCTCCGTATACGATGAGGGATAAGCGAGATAGTGTAGGTTTGAAGAACACTCCCGTAGAGTATATAGCGCAGGAAGTAAGTAAAGATAATTCAATAAATACTCTTTACATGTATATCTACGAGCATCAGGCTGTCCCCTTAACGCCCTCGTTTCCATGCAAAGTAACCGAAAATACCTACCATATCCGAAAATACCCATTGATCAGTCAGTCCCTTACTCTTTCAAACCACACCAACGGCACACCCTCGCCCTCCTGTCTAGCATCGATACCGACATGCGAAACCCCACCACCGGCATCGATCTTGAATTGGACTGGCGAGCACTGGAGCACCACGTCTTCCCCAAACTCTTCGATGGACACGCGGCCGAGCCAGAACTCGCCCGACATGTGCTCGAGGTTCACAACACCGCTTAGTAGCCCGAAACGCGTTCCTAGTCGAATGCGAAGTTGGCATTGCGCATCGTCTTCGTCTTCGTCTTCGTCACAGTCGCGAACAATGGTTGCGTTCCCGTAGCCGGCTTCGCGGTACTCACCGGCATAGTCCGCGAGGGGGAGGGTTGGATGAAGAGGGGGATCGGGTAGAGATGGGTAGAGGCGCTCTGCGCATGTTGCGATGTATTTCTCGTTGGCTTGCTGTTCGGCTTCATATCTATGAGCGAGGGTTGTTAACAATAACGTTGGGCGGGACTAAGCCTCTGTCCATATAAGAAGGGAGACAGGGAGTGGAAGAAGGGGGCAACATGCCGTGCATTGAAATCAAACCTATCAGCCTCCGGAACCTCGAACAGATCATACAGGATCTTGTAAGCCACCGTTTGTTGGGATTGTGGGTCCGAATTCTGGAACACCACGACCCCGAACTGTTTCGAGGGCACCATGATCATGATCGATACGAACGTCCCGGTCTGTCCCGTATGCGTATAGGTTTCCTCACCCTCGAAGACACCGTGCTGCCAGCCGAAAGCGTAGCTCACATACCCGACAAAGGGCGCGCTCTTGCCTATTACGGTCCTCGGCCTCTTCAGCTCCCGATGGCCGGCTTTAGAAATAGGGCCAGCCTCCGCCATCATCGTGCGTAGGTACTTCGCGTAGTCGAGCACAGTCGAGATGGTAGATCCAGCTCCCTCGACATCCGAGCGAACTGCGTGTGGCAGCGCGACATGCCGCCCCGTAGCGTTGTGGTAATAATACTCGTCGGCGAGAAGCAAGCCGCTAGCCTCGGCGTCGCGCAACCCGAGGAACGTCTCGTCCATACCCATCGGACCCCAGAGGTGGGTATGGAAGAAGTCACCGAGCCACGAGCCTCCCGTCAGTGTCTCTATCAGGTAGCCCGCGACGCCGTACATCTTGTTGCAGTACTGGTAGATGGCGCGGGGCTCAGCGGACATAGGCAGGTTGCGCAGATTGCGGACGCTGTCCCGGTTCGAGTCCGTCACGGCGACGTCGTGCCGCGGGTAGCCCGTCCGGTGGCTCAGCGCGTCCTCGATGGTGACGTGGGCCGTCGCCCACTCGTCGCTCAGGACGAAGTCCTCGCGGAGCAGGCGCGAGATCGGCGTCGTCCACGTGATGTCGGAGTAGGACGTCGAGTTGTCCATGAGAAGCGATAGAGCGGCTGCTGTGAAGGACTTGGTGGTGCTCCCGGTGTAGAAGAGCGTGTGAGGCGTCACGGGAGTGTCCGGTAGGATGGCGTGTCCGAAACCCTGATTACATAGTTACATCTCAGGCACTCAACTCATATACTCAACTGAAGAAAATAAAAATAAAAGTTTCGTTGTTTCTATTTAGGGACACATGCAGTCATACATACTTTTGACCAGGTTTGGTTCCCATTGATGACTGCGACGGCCATTCCCGGAACGTGCCATTCTTTCATGACAGCGCCGACATAGTCCTCCAAGTCCGGTGCCACCACCCCCTCAGGGGCTAAATCGACATTATATTCGGCGGCTACCAGGGGTTTAGAGGTGAGCCTCTGTTGCTCGCCAGCGAAAGTTGCTATAGCCCCGAGTACAATGCTTTGCAATAGCCGAGTTTTGTGTAACCCCATGTTCTTTGGTTGATCATGCGAGGGGTCGATGGAGCATGTAAGAATCTAGGGCTCGGTACCTGGACCTGCATAAATACAGATAATGGGTGGTGGTTCAAAAACGTCCCATAAACGCCACCGGAACTATATGACAGAGCCTTACTATGTCGCCTGTGCAATTGTGCAATTGTGCGACGTTGATATCATGCTCTACATACTTACCTACCCCTCAACCAAGTAATTAGACGCCGATATGTTTTTAGGACTTCATGAGCTGAAAATTCCAACGTGCATATTTGACATCATGGATATCATAGACGATACTTAGTATCCCTCTTCTTCCTTGAGACACCGTTACCGAATGAATGGATACGCGCGGTGCTTGCTTCGTACATGAATGCCTACTTAGGTTAAGTTCACATTTTGAACCAGGGTCTCACTCCTTCATATGCACGATCTAACTACGTATATACATATTACATGGGTATTCTAAGCAGGACCAGGTAGTAGAAGCTTAGATTTTCTCTCTATTTATGCACGATAATCGGTTTGTTGCTTCTTCGTAAATATTATTATGCACAGCAGCAACATCGACGAATCAAACGCACAGAACTTTCAGTCCGAACATGGTCCACACCCGAAGATTTGGTCGGCCGACAACTAAACACCGATCGGAGGGTGGGCATCTGGGCATCTACATAGTTATGTATATATCTACTTAAATATCTGGCATATTCCGTGGCCATACAGTTGAAGTATGTAATGCTGCTGCTGATGATCACGGCGATGATGGAGAATGTTACAGATCATCTCCCGATAGATTTGAAATACCAAATATGATCAACACGCAGGCCAAAGGATATTGTGGTGTTTATGATGACCTTAACTCCGGGAGTTCGAGCCTTAAGTAGGTACAAAAAACTACAACGGGAACGGGCGGTGGTTTAAGTAGCGATATCTCGGAACGGGATCCCGCCGAGAGATCTCGGACGGTGCATAAGTCAAGGTATGCAGGGTTATGCAAGGTTATGCATACCACTTTGCGATTAGCGCCTACTTGTTCACCAGGGTAACGGTTTTTATACCCTCTTACCTCAAGTACCTACATATTACCAGGTCGGTCGTAAGACAGACATGGGTAAAATTTATACATACTTAAGTACCTACATATGATGCATGCAGGGTGATTCACACGTCAGATTATAAATGTAGAATTTCCTCCATATAAAAAGTGCGAGCGTCACCCCTCTCAATATGGCCCTGCTTTGCTTGGTTCTCTAGCTAAGACGAAACCAGACGCCCGAGAGAGGTTGAAATTTTAGGAGGAAAGTGCCGATATTTCGAAGACAAAAACACCGGCAACAGTTCAATGCCGAAGCCGAGACTACCCCAACATTTTCGGACATATCCTTGAAATCACGGAGATTCCGTGCTCGATTCTTGCTCACCTTTCCCATCTTTCTCCAAGCTAAAATTGTCTTGCCTTCAGTAACTTGTAAGCAAGCAAGGAAGCAAGACTAGGAATCGAATGATACTTCTTAAAAAAATAAACAAAACGTCTTTGTCTCGGACTTACATGAAAATCTTCAACTTTTCATCCCTTGGAGCCCAGGAACGGCAAATCCCGACGGCGCATCAAATAAATTCATAAGCTGGGGGGTTCTTATTGGTGCTTACAGGGAAAATAAGCATCAGATTTCAGCGACAGGTCAGCACCTATTTATTAAAGAAATCAGATACCGCCATTTAATAGGCGAAAGTTGAGCATATGTATATATATATACATTTGTTTATATTCGCAAACCCAGCGAAAAAGAACAGCCCAATTTCAGAAGTGACCAAAAAACATAAAAGCTAACAATGAAGCCAGACCGAGGGGGGTATCCCGCCTGCTCATCACGAACGCAACCGCAGTAATCACTCAGTCTATAAATAACGACCCAGAGGACAACAAAAAGAACCATGGCGTCTAACGCGGCTTCCACAGCCGGGACGGCAGACCACAATGGCAACGGCGGTGGTGGCGACAGCAGCAGCAGCGACAACGACGCGACGGCGCAACTCGAGCGCAAGATCAGCCAGGCGGTAGACGAGGGCCACGACGCCGACATCCCGTCGAACGCCGGGTACGTGCTGGACGAGAGGGGCGAGCGGCGGAGGCGGCAGTCCATCGCGTCGCGGCGCAAGAGCGCCAAGAAGAGGAGATCGTCGACCGACTTGGAGAAGGGGGAGAAACGCCGGACTACCAGCACCAGGGGTAGGGAGGGGCCCCGAGAGGAGGGAGAGAAGGACGGAGACGAAGAGGCGGAAGACCAGAGCAGCGGTACCGAGGATGACGCGAATGCCGTCTGGTGGGACGGCCCTGATGATCCCGCCAACCCCTATAACTGGCCCGGCTGGAAGAAGGGTCTTAACATCGGGTTTGTTAGCGCTATGACTTTTGTCTCACCGCTGGCTTCGTGTAAGTGACTTGGCCTTTTTTCCTGTCCCACCTCCCCTTTCCCCACCTCACCTACTCACCCCGCCGCTTTACACCCCCTTTTCCCCCTTACTTCAAGCACTGCGCTAATCGTGATTACCACACGCAGCTATCTTCGCCCCGGGGGTGCCGCAAGTGATGGCCGAGTTCGGGTCCGACTCGCTCACCCTAGCATCCTTCGTAGTCTCGGTGTACGTGCTGGGGTTCGCCGCGGGGCCCCTGCTCCTCGCGCCGCTCTCCGAGATCTACGGGCGCGTGCCCATCTACCACATCGGCAACGTCGGGTTCGTGGCGTTCAACATCGGGTGCGCGCTGGCGCCGTCGCTGAACGGGCTCATCGTGTTCCGGTTCTTCTGCGGCGTGTTCGGGTCGGCGCCCCTGACCAACGGCGGCGGCACCATCGCCGACATGGTCGAGCAGTCGAAGCGGGGCGCCGCCATGGCCGGCTTCACCATCGGGCCCCTGCTGGGCCCCATCATCGGGCCCGTGGCCGGCGGCTTCCTCGCCGACGCCGAGGGCTGGCGCTGGACCTTCTGGCTGCTGGTCATCGCGGGCGGGGTGCTCGCCGTCAGCATGGCGCTCTTCATGCGCGAGAGCTACGCGCCGGTGCTCGTAAGTAACTAAAACAAGCCAATATCTTCTTTTTTTTTTCTTTCTCGTTCTGTTATGGAACCTTCTACGAGATATGCCGAAAAATTCAACACTAACTTGTTGTTTTTTTTGCCACAAAAAGCTGGAGCGCAAGACGGCGCGGCTGCGCAAGGAGACGGGCAACGAGCTGCTGCACTCGCGCCTCGACGTCGGCCTCTCCCCGGGGGACTACTTCCGGCGCGGCATCGTCCGGCCCATCAAGATGTTCGTCTACTCGCCCATCGTCCCCATCATGGCCTTCTACATGTCCATCGTCTACGCCTACCTGTACCTGCTCTTCACCACCTTCACCGACGTCTTCGAGCGCACCTACGGCTTCACCACCAGCACCGTGGGCCTGTCGTACCTCGGCCTCGGCGTCGGGAGCTTCGTCGGTCTCATCATCTTCAGCTTGACGTCCGACAGGTACGTCAGGAGCAAGGCGGCCGCCGACGAGAAGGCCGGCATCAAGGCCGCCGGTATGAAGCCCGAGCACCGCCTTCTCCACCTTCCCCTTGGCGCTATCCTGCTGCCGGTGGGTCTCTTTATATATGGCTGGACCGCTGAGTATAAGATCCATTGGATCGTGCCCATTATTGGCACGGGTATCGTCGGTATTGGTAATCTAATGGTCTTTATGGGCGTCCAGCTTTACCTCGTGGATGCTTTCACGTAAGTGTTTTTCATTTTTTATTTCTTCTTCATCTTTCATATCGAGACCCACGAATATTTGCTTAGACAAGCCTGACTAACAATCATCATTAGGATCTATGCCGCCTCCGCGTTAGCTACCAACACCGTCGTCAGATCCATATTCGGTGCCGTTTTGCCGCTGGCAGGCTTGCCCATGTACCGGGCACTCGGCCTCGGGTGGGGTAACTCGTTGCTGGGGTTCATCGCCATTGCGCTCCTACCGGTGGCGTTCCTGCTCATGAAGTATGGCGAGTACCTGAGAAAGAGGTTCGAGATCAAGGATCTCTAAAAGGCGGTATATACGTAATTGTTTTCTTTTTTCATTTATTAAAAATTTTCTATCCTCTAGCATAGATCGCATCGCATAGCGTAAGATGGGACGATCATTAGAATGCGTTATAATGACTGTTTGTTATGGATATATATATATATATATATAGCATAAAAAGAGGAAGAAGATAGTACATTGTGTTCGATGGCGGGCAAACGGACCTTCCTTCGAGATGTCCCTACTCTATGATACCCAATATGGCGGTTGCTACATGCATGTAAGATGTGTACATAATTCGGGATACATGGTGGATGGAATAAATCCTTTGTATTGATTAGAGATTCCCCCATCTACACAAAATATTACTCTACCTCCTACGAGTTGTTATCGTTTTGTGAATAAGATTAGTGTGATAGCTCGTGGGCGACTGGTGGTGCTTGGAATCGTAGCGAGGTGAATTGGCGGTAGGTAGTTCTTATTTGTGAAGAGTTTTTCGAAGGCAATGATAATACAGCAACATCGCTACCAGCAACGCATAGAATACCCTAATAGATAATTAGCTCTTATCCTTTCATGTAGGATTAAGATGTTGCAAAAGGATATCTTACTATATTAAGTCAGCGGAACGTTACTCACGTATATAGTTATGTCAGGGAATTGGCTGAGTGACACGGCAATATGTGAAACCCCAGATAAATGGGGAAAGAATTCAAGTCAGCTTAATGGTTTCGATAAATTAGATTGAACTTGCAGGATTTTAGTAATGTAAGAGGTTTTCGTTTTCGCAGGCCATCCTTTACCTTTATTACTAAGCTGGAGCTTTGAGTGATTTATATCTAAGACCATCTTGTTGGAGCATGCTTCTAATCACAGCAGCTGTGTCGATAAAGCGTTCAACCACGGTGAGTGCAGTGAAATATGTACTCTCACAATGTATAAGTTTGACCCATCTTCAAGAAATTTAAAACCCCAAAAATAGAATCAAAGGCACCCACTCTCTATATAATGACATGATTGGTACTATCAATAAGTCGTTGGTGATGACCACTGTTCACAGGTCTACTCTGTTTATATAGTCATAGTAAGATATTATAGAAAATGTGAGAATACTTGTTACAAGCCTCAATGCGTCAAGTTGGTATGGCAAGATTGTTTCCCTGATAATTCGCGATGCCCTCCTACTATGAGAGTCCGAGGCACCTCTCATCGATCTTCCACCAATCAGCCAAGCTCAAGAAGAGAGGCATCCACACCCATCTTTACTACTAGCATGCCCGCTCTTTGGCTTGATGCGATCTTCTGATCCTACTTAAATGATAAGTAGGGCAGTGAAGGAGACAGAATACAATTTATATTATGGAACAAAGCTACATTATAGACGTATTCTAGATTATTGTGGCTAAGCGAGGGCGCCATTTTCACAATGAAATCTTTTATAAGTTAAAGCAGGCTCATATCGATTTGACTCCCTTCTAGATCTATTAGTCAATAGAAGACGAGCATTGTTCGAATATAGAAATTCCACTCTCGATTTGAGGTTCCCTGCGACCTTGGAAATAACAAAACACGTAACAGGTTTGAGCTATGTTGCGATGTGCTTGGCAATGCTGTTAACTACTTGTAGCTGAGGAGCATTTATTGTAAAGATGTTCTTCAAAAGAGCATGATTCATGATGTCAATTTACCGGTCATTGAATGCCAAGACGCAAGAAGTACGCCAAGGACACGTTCTATGTCGATTAAATATAAATCTTGATAGTACCTGAAGAGATTCCGATAAGGAGTAGTTGCGGGAAGCAATCGCTATCAACGGGGGAGCTCCCAAAACGGAAGGTAAACGGCATATCCGTTGCATTGGCAGAGGGGCCTACCCGAAGTGCAGCAGCTGGCCGGAATTGTCCAGTACCTAACTATGCGGTACGACGTCGTTCAATTCGTCGACTAATTGAGGTGGAAAGCGCCCAGAACGCCCAGCACCAAGTTTGCAAGGTTGCGCCAGCGCAACTCCCGGTTTGGGAACAAACAGCCGGTAGTGCAGTACGTTGCAACACGAGCAGGAGTAAACATATAAAGAGAGAAGAACCGGCCCTCGCCACTCCGCTTTGGTCTTCCATGAGAATGGTTCGACTCCCTCCCCCTCTCTCTGTCCATTGTCATAATTACATCGCTGCATTGCATACTTAGGCATCCATCCGTCGCTATGAAGTCTTGGTCGGTCAGTGGGCTCGTAGCCCTTGCATCATTGTCTAGAGCTTGCCTTCTCCCCGAGGAACGCGAAAATGACGGTGTGAGGCGCGTGGTTCGTCGCCAGGCAAATAACGGGATACCGATTGGCACTGGCGATCGATTCGACGGCGGCGCGACAGCACCGCGGGGATTGGGAACACAGGATACCAGCTTCCAGACGCTTCTGAACGTGGAGGAGATCACGAGCGCTCTCCAGGGCCTCGTGACCGAGTATGGGATCCAGACCTTCGAGACTCCCTACACGACCTACGAGGGCGCCAGCATCCTCGGCGCCCAGGTCGGAGGCAGCGGGGGGAACTGCACCGACGCGTACCGCGTCTTCTTCAACGGGGCCATCCACGCCCGGGAGCGCGGCTCGTCGGACAACATCCTGTACTTCATCTCGGACTTGCTTTACGCTGACAAGAACAACGTCGGCCTGACGTGGGGGTCTCAGTCCTACACGAGCGAGCAGGTCAAGACGGCGCTGTCGGCTGGCATCGTCTTCATTCCCCTGAGCAACCCTGACGGCGTGGCCTACGATCAGTCGACCAACAGCTGCTGGCGCAAGAACCGCAACCCTGCCTCGGGTACCGGTTCTTCTGCTGGTATCGATCTAAACCGTAACTTCGACTTCCTGTGGGATTTCACCACGGCCTTCGCGTCGAGCGTACAGTCCAGCGTCGGGTCGACTAGGCCCAGCTCGGAGACCTTCCACGGAACCGAACCGTTCTCTGAGCCTGAAACCAAGAGCGTCAAGTGGATTGTGAGTACCTATCTTCAGCCACTGTTAACTCAGGGTTGTCACTATTGTTTATTGGGTGAAGGAGGACCGCTGACTTTCGCCCCTCAATAGATGGACACATACTCCAAAGTCCGGTGGTTCATCGACCTGCACTCTTACGCCGGCGATGTTCTCTATAGCTGGGGCAGCGACGAGAACCAGTCCGAATATCCCACGATGAACTTCTTGAACTCGTCGTTCGATAGTGTGCGCGGTATTCTGACGGACACCCCCGGCTCGGGTCGCGGCTACGGCGAGTACACGCCCAAGGAAGAGTCGTAAGTACTTAAAGGGGCTTTTCTCGGGGGCATTCCTCATTAGAACAACCCCCAGTTGTCACCAAAATATTCATGAGGAAGAAATGGCTAACTCTAGATGTTACAGTGACGCTAATATCGGTGCCGCCGAGCGCATGGGCGATGCGATGAACGCTGGAGGCGGCCGCGCCTACACGGTCATGCAGGCCGCGGCCCTGTATCCCACGTCCGGAGCTAGCGACGACTACGCCTACTCCCGCCACTTCGCCGACCCGAGTCTCAACCTCATCCATGGGTACACGGTCGAGTTCGGCTTTGGCAACAATGCCGCCTCGTGCCCCTTTTACCCTTCGGTCTCTCAGTACAACACCAACATCAAGGCGACCAACGCGGGTTTCATGGAGTTCTTGTTGGCTGCGGTTGAGTACGGGCTTGGAGATGATACGACATGCTGATGATAAATGGTGGGTGGTGATAGGAGTGGGGGAGTGGACGAACCCCTGTGAATTAGTGACGAGGCTTATGAATATACTTACTGCTGAGTCCTACTTCCGTGCTGTAGATACTAGCCTGCGTCGCCCGTGCCCCGATTTGATAAAAATACAATAGGAATTGAATAACAATGAATTACTCTAATCCGGGCCAACTCAGAACATAGTAATCCGTACATTACACAATAGCCAAGACAGCCAACTCAGATACAAATAGAACTTTCTAAGGTACGGTAGGACATACTATACTGAGTAAAAGGAAATAATCATATTGCAAATGCGTTCCAGTGGAGTCAGGTTCATCCCATCACTTCCATTCCAATGGTGTTGATCTAAAAGAATATATCATTTATTTGGCTTTTCCACTCAGGGTGAAGCAGCCTGGGGAACCAGCCACTCCTTGTCCTCGCCCTGGCCCTCCAACCATGGCAAGCAAGCCTCATACAGAGCCTCAAACTCACCAGTTCCCAAACCCAAGAACCTCGCAAAGAGCTCCTTATCATAGCGCTCAATAAACGCCAGGTGGCAAGCCAACAGCAAATCGGCAAAACCAGGCCTCTCGCCCTCGAAGAACGGACCCTTCTTCCCCTCCCTCCCCCTCAGCATCCTAACCAGCGGCGCAGACTCGGTCTCGGCCACCTTCCACAGCGCACCCACGCTCTCCTGATCGGTCGGCCGCACCTCGGACAGCGGCTTGCCCAGGGCCTTGGACCGGGTCTCGCGGAAGTACGCCCGGCCCCGCGGGTCCAGGTGGTCGGCCACGCGCGGGACGACGAAGGGTCGGTATGCGGGCGCCAGGAGGCCCGCGAGCCGGTCCACGGCCACCGCCAGCGCGTAGCTGGCGTCGCCGGACGGGAACAGCGGCGGCGGGGAGGGGAACGTCTCGTCGAGGTGCAGCGCGATCGGGAACGAGTCCATCATCGCCCCGTTGGGGTTCGTCGTCACCGACGCCTTGTGGACGATGGCCGGGAGCGTGTATTTCCGGCCCTGCGGGTTGGGCGGCAGACCGAGCCCCGTGACGAGGGGCTCGATGTCCGGGTACGAAATCCAGCTCTGCGTGTAGGGGATCCCCTTGAAGTTGAGCACGGCTCGGATCCGGAGCGTGTTGGCGGACCATGATTTGGAGGCGCCTGGGATGCGTAAGTAAGTAAGTAAGTATTGCGTTAGTTCGGGGGTTGTATGCTCGATAGGTGGTTAGTTAATTAAGGAAATTACGGTGCGGGGCAGCTTGCGGACCTGGGAGATCGGAGAATATGTCGAAGAAGTGGACGGGTTCGGAGTCGGCCATTGTGGATAATGTTGGATCTTCTCTTCTTGAAAAATGGGATATCGAAGATGCTCGAGAGGTGTGTGTCTATTGACGGGATAAAAGCTTGGCTCTGGTCGATCGCCGGCTTCTCTTTTTATAAGAGCGGGGTGAGACTGCCGGTTGGAATGTCTGGGCATGCCGGAATATCCGAGCTGACATCATGAGATTACGGATTCAGGGGGGTGGGGGACGGGCTATAGTTACTGGAATTGAACCCATCAATGAATATGTAGCGAAAAGAGGGGTTGATGTACTGTAAGTAACCCCCACATGTTTACCGACTCGTATGTTTCGCTTCTTCTATTAAGCGATATCCATTCTTCAACAAGCTCTCGGTTGACTACTCGCTACCTCACTGCTATGTTATTCAATAAATTCACCTTTGTAAGGTCACAGATATTGGAGGCAGGCCAATCGTTTCGATTGTAATATGAATAAGTCATTAGCTTAACACTCTCTTGAATAGCCTATCGTAGCAATGTGGACCAATCTCTGGTGCAAATTGATCCATTCTAGAGAGCTGGGAGGTCCACCAAGGTTTCAAAATATTCGACTTTGCTCTCCCTCGCTTTAAGACTGGCTTTGAAAGATTTCCATATGATCAAAGAGTAGGCTAATCAAGTTATGCCTCGTAGGATAACTTGATGGCACAATAAGGACAGTCCAGCTCCAGAGCACATCATGTGTGCTTACGCACCCACTCATCTTGTACAAGTTCTTTAGCGGTAGCACGCTTATCCTGTTCCCATTGTAGCATCTTCCACAATAAACGCAGGAAGCATGCCTTGTCCTCTCCCTCAAGAGTAGTTTCTCTTTCCTCGAGCGGTGTCTTGGTCTGTAGTGGAACCCCTTCACAGAAATCCCCTGAAGGACATTAGAAACGTGTTGAGTAAGGGTGCCATGTTACCCTAAGTAATATCGGGATATTAGTCTCACCTTTATCTGAGAAGAATCTGTGGGTTGATTTCCCTCGAGCGAGAAGGCTTGGTGGCGGGGGTCCAAGAAGAGCTGTTATTTCCGCCAGGTGTGCTCGACTCCTATATGTCTTATGTTCTGGGTCGTAGCCGGTGAATAGATGCCCGCCTTCGAAGATATCCCAAATCTGTGGTTTGAGATATAAGCATGTTGCGTCTAGTACTAGCTAGTAGATTCACTGCCTTACCATGCACCCTACATTCCAGATGTCAACGCTATACGTCCATGGGGCTTCCAAGATGACTTCCGGCGCTCGGTAGAAACCAGGTTGGATGTCCTCAGAATGCTCCATATTACCGGGCACGGCAGAACCGAAGTCGCTGAAAACCGAATCATCTTCGATGCCTAGCATAATATTGTCCGCTTTGATGTCTACATATGAGGTGTGATAAGCGAGTGAGTGGTTAGGATAGAATGGATGGAGCACATACCCGTATGTATGATTTGGCATTCCGTGTGCAGAAAGTCCAAGGCCAAGAAGAGGCGCTGGAGCACGAATGCGAGAACGGGTGTCGGTAGCCTCTGGACTGGGTTGCGATGAAGGAAAGTCGACACACTCTCCCACAGTGGGGGATGTACGAGGCACCGGTGTTGGCCCTCAGGGCCATCGACATCGAAAGAGTCAAGTACTGACCTGATAGCACTGCGACCTGGATGGTTCTGTGAACCCATCTCTATACACTTATACATATTTATCTCGTCATTCAGCTGCTTCCCCATAGACGCAGAGTTAATGAAGAGTTTAAGAGTAACGTGACAACGGCGCCTATAATCGTTGATTAAGTGGGTAAATTCCAATTTCTGTAGGAGTCTCACCTTAGGTCCCGGGCAAGCCATACAGTCGAGCTAACTCCAAACCCTAGCTTTCCTACAACTTGATATTGGTCCTGAAATGCATCCCCTATCCGAGCAGGATAGTATTGAGACGCAATGTAGTCTGGAATAGTCTCCTCTTCAATCTTCTGATTTGTAGGTATGCGAGCGAAGTTCGGGTTGGAAAACTTGAGCGGCTTCCATTTCCGACCGAGCTGAGGCAAATGCCGTAGAAATGACAACATAGTGGAAGGAGAAAGAACCCAAAGGATCTCATACGATGAATCGTTAATTATAGGACCCTCAAGCCGATGCGTACTAACCCCAATACCTAGGGTTGAAAAACTTGAGTAAATAAGAGGTAAGATAGGAAGTGTAGTAGAGGTCAAATTTGGCCGTTAACATTAAGCCTTGCGCACGGCTTTCTACATTTCTCATATATATATCATATATACGTGCATACCTTAGATCAGATATATATCCGAAGTTTACTGCGAAGCGGTTGCACTAGGTTATTCATATATAAATTAGTGTAACTGCAATCTTCGAACTCAGTACGCCTACTCCAACCATATGAGTAATTTCAAGAAGGGTCTTTCATTGCCCTCGGCTAATTCAAATTGAATGAGGGGGCATAAGATATCGCGTTTACCTTTACACGGGACACTTTCCATGAAGTAATAACTAAGGTTTAAAACAATTTAATAATATTAACGTATTAATTAATATATATTAATTAATATGTTATTTTAATTAATTAATATTAACTTTTCGAATATTAATATTAATTAATTAATAAAGTTATATTAATATTAATTTCGTTAATATATTAATATTATATAAATCGTTTAATAAATTTAAATTATAATTAATTAAAAATTTAATAAAATAAATTTATTTTTATATAATTTAACTTTTTAAATCGAAAATTTATTTATATAAATATTATTTCGTAAAATAAATTTATAAAATAAATAAATTTAATTAAAATATTAAAAATTAAATTTATAATATTTATATAAAATATTTAATAAAATAATAAAATAATAATTTAAAGTTATTAAATTAAACGAAGAAATACGTTATTATTTCGACGTTTATAATTAAAATAATACTTATATAATTAAATGTTTTTAATTTAAATTTTTAATAATATATATTACGAAAACGTTAAATATAAAAAAAAATTTAAATTTTATTAATTATATAAAATTTTAAATTAAAAAAAATAATAATAAATAAAAACGCGCGATAAATATAATTATAAAAGTAATTATTTAATAAAATTATATATTAATTAATTCTTATTATATTTATTATAATAATCGCGTTTTATTATAATTTTTATTAATAAATTTTTTATTAAATATATATATATATTATAATAATATATTAAGTTTTTTAAAATTAATAATATAACTTTTAACTTTTTATAATTTATATAAAAATAATAATAATTTTAAAATAATAAATTTATATAAATAATTTATATATATAATATTTATTTTAATATATAATTTATTAATAAATATATATATTAATTATATTAATAATATTAATTAATATATTTTTTTAATTTATTAATATAAAATAATAACGTATTAATATTAATTAAATTAAATTATTTTAAACCTTAATAATAATAATCGTATATTTACGAATATTTATTTATATTCGATATAATTAACTTCGTATTTGTATTCTTCATTAAGAGCGTGTAGTAATTTTCTATGGGTTTGAAACTGGATCTTCACGTGATGCGATGCTGCGCCTCATGCTAGCCATACAACTCACTGAAATATCCATCGTGGCTCAACAACATTGGTAATTTTGAAAGGAACACTGCCATATTCGATTGAATCACTGCCTTCACCTTTCTTCTAGAAAAGGCACAGTATTTAGTGGAAGAGGTAGCAAATATTGTCAATATTACCGGCCCCAATCCTATTAGCCTTTGCGAAGATAGAACGATGAGCTACCATCACGAAGTCGAGTTAAAGGTCCGACACCATATTTCCCTTTTATTCCAGCTAATGTGTCCCAGGCTCCGATTGAGCCAGTGCCGTATGATCCTTCCAAAAATCCAGCAGATCCAGCAAACCCAGCGTTCATGCTGCTAAACAACCCTCCCCCGGCCTATGATAGTATGATGTCGCGTCGCTCTGATTCAGAAAGAACAAGAGCTCACCCAGGGCCAGTGACACAGATAATTGGGTACACATTGGTATTTTTTTGCTGTTTCTTTCCTTGGCTTCATTCTCTTCCAAAAGTTCAACAGTTTTCCATTTCCTTGGCATGGGCAAATCTACTATGGACCTAACTCAGTCTGATAAGCAATCTGTTTGTCATCCACCTATTGAAGGTGGCTTCTTTTATAACTCCTTTGAATACAGGTATGATGTTATAGGGTTTGTTCATGTACAGAATTCTGCTTTTAATAACCAACTTGGGAAATGTGGGTTGGGAGCGGGAAGTAAAGGCTTGTGTTGTTCTTGTAGCACCGCCTCATCGTGGAACACCTATCTCCTTCAAAACGCCTAGATACTAATCAATATGGGTGTTTGATAAATCGAGAAGAAACTCAAAGAAAGTATAGAAGATCCCTACCGATAGAAGCATCATTTTCAATGAAAATAGTTTTGAATAACTGTTGCTTATGGCCTTGCAATATCTCTGCCACCAAGCCATACGAAAGCCCAACTGACCAATATCATGATCTTCCTCCTCCAACTCCTCGTCCAGCCCAGACTTCCGGACCTCCACGCCAACCAAGCGCTTACACCCGTCCAGTCCTGGCGCCCGCCAATAATGCCATCATGACGGCCTAAGTAGGCAAGCAGTGCTCTCTGTTTATACTCAAACGGGCGCACAGCTGCCTTGTCTGAATTCAGAACACCTGTAAGGTACTCGCTCTTCTGCATCGCCACTTCAGCAAGCGCCGGTAGGGAATCACCTTCGACATCCGCCGCATCCCCCAAGGCATACGCATCCATGATGGGACTTCCATCGGGCCTAAGCACGCGGAGCATCTTATCGGTAAGAATGCGCGGGAGCCCCTTCTCGGGTTTCTTCACATCTAAGACCTCAACAAGCGAGCTGGCCTTGTTCCCCGTAGCCCAGATGAGCAATCCAAAGGGCAACCTCCCATCCTCCTTCGTAATAATGTCGCCCGCCTCAACACGCTCAATATGCGAGGAGGTCTTGAGCTCGACGTCCTTCCCTTGCAGGGACTGCGTCGCATATTCACTCAACCTCGAATCGAACGTCGACAAGATCTGCGGCGCGACATCGTGAATCGTGATACCGAGCTTGCCGTCCAGGTGCGGGCACAGGAATCGCATCTCCTGGAACCAGAGGTCCCAGAGCTCGGCTGCCGCCTCGATCCCCACGGCCCCGCCCCCCACGATGCGCACGCTGAGGATCTCGCGCTGCCGGTCCTCCGAGACTCCGGGAAGAGAGGCCGCGTCTATCATCTCGAGGATGCGCTGCTGGATCAGGCGCGCGTCGTTCGTCGTTCGCAGGAAGAGCGCGTGTTCTTTTGCTCCGGGCGTCCCGAAGTCTTGGATGGCGCAGCCGGGCGCGATGCAGATCTTGTCGTATTTCACCTCGAAGGTGGTAGGGCTGCTGCTGCTGCTGCTGCTGCTGTCGTTCTCGTCGCCGTCGCCGCCGCCAATGTGAGCATCTGCCTTGCACCGGATCACGCGCTTCTCGAAATCGATGTCCTCCGCGATCGCCTTGTAGTACCTGACCTCATGTCTCCTCTTTCGCCGGACCGGCTCCTCGGCCAGCCGGAAGTTGAAGAGCCCGCATGCGGCGCTGGCGAGTAGCGGCGTGTACTGGATTGTCCGGATGGGCGAGATCACGACGATGTCGTATTTGGCGAGTGATACTTTCTGGGATAGCGTGAATCCGCCCCATCCGGAGCCGATGATGGCAAGACATGGTTTTGTTGACATGTTTGGAGGCTCTTCGCGCGTCGTGTCTGTTTGGACCTTTGAAACCCCTCTTGTGCATCTGGTGACGACAAGCAGCACCTTTTATTCATGTTGAATGATAACTACCTACTGGCTAGCGCTGCATATTCCGTACACCTGACAGCGGCATTTCTACACGCGACACCTTGAATGTGGAAGATCTGCCGACGGAGCATACTCGGCCTTCGTATTGGATACGTCATAATGATAGCAAGTTGTTGTTTTTGAGATGACTGATTGAAGCGGGTGGTCTGTTCGCCCCCTCAAGCTAACTAGTGCTATGAGACGGCACCACAACGAGACCAGCCTCTACAAACGTCCATCCAAGTCTGGGAAGAAAATTATGTGCACAGGAATGATGGAGATAACCCACCCACAGCTACTTCGCAGTGCCCTTGCTAATTGTCGATTATTCGACGTAACAGACACGCAATAAATATGTGTCGAAGGCCCCGATGTTCGTTAGTTGTCATTAACAAGCCCCAATGCTTCGTCTCGGACTAGACTCGGCATCAACTCGGGAATTCGTAAAAGAGTGATGAAAATGAACTGACTAAGCAGTTTCTTTACATTCTCCTCTCACGTATTTCTAAAAAGTTATTATTTTCCAAACTATACACACAGATCTGTATTATAGGCAGTGACAGGTTCACATTGGGTCTTACGGATCCTGGCCAGGCCCATCCAAGGCTCGGATTTTCTCGGGATCAGCATGCTTACGAATAATATATCAAAACGTTGTACATCTGTAATTCTTTGAATTTCCCATGTGAAGCATTCTCTGATACCGAAACCATGGATGCAATACAGTACGTGTAATTATAGTAGTTATCAACGGTGGTAACTCGCTTCGGAGCTGGAGCTCTGCCCTCCATATTGTTTAACAGAACTAGCACACCACCAGCAGAGAAAACATGTCCTTCATTGGTTTTGCAGAACGAACAATCTTCGTAATAGTCCTCGGCACTACTTCCTACTCCTAAAATTGACTTTCAATTCGTCTGTTCCGTATATGTTAGCCTCATCTACAAGATTGTAGTCGGCAAGTTCAATCCATGTTTTTGCATGCTTCGTGAGGTCAATAGCGCACCTAACCGATGTCGAGAACTGTGTTTAAAACCTGGAAATTCTTGGTCCAAATGTTAGACTTTTGTAATTCGCGTACTTCTAAGTCTATCACTACCGTAGCCAAGGTCTGTGTTGCTGTACTCGAAAGGACTCCTACTCTTCTAGATCAAGCTTGACGCATTTCGATTTACTGAAGCACCAAGCGTCTTCTTTAAAGCGGCATTTGTACTAGACTGCGTCATATAACTCCCTGAGCATTTCATCATTTGAAAAACAAACAATCTTTGGCGACAGTCGCTTTTCCTAAGATTCCTGTCTTCTATCTCTTAAAGGGAAGCGGCCCAGGTAGTAGGAAATATCCCCAGACCAGGTACTGAAGAAGACTGGCTAGGCGCGACGCTTAATATATCTTATGAAGACAGCCTTTCTTTCGTTCTATGCAAAGTTTCAAGACCTGCCGTGGAAGTTGTTATTAGATTAGTCTTTTATTCGAACTTGTCTCGCAAGACTAGGTGGATAACTATGGTAAGTGTCCCATCTCCGGAGATGGAGGCGATCCGACACGCTTGGTGATTTCAGCCATCATCGTCATTTGTTAAATGTATAACTAGCCAATCCGAGTGCATTGGAATTCCTGACTGTGGTTAATGTCCATGGGATCTTTTAGTAGTGAGTACAGAGGTCTGGGCAGAATCTGATTCTAAATAACCTAGATCACCCCTCTCCAAAGCTGCATTATCTTGTCAGAGTGTTTTATTAGTGACTGGGACAAATAAGGAAGCACGAAGCATACAGAGAGGAAAACATGCAGCTGGCCCAGCTACCTAAATTGACGATCTTCTGCTCGGATTCAATATGTAGAGATATGAGATGCTAATAGACAGCAGACTTTACAGCCTCGTTCTGCAGAAGAATTAAGCATGGAGAATTAAGGAGGTAACCCTTTGCAGGCTTGAGAATGTTCAGAAATTGAGCTTGCCGGTGTAATAGTCGTCCTGAAGCGGGTAGTTATAAGCTTCAGACATCACATCACTAAGGAGTTCGCTATCCTTAACCCATCATCACTATATAGAATGCCTGGCACCAAATAGTTTTAAGTGTAGATAGGGACAACATCTATATTCTCTAGATTCTTGATATTCTAGTTTTCTCGTTATAATGATGTTGTCCGGCAACAAGGATCAAGACTGACTAATAGAGCAGTACTTCGTACAGTAGAGGCTAGTTAGTTACTGACAAGTGGGAATCAGAATTGTCTGTTACCTCGTTTTAGGAGACATCATTTGCAAGGATGCATCATTGGAATTTCGGTCAAAATAGTAACTAAGCAATCAAAAAAGAAGGACATCAAATTCAGAATAAAGGAACCGATTGAGATCATTTCATGACAAGCTTGCCAATTCCGGCCAACATGCACTTACAGTTTCTGCACAGCCACCATATCAAATTCCTCTGTTGCCACTGACTCTTCAGCCACAAACAATATCAAGAACAATTGGAAGTCACTAGTTATGTATCTAATATTTATAAGCTAGTCTAGAAATGGTTTAATGCATGCATTCATTGGTGTGTATTCAATGTTCTTACGGTCTTACCTAACGCGTACCCTCGTACCGTCAAGAGTCAAGAAGCTCTTGCCTGTAATCGACCGCATCAAAAGATTAAAGGATAGTCGTCGCAGCCTTTTTTCTTGTTCTTACCCATCCATTCCTTCATCAAATTCAATCGCCCTTGTACCTCTACTCATCTTCTACATACGCGTACTAATGCTTTCTTTTCTTTTGGAGGCCTGAGTGACTTCCGATTCTTTCTACTCCTAATTTACTCAATACACCTAACACGACACGACACGACACGACACAATGAGCGATCCTCGCGATCACGAGCAACCCGAATCTGAAGATGAAGAAGATTTCAATCCTGCCCCCGCCGATCTGAGCGATGATGAAGCCCATAATGGCAATCATGGTCGGGAATCACGCAAGACTTCACCCGCCCCCAACGGAGATGGCAATGCGGATGACGATGAAGAGATCGATGTAGAGGGAGAGAATGATGACGATGACGACGAGGAAGAAGATGAAGATGAAGAAGACGAAGATGATGTACAAGTGAGTCATTAAACTATCCCTACATATTTCTTTTTATATTTTAGCATCACCTCTAACCATCACATCAAATACAGAGCCGTCCTCGCAAACGCCGTCGCAGCCACCCTATAAGAAATGCTTTCATCGATGAAGAAGCCGAAGTCGACGATGAAGATGAAGCCGAGGACGAAGAGGAAGCAGCCGAAGAAAACGAAGGCTTCATCGAGCACGACGAGCCCGGGGACCTGGAACAAGCGAGATTGGATGATGATAGGAGACATCGACAACTCGACAGACAGCGCGAGGCTCAATCACAAGAAGATCTCGAGAGAGAAGCCGAGGGCTACGTTCGCAAGTATGGTCATCGAAAAGCTGCACGAGCCGTGGGCGAGGCTGGTATCGTTCCCCAAAGACTACTTCTGCCAAGTGTCAATGACCCTAGTATCTGGGGCGTGAGATGCAAAGAAGGCAAGGAGCGCGAGGTCATCATGTCTATTATGAAGAGGGTCGAGGAGAGGATGGGCACCAAAGATGAACTAGGCATCACTGCAGCTTTCGAGCGTGGCGGTCCAAACTCCGTCATGAAGGGTCTTATCTACATTGAGGCCCAGCGACAAACCGATATTATGCATGCGCTCGATGGTATGCTGAACGTCTACCCCCGTACCAAGCTCCTGCTTGTCGATATCAAGGAAATGCCCGACCTCCTCCGAGTACAGAAGACCCCCACCTTGGAACCTGGCTCTTGGGTTCGACTGAAGCGCCCCGCCAAACACGCCGGGGATCTCGCTCAAGTTCTCAACGTTACCGAGAATGGTCTCGAGGCTAGGGTACGCTTCATCCCTAGACTCGACTACGGAATGCGCGACGATACACCATCAGCAATGAGTGCAGAGGACAAGAAGCGAAAGAGACCCATCGTCGGCCCACGCCCACCGCAGAAACTGTTTAGTGAAGTTGAAGCCCGGAAGAGGAGCCCTCGCCAGCTTGTGGGAAATTCCTCTACCAATATATGGACGTATAACAGCGAAGAGTTTGAGATGGGATTCCAGGTGAAGGATATCAAGATCCAACTTCTGACAACCACCGACGTCAGCCCAAACCTAGAAGAGGTCACGAGGTTCGCCTCTGGCGGCGAAGACGGCGTTGAGAATATCGATCTCAAGTCTCTTGCTGCCAGTCTAAAGGACAGTTCTGCAAACGTCACCTACCTACCGGGAGATGTCGTCGAGGTCTACACCGGTGAGCAGAAGGGCGTAATTGGAAAAGCCACCAACGTGCAAGCCGACATCGTAACGATGGAAGTCACGGAAGGCGACCTAGTCGGCCAGACCATCGAGGTACCTACGAAGGGACTGCGCAAACGATTCCACACTGGTGACCACGTCAAGGTCATCGGCGGTAGCAAGTACCGTGATGAAGTTGGTATGGTCGTGAAGATTTCCGAGGATCGAGTCACGCTCTTGACCGACCAAACGACCCAGGAGATCACTGTCTTCAGCAAGGACCTTCGAGAGGCTAGTGATATTGGAGGACAAGGATCCCTAGGCCAATACTCCCTCCTCGACTTAGTCCAGCTGGACCCCACCACCGTTGGTTGTATCGTCAAGGTCGATCGCGAATCCATGGTTGTATTGGACCAGAATGGCGATAACCGACAGGTTATGCCTTCGCAGATCGCTAACAAACTTCCGAAGCGGAAACTAGCTGTAGCTGCTGACCGCAATGGCTCCGAAATTCGACCTGACGATGTCGTCAAGGAGTACGGAGGTATGGGGCGGCAGGGCAAGATCATTCATATTCACCGTACCACCGTTTTCTGCCACACCAATGCGACGAACGAAAACGCCGGCATCTTCGTGTCTAAAGTCAGCAATGTCACTACCATCTCGGCTAAGGGTGGTCGTGTCAACAGCGGCCCTGACTTGACTTCTATGAACCCCGCGAAGAAGCTGAACGCGGTTGACGATAAGAGTGCTATGCCACCTCCTAAAGCCACTTTTGGAAGAGACCGGCTAGTCGGCCAGACTGTTACTATCAAGAAGGGCGGCTGGAAGGGACTCTTGGGGCGTGTCAAGGAAACTACCGATACTCATGCGCGCGTCGAACTACACACGAAGAGCAAGATTATCAACGTACCTAAGGCGGACGTGGTGGTGCGGGACAGCGTTAACGGTCGGGAACTCAAGAATTACGACAGCCGCCGTCCTGGGGGAGGATTCAACGGAGGATCGAGTACACCCCGCGACCGCGTCCCAGATTGGAATGGTGGAAGTCGGACTCCGATGGGTTCAGGCTCTGCCCGTACACCCGCCTGGAAGACACCGTCTGGTGCCGCCGGTGGACGCACTCCAGCTTGGAACAGAGCTGGCGATGGCGGCCGGACGCCTGCGTGGGCTGATGGGTCTAGAACTGTTAATCCCTATGATGGTAGCAGAACATCCTACGGTGGCTCGGGCAGTCGCACTCCAGCATGGCAATCGGGTGCTAAGACCCCCGCTCCGGATCATTTCAGTCATGGTTCCAAGACGCCAGCTTACAGTGGCAGCAGTGGTGACGCGTGGGGCTCTAAGACACCCTACGGTGCCCCGGCCGCCACTCCAGGGGCAAGTGGTAATGACACATGGGGCTATACTCCCGGCGCAAGTGGCTCATCGAATGCATACGACGCACCAACCCCCGGTGCCGGTTTACTTGGCGCTCCGACTCCTGGTGCTCTGAATGCCCCGACTCCCGGTGCCTATAATGCACCAACGCCTGGTGCGATGAATGCCCCCACACCTGGTGCAGGCTGGGGAGCATGGGGCGCTGATTCAGCACCGACCCCCGCAGCTACAGCTCCTACGCCGGCTGCTAGCGGGTTTGCGTCCAGTAACGGATACTATGGAGCCCCTACGCCGGGTGCTTACACTGCCGAGACGCCGGCCGCTGGACCGAGATACACTGATGATGATTGAGGTGATCATGTCGGGACGGGAAGATAAGATATGATCTCTATTACAGTGAAACACGCTCCTTTCACACATAAAAGCAAAATAAAAGGTGTAGGTGTAGGATTAGAAGGAGTGAGTGGCAGCAGCAGCAGCGGTAACACATTTTCCGGTTATGGCGTTTTGACTCGGGAGGAAGTGAAATAGAGCCATTGTGCACACTTCCATTACTTAGTAGTTAGTTAGTTCGTCCTCTAGACCAGTTTTCCACAGATCAACTAGGTAGAGGTAGCTAGGACTGACTGAACAATATATTGCTGATTTAATACGATCTGGTTGACGCTTAGTGTTAACGTCTTTGTTGATGCGCTTGGCATCGGTCGCAGAACAGACCTGCAGTACCGTAACAATTAATTGTACGGGGCTTTTCCTTGTCTCCTGTTCGCGCCGTTATTGCTTTATTACCGCCGTGGCTTCCCTTGGGTAAGGTGGCTTCCTTTGAGAGTCTAATCTGGTCAAATCTGGTCGTATGTGAACAAACGAGCAATCACCTGCCAACCTACCTAGTTATCATAGGATCGGTATAGTGCATCCATCGTTAGTTGAGGTTTCTTATTAAAGCCTCAAGCCAGTGGGTAACAAGTAACCCCAGTCGACGAGGACATCTACGCCGTCCATCGGTGGTCGATTTACTCGACTTCAATAAAGCATCGATAACGTTTTATTCCAAAACAAAAGTAATTACCCCTTTCTACGCCATCAATTCATCTCATCTCATCGCATCTCATCACCAACCTCGGCCGTCCATTCATCTATCTACGACGGTAAGTCCCCCCCCATCCCCCCAAAAAGAAAAGATGTGTTTCCGCCAGAAAATCCACACGGCCCACCACGCCCTCCTCCTCGCCTTCCACGCACCGTCGCAGCGTCATCATGTGTGCCATCTCTCGTACCCCGCTGCCGCCGTCGCTGCTGCTAATTCTGCCGACTCGAACCTTCCAGGTTCGCGTGCGGGTGCAGGTGTAGGTGCGGTGGAGAAATGTACGGAGCACTCGTGCTGCCGCGTCACGCATGAGCTTATTTTCGAGTGCGTGGCTGTTAAGGAGGGCGGGTGTTGTGTGGGAAGCGGTGGTGGTGGTGAGGGAAATGGCGAGTATGAGGAGGTTGTTTATGTGCCGTTTGCGCGAGGGGAGGTGGTTGATTGGGAGAGGTGTGAGGGAGATGTGGGTGTGGGTGTTGGTGTGGGCGTTGGGAGTGATGGAGAGGATGGGGTCGGAAAGGAGAATGAGGGGGAGGGAGACGAAGAGGAAGAAGAAGAGAAGTGGGAAGTCATCTGGGACGCGGTCGCGGAGGAAGATTGTCTCTTTCACGACGCAGTTCACATCGGCGTCCGCGGCGGTGGCGGCAGCGACTGGGATGGCGGGAACAGCGATGAAGGCGATAGTCCGCGCATGGAGTTTTGGTCTTTCGATTCTCCGTCGAGCTCTTCTTCTTCTTCTTCTTCTTCTTCTTCTTCTTCTTCTCCCGTTCCTTCCATTTATTATTCTGCTGCCGATGATGATTCTCTTTCTGGTAACAGCAGCGAGGATGATGGGACAGCAGCAACAGTAAGCCGACCGTGCGGGAAGAGCATCGTGTACTTTGAGGACCCTGGCGCTGATGGTGATGGGGATGGGGATAGTGATGATGATGCTAACTCTGATGGGAGCAGCGTGGATGCTGATTTTATCGGAGGGGTAGATCTAGTAGAAGATGAAGTAGGGGCAGAAGTAGAAGGAGAGTGTAAAGGTAAGGGGCGTGATAAGGGGGCGGGGAAGTGGTTTGGTAAGTTGGGGTTGTGGCGGACTAGAGGCGTGAAGGGGGAGGACGCTGAATCTACACAAAGCTAAAAGTAACCTGTAGGTAAGTAAGTATAAAATCATAGTTCGAGATTTTTTGGAGCTAGACACTGTAGTCTGTAGTGCTAGGATTAACATCAACTACAATATGGATGAGTTGTGTTACATCTTAGAAATTCAAACATTCGTTATATAGGGAATGGAGCCTGTATTACATGTTAGCTGCAGGATGGGTATCTGCAAAGACAACCAACATACCAACACACTTGAAGGTCACTTGACGATACTGGAATGCAAAGATGCCTAATAGCACCAACACATATTAATACCAGCGGTTAGGACAGCAAAAGAATAATAGAGATATGTACCACAAATTTGGATATACTTAAAATACTTTGAATCCCCTTCAGGACTATAGAGAAGAAGGTGATGGTCATGGGCCTTAGAACCAAAAAAAGAATTGATTAGTTGAATAGAACTTCAGTTCCAAGCAAGTCTTACAGCACTTGTCACAACTAAATATGCGTAAGTATTGAAGCTTTTCGAATGGAAGCCTCTGGGATAGAGCCGGGGCGAAAGAAAAAGTATTCCAGGCAGATTAGGGGGACTAGTACCTCGTTATGATCATCTACTTGGTATATATCCGTTGATTCTGAAAAGGGGGTAAGTTGATACTAAGTATTAATAGGACGTTTTCTACGCCTACCAATATGTTCCCGGATTAAATGACACTACATTGATATTTCAGTTCAGACATCACCTTCTTACCTGCCTGTTCCTATGATCGTTAACTATTTTGATGGTATACCGAAAGCTCCTCGGAATTTGGACGTGATGCACTTAACTCCCTGAGTATTTCTTTTTTTTCATTTTAGGATATTATATCAATTGTCTTGACGATCACTCACTACTAGGCGCTCTAATGTCCAAGTATCGGTGTGCCGTCATTACACGGTCAGCGACCTATGTGACTTTACACGAAATACATTACATGTATGTACATAAGTATAGGTATTGTACCCCTACAAATACCTGTGCTACTACCTAGACTTAAAAACAAGCCGTTCGCCACTTTAGAGAGTGCTTGGAATGTGTTGCGGCACCGATTTCTAACAGCACCGGTTTATTACAAACTTTTGTCACAGCCCCTCTACTAAATTCTTTTTCCTCTTCTTTTACTCTTTACTGTAGCTAGACAGGGCCCAGAAGCACCTGCGTCACAACATGCTAGACAAGCTACCACTTGAGCTTCTTTCGGCCATTATCGAGGATGTAAGTACCGTCGCCGTGCGAGCGGGTAAGCAATGAAGATAGTTAACGTTCCCTACCTAGGTGCCGAAGAAGGGCGACCTAAAATCTCTCTGTCAAGTCTCCAAGCGTGTATATACTGCCACTATTCCGATCCTTTACCGGTCCGTGGTTCTCGACTCGAAAAATGACTATAGCTTGGACAAACTAGGCTCAGAGGGCATCAGGGAAGCTTGCAATAAAGGACACTTTGGCTATACTCGAAGCCTGGAGATTACGGCGCCGTTTTTTGAGAATCGCGGTATGCGATGTCTTCGTGTTGGACGGTCCGTCTCCATGTTGCTATTTATCCTTTGTTACGTTTCTAATCTTTGCTCAGGAGTCACGCAAATATTCCAGCACGTGATTTGCTCCCGGTCCTCAAAGGGTGTAGAGATGGATGGTTGCTAAGCTTCACGTAAGAGACTTGGTTTATTCACTCCATTAGCGCAACACTAACAAATTATCCATAGTTGGGGCTTAGGAGTCTGTGTGCCCGACTCGTTAATTGGTCCTTCCGGCTATTTAACCACTCGCCAGAAGAACATTGAGTCTCTACGTCTCATAACCGACGGAGTCTGTTCGCGGAGGGCGCCCAGGGCATACGATTCGCCAGCTCTGTCAGAATTCCCTCGTCTCAAGCGGCTTTCCTTGGTTGGGTTATCCTCGCATGAGGAACTCAATGCTCTTATTGATACACTCCAACGTTTATCTCATCAGCTAGTGGAGTTTGAACTCGACCTCGAACGCTGTCGTTATCCCAAACTTTCGTCTGAATGGGACAGTATTCACTCACTTTTCCTATCAAGAGTGATGAATCTTCGGCAACTGCGTGCGTCAACGTTCGCTTCATTGCAGAGCCTTTCTCTGTCTTCACTTTCGTTCAACACAAATAGTTTTGGGCCGACACCAATGCCTGGCCATATAGTCCGGACTTTCAACCTCCCAAACCTCCATTCCTTAAAGATGCGAGATTGTGATGGGTGGGAACTCCTTCTTGAATTCCTCACCTTCCCGAGTTCTACTCAACCCATAGTGTTACGATCTTTGGAGATTTGGGACAGGCCTACCCCTGAGGAATTTTCGAAAACTGGCATTCTAAAGTCGTTTCTAGAAAGCTTCAGAGGCTTGGAAGACCTTTTCATTCTCACTCCACCAGCACCGGTTCATGCAATATGGAGTGCTCTGGCTCACCATAAAAACACTCTTCGCCGATTTGTTCATCACCAACGGACAATGCTCACCTATGATAGTCACCCATACTTTGCAGCATCGTACGACATATCCCTATTCCTTGAACAATTCCGTGACACAGAACACTTTTCGCTTCATGACCCCAGCATTGGCCAATTTGGTAGTAGTCCAATATATAATTGCCTAGGAGACTTGGATCTCAAATGTATCGGTCTCAGCGGCTTGCCGAAGTGCACAGTATGTATTGCCCCCCCAAAGGATGTATGTTAGTAATCCACTCCCCACTAATTTAATTCATTAGAGATCGTTACTTTCCCCTTTCTATTATAAGAACTCCCTTCAGGTACTACATATAAGGCGCTCCGGCCCAGATTTGGAGCAAGACGAACTGGCTGAAGAAGAACGAGACCGTGAAGCTAGAAATCTTCGAGATCGTGAAAATCAAATTGTTCGAGATCAAGAATACTCATGGATTCAAGATCGTTATAAAGCTAGAATTCTTCGAGATCGTGAAACTAGTACAATAAGGGAACAAAAATCACGATCTTTTTCGACATGGCTTATAAAAACGCATCCTTAATACGATTAATTTCTTACTTTTTATAATAATATAACATATTTAAATAAGTTAATTTAAATTTAAAAACGAAACAATTAAAATATTTATTTTATATAAAAACTCGTTTTTATATAAAAAAAAAACTAATTAAAGTTTTATTAAAATTATAACGAAATATAAAATTATAATAAATATTATATAAAGCGTTTATTTTTATTATAATATTTAAAAATTAATTAAATTACGCTTTTATTTTAAACGTTTTAAAAAAAATCTTAAATTATTATAAATATAACGAAATAATTACGAAGCTTTTAATTATTTAAATATAAATAAAAAACTTTTAATATATAAAATATCAAAATTATTAATTTTTTATTATAAAGCATTAAGTTATATAATTTAATTATTAATTTCTTATTTTAACATTATAATAAACGTTATATATAACGTAAAATAAAGTTTAATTTTTTAATTTCGATATTTAAATTAATCGTTATTATTTATTTTAATATATTTATTTAAACTTTACGAAAATAATTTAAAATTAAAAGTATTTTATATTTCGTTTATTTAAAATAATTATATTTTATTTAAAAAATAATAAAAAAAATTTAATTTAATTTTATAATATTATAATAAACTTTTTTCGTATTAAAAACGAATTTTATTTAATAATAAATTAATTATAAATTATAATTATAATATATATATATAATAAATATTTCGTTAAAAAAATTAATTATTATTTTTTATTTTAAACGTAATTATTTAAATAATATTTAATTAATATATTTAAAATAAAAAAATTATAATTATTATTTATATATATATAATTTAAATATAAAAATTTTAATTTTAAATAAATATTTTAAAATATTTTTCGTTTCGAATTTTAAAGTTTTTTTTATTATTTTTAATAACGATTTTAATACGAAATATAATAACGTAATAATTTACGATTATTATAATTTATTTAAAAAATATTTTTTTATATATTTTAAAAACGATATTATTTTTATATAAAATAATATATTTATTTATATTATTAAAATTATTAAAATATAAATTTAAAATAACGAAATCGAAATATTAAATTAATTATTATATAACTTTAATTTAAATTTTATTAAAAACTTTTAAAAATTATTAAAAAAGAAATTTAAATTTAAAAACTTAAATTTAAAATATTTAATAATACGTAAAAAGCTTTAAATTTATTAATCGTTATTATTATAATATTTATAATTAAAATTAATAATTAATCGAATAACGTAATTACGATAACGTAATTAATAAACATCGTTTTTCGAAAAAGTAATTTTTTTTTTTTACGATTATTATCGCGATTATTATTATAATTACCGCGTTATTAACGCGAGTTAATTATATATATAAATAATAAAAAATTTAATAAATTAACTTTTTTATTTCGATTATTTTTAACGATAATAACTTTATTATTACGAATACGTTTAATTATAAAAATTAAGAATTTTTTAAAAGTTAAAATAATAATGAAATTTATTTTAAATATTAAAACGATATATTAATATAACGTAAACGTAATAAATTAACGACGATTATTTATTAATATTATTATTATTATTATTATTATTATTATTATTATAATTATTTTTTAAATATAATATTAATATAATATAAAAAAAAATAAAATTATAATTATAAAAAAATTTATTTATTAAAAAAAATAAAAGAAAAATAAAAATTTATAATTAATTAATATTTATATTACTTTAATTAAAATAATTATTACTTTAATAATCGTAATTATTACGTATTAAAAATCTTTATTAAAATTTAATAATATATTAATTTAATAAAGTTTAAATAATAAAAAACCGTTACGTATAATAATATAATTATTAATAAATAACGATAAAATCTTTATTATTCGTATTATTATTATAAAAAAAATTTATAATAATTAATTTCTTTTAAATAAATATCGTAATTATTAATATAATTATTTATAAAAAAAATAACGAAGTTATTTAAATATATAAAAAATAATATTATCGTTATAAATAAATAATTTTATATTATAAAAACTATATTTATATTATAAGTATTTTTATATATAACTTTTAAATTATTTAATTATATTTTTAATATATTAATATATCGTTTTTAAATTTTTTTTAAATAATTAAAAATTACAATAAAGTTAAAAATAAACGTTATTATTTCGAAAAAACTACGTATTTATTTATTAATTTAAATAATTTTTAATAAACGAATTTCTTTTAATTTTATTTAAAGTTTTACGGTAATTATTATATATTAATTAAATAAAATAAACATTTAATAAATTAACGATATAAATTTATAATTATCGTTTTTTAAACGTAATAATTAAATAACGTATAAATTTTATTCGTTTTAATAATTTATTATATAAAATATATATTATAAATATATTATATATTATATATTTTATATAAATAAATTATTAATATAAAAGTAATAATAATAATAATATTAATCGTTATTATTATTACGATATAAAAAGAATTTATAAAAATTATATTAAATTATTTAATAAAAAATATATTAAATCGTATTAAAATTATTAAGTTTTTATTTTAAATTAAAAAAAAAACGTATAAATAAAGTTAAAAAAATAATGATGGAAATTATATATTGTAGAGCTTAGATCGTGACTTTTGCTCCCCGATTGTATTCTTCGAGATAGCTTCATGATGCGAGAAACCGATTCGAGGGGTAAAGGCGCTTCACCTGTCGAGAGCGGTAATGAACATGAGCTTATCACCCGCTATAAAGCTAGCAGTGATTTGGAGCTAGACGTCCCTGAGGGTAATCCCAGTCCTGCAAGTTCTCTTAGGCCCGAAAGTTTTCCGAATCTTGAAGGCATTTATATTCCTAAAGGTAGGCTAAATACTGAAGGGGGTTCAGAGGGACAGATATGAACCTACCCGTTGGAAAATTATCTATACGGTGATACCTTACGGTCTACAAACCCGGAGCTTCACGATTTCTTACAGTGGGTATTCGGACCAAGCGGCATTCCTTCTTTACGTCTATGTGCCTATGGAGATTTCTCTCGCAATTCTCGATTCGACCGCTACCCCTCCTTGTTCTGCCGAAACGAAGCAGTAACGAGGCTTGATGTTTCGGGTAACACCAGGATTCCGTTTTACTGCCTCCTAATGGGCTTTAATAACAGAGACAAGGATAAGGACCTATGTGAGTTGTTTGAAACACATAAGGACTTCATTACAGCATGCCCGGCCGATGCTCTTCTCCATTAAATGGAGGATCTGTCAAACGATGAATCGGATATTATGTAAAGGTTTCTTTCGCTTTTCATTAATGTAGCACCCGTGTATTGTAGTTCTAAGATTTGATACCTTACAACCCGCTTATGAAGTAATCTGTTACGGACCGTAAGGACGCGTATACGAATGCTTTTTCATAAGGTAAAATTATCAAATTAGGGAAGGGATAGAAGGTAAAAGGAGGTCTATGACAAAAGGGCTTACTTTCGTTGTAAAAGCTGGCACTAAGTTATGACTTGTTCTTCGGGCAACCCATTATCTCTTAAGGTTATACCTTTTTTTTCCTTTTTCTTTTTTCCTTTTTCTTTTTTCCTTTTTTTTTTTTCTTTATTTGTTTTTAAATAATTAATAAAAAGATTATATATAATAAAAAGCTACATTACCTTTTCATTCTTTATTAATTCGTAATATTTAAGTGAAAATATAATTATGCTTTTAAAAGTTAAATTTAAAAGGCGTTAATAAAGTTTATAATAAAGGATACTTTAATTATACTTAAAGCTTAAAGATCATAACGCTGTTTTTTTTTTCTTTTTTCTTTTTTTTTTCTTTTTTAACAATTGCAGTCTACGGCGATATTTTGATGTTAAATCATCTATCTCCATGTTGCGGTGATGCCGATATAAAATGATAGTAAGGGATGCTCGCAAGCTCCCTTTTCCCCTCCACTTAATCTATGGTAAATGCCCTAATAGGGGTCAAAACCACCGCATGCCGCGACCCACGGTCTAAAAATTCTGACAGTTCCCGATATTCTCCGTCACCATCATGCAAGAAGAGCAGTTGTACCCGTAGATCCACAGGCCCTGGCAGTAGCTGTCGTCGGGGCAGAACTCGCCGACACAGCTCAGCTGCCTGTCCTCGACGACATTGCGGGCGCGAGGCCTGGACGTCTGGTCCTCGGACCACGCCTTCGCCCTCTTGGCCTCCTCGAGCACGGCGCTGCCCGGGGTCCTCGGCCAGGCCCCCGACGGGCCTCGCGAGTCTAGCTGTGCGAAGTCGATTACGTCGAAGCGCTTGTCGAAAGTTCGGACGACGTTGTCGGACCCCAGGTGCGCAAATCCCTCGCCCGATGGATCTCTCTTGAGGTTTGCCAGGACGTCCGACACAGATCGGATGTTCTATTAGGGTTAGTGGTTAGTGGTAACCTTCGTAGCTGGCTCCATGGATGAAGTAAGTAGTAACTACCTGTTCGGTGGAAGGCATAGCAACTGCTGAGGCGGCGGCAACAGCGAGCATGATTGCTGCGGAGAACTTCATGGTGAATAGATAAATATAATAGTCCTTTGATTTAGGCAACAGAATTTGTTCTAAAAAAGAAACAGTCAAATGATTCGCAACAGTGAATGGATATATTATTAAGGTGGTTGGGTGTATATGAATCAGAGGAATCGGGTCTAAATCTTTAGAAAGGGATGAGCGCAGTTAAATAAATCTATGACAATGGTTTGGCTTTCTCAAATGGTATGTCAATGTTCTAAGCTGGGTATATTATAACTAGTAGATCATAGCCAGAAAATGATCGATAGGACTTTGATCTTACGGTCATCACACCATACTACCTACATTTGTAATCGCCTGGGTGAAGCTAAATTACTGCTCTTAGAAGTGACATAAGCATCGTATCGGCAGCCGTATTACGCAGTAGGCTCCAATACTCCGTACAGTACCACCCTTAAATCTTTATATAAGGAGGCAGGATTTTCGATGAGATTGGAATAACAAAATCTTGTATCTGAATAATAAGTTCTTTTATATGTTACATTTATCATTCGCCTAGGTCAATCGGATTCGGGGTAGGTCGTTCTGCTACAATACCAAGATCCTTATATAACAATTCAGGGGTGATAATGTATGTCCGAGACCTAAGCTTCTATATTCGGTGGTTCGGTGGCGCAGAACCTCCTCGTGTCTGGGGAAATCCGGGACCAACCCATTGGCAGATTAACGGCCGTGGTGTCACGGCACGGTGTCGTGTAGGTTACTATAACAGACGGCATATAGCGGTCAGTCCTCGAGCTGACATCACTCCACTTTTAGTAGTATAGTAGCTAATATCTATATGTCTGTACCGTTACATGAGTGCAAGCCGTAGGATTGCTGGCTGGATCTCGTAATATTTTCAAAGTTCCGATTACCTGAACATATTGGCAGATTTATCAATGGATTCCAAAAGAACTAGATAATGGTCTATTATGTATTGCCTGAGTGTAGGTAGTAGTAGTCCCAGATATTTCAACATCTCTAACAACGGCACACTCCGAAGACATCTTAGTCGTGACGTGAGATCGTGTGCAACAATCATTTAGAACCCCTCTTCTGTTGCTTTATGCTTTCAACAAAGTCCTCCAGCGTACCCATCTGCTCCTCCTTCGCATTAGGGGGCGGTCGACTCGGGGGCCAAACTCCTTCTCTTTCCGCAGCGGCGGAAACTTGCGCGGGATTCGCACCCCACTCTACCAACAGCTCGACAGCATCCCAATTCTGAAGGCGCAAGGCCCACAGCAGCGGCGTGCCCATCTCCATCAAATTACCGTAAGGGAACACGATGAGCTTATTCGGGTCCGCGCCCAGACGCAAGACGTGCTCGGCAGCTGGACGATTCCGATGCCACGCGCCATGGGCGGAAATGGCTCCATGGAGCGGAGTCGCCCACTCCAGCCTCGCGCCATGACGTATCAATAGGTCAATCACTTCGATGTTGCCATAGGTAGCAGCATATGTTAGCGCCTTCCCGGACTCGCGGTCCATTGGCGCCGCTGAGCCAAGGCCGGAGCGTTTTCTAATATCCAATGGGCCCAGGTTTGGATCGGCTCCATGGGCGAGCAGGAATTCAGTGAGTTTTAAGTCATCCGTGCAGTATCTGTGAGGCATTGCATTACTTCATGGTTAGCAAGGAACGATGGAACCCAAACGCATTGTGTTCTTTACATACGGTAGGACGACTCCAAACCCACCATCGGGCGACGCAACTTGCTGGTTCGGATGCCAACCATGCTCAACCAAAACTTCGAAGAGCGCTAAGTCGCGTCTTCGGCACGCACTTTCAACGGCCCTCGAATGCAACTCGACACCTTGCTGCAGCAGGTAACGCACCACATCCACGCGGCCGCGGTCCGCAGCACAGTAGAGCCCCCGCGCCAATGAATCACCACCATCCATGTTCCCTTGCTGTGCCTGCATATGTCGTCTTACCGCATCGAAGTTACCCTCTAAGCACCACGCGAGGAACCCATCTTCGTAAGGAGGAGTTGGCGGGGCGAGACCGCGGTATGGTGGCGAAGGCGCTGGTAGCGGAGGCAAATGAATCGATGGGAGCTCGAGCGCTTGGCGCTTGGCATCTGATATTGCCGTTCTCCGGGCGTTGATTTGTGCCAGCTCCCTGACCTCATCGCCTGTTAGTTGTTCTTGGCTTTTGCTCATAAGAATGCACTGGCGTTGCGCATCTTGCCGCAGTTGCATCAGCTGCTCTTGGGAGCAATCTGTACTACTAGTAGTAGCCGTGTTCATCGTGTTTGATTCTTTTATCCGTCGCAGAAGGGATGCCTCCTAAGTAGCAAGAGAACTAATGGGAGGGGGGTTTGGTAATTTTACAGTCCAACGTCACGAATGTTTGTGGGTGCGTTGTCTTGAATAAATGTTTCCTCTCCCTTTTTGCCTTTTGGGATGGGAGGATCAAATAGTGCCACCAACAGTAGTTAGTTAGCTACTTATGTGGCAAGAGAATGGTTGTAAAAATAGAGATAAAAGGTGTGGTTTAGAGATCATTCCACATGAGCGAAGATTCGATTGATGTATATAAGAACTTCCAAGCACCTAAGTTAGACGCGCAGATGATTAAACCTGAAACGATCGCCTAGTCTTGTTAGCTGCACGTATTCATTCTTTGACGTCACATGTAGGATTATGTCCAAAATGATCATTCCGTGCCGCTTCCAATTGCTGGCGGTATAAACTGGCAGGAAATTTCAATGCGAGGAAAAACGGTTCGTAAGCTTTTCATAAGCTTTCAGTTCTAATATCAAATTGGGATGTTTGGGGGCAAGTTACATGTATGTGCTCCTTCGGGTCGCACGAAGGCCCAACAGCATTCTCATGCAAATACAGGGGAAAGAAGGATGGACATAACAAGCAGAAGCTCATTGCGTATAGCAGGCTGTCTGACGCCATCGCTTCCAAATCCTGAACAGGAGTAATAGAGTGTATACAGTATCATCTCTAAAGCAGTGTATGTAGGCATCATAGTATCTACTACATTTAATAGCAACTTCTCGGCCTGGGACATCAATTTCGCACTACATAACGTGGAATAACTAACAACTAGAATCCTCATTTCTGCCACAGTTCATCTTGTAGTCATCGCCATCTATTTCAGGGGATTATGACGTTGATGATCAGCATGTTGGTGTTGAACCTGACAAGAAGTTGCTTTCTCAACAACTGTTCCCAAGCACCCGCGCGAGTTCTATCAATATCTTGTACAATTTTTAGAGCAATGCTCTCTTTTGTTTTAATTTTGGCTCGGCCACATTTAAGAAGGCCGATACAATCGTGTATAAATAGCAGTTTGCACATTATGAAGCATCTACAGACTTCTTCATTCTTTCGACAAGCCAATTCTTTTCCACCAGTTTTCTGACCATCATGTATCAATTCAAGGGCTTTGTGGCCTTTTTCGTCTTGTTCTTCGGGGTTTGGCCTGCTTCTGGATTACAGAACACCCCTAAGAAACTTTCCTTTCGATCTGTCACTGCGTTCTCGAATTCCACTTCTGTCACTCCGTTCCCAAATTCCACTACTTCGACTGCAGCTCCCTCTTTGACTTCTACAGAAGAAAGCTCGCCTACGGGTCTTGGTTCAACTACTAGTCCTGGATCATATGCCGATCCTAGTTCATTTACCACTTCTGACTCAACTACGACATGGGGTAATAAGCTCTCGTCGTATACAGATCTACCCCCCTTTACCGTTCCTACGGGAACCATAACTACGGGTCCTGAAGAAACTTCTGAAGCCGTAAAGGCAGCTCCTATCTTGTGGTACCTTTGGCAAAAGAAGTCATTACTTCAGGACGAAGATCACAAGCAAGAGTATATCGATGATGTGAAGAAGAGCCGGGATAATTTCGTAGCATTATTCAATCAGTTTGAAACCAAACCCCCCTCCATGCCGGAGTGCCAGAAGACATCCCTGAACAAGAGGAGTCTGATATCAGGAATTATAAATACCTTCAAGAGCGCAGTGGATTTGATCAGCTGTGGTGTGGATGTTCTCAACAACCTAGTGGATTCTGTTGAAAAGATCGAGCCCCCAATCTCTGTGGTCGATATTCTTACCGACACTTTGAAAGACATTGGTGATGAATTAGAAAAGGAAAATGACGAGCCCACCTCTACCACAGAAACTTTCGCCTCTTCAACAAAATATTCTTCATGTACGACAAGCTTTACAAAAACATGGGAGAGTGTCCTTTGTGCCGTCACTGCTGCTTCATCAGCAAACAACAAGCGGCAGGATCAATCATGTACCACTCAAATCTACAGCACCGTCACAGGATGCAGTGCAGTGGACTCGACTGTTACAAGCACTACAACTACAACCCCTGGAGTGAAGCCAACACCGCAGTGTAGCTTTGAGAGTTGCGGTACTGGATCAACCTGCCCAGTCCAGAAGCGTGGCCTTGAGAGGAGACGACCCAACCGCGTCACACAGCCTGAAGATTATTCCTGGGCTGGCCCCGGGAACTATGGAGGAAATAATCAGAACTTCATGGCGGGAGAGGTAGCGATAGCTTACGATTTTGTGGACCATGACGACCCCTTCACTCGAGCCGTCAAACTCGATATAGGTACTACGTCTAATTACCTCTTCTTCACCAAAAGCCCTGGCTCTCTTGCTGTAGCTGGTCTCTACGGTTGCACCAGTGTCATAGCCGTATCGAAACGGGGTGCATGGGCCAGCCATATGTGGGAAGTTCCCAGCTTTACACATTCTTACTTGGACCCTGCACCACCTAGCGCCCAAGAACAGCTCGACATATTTCGTCAACAAGTCCTCAACGCTTTACATTCGAGTAATGGGGTAAACCACTTGTTCTCCCTTGCGGAATTGAGGGATTCGTCCGCAAGTGAGTATCTGCTCTTGTCGCATATTATGGACGATGATGCAGACCCTCGCGTCTTCATATTCACTCCGTACAAGCGTGCAGACCCAGGCACTCCTGATTATAACAATGAGTTTCCAGTCGACCTGCCAGAAGCGTGGGGTGAAGACGACGGCATCCCCTCGAAAACCCAACAAATCGAGAACGAGGTCAAAGCTATCTTCAGCGCTCCTAACGGCTTCAATGTCCCATACGAGAAGATTATCTACGCCCCTCGACAATGGGGGAATCCGGACGAACCAGAGGACTTAAGCGATAGTAAGTCGAAAGGCCTCCCGCCAGCTCCTGTCATGCCTGAAAATTTTCATCAGAGATAATACTAACACCATATGTGTAAGATACTTATGATTCACACCGAGGAAAAGTCCTTGTACAGTACCAGCCCCCTACAAATTGCCGTCAAAAGGCTTCTTGGAGAATCTGGTTCGAGGGACATGAATTACAAGACAACCATCAGGCAGAGTGGCTTCCTCTTAGAGGGCAAGTGGATACCAGCAACCAAGACGTTGTCCGCCGCCAGGACTCTACAAGCCTGGCTGCTGAGTGTCCTTTGCCCTCAACCCCATCTACGACCCCGTCTTCAGTCCCATCCTCCACTACGTCCTCCACTACGTCCTCCACTACATCTTCAACGAAGCCCTCTTCCACAAAGCCTCCCCCCACGGAAACCTCCACCCCAGAACCACCACCAACACCAACAGTGGTCATAATGCCCTTAAAACTATTCGACCAAAAGTGCCACAACGTAGGCGATTTCCCCGGCCACGCGGACCTGCACTGGGACACGCAGGAAGCGGAAGCGAGGGTCTTCAGCGGCCGGACAGACGTGCCCGAGAACCTTTCCGCCTCATCGGAACCCTATGAGACGGATTACGCGGACAACCACGACATCTCGTACGCCTACTCGATAAAGTGGATCGATGGGTGCGTGACGGAAGCGGAAGAGCAGAACTGGCACTTTCCGCTGGGAACCGATAACACCGACGTTAACGCCGATGGGCTGCTTAGAGGTTGTTTTACGGATTGTAAGTTTCCTTCCGCCTTTCTCGTTACTTTACTTCATTTTCGAGAATACATATGTAAAGAGAGGGACGAAGATAGAGAAGAAAGACAAAATTTAATAACTGTGATAATAGGCAACAACGAAGGTGTTGGTGGGTCAAGGCAAGTTGGATGTTTGGAATATACGTACACCGGTGGGAAGTAAAAATACGATACCCTTGAATTTCAGGATTCGATTGACTCCAGCTTGTATACAAGCAATGGGAATGTATGATTATTATTTTCGTTTGATAATTGAACGGTGTATTTTGAAGCTACACTGCAATATATCACGTAGGAGAGTGTATCGGTTATTTTGGTAGCTACTTTGTTAGGATTTGCTTGCTGCTTGCTATTATAGGCCATTAATAGAACATTGCACAGTTCCTTAAAGTAGATCTACAGTACCATAGAAGCATGAGTTCGACCCTACAAAAAATGTCAAATACAGGGAATGCCAGTAATGAAACCTGTGTTCCTGTGCCACTACTATCTTCACGGCATCGTCCCGGGGTCTAACTGTACAATTAACCATAGGAACCTGATAAAGCTAGGCAGATATTACCAGTCTACAATTGTTAATAGATAGTGCCACTCGGGATTACCATAACGATGGGAGTAAAGCAAACCACTTCCTTTTATTAAAATTGACGACCAACAGAAACGCCATGCAAGTAACCATCGAGTCCTATATATCGGTTCCCGCAGGGCCCATCCACGACTGCATAGGCTCCTCCATTTGCCTCCAAATATTCCATTCCCTTCCAAATGTCAGTGCGGAAGATTGCGCTCAACGAAAAGCCGCAGTACCTCTCCATCCGGAAGATTCCTCGCCAGCACACCCGGGGTCAAATCACCTGCATTCCGAATCGCAGCATCGGCGCCCATCTGGAGAAGAGTTCCGACAACAGCCACATTGCCGTCCATGACCGCCAGGTGGAGCGGGGTCTGTCCGCTCATATTCTGGACGTCTAGACTGGCGCCCAGGCCGTAGAGGTCCCAGAGAGCAGAGAGACTCGCCGTTTTCCTAGTAACGAAGTGCAACGCGGTGCAGCCGAAGAACCCCCTCGAATCGATCTGCACGCCCCGGTCTACCAGGGCCCGGATGAATCGCGTATCATGGGCGCGTGCGGCGAGGTGGATAGGCCCGTCGTTGCTAATTGTCTTGGCGTTCAGGAGACAGCGGCGCAGGTTCGTCTCGTTGGTGAACATGGTGTCCGAGAAGTAGTATTCGAGGACCTCTGGTGTCGGTTGTCGTGGTTAGTAAATTTGGACGTGAAACATAGATAGACAAACAAGCAAACAAAAAGGCATGAATGGTAGGTATCATAGTGAATAAAATGAATTGGGCTAAGGAAAGCAAATTTACCTTCACGCTGGTGCTGAGCTGCGACGTGCAGCAGAGTGACATTTTCTGCGTCTTGGACTTGGGCGATGATGCCTCCTTTGGAGTGTCCCTCACGCTGAGCAATCTCCTCGATTCTGGCGTCGAGGCGCTCTATTAGATCAGAAGGCCGGATGACACTTCCTGATCGCACGAGGCTGAAGAGCTCTACGACTTCGGCGGAGGTCACGTTAGGACTGTAGCTGTCTTGGCTTTGGCTGCTGCTATACGGAAATATATTAGATTGTTGTTAGAAGAAGAAGACGAAGAGAAGATAGTTCGACTTACCTATGAGAAGACATTTTGGTAGCTACTTAGACGATGTGAGAAGCTTAGGTGGTTGAAGTTATCAGGGTATAACAATGCTCAAACAGATAAGTTATTGTTGTTGTCGAGAAAGGATCATTCTGTTGAAGATGAAGGCAGTTATAAATAGATAGAGATGGAGAATGAACATGTCTAGTGGACAATGCATAATATTAACAATAGGTTGCGGTTGAAGTAATATTTATGACATTAAAATCGAGTGAATGTCTAGTACCTGTTGATAACACCTTCATATTGGTAGGTACTCAACAATGTGAATATGCGTTCTAACTATGGAAGGCTATGCCCCGTTAAGAAGTCTAGTAGAGCACTACAATACTAAGATTGTAGTAGGAATTAGAAGACTTGTTTGTGAGTCCAGTACTCTCTAGCTAGGCCAACTACTGGAAATGGAGCTGCAAATGTCCATTGTTTTATTTACAGGGCATTATTCTCATTAACCGAGGGAACTCATTGTTGTCAGAGGGTGTAAGGTAATATTGTTCCTCGTATTACTTACATATCGTTTGATACAGCAAAGTCAGTTTGGGGGTCAAGTGAATAGCCAAGTAAATACACAAGTAAACAACCCACTTGGATAATTTCAAGTCACTATCTGTATAATCCTTCACATCATATTATAACATAGTCAACTGTTTTGCACGATGAGGGCGTTATGTTCATAAGGCATTAACCTATTTTCCGCAAGTAGTACCACATACCCTTTGCTGTAGAATGCTTGTATCAATCTTTTATTCAAGTAATTGCCCACGTATTTCTATTGGCAATAGTAATTAAACCTGGCATGAAAATAAATGACTTAGCTATTTAATATTGTTTTTGGTTGTCCTATGTAAAATATTTCATGTGGATGGTTAAGGAGCACATTAATAATTATGGGGCAAGCCATTGGTCCATGATGGGGTTATGTACCAAACTAGTTGCGAATTTAATCACCAGCCCGCATGGCTCAGTGGTAGAGCGTCTCACTCGTAAATCACGTGACTTTTACTGCAAGTAAATGAGAAGATCCTTCGTTCGATCCGGAGTGTGGGCAAGTTAAACTTATTCTTTTGTCATTTTGTTCGATTTGTTGGATTTACTTTTTTTATTAGTAATGTCATTCACTCAGTTAAAGAGCAACCCTTAACGGGATAAATATATAGATAGGTACACTATACAGATTGCATAGCCCTCAATACCCAAACCAGGTCATTGTTGCAACTTTGGCCTGTTTATTAGTAGATTTCTTTGATACCTCCATGTCCTCAACATAGGCATCAGTGTGAAGGTAATTGTACTATTTTGTCAGAATATTCTGTGTGGCTTTTTATTTGAATGTCTATGGAAACGCTAAGATCTCATGTACGGCGGGACATTATGCGGTTATCAAGTTACAATATGTGAAGGAAACTAAAATGCTGTATATAACTAGTATTTACGCACTGATTTGTTTCAAGTGTTGCTATTGAGGTCAATTCGAGGTCATTCTAAGTCTGTGAAAAGATATGTTATACTTACGTACATGGGCTGAATTTGACGAATTAAGAGATTCCTCCTGATTCTCGTTGTGGTCTTTCCCGATTGGTGGCTTTATTACTCTGCAGAACATTGTCTAACACCGTGCATCGAATCAACTTCTGACCACCACTGGCCGGTACAATCTTGAACCGCGATGATCATACATACAAGTGCTGAACTGTGAATTGGATCATGCCTAAATTACTTGATAGCGGGTTATCAAAACAGATATCAATTTTGTTCCGAAAGCTATGATACCCTTGGGCATACCCTTGAGCAAAAAACCCAGCTGTAATTCATTAGGATCGAGAAAAGAAACTGAAGTTCCAAAAATACTACAAGAATAACTATATATGCCTAGCTGATAGACTTCTTCTTGGACTTGGCGGATGGTTTTGTTGATGCATGGAATGCCTTCTTTGCTAACATGTATACAACAAGCTTTTGGTATTTTCATCATATGTATGTATGTTGGCTTGAATAGGTACGAAAGGATAAGCTGAAAGTGGCATCGTTTTTAATCTAACATGACATGTGAAGTGTCGATATTTTAAGCCGCGTTGCGAAGGAGGTACTTCTGTAGGCCGCTCGGACTTCAACCCTATCTATCATCTACATGCAAATTTCAGACGGCTCGCTCGGCCTACCTAGCTTCTCCGTTGCCGAGTGCCATTCCCGCGATAGCTGGAGCTGGGCTACTCTGGGCTGGTCATTAATTACTCACGTATCGTCTATTTCGGGGGTGTATTAATAAGTGAGACCAGGAGTAAGTGGGGATATACGACGCCGATCATTTCGTCCAAAGTCTTGAGTTGATCTTTGTTTCGTTCATCATATAGTTATAATATAGCTATACACGTATTAATATAGTTAGCCAATACTATGAATAGCTTCTGAGGAAGTCTACATAGATATTCTGAACTTCGCGTTTCAGCACCTTCTAACTATCGAATGTTCCCTTGTAACTTTAACCAGGGGGTTCTGGGGGTTGGTACCGACCTGTAAAACAAGGGTCCTATAATACAGGCCCATTAGCTTTAACTCCTAGCAACGATATGATATGAGAATACCCGCATAGTGTGGAGTGTTGTGATTGGAGCAAAAACTCAATTACATATTTCGCATGGTCAGTTAGTACGGAGGAGGGCATCATGGGTTGAAACTCGTCGCTTCGCGAGCTGGGCCCTAATGTTATCAGATTCGCAGGTGGGAAATCTGGCTACCTAGGTAGCTAGTGTCGGTAACATTTGCCTGAAGTCCATGTCGTGAAACCGAATTGTCAAACTACGAAGGGTTTGCCGATGCCCACTTTGGTGGCGCTAAGCACCTGCATCTCGCTCGGTCGGGATTAGTGACGGGGGTCTTGAGGCCTAAAGGGGTAACCCCTACTTACAAGGTTTATACAAGAATTGGGGTCCACGAGTTGAATACCTGGTTGAAAGAAGAGCTAGTGACGAGCAAAGTTAGAAATTAAAAAAATTGCTTGGGAATAAAATATTTGACAAATAGTCTGTAAACATATGATATGTACGTCTCAGATACTTCATTACTCGCATGAGAAAAGCATAGTGCAGCACATATCAATGGTGGTAGGTATTTACCTTAATCTCTCGGATCGCCCTAACCGAGCTAACAGGGATCATGACAGCGACGGCGCACCGTCAAGACCTGGATCCGAATAGCCAAGTAAATTACTTGCAGAAGAGCCTCAAGATGGCGCAAGATGGTGCCGTCAACAACGCTAGACATCCCGACTCAAGAGTCAAAGGAGGCAAAACCACATGGGATGCGCTCTTTAATGATCCACAGGACCCGTGTTATACCATGCGCTGGTCAAATCTTATACACATGCATGTACATTCACTCCCCCTGCACCAGCGCCTTCTCATACTGAAGTCTAGGGGAAAGGGGGTTTCAGCCAAGACTTTAACCTCAGATGGGGGCATTCGAGGCTTGTTTTTCTCACTCTGACCAATGACAACTGGCGCGCCGTAAACCAGGTCACGATGGCGCCTCATGCTGGGAGCCATGGTTCATGAGCTGATCCTATGGAAATCCGTTTCTATAAGATTGCCTGCTTCCCGCATTCATCTGGTTCTTGTTTCTTCTCATTCCCATCCCAACACAAGCAGCCAACCCATCAACTCACATCTCTTGTGTCCTTTCTCCTACAGCTGGGCTGTATTCCATTCTTTGTTCAATACTTTTTTAGTTTTTAAATCCACCATTACCGTTTCGCCAGGTCGATTCAAGTGTGGAATTTACCAGAACATTCATTTCGCCAAATCTCACCTACCTACCCTTCTCACCCCTCACCCACAAACCGCAACCATGCGTTTCTCTATCGCCATCATCACCGCCTTCGCGGCATCCGCGCTCGCCGCGCCCTCCGCCGACTCCAAGCTCCGCGACCTGCTGAAGAAGCGCCAGTCGGCCTTCACGCAGCAGTCGTACGACGACATCTCCATCTCCGGGGGCGTGGCGGGCAACGCGGAGCAGGAGGCGCTGGCGGTGTTCAGCTCGCTGGACATGAACAACCTGGCGGCGGCGACGGAGGCGGACATCGACTTCCTGGACTCGGTGAACGGGATCTGCAACGACGCCGAGAAGGAGGCGTTCAACCCGGCCATCGACGCGGCCGACGGCGAGGAGGCCGACGCCCTCCAGCGCGGCAAGATAAAGAACAAGGTCCTCAAGCTCGAGGCCACCATCCTCCGCCTGATGATCGAGCAGGCCCAGGGCGAGGACGTCGCCGACGACATGGCCGCCGAGTCCAAGAAGCTCCAGAACAACATCTCCCAGGACGAGGACGAGGCCGGCAACCCCTCTACCTTCTTGTCATTCGATGCTCAAACGGATTAAGGAACTCGCTCTCTCTCCCTGCTGGGGGAGGAGTGAACTTGTGATACCCACCCATCGGGGAACTTGTGATATTACGATAGGAGGAGGGCTGTGTGTATGTTAGCACTATGAGATTAATGTTGGATAATGGCATTTGAGTTTTCTGGAAATTTGTCTCGTCGCAGTGACCCAAGTGACATGTACTTTGACGGTGCAATATGCACTTTGAACCGTAATTGTAGTCAGACGGAATTCGATAAACAGGATTATTGGCCCTATAGCCTCTAGTCGGTTATGTACTAAGAACGGCCGACTTGACATGGAAGTTGTGGCGGAGCAGCTGTTATGTTACATATGCTTCTCCATCTGATATCACATAGTATAGCTAGAGTCGAGTCACATTGTGGAAAGTTCATTGGTTCATCAACACGAAGCTTCAATTTTCTCGTGCAATATGGCTACGACAAGCATAATCCATTGATCAACGGTCTTCAACTACTGCCTAGAAGCCACCGTTGCCAACTATCACACCTTCTCTAGCAAGTAAACACCTTCGGTCCCGGGGCAGTGTAAGAGGTCGGCACAGGGTAGTAGATGTTGATCAACAAGCCGGGGTCGTTGGGCGAGTCTAGCGATTCAGTTAGCATCCATAGATTGTTCAAGGGGTTATATTTATATGAATATCAAGTGAAGAACACCCGACAGTGTGGTGTTGTATGAATGGAGAAGAATCACTTACAAGCGCCCGGGAACGACACGAGGCCGCTGGGGGTCGTGCTACCGCCACCAGTCACGGTAAGTTGAGCGCAGGAGATATAAGTCTGAGCGCCGCCGACCGAACCTGCGCTGTGCAAGGCGATGTGCTCGACACGTAGGAGGTAGTCCCCAGCAGGGATGCAGGACGGGATCTTGGTGGTAACCTGTATAGGATATAAGCTTCTAGACTAATCCGATACCTAGCATAGATGGATCATCGTTCACGATGCTTGCTTCTGACTTACCTGAGCGGCACCCTGGCTGGGCCACGTCAATCCAGAGGGAGCGATGTTAGGTCCCTGAGAGAAGATCTTGAACCACACGGCGCCAGCCCCGTCCCAGGAGTCGGCAGTCTGGCCGGAAGGCACCTTCGCCATGTAGAACTGGAGAGTACCCGGGTGCGAGACCGACGACTTGGCCGTGAAGCCAACGGTCGACCCGGCGGCCACCGTCATGACCTTGGCGCCCTCGTTTCCGGGCGCGAGCTGGTAGCAGCGGAAGGCGTCCGAGTTCACGTCGGTCACTGGCCCGTTGCTCTGGTAGTTGGTGGTCTTTCGAACATACTCCCAGTCTGCGGTCGTCTTGCCGTCCGCGACGAGCGCGGGGAAGGTGTCTGTTTGGGTTCCTTGTCAATATTTTTCTTCTTCATCGGAATTCAGTGTATAACGGGCGCATCGTATTCACTAACAGTGCGCATTAACGGCCGCAGCCAAAGCGAGAAGAGCTGCAACGACCTTCATTCTGAGATGAGAGCAACTGAGTACAGACAACGGGGGCGGAATTATTAACAGGAAATCTTAATTGTCAAGATGGAAGCTGTGTCGGTTGGAGTGTTCGGGCAAGACCCCAGACTTCGAGCGCGCGTGCTTGAGCGCTCCTATATAACCTACTCCTACCAATATTCGCGCGCATTCATTTGGCGTTCTCCGTGCCGAATACAGACAATCATACGTAGCAATTCGCGCCTTGTTTGGTCTTGCGGACGGGCTACCGCCGTGTGCAAAATAACCGCCGGCTAAAATGGATCGCAGCCATTCAGACATGCCAAACCAAGGGGTCTAAGCCAAAGTGGGTACGATAACAACAGAGGAAGCGAATAATAGAAATACATATCATAATCTATTACGATATCATGCGGCCCTTTTGTATCTGACGGTATTAAAAACCGGGTAACGGGAAGTGTCGCGATTAATAATGAGGCTGACCCCAGCTCGGACAGCCGGCAACGTCGAGCGGTATAAAGATATAGCTCATGCTATTAAAGCATTCGGGGAGATATAATGCAAGTGTAGAATAATGACTCCGTGTAGTAACTTAGACGGTTTAATAGGTTCTATATGTAATCTCTCAGTCAATGACCTTGGTTCCTTGAGTGTTACACACCCACCCAAGTCTGAATGAACTGTAGCTTATGTTATATATATATATATCGATGATCTATATTACTTCTAATGCGTTGGAATTTTATTGCGTAGTCTACTATATACTACCATTACCTCCGGGTTTCCGTGATTATTTGGGGTACGTAAAATCACAACTGTATAACACATATTTATAATTATAATTCTATACAACGTCTATCTGTGAGGCTTTCAAATTTCGATAGGGTCTAAGCATAGGCCCTACAATATTTATATCTACAATACGACGTACACCTCGGGGTACATAATAGCCAAATTGGGCTTCGCATAAATGGATTGTATAGTCATATTTGACGATATTCGTAACGCACGATATTATCTAGCCCAACTTAAGATATATGAAGTTGGTATAACAGACTTGGTTGGTGGTAACTCCTAAATAGTCACGACATCATAGAACGAGGTATTCCAGGTTGTTATCATTCTGTGTCGTTTATCTTGAACATAAACATGCTTAGTCATGGAGGAATGGTAGAAGGGATGACTTCACTCTTATGTCAAGAACTTGATAACCATGTTCTTAGATACTGTGAATCTTTTGTTTCTCTGAGATATATTGATCAATGCTCTTAGTCTACATTTGGCATGTCTATCTAAATTAGAATGACTCGTAGCAAGACACAATCGAACTTCAAGCAATAACTGTCAGTGGAAGCAAAACATAATTACCATAGTTAAGTATAATTTCAGGAGGCTCCTGGGACTAGCACTCCGCTAGTTCAATGTCAAGTCTACTTACCTGTAAGAACCACCACCACTAGGTACTTGAGCTTTAAATCCTAATTATCTGACTTACCCCATTCTAGATGATGTGCTATGTAGAGTTGATTAACACACTATGATGTGTGTGGCTCAACAACCATAGTATAATTTCTAACCGAGACCCATTGGACTTTGGTTCGTCATTTGACTATGTCCTTGTTTCAGATCAGTCGCTTCTTTTCTACAAGTAAGATCCTCCCAAATACCCGACAGAAGTCTGTAGTACGAATCTAGAATAAAGTGTAGCCTAGCTCGAAGTGGTGACTGGAAGTCTCTACAGTCGGGTGTAATTGTTTGACTCAAGGGGACAAGTTTGAATTAGCACTGAAAAGAAGACCTATACATTATCTACCAGATTGTGATATCGTTGCTGTGTTCTTCTTTCCCGTCTAAAAAACTTGTGTTGTGTTGAAGAAACGACTATTAACCACGTTTTTCGTTGTGTATGACATGTGGTAGGCCCTTGAAATATCCCTATTTTAGAGATGAAGACTTAGTTTAGATCGGGGTAGTTCTAATTGGGATCGCATAATTCAATCAACTAATGCAAAAAAAATAAAAAATATTTAACGTCATAACCAATGAGATGCAATTCTATAACGGCTTGAAACCATTTTCCTATGTAGTACTGATAAACGATTATCGCTAGACTTCGACGAGAAATTTCACGTGTCATCACTATTGGAAAATCAGGGGTAAGTACGTATATTGAAGCGTGCAGATTACGTCGTCGTAATCGCTCGACATGTACGTACGGGATCGTAAAGAGCCAATCGTTGCGACGATCTTGAGCATGCATAGTTAGAATAATCTCAAAGAGGCCTGGAGGCCTTGCTGTGGATCTCTGCGCATAGCTTACGATCTCGGGCTTAGCGGCCGAATGCAGGGAATTAAGCCTCTGGGGCGTTACATCGGGTCGGTCGACGGCGGCATCCTTGCGGTGGCTATCACCGGCGTTGGTCCCCGATCTAGTAGTAGTCGCCCCGCCTTCGCATTAAGTAATTACACCAACTGATGGGCCCGTTCACCACACATACCGGCTTGGGATGTACAAAATGGGGACAAATCCGGACCCAAGGGCGTAGTTATGTACGCCCTGACTTTTCTTGCCAGCGCTTCTCGTTGCGAGTTCGAATCAGCCTTTAGCTAGCTAGCATTTGCTCGTCTCCTCGCCGTCGACAACATGAAGCTGCCTATTTCCCAGGTCACGGTCCCAACCGGGGTACTGCTAGCGGCGAAGGCATTGGCCGCTACGAGTGGAGAGTTCAATGTCTTGACTATGAACGTGGCCGGATTGCCCGATTTCCTAAACAACAACGAGGTTCCTGGGGACAAGGCAACGAATTCGGGGCTCATAGGTTCGAAGTTTGCCGAGTACGGCTACGACATAATCCACACGCAGGAGGTAAGGAGTTGTCTCTCTACTATACTAAATACTAAATCAGTCCCCCCAACACATCCGAAACATGAAATTCTTTTATATATATATATTAAAACATGGATTCTTAGGACTTCAACTACCACGCGTACATCTACGCGACCGACACGCACCCCTACCGCACGGCGACGTCCGGGGGCGTGCCGTTCGGCGACGGCCTGAACACGCTCTCCAACTTCGACTGGATCAACTACAGCCGCGTGAAGTGGGACACGTGCAGCAACGCGTCGGGCGCCGACTGCCTGACGCCCAAGGGGTTCACGTTCATGCGGGCGCGGGTCGACGACGGCGTCTACGTCGACGTGTACAACCTGCACACGGACGCGGGGACGGAGGACGGCGACCTGGCGGCGCGCGCGGCCAACCTGGAGCAGGTGGCCGCCTACGTCGACGCGTGGAGCGCCGGCAACGCGGTCCTCGTCTACGGCGACACCAACAGCCGGTACACGCGCGCCGGCGACAACATCACCGTCTTCGCGAACCAGAACGGCTTGACCGACCCGTGGGTCGAGCTCATCCGCGGCGGTGTGGTCCCCGCCGAGGAGACCATCTGCGAGAACCCCAGCACGACGAACGAGTGCGAGACCGTCGACAAGGTGTTCTACCGCGGTAGCGCTGTCGTCGGCCTCCAGGCCACGGAGTGGAGCTACGCGAGCACGAGCTTCCTGCAGGCGAATGGTAGTATCCTGTCGGACCACAACCCCATCGCCGTGGACTTCGCCTGGACTTCGGGTTCGGCCCTGCGGCAATCTAATTTCTTGGGCGGTCCGCATGGCACCTGGTTCAGCGATGTGCCGACGCTCGCCGATGTTGCGTCCCCAGTGGCTAGTGTCCTCACATTCCGGGGTGGAAGCCGGGTTGATAGCGTAGGTCTGACGCTTACAAATGGGTTGACGTCGTTGACCCACGGTGGAACTGGCGGGGACGTTGCGTCTCTCACGCTCGCCGACGGCGAGTATTGGACGAGTACCGAATTGTGCCAGGGCAAGAAGAACGACCAGACGCGGATCTTCTACATCCTGGCGACGACGAGCACGGGTAGGACCCTCAAGACCGGAACGTCGACGGATGACTGCTCGACGTTCGCGGCGCCGGACGGGTGGGGTGTCGTCGGATTTGTTGGGCAGGATGGCGATGAGGTGGACCAGCTTGCTTTCGTGTATGCGCCTCAGTAGGAGGCTAATAGGGAGTCAACTACATAGGTTAGACTCTCGTAGCACTTGCTGATGAATGGATCGCTGGATCTTGTAACTGCATGCATTTGATGTTTCCTCATACGTATGTCGTATAATACTCTTTCTAATACCAATTTTGGAAAGTATATAATTCAAACAGCATCGTAAAGAACGTATCGCACCTTACGGGTGAGGGACTATCCAATTCTCCCTTTCCAACATACCCATAATTTCCAAGGCTCACCCAATCACGTAAGTAGACTCGTAGCTTTACCTCATCCTCTTAACCCCTATTCCTAACAGCTATTGACAACATCCGACCTAGCTCATTGAAGCAAACCGGCGGTACTGTCATAACCCCAGCTAACCTTAGAACCCCCCTCAGACACGCCCATAACCTCTCTCGACCGCTCCGCACTAGCTTTGGCGACAGGCTCATCAAAGGACCGCCTTCGAATTAGCAGTCCCCGTGGTGCACATCTTGCCGCTAGGGAACATGATGCTTTCCAGGGCTTGGCGGTAGCTACCAATCTGGTTCGCTACCTAGCACTGCATCAAGCCGACATTAGAGTCCGCCAGCAAACGTGAGGTCAACTGATACTAATCGTCTCATTTGGTTGTGAATTAAGGACCAAGAGACACCTGATCGAAGGTAGGGCATCTTCTTAGACTTGTAAGTCTGTGATGGCCTAGAATTGCTTTTGGTCTGAGGTTGTTTCGAGGAACCGTGAGGTGCGAACTGACCCTTATGCTGCAACAAACTTGGGTATTGTGTGCCATCTCGAGAGATGATGAGATGCTTCTACGATGTCCCCCCCCACTGGGAACCGAGCGCTATAATCCCCATTCAGTGGTGGCAGAAGATATTAGAACACTCTAATCTGTGTATCTGGTGGAGGTGGCACTTTCATTGTGGTATAGAATAGGCCCTGGCATGAATCTGCACACTCGCTTTCATTTATTCTCCAGACGGTTCTTTACGTCATATCGTACGACATAGGTGCACAACAAGCACTGTGAAGATGTAGTCGTTGTCGATGGAGATGGGTTCAGATTTCGATCGGTCACAAGGACCCTATGGCATGCGTTACTGGCTCACATAGTTTCGTATCATCGGTCCTGAAGCTGCTGATTCTATCCGTCATATTGAGTCGTGCCGCAAAACTCCTGTCCCATTCGACCTACAGCACCTTCACAGGTCTTGCGGAGCTAGTGAAAGAGGTCGACTATTCTGTGTAGATGTGGCAGAGAGTCCTTCCCGACAGGTTCATCGTCCTCTCCGCTAGCCATACATAATTCGTGGTTTGATCCCTTTTGGTGGCTTTAATGCGTGGTCGTCATCAACCCGTTTTGTATCACATTGGGAATCCAAGAGCAATAAGACGTTCTTTGACCTCTTGAAGCTGTTTCACCCTGTCTCCAGAACTATCTTCTAGGATTTCACACTGGAGCCTGAGTATTCTGTTCTGCTTATCACTGGGCCTGTCTCCGATTGCTTCTGACACCTTTCTGCTGAGTTGTTGGGATCGCGTCTTTAGAACGGATGCAATATGGGCTAGTAGGACAGCTTGCATCGTGGAAGAAGAGGCGGCGGATGCGACGAAATTACCCACCCTAAGCTCTGGTACACTCACCCTGGCCTCCTTGCCGTCTGGATAGGCGGTAGAAATCTTGGCACAGAGAGTGGCATGGCTGAGGAGGCTTTCGAATATATCCAGCATCCTAGTATGGCACAGGACAAGAAGGTTAAATAGAAAGGTGTCGAACATATCTCCCGAACCCGGAATGTCTTCGCTGGAAACGTTAAGATCCCCCATATGAATGCAATCGGAATTCGGACAAGCATTGAGCTGGGGCTCGGTGTCAAATATAATCCCCAGGATATCCGAATACATGTCGATTAAAACCTGCCCGGAGTGAAATAATAGCTCTAGGAGTCGCTGCGGGTCGAACGTCTTCGTATAATGGCCAAGCACTTCTTCAATGGGGGAACCTCTAGGCATGTGAAAGAGGGACGCGGTTGGCATCTCTCGAAAGACTTCATCGAGATCGGCTGCCAGAGCCGTTAGTTGACGAACGCAACTCGATCTCCGGTTCTCTAGAGGTGAACTTGATGACACGTCCTGTTTTTCGACCGCTGGTTCGAGCTGAACAGCATCCTGAGTACCCGCTCCTGCAGCTGCTTCGAGCGGCGGGGTCAACGTGGAGCCGAAATCCAGCGGCTGCCAATCGAACTGGATGCCTAAACTGTCATCAACGGGCGTCTGAAACGAGAAGGCGTCGTCATAGACGGGAGTAGTAACCGCCGGGGCTACCCTCCTCGCAGCTGAACCTGCAGGGCTGAAGACACATCGGGCGCCGGCCTTCAAACACCGTGTGCAGGTCGCTACCCCTTGCTCCTTAGGGCACCTGAGCTTTTGTGAATGGCATCTAAGTAGGTAGTTCCCCACAAATTTCAGCTGGGCATTCTCGAGGATAATGTAGTTAAAGGTTTTAGTTAATCGCAATTTACCTGTCGCAACTTGTCCGGAGGGGACGGGGCATTTTGATTCAGTACCAGGGGTTTTTAAGTTTGTTATATGGACTTTACAGAAAACTCGTCAATGTAAGGGAGCGATGGATGGACACTCACTCCACTCACCCACTTTGGGAGGCTTACCAAGCTGCCAAGAAAGCAGCGTGGAGAGGCAGAGAGGCAGAGAGGATCGGGCCTGATCTCTCTGCGGTGTTACCCCACGAACCCCACTCATCGACTCGGGACCGCTAATTAAGTCGGCAGGACTTAAAGTAGGCCGCACGACGATCCCTGCGAATAACTGACCAGTTGACCCTCTCTCTCTCCTCTCAAAGCAAACATGTCTTCTGTATTACATCACAATCAAAATGTCCCGGTAACTAGTGCTAGAGCCCGGTCTGTCTGTATGTTTTACTTTGATAGGTGGTACGAATCAGGCATTGTACTTGTGCTTCGAAGATCACATCTATGTATTTCCATGTGACCGTGTTAGTTATTTTGTTATTCTATGAGATGATCAGTGTTCGTTTCAATTATGTTGAGTTATTTTATTATTAGTATTGACCGGTGGTGAGCCTCTGCGTATATGTGACAACCAAGTCCAATCCCTTCCAACAGTCGCCGACGCCGAGTGGCTGCTCGTCGCTGTTCGCAGGACTTTGTTTGTTGGCTGGAACGTCTATTTTTGGTCGGCTGATGAACGCCACCTAGGCGCATCGAGTCGTTGTCAATAATAGCAGCAAAGCTTTAGAGCTCTAGCTCCTCAAATGACCACGAAAAAACGCCTATCATTCTGCATACTGCAACCTGAGAGATATAGATATATAAGTACTTAGATATATAGATACATAGATAGGTAGATGGTAGATATGTAGGATTCCCATCCCCGGCTGGGAGCTCGCGATAGCCGAAGGTGTGTACACCTCTACACTACGTACTTGGAATGCCCGATAAATAGTGCGCAACGCAACCTGCATATTTATGTTTCACTCTCTTATCAGCCCAGCCCTGCGCGCGCGAGCTGCTCTTCCCTGTCTGTCATGCCCTTTTCGATCCCGCCTGTCCCGCATTCATTATCTATTTACATACCCACCCACTCACTCACTGCATCTGAAGAATACTACGTTGAAATAGCTCTGACCTCATTCACCATTTTCAATACCTACCTTTTTATTTTTATTTTTAATGAATCACCTCCCTGCCCCCTTCCCGCCCCTCGAGTGTGAATAACTATGAAGAATACCGTGGGACGTATTATTATTATCAGGTGCACCGGGACTAGAGCCTCTTTTTAACTACAAGGAAGATCGCACGCCAATTCACACAAGGGGCTGCTGAAACGAAACCCTATATGGATCTCGATACCGTGGGTGGGCTGGTCAACGAGCTGCTCTCGGCCTACGACGCCGCGCTAGAATACTACACGAAGTGGCAGCGCAGGAAATGGCAGGAGAACCACTATCGCACGCACGACAAGGGCAAGCTCTCGGGCAGCGGCAGCTGTGGCTTGAGCACGTCATTGAGCATATCGGGTCCCATCATCCGGAAAGCGTACAATGAGGCGGCCGAGGCTCTCGGGGAGGCCTTTTCCACAGGAGACAGTGCGGCGAACCCTTGATCCAACTAGAAGCGCAACCGAAAATGCTGATTTAACCTCGCAGAGACCAGCCGTGAAGTCCTGCACGGCAACCTCAAGCGCCTCCAGGACCACATCGGCACCCTGTACGAGGCTATGACCCGCGACACCGGCCCACTGCAGCTTGCGGAGATCCTCCAAGCCTCCGAGGCGGTGCGCATCGCAACAATCGCCACGCTAGCAAACCAATGCAAGCGGCTATCTTCTTCTGTCCCTGTCGGCGCCGGCCGCAGTCGCCCGACATCCCTACTACCTCCTGTTGCACCACGCCGGCAGCGGGTGACCTCGATTATGAGCGCAACAGCTACAGCCACAACAACAGCAATAGCAACATCCAACAGATCTTCTATCAATACCGAGAAAGGCATCGAAGATGATGTTCGGACGGTATACCGCCACAGCGGCTCCAACCGGTCGCCGTTCCAGTCCGAGCCGCCTTCGCCGCCGCCCACGCCGAAGATGATCCCGGACGACTTGCAGAGCACGTGTACTACGATGTCGACGACAATGACGGCGACGTCGACGACGGCGGCTATGTCCAGCACGCCGCACCCCAAGGCCAGCGTATTCAGCGTTTTCTGCCCCGAGGCAATGCGGTACCAAGTCGACGTGCGGAAAGCGATGCCTCCTCGCGCTGCTAGTGCTGCTACTACTGCCGCCAAGAGCGGCGGGAAGTGCAAGTGTGGGTACGACTGGTATGGGTGGCTCACCGCGACGACAACGACGGCGGCAGCAGCTGACGGCGGCGACGGCGGTGACAATCACCAGAACCTCATGATGATCAAGGACGGGTTCCAGCTGACGCCGCGGTTCCTCGGCAAGTCGCACTGCGAGGGCGGCGTCTTCGGCTGCGTCCTGTGCACGTCGAGCGGGAAGACCGAGACCTACGCCGATGCGAATGCGCTAAGGGCTCACATCAATGCCGCCCATACGAAGTGGCAGATGCTTCATGATTCCGATATGGCTGGACGGTTAGGGGTTGCGGCTATCATGTGATGAAGCTGTTTGTCCCTCCGGCCCTGCCTGTATGTATTACTCTGACTTCATGTGTTATGGGGCAATTTTCTTTTTTTTTCTTTTTGGTCTTTCTGGCGTAGGATGGATGGATGGATGGATTCTCGGGGCTTAGGCTGGTATGGTACGGTACGGTATGGCTGGTGGTGATACCCAGGGCGAGTTGGTACAGGATCTTGTATATTATAAAGCGTCCCTGCGGTTGGCTTTTAAACACCCTATGTGTTTGAGGTTTTTACCTTTTCTAACTATAATTCATGTGCGATGATTTATTTTGAAGCATCCCTAGCACATATTCCTTGAAGGAGGCATGAGTTAGAAGAAAACGATCACATTCTGTCTTGCTATGTAATACTATATGTGAAGGAAACCTAGTATCCGACCCTTGTCAAAGGGGTTCCAAACCCATGACAACCACCATGCCCAGCGTGCTATTAATGATTATATAGAGGAACATAGGAAACCTACACGCCAACTCTTGGCATATCACATCGAATGACAGCGCCATACCGAGTATTTTATATGTTCTTTAGGGTCCTTATATTTACCTTTACTTATACGCCGTGTTAGCGTCGATGGAGGATTCGGCTGATATCGTGCTCCACGGCCGAGGTAGAGCCTGGGACCACGCACTCACGAAAGAGTATGAAGATATACACTCGTGATAGACGTTAGTGATACCTACCTCCTATTCATTGTCAGCCTTCACTGTTAACATTTGCAGGTTCGTAGGTGTCCCACTGCACAATAGACAAGCGTAGGGGAGCAGCAGCCCGTTTGGAGCTGTCGTTAGATTGTAGCGTAGGCTCCTTGCTGCGGCGCTGATACAGAAGTCTATAGATTGTTTAAAGTGTTCAGAACGTTAAATATAAGGATAACTAATGAATACTCCTCGAAGGTGATCTACGATCAGTTCATTCTTAAGTTAAATAGTGCCAACGGAACAGGAACAATGGGTGGGAATTTACGTAATCAATGCGCCCTTTTATCTCTTGTAACAGATATTCTGTTACCGAGAGCCTACAATATATTAGTGGTGTGCGGCTTCTAACGAATATTAATGTGGCGAGCGACAGCGGGATGTAAGGGAGTCTTGCAGCAAAGGCGATATTGGCAGGAGATCTTTTCTTATAACAGCTACAGAAAATTATGGCAAGTCCTGCATTTCTAACTCTTCATTGACTTGTCGCTCAAATCGCAGATTGCTAAAGGGTTGAGTGTTCCTGGCCGGTTCAGGCAGTGCAAGATAGTTGTCATCCTTGATAGCCTGTCGAACATCCTCCGTAGTCGACGGGCTTGTGATAAGTATCTTGAATACCGTGCGGCCCTTAGTCAAATCCAATAAGAACCTGAGAACGTAAGCCATTTCCTGCAGCAGATCCTCGCTACGCTCATAGAAGTTGATCCCGTCGATGACACAGAACACCGATTCTGTAGTTTTCACCTGTTGAACGAGGGAGCCAAAAATGTAGCAGAACGCCTCAATATTTCCATGGTTCATTTGGTAAGCGTCTTCGCTCCTGATAAAACCGAGATCGAAATGTTGTTGCTGCAATAGCTGTGTCAGAAGGCTTATGATCATGGTTCTGCCCCCGCCGTAGTCTTGGTGGATATGGCGGCCGCAGAAAAAGGTTATAGGTCGAAACGTGTTCACACTGCGCAGGTTCCGTACTAGCATGGCGCAGAAAAAAGACAAGGGGGAAATTGGCTGTGAATCCGAGTTGCCATGGATGAGCAATTCCTGTGGCAAGGAAGTAACAAGCCACTCCTTAAATTTAGGCGATTTCATAATTTCGTTCGTTGGATCTCGACCTTTCGATGTAAGAGGCACTCGCAAACCTAGAATATACTCCAAATCTGTATCATCTAAGCCAGTCATATTCAGAAATCCGAGAAGGTCATTCTGAAGTACGATTGGCCCGGAAAGCCGTGACTGTGGTGCCGACTCACCACGATAAAGTTCCCGTAGTTTCGAATTCTCAGCTGGCATTGTTAGCTTTCTTTCTTTCTTTTATTATATATAGTAAACTTCACGGTTTTGCGTAGACAACTTACATGTAACCAGCTTCAGTTGACGAGTGATCTCGTTAACTTTTATGTCCATCTGAAGGTGGTGCTCCTCAAACAGGGCACGAAATCCGTTTTGAGTATCACTTATCACGTTAGCCACCCTAGATACTATGGTAGCTATTAGCCATTGTTTTACATCGAGTAAGATCACTCTGCTTAACAATACTCACTAGTCTTGATGTCTTTGAATGATTCGTGGCTCTCTTGCATATGAGCTTTATCAGCTTCATGCACGAGACTTTTGCCATTGACCTTAACCTTTTCCAAGCACAACAACAGCGATTCCTCGTATGACTCCCCATTCCACAATGCGTCGAGTCCCTTGATTTCTATACTTCAATAATCAGCATTTCTACACCACGCTTCTCCATGCGAATTGTCACTTTAGGGCAATGAACATATATTCCTACCTATCTTCCTTGTATAATACCCTATCACATCCTCTGTTGCCTTCAGCATGGATATATGGAGCGTTATCACCGCTGTTGTAATATTTTGCATCGTGGGGTATATCCTGATATAATCCTCAATATCTCCAAGCTTTTCTTTCAGTTCATCTAGTCCGTCTAGAATGGCCGTTCGAACATTGCTAGTTTGTTTGAATGCCTGACCCAAATTAATCTTGTTAGTCTTGCTAACACTCGTATATCGATGTGATAATACAGATGAGACCTCACCTCTAGTAGGATTGTTAAAGCACCAGTCATCGGCTTCAAATAATCGATATCTGGGACTAGCCTAGTTACTCGCTCGATTCTATCCGCACTATCCCCGACAAATCGCGCTACCCTCCTAATGGCGCCCTTGACACCGGATCTGGAGTTGTATGCTTGTGCCGCTGACTGAAGAATTTCTAGAACCCCTTCCCAGCTCGATTCTGAACGGATACTACAACCTTTCTCAACATGACCCTTGGGTTCTTGGGGGTACGTGACTATGAATTGCTTCATAATGGTAGCAAACTGATTAGTTGACATTGTCGCTGAATCCTCCTCTTGTCGACGTTCATCATGCGGTCCATGGCTTAGCGCTGTTGCTTGACGGGAAGACATCACGTCTGACATTGGTAAAACTACGTAGCGTTTCAAAATCGGGTCGTAATGCGTGGGAGGATTTGCGAAAGCCGGGTGGTAAGCGAACAAATGGTTGTCAATGAAATCAACGGCTGGTGAGATAAGTTTGATTCTCCAAGGCTGTGTCATCTGATTCAAAAATAGAATTGTTTATTGGACATTACATCCCGTTTGAACTTAGGCATATGTACTAACCTCCTGCTATTAACAGTGTACATTTATATGTCGATAGTTTAACAGCTCTTGTGAAGGAAAGACGTAGTAATCTCATAGCTAAAACACGTAGTTTCGACATCAGAACGTCCCGAGAGTACACAAGAGCGGGGAAAGAAAGAAGGCTGCATCTTCCAGCCAGTCGATCTGCCTCTTGCATTCTATACCAAGATCAGTCTTATCAGGTCTATTGGTTAAACTCGCATATGAATAAAGGTTGGTAGGACTAAGGATTTATAATCATTTACCCCTCTTTGACTAGACCGTGTAAAATCCAGTGGAGGCCTCAGAACTCATCATATATTGTCAGGTCGTAATTTACAATGACTTCTTCTATCATCAACATACGAGGTCAGATTTCAACAATGGAACGCTCCAAACCTGTCAAGATCCGCTACACAGTGAATGCCTTTCCTCCAGAGCCTCTAGGGATACCACCGGAAACACCGTTCCTGAGTCTTTCAAAGAACGACGAGCCACTTCCATTGAAGTATTCACAGCCAGAAATTGGCGCAGAGCCTGAGCCTATCATCGAGATTGTTACTACCGTGAATACTGCCAACCAAGAAGCATGCGCCACTTCAGAAGACACTCTGCAAGTCCTGCGCAACCTCGCAGTCACAAACGTTCGGAATACTCTGATGATAATACATTCTGCAAGACTATCTCAGATCATCAGGGATATAGTAGAATACTACCCTAGGTAATACTTCTTGTACGCAAAGCAACTTTTGCGCTGACAAGCACCTAGTCAAATTCTCTCCGGCAACACCATCGTCATCGCCGAGCCATACGCGGTGTTGATGCATCACTTTTCCGACCTCGAGAAGCTGTCCGAAAAATACGTCGATACCATCTCGCGCGAACATGTTCAGGTTCTTTTAGATTTCCTTCGTCCTCAGTTTCAGTATTTGTGTGCATCGGCACAAGAACGACTGACACAGCCATTACCTACTGTGACATTCAAAGACATATGGTTCGTGATGAAACCTGGCTCAATAGCATATGCAAAGTGGGATGATGAGTATTGGATTGGCTGTATTATCGAAGATATCACTAGGCAAAGCCATAATCCCCTAAAAAGCATCCTCGCGAGTTGGTCGGTCAACGTCTGGTTGCTTCGGGTATCCGAAACAACCGGCGAAATTGGTTCTGTTTCTACTGCCATCGATATCGACTACTTCGATGGCGAGCGACCTGTCACCAGTTTACCAATCTTTCCGCGCGAATTCCATGACAACGAAGACGGTGGTCTCAGGAGGCGTGAGTTTGAGAATAGAGGGGACAAGATCCGTGAAATGTTCTGGAAAGGGTATAGGTACATGAGTTACGATGGAGAATGTCCGGACGACAAAAGGCGCTACGTAAGTGTCAAACCCCCTAATTGAGATCTGTACTGATGCTTAGGTATTATTATACAGATCAATGGTCATATCATTGTTAGCGGGGCATATAGTACAGACGCCTCGCATCCCGAAAGTGAATGGGAATTCGACTTCGAGAGACCCAACAGAATTCAGAATGGAACTCGACAAACTTCTTCGGATGACAAACTTGATTTAAAGCAGAAAAGTTATGCCATTCTCACAAAAGACCACATGTTCCTCATGTCACCATGCTTTAGCGCTATGGCGCTGACTGACAAGTCTTGGAGTGAGTAGTGCTTGACATTCCAATACAGCTAATGTTGCTCACGGCAGCGCAGTTCTGGTACATATCGCAAATACTCGAGAATTGGACACACCAGACCATATTCCTAAGCCAGCTGTTAATTCAAATGACCTCACGCTTATTGAGGCTCTCGTTGACTCTCAGACAACTACTCACGCGCATTGGCCTTCAAACTCTAACAAAACTAAAGGCAATGGCGTCGTTATTCTTCTTCATGGTAAGCATGATCATAGTTTTCTACTATACCAATACCAGGGCTATCTGCTTACGTTTAGTCTTATAAGGGCCCGCGGGAGTCGGCAAGACTCACACAGTAGGTATGCTGACAATGAGGCCGCAATGATCATTATATAGTGTTAACAATCGCAGTTACTATATCTAGACGAACTCGTCGACCTCTCCTGGCTCTGACTGATAAAGATGTCTCCTTTGGTCGACAATCGATGCTAACTCAGTGGAATCAATGGTTCACCCTCGGAACAAAATGGAATGCAATATTACTAATTAGTGACTGTGATACCTTCATGGCAAAGCGCACTGGTGGTTACGATCGTAATGGAAATTCCCATTTTTTAGGTAATAACCTTATTTACATGAAAGATATGTTTCTTTTACTAACCGTATAAATGATAGCGCTTCATCAATGCCTAGATAGGTTCAAGGGTCTCCTCTTCTTGACTACTAATCGTGTAGGATCTTTTGATGAAACCTTCATGATACGTATGACTCTGGCGGTCTTATGCGAGGGACTTGATCAAGTGAAGCGCAGGATCATATGGGACAATCTCCAGGAAGAGCTTGTCCACGAGCGCAATCATCAGATACGACTGAGCGCTAGCGCCAAGAGGTTTTTGGACACTGATGAGATACACAACATCGACTGGACCAGCCATGAAATAGTCAATTGTTTCCGAACTGCCACAGCGCTTGCTGAGTCCAAAGCAAGGAAATTTCCTGATTGGGAAGAGGGAAAGGAGATCATTATAGAGGTTGAGCATTTGAAAGAAGTCCTGAATATGGCCTACTCGTTTCGCGCATACATCCACTCAACTCACGGGCAAGACTTTTCACGAGCAGCTAGGGCGGCGCCAGGTCAAACCCCTAATGCAACACATGGGCACCTACGGCGATACGGCCCACCACCACCGCCACGACCACCATCACCAACAGCACCACCATTCCTGTCCCTTCCTAGGGGGGGCGTAGTGCAAGCTATGGGACAAGGATCAGCAGTCAAACCGCTAAAGTCAAACCAACCTCCAATAACAGTGGATAGTGATACGGACGTTTGTATCTCCGATTTAAATCGCGTTGAATGGGAACAGTTCAGGGCCGCTGGAAGTGGCGGACTATTCAGGAACAGCAAGTTTTATGCTATTGATATGCTATTAGGAGAACCCTTGGTTAAGTTGAAAGTCCTAAATATGGATAGGAAGATTCCCAAGCCAATGACGCAGACTGGTGTTCTTAAGGATACCCAACAGAATTCTAAGAACCAGGAAAGACAAGCTGAGGATCCACTTCCATCTTACCAATCATTCCTACCAGAAAGGATTCGTATCAACTCCCCGGCAATTGCAAATGCGTTCAGATACATTCACCGCGAAAGAAGCCTTTCGGACTTCAGGGTGCCGTTTTTGATATTTCGACCATTCAGATCCTTGGTGTACTATGAACCAGAATTTAGGGAGTGGGTTGCCCGGCAGGAAGCGATACTGCAGGGTAGGTATCATAATTGTTACTGTTGTACATGATAAGGGTATATTTGTTAACTTTACATATTAGAGCCGGCCGAAGATGTGAAAACGCAAGATGTAGATGCCAATTCTGATAAGAGCGAAGACGAGACTATACAGAAGGTTGGACTGGAAGACGTACGATGCTTATTGGCGTTCATTGACAATGACATTAAGCCAAGGCAGAAACTCATCCACGACTCTCTTTGTCGAACAGTCAAATTTGATGACATTTGGTTTCTCTTCAATCCAGGAGAACCCGTTATAACTAGGAACAGCAGGCAAGCTTATCGCGTCATCAACACTACATGCACTAGACATCGAGTTCAACTTTTCAGGAAGACTAACTTGAAGTCTTTGAAAGATGAGCCTAACGCTCAGTTTGAAGACAACCCTATCTTCATTAACTGTGTGTACGTAGACTTTGATGGAGTATCAATTGGGCCGGTAAGGCAAAACTTCACGATCTCACGATTCGACGGTCAAAAAGACGTGGAATCTCTTCCTATTTACCCTCTCCGCTTCTCTAGGAATCCTGGTCTCCGCGAAAGCCTCATCGAGAGAGGCAGAAGGTTTATTGAAGTGGCTGGAATGAAACACATGCACTACTCTGGACTGAGCCTTAAGACACATGGAGACGTAGATAGCCAAGTCGTGATTGACTTCGAGGAAGCCTTGACACGCAATCCAAAGTGGAAACCTGAAATAGAATCGATAATCGAGGAAGACTCTAAGAAGAGAAGGACCTCATCGAGAAGCGATTCCGACACATCATCTAGCTCTGATTCGGATTTATCGCCCCCACCACGGTATCGTCCTCAACCGTCTTTCAAAAGGTCACGCGGAAAACGAGTGAAAGCTAGGTCTTGTATCGCACAGTGTTGCGCCAACGAGAACACGCATCACGACGACTATGTGGACACCCGACGCAGTGAAGAATACATCGGCTTACAGATGAACATGAAAACACCCAAAATGCCTTCAGTAGCTATCTTACCACGACTATTCAATGAGTTGACAGGGGAGAACATTCTGAGCGATGATGAATTGCTGATTTTATCATACCGTGTCTTCGGATTTGTCATGCGTAGTCGCAAATGGGGTAAGTGCTCCACCTGCTACACTGTTTAAGATATAACATAACTAACAATCTCTCCAATCAGATGCTTTGGATCTGGAAAATATTACCGAGGTTGCCGTCTTGGGTGACGAGGATGGTTTCGGCCAGCTGGTTCTTCCTGATGGTCATAAGGATATGGTAAAGCCCATGATCCGACAGCATTTACGTGACAAGAAGTCCGCAACAGCAGATACCGATCAAACTGATATTGTCCGTGGAAAAGGTAAGATCCCACCATAAATTACAGGACTTAAACCTGGTTTTGAAATCACCCTAACGTGTTCTTAGGGAAAGGGCTCATTATGTTATTGCATGGCGTGCCTGGCGTAGGGAAAACATCAACAGCTGGTAAGCAACTAAATTAAATAATCTGAAGGCCAAAGGCACTTGTGCTAAATATCAATGACTTCTAGAGTGTGTTGCCGACTCGTTTAGAAGACCGCTGTCTCAAATTACTAGTGGTTCAAGCCCCCCTAATTGAACCTAATTTGAAACAATGCTAACCCCTTCATAGGTGATCTTGGGACAACAGCAAGAGAAGTTGAAGAAGCACTTGAAACGAACTTCTCTCTAGCAAATCGTTGGAATTGTGTTCTTCTCATAGATGAAGCGGATGTGTTCCTCTCAGAGAGAAGCAAGGATGACTTCGTGAGAAACAGCCTTGTGTCTGGTATGCCACTTACGTCGATAACGCCCGTCGTCAACCATTCTCCAATTCTAACTTGACTTAGTTTTTCTTCGCGTTATGGAGTACTACGCTGGCGTACTACTGCTTACTACCAATCGTGTTGGCGTGTTCGATGAAGCGTTCACATCGCGGATCCACATTAGCTTGTACTATCCTCCATTGGAGCGAGATCCAACTCATCAAATATTCGTGAAAAATATAGAGAGGATCAAGGACCGCTACAGGAAGAATCAAAAACGGATTGACATCAAGGAGTCCGAAATATCGAAGTTTGCACTGGATTATTTCGATGAAAACAAGCTAGGCCGGTGGAATGGACGCCAAATCCGAAATGCCTTTCAGACGGCACTCGCCTTGGCAGAGCTCGAAGCCCACGGGACAGATGATGTATCAAATGAGAATGACCAGGAACAACTTGTTACACTTAGACGGTCGAATTTCGAGGTCGTGGCAAAAGCTTACAAGAGCTTCACTGAGTACCTGAACCAAACATACGGCGTCGACTCTGCTCGTAGAGCGCGGGAGAACCTGTGGCGATCCGACACCTTTGGCACGCCGCCTAGGACGTCAAACCCCCTAACGACCCGGCTTAAAGTGGAAGATCCAAGACAAGCTCCCGGTCAGTGGTCATCTCACAACTACATGAGTCATAACTGGAATAGGGGCAACCAACCTCATTACCCCCAGCCAGGGGCCTATCCCAACCCTAGCGGTAGCCAGTATCAAGACACGAGACTTCCACATGGCCAAGGGTTTGCCCAGCCTTACGGGCCAGGAGAACATTTCCCTGGTCATATCCCTGGTCAGATGACATATGCTCCTCACTCCGCGGATAGACAGGGAGAGCCCCTGCCTGGAGCGCCGTCCCTATGGGGTGGAGATGGAAGAGAACCACCGCGTGCAAGCCATCCTATGCCTCCTTATCCATCCCAGCCGGCATATGGCAGAGATCCCGGGCCAAGCCCGGCGTTTCCTCCTGACTCCGGGGCTAAGTAGAGCTGTGGGGAATCCAGCTGATTTATTGTGTGGGCTTTTCTTTCTAGATCCGATGGGACAGAATGACATTCGTTGATATCTGGTGGCAAATCACCCCTTTCTTAGTGTTCATGTTTCTTTTGGGTCTGGTAATGAGAGTAACGAATCATGAATTTCTTATATTATAACTCGGGTAATTGCCCACTGTCAACCTGTTCGTGACTACGTCCTGTTCGAATTTAGGCAGCATTTTCCTCCCTATGCTAATATGACAGCTATGTACTATGTTAATCTGCAACTTTCATCTATTTCCATAGTTAGATACCAGAACCATCCCTCCATGGATGAAGGTCATGATACTGCCCACTTCGAGATAGGGGGCTGGATACCCCTATAAGTGGACCGTGCATATGACCCCTATCTACACTTCACCACTTTTATACTAATACTAGACCACCCCTATAACCACTATAGATGATGTACGCACTAAATTTTCTACATTACAGGTTACGCACGCTCTGTAATGATTATCCCTCTGTTAAGTTTATTTGCTATATAATGAATCTGGTTGTTATCATTTGTGATCTCGTCTTGTACGTAGTACTAGGATATAAAGAGCTTAGGAGGTAATGACTTATTACGGATTACATTGGCATTTTTTTATGCTATCCAATCGAGTCCTGCTATCCAGATGGCTTCATATGTAACTCTGATATGTTCCTTGCCAATCTCGTGTTTCCTGCAACTAGTTACGGCCTTCTAACTCCATAAGAAATTGAGCATCTCCGAGAATATTAATCGCCTTGCTTACTTCCAGTTTCTTTGAATCCCACCATGGCTGCTTTGGGATGCGAATCGTATTTGTCCCACAATGAACCTCACCGCCGCCCTTGTGGTGTGAGTACCAATCATCGATATAAATGACTTCCATCCCCACTTCCCCATATACCTGATCCGTCGCCTCCACCATGATATCCTTGTTGTTGATGACCGGCCCCCAAGGCTTAGGAGATAGGTACGAGCGATCATTCAGTACAACACCGTTCAGGACGCCCGGGTAGAGCGCCGCCGCATGTGTGGTGCTGCAGTTTCGATCGGGGGATACTCCCTCATCTGGACCCCAGCAGACACCGGTAGTGAATATCATTGGTACTTGATAGATGTCTTCCTCTGTGATTCCAGTTTCGCTTTGCAAAACCACCTGGACTCCGTCGACATGTTGAGCAAATCGCTTGTTGTCCTCAATTAACTTATCGGTCAGTATTTCATTGATGGTGAGGCCTGGGACATCTCCAGCAATGCCGGGGATCGTCCCATTCGGCCGAGAAAAGGCAGGGTCATCTCCGTGGCCGTCTTGTTGAGCCTTTTGTAGAATCTCAATCCCGCCCATCGGATCAGCGATGTAGAGAGCCCAGCCGTGCAGGGTGCCATTTGCCGGCAGGAACTGCACCATCTCGTCTACGTGTCCCACAGCCAGCCAGTCCGTGTCTAGGATGAGGGGGTCTTGAGTCTCCTGGGCTCGCATGTAGTCGTAGACATGTGGGAATGGCGGGTAGGACTCCGCATGGGAACCTTCAATCACACGCCCGGCTGGAAAGGACTTCCCGCCGTATTCATAGGGCGGGATAGTTTCAAGATTGCCCATAGAATCTATCTCATCCCTGGTTCCGCCAGTGCTGTAGACAGCGCCCCGGCCTGTCTTTCTCAAGTATTCGAATACTTGCCTCCCAGCGACACGCGAACCCTGGGACGAGCGGATCATCACTTCAAGGGTAATTGGTTCGGAGGAACCAGGTATGCTAGTATAGCCAGGTTCGACAATGTCTTGAGCCCAAACATCGTCCGAGTGATTGAATAGCCACAAAGGCTTGCTGATGCTCGGCGCATCCAATATATCTCTCAATTCTGACACAAACTGTGCCTGGTAAAGGCTCATCGATTCATTCCCATTAGTGGCGAGCACCTCCGAGACCGTCATGAGGTGGTGAAATGTAAGAATTGGCGCGACACGGAGACGGACAATATCGTGAGACGACTCGAGCCCATTTTGCACATCGAAGTGTACTTCGGCTCGACCATCCCATCCCATGGGTCTCCTCGTGTCTCTAGCGTCTATTCCAAGTTCAAGGCCCTTCCTCAATTGACTAGCTGGGAACCTGTAGTCATTTGTTGTGATGACCCAACCACTTTCTTCCTGTCGGAATATGCGGACATTTTCCCGACTAACCTCCTGAGAAACCCGGACATTTGCCCAGGCATCGTCGCTAATGTCTGAAAGTGGGACTGTCTTGACTGTTGCCATGTATTTTGGCGACCGTTGGATGTCATCGGAGGCATCATGGCAGGCCGCAAGGGCTTCATCCGAGAGTGGAGGGCCAGACAACGCAACTATAGAGCAACGGCGATCTGTATCGCCAATGTTTGCCAAAAAGAGGGCTCCTGCTTCGTCTGACCATTCCATCTTATCATTTAGATCACTGTCTGTTTTGATGTCAACGATGCCATCTCTGTTGCTATCTGCCCTTATATCAGCTTTCCAAGCAAGACTGACATGGCAAATTAAAAGCAAAAGAGTCGCGGCTTTAGTCAGACACCTAGTACCCAATTGAGAGATACTAGGTAGGCGTAGAATCTGGACGATAGTTACACTCTCCATGGTGTATTCCGTGCTTGGATGTCAATGGACAATGGTTGATATACATCCAATTTGTCGATAGATTAGAGTAACAGGGTGATATGAACCATAAGGTGCTCCTATGCTCGACATTATTCATCACTCTGCATAGTTTTGAAGAACAATAAAGCACATTCGGCATTTAAAGGCATATTATCTGCCATTTCGTCACCATGAACAGATGAATCCATTACTTCGTAGGTTTCTCCTACAGAGATGCATTTAATTGACTAACAGTTACATAGTCGGTGAAACTTGGCTGACCTGCTTGTTGCGTCACAGTTGTCATTTCGTACAATATGGTCACATATGTTACCGTTATTCTCAGCTAGCCACGGGAAATGCAAGTGCTTCCGCCATATGCTTACATCTGACCGGTGAACAGCTCGGCGTCGGACACGGCTTAACATACAGTCCACATAGTCGCTCGCCCACTTGCGGGTCAAGTGGCAATTTAGCCATTGACGATCTTCCGATATATTATGTTCCACAACCTGGTGATACTGCGTCTGCAGCTGCACATTCGTCCAAAAGCGTCACGAAAGAACCACACAGGACATTGTATTCTGTTGTCCACACCGACTTGAGTCGTCCGGTTTTCTCGCTTCAGCTTGTTTCACTTCGCTTTATGCCCCGAGCTTGGCTAAGACAGGTGCGGGGATCTGTACGTTCCCGAGCGGTTTCCGGGGCGAGTTCGTGAACAAGTCCCTAAGTAATTCATCCCCGCGGCCGATTCCTCTGGCTATGCATGGTCTTGTGTGTCTACAAGGCTGGTTAGTGTACTTTCACATTACAGTGCAACCTAATGAGTGTAGGTGAGGTTCTGTACGTATCATGTTAGCCAAGTTTATCTATGTAACATAATGACTCCAATATTACAGATTACGGCTATCATAGGTCGAGCATATGAACCAGAGACATGTCATAATTACCTGACCTTTATAACCCTCAGGTATGTCTGGGAATAGATGGAAGGATAGCTATAACCCAGAGAAAGAATCGCAGGTGGAAGACTAGGTAGGCAGATATTATAGCGTATACCTGTATATAAATACCCTACTTATGCCACATCAGTCCCGTCCATGGCATTTTCTGTATTTAATCTCATCGAGGAAGTCTCTTGTCCATACTTGAATTAAGATATCATCAATATCAGTAAATCAGATTACCCACAACTTCACAATGACAACTGGCGTTACTCCGCCACATCAGCACGGCCATTTCCACCGGATTGGCCGCTGGTTGCCAGACAACTCCAAGATCTTGCTCGACTGGGTTCGAAAGTTTGTCAAGAAGGTGGATGACGATGAAGCATGCTGGGACCCTGAGCAATGGCCGGTACCTGTCCAAAATCTCCGTAACCTCATTGAAAGAAACACTACTAGACTTCGCATGCTGGCTTCGGCTATGTTTGATGAAGTTCCCACTAAGCCTCCGTACGACAAGGACCCGGTTGGAAACAAGCAGGTTCGAAACTATAAACACATGCTTCAACTGTTCGCTTGCATCGCAACAAACCTGGCGCCCGAATGGAGTGAAACCGAATATGGTGTCGGCTTGATCGGGTTTCCATTCAACGCCATTCTGGACTGGCCCATGGCTACCCCGAGTGGATATGCTTTCTTTCTTGAACCTGAGGTCAACGGGATATTTAAAGATATCCTCAACTACTGGAAAGAGACCGTTCTCACGACGGATAAGTCTCTCTATGTGCTTACTGAAGATAGCAACGGCTGGCTAAGCGAAGAAGCACGAACGACCATCATGCAAGACACGAATGTCGATGGCGGACAGGATCCCCCATTCGAGAAAGTCTTCCTGTGCAACAAAACAGCCGATCACTGGAACTTCACGTCTTGGGATAACTTCTTCGTCAGAGAGTTCCGTGATATCGACGTGTACCGACCTGTTGACCACAAGGATGACCCAAAGTGGATTGTGAACGCATGCGAATCCAAGCCCTTCGCACGCCAGGAAGAAGTCAGGGAACACGATACCTTTTGGCTGAAGGGTCAGCCATACTCGGTAGCGGAAATGGTAAACAATGACCCCAAAGGAGCCGACTTTATTGGGGGTACAGTTTACCAGGCCTTCCTGAGCGCCACGTCTTACCATCGTTGGAACTCTCCAGTGAAAGGGATAGTAACCTCGGCCTATGTCATCGATGGAACCTACTTCTCGGAGCCTACTATTACTGGCTTCTGGAATCCAGATGGTCCGGATCCGGCTGCTCCTGACCAGGCTCAGGGTTATATCACGCATGTCGCAACACGAGCGGTCTTCTTCATTCAAGCAGACGACGAGGTTGGTCCAATGTGCGTCATATTTGTTGGTATGGCTGATGTATCAACATGCGAGATCAAGGAGAAGTTCCGAGGTCAAAATATATCAGTGCCAGTCGAGAAGGGGGAGGAGCTTGGAATGTTCCACCATGGCGGTTCAACCCACGCCCTTCTATTTCGAAAGGGGTTGAAGCTCTCATGGGTGCCCACCTCAGATCCTGGAACGGCTGAGAGAAACTTGCCTATTCGAAGTGAACTAGCCGTTGTGGAATCCGATACTGATTAAATACATCCTATGTGAGGAGGGGAAGTCTCCCCGCAGTTACACTGTGAAACAGTTCTTAGGTAGCTATTAGGGATTAGACAGGACAGATTGCTCAGTTCGTGGAAGGGAGTGTCATATGGCACATAGTATTGGGTATTATGGCTTTGCAACCGCTACTCCAAATTTCATAATTTGTGTCCAAAAATCTAAGCCCCCCAATGAGGTTATACAGTCTATGTGAAAGAGGGTGTATTATCCCTGAAGAAGTGACTAGTGTCAAGGAAATAATTATGAAGCTTGTGGCACCTAGCGGTCCAATTTAACCACAACCTGGTGATGCCGAATATTTCATCTCATTGTATGAGCTAAGACAGCTATTTAGGTGACACGCGTACATAGTAAACAGACCACATACTTATCCTACTGGATGAAAAAAAAAGAAAAGAAAAAGAAAAAAAAACAAGACGAGTGGAATAAAATGGATTTCTAACCGCAGTGGGGTAGGGATTGGCTTAATGGCATCTCCTGTATCAGCTGAATATATATCAGGTAGTTCATCACAGACCCGTTGAACACCAGGTTTCCCGGTGATGTTAAGACGGATGTAACGCATGAAGTGATATCTCACACGCACCACATTTCGGTTGCATTGCGTATCTAGCGCTGGCAACCCGGTATGAATTATTGACACCCGGCTGGCTGAGCCAAGAGGAGAGTGCAGTGACGTCCCCCCTGTTTTTCCCCGACAAGTAACAGGAACTTGCTGAAAACCCTTGTTCTACTAAAAGTCATAATCAAGTCATATTCTCTATTTTTGCTCAATACACATTAACAGCACGGCCAAGATTGTCTTCTCTATCCAGACAGCTATCCATCCTGTACCGTACTGTAAATATTAGACAAACATGCACTTTTGGCCTCACATCGTGCGGCTTTGGCTTTGCGTCTGTGGTGCGGCACAACAAACGGCCGAGTCCAGCGAAACAACAACAATCTCTTCGACCATAACCAACGACGCAAACGTAACCTGTAAGGAGGTCCCGGTATGTCCCAAACCAAGATACCAGGAATATAATAATCTGTTTTTGTAATCCAGGTACTAATTGATCTCTCTTTGCTCTTCTAGGCAGAAATATGTGGAAAAACCAAGTCGTACGCGGGCTACGTGAACTTTCCCTTTAATTCAATAAAGAAGATCTTACACAACTATCTTATTTAAACCCTTTTTTATTATTTTAAATTACAAAATAACCCTTAACATTCTTCTTTTTTTATTTAAACAAAAGGAAAGCTTAACGTATTATTTAAAATTAAGCTTTTTATAAAAAAATAAATCGTAATATATTAATTATAATTATAATATTTTTAATTACGAAATTTTTATTAAAAGTTATTTAAATTTAAAGATATTATTTTAAAAAAATAACGTATTTATTATTAAAACTTTAATTTTATTATTAATTTTATAAATAATATAATTTATCTTTTTTAAAAGCTTTTTAAAATATAAATATAAATTTTTTATAATTATTTAAATTATATTATATTTATTTATATAATAATTAAAATTAATAAAACTTATAAAATTATAAAAAACTTTTATTAAAATAAAATAAAAAGTTTTTATTTATTATTATTTATATTAATATTTAACTTTACGAAACATTATATATAAAAAACTTATGTAATTATTTAAATAGTTATAATATACGAAAATTATAACTTTATTTATAAGTAAATTAAAGGTAAAAGAATAAGTTTAAGTGTAAAATATGCATAAAGCGATAATTTCTATTTTGCAAGTTACACGGATGTTATCATGAACGGCTTCGAGCCAGCAAGCCAGGTCTGCCAACATGGCTTGTTTTCTTTCACTCGTATTTACCAGTCTAGCCATATGGTTCCTGCTTACCGGCCTAAGGAGGCCTACAAGATTCTGCACCGAGCCATGCAACAAAATGACATCGCCACAAGAAGTACCACGGTAACAAGCAACTATTCGACAAACGGCACTTTCAACTCAACAGTCACGCTCAAGCCGCCCCCACCTCCTTTAATGACATGCTACCTGGAGGGCTTGCCTTCGACTTGTGCAGAGAACCAGATTAAGGCCGTGAAAAATGGAACTGCTGTTATAGAGAATGGGGCTATACGGGAACCGCCAGGCACGTGTCCAAGCCCCTCCCCAAATTTCCAAGGAAAATTTCAAAGCAACACTAAGGAAGAAGGAAATATGCCAGCTGTGGCTGGAATGGATGGATTGTGACGATTTAATTGCACGTTCCCCATCATGCTGACCACTCATCTGGAAGCATCATATCCTCGAGGCGAACTGGGTATCTTAAGAGACTGGACCGTGACTATAAGAAACTCTTGGACCGAATGGATGTGAGACTCTTTCTCAAAATGTAGTGCTTTTGGTCCATATATACTCAGAATCTACAAACTCTCACAATACATTTAAGTACCTAACAATGATTGTTTAGTGTTTATTTGGAATATTGATAAGATGCTACGATTATAAATGGACTTCCTGAACCTATCCACGAAGTGAAATTATTTGATCAAGAAAGGACATATCTCATTACCGCAGTATCAAATAGCCAATCTAATGGTGACTTTTGCTTCAGGGGCTATATTCCAGAACCAGACTTGTGCGCCTTAAGACTAATCTGGTGGTGTTTAAGTAACTCATGCGGGATCGAACTTCCTTCCTAGAAACATCTCACATCGCAGCCTGTTTGTAAGATAACCTGGTTCGATAACACGGGAAGCGCGGGTGGCCAAGAACGCCCCCTTAAATGTAGCTTTTCGTAGACTCGACGGAATACAGAATAAAAACAGGTCAACCCCTTTATTTCAACGCATTCACGTTGGTCAAATACCAGGTAGCTCGAAGAGTGTGCGGGAGTACACCTTTATATTGTTGGAACCTTGAACTCCAAGTACCCTAAACCCAAAATGCAACCAGATCCATGCTTGTATACTGATACACTCGCTATCTATCCTACAAGACACTAGAACCATACCATTTTGAAGCTGGCATATATCCATATATCAACACTGTCCGCTATCCAAGGCACCCTCAGCCTCGGTGGCGCGATTTCGATAAGTATCCGAATCAGTCGGACTCCCAAGTAGCCGACAGGATAGGGCTGTTGATCTCCTCTGCCGGCATCCCACTGCCGTCGTCCCTCCGCAGCGATCCGGCCCAGACGTTGAAGCCAGGGTTGCCATCCTCGGCTTCGGGGTCGTACGTGATGATGACCTTGCCCGCAGCGACGTCGTTGCTCTCCGAATCGGTCGGGTTGGCATAGTAGCCTATGTCTTGGATATCCTCGTCGCTCAGGAGCGGGATGTTGGCAGTAAGCGCTTCGTGGATCTTGCTGACCTGGTCGGGGTACTTGATGCTGTTGCTCCCCGAAGTGTCAAACTTGGTGTAAATGGCGACCTGCAGGGACGGCTGGTCGTCCTTCCTGAAGCCTAGGGTCTCCAGGTTGTCTTCCAAGCTCTGGATGACCTTCTCATTGAACAATCCCTCGTCTTGGAACCATGGTCTCTCCCAGAAGTGTGACTATAATTGGATTAGCCTCGCCCTATTTATCGCATGCCCACTTGCTGGAGGCAACTTGGTAATAATACCGATGGTTTTCAACATCGGCGGAGCAGAACTTACCAGAAGAGCGCCCCTCTCAGACGCGATGATAACCGAGGTGCAGCCGTACAGGCCCTTGAGCCCCATAGCGAAGGAGTCGTCTTCAAACAACTGGAACCACTCATTGTAGTCATCCTCCACATCGAAGGGAACCTCGATAAGGTCACCGCTTCCCCATTTATCAGCGAACCAAGAATCAAGCTCGCCTTCTTCCGGTGCATCGATATCTCGACGGGCAAGAGCTGGGGCCGGAAACTTCTTAGTAAGTCTCTTCGTGGTCGGGCACGCATCGCCGCAGCCTTCCTCATCGCAGAAGTACTCCGGCTCGTCCTGGCGCAGGTTGAGACCACGGGCTGCGCTGCCGCGTGCAGGAAGCTTCGATACCGGGTTCGCGCTCACGAGGGCTAGAAGCGAGAGCCCTGTAGCCAAAGTAGGGAAATGCATGATGTTGGACGAAAAAAAATGAAAAAAGAGTTTAAGAGATAATTCCTGCAAGTGAAGAAAATACCAGCAGAGGGCTTAAGACAACGGACAAATGTTGGTTACTTGGTATTCAAAGGACAAGTTGGTGAATGAAGAACTCAAGACTTAATCGAATTGGTGCTCGAATCTAGACGAGCTTTATACTTGTACTCGAACATCTTGCTATTATTTGATACTGCCTACCTACTAACTAGGGCAATTGGGGAGATGTGAAGTCGTCCTACGCCAAGCCGAAGCGTTCTATTTTGAGGTTTTTCCTGGATCGAAAATAGCACAAAGTGTTGTAGTATAATCGACGATCGAAGGATCGTTGGAGAAAAGACCGCGCAGAGAGAGACATTATGCGTCGATGCAGCTGAGTGGTCCCGCCCAGCTGAGATCATCGATTGCATTGCCATTCTCCACGTTTTTATCCGGGAGAAGTGAGGCTCAGCATAAGCTTACTTTGAGGGATTGCGATCGGCTCTCTTGGCAGTTGATCTTGTCAGCCCTGTCCGGCTTTGGCCGTATCCTGGGGCATACGCCTGATGCGGTATGTCAAGCATTCTCAAACGACGTCATAAGCATAAAGAGGAATACACGAATTGCTATACCTTAAACGAACGATAAGGATAAGCGTCCAAGCGATAGCGACTATAATTCTCAGTAATACAGTGAGCGGAAATGTAATATAATGCGCTCCCTCAAAGACCCAGCCAGCTCTGCATCACTTTTGTCTCTTGGCGCTGGGAGAAACAAATGGCAAAAATCATAACTCGACAACTAGATGATACGCGCGTACTATGTAATAATCAATCACTAGAGGTAGGTATTGCACCCTGAGGTATCACGTGACACCTAAGGTGCTAGGTCTAGTCTAGAGCTTCCGCGCCACTTGGGTGTTGTTCTCTTTCCCATAGAAAATGCAACAACACTAGCATTTTCCCATTGCAGATGCCCTGCAACTAGACCTATTGGAACAGTGTATTTCCCTGTTACAGCATATGCAGAGCACGATGCTGAGATCTATGGCCGCGTCGAAGAGTTACATGCGTCCAACTTATGTGTCCTCTGTTGCCAGGAAAAGGTATAGGAGAATCATTCATGCGGTGCAAAGAAGACACTTGGGGAAGGGATGCGGAATCCATGCCTGGGTGAGTCTTGAGTATAAGACTGGTGGCAAACGTTCCAACACGTTCTACATATCTCCAGAGTTATTCGGACCAGCCAAGGAACCAGCATAAGACACACCCTGTATTATTTATAGCATGGGCAGTTCCCCCAACCTTTCATCAAGAGTTGGATGTAACCAAACGGGAATTCCAACCTATCTTTGACATGCTTACGCTAGATCGATTTTCCACTCGCTATATACGACTAACACTGAGGATACTTGTGATTATAGAAATGCAAATAAACTATAGATGATATGTTCATGCATACAGTTGTGATTAATCTTAAGCTACACGTCCACTAAACGAAATTATATACAATAGCCATGATTTTATGTCCGGATTGAATTAATATAAACTTTAATTTTATCCTTCTTTATCACATAAGATTACAATAAACTAGAAAGGTAACGAATTATGCCCAGTAATTTCTAATGTATCTTTCCATCATTTACATGGCCAATTACTGCTTTACTTAATATCGTTAGGATTCTCCTTATACATCATGCAAGAAATTATATCCGTTTATCCATAAATTGGTTCATCTCGAATTTTGTAAAAAAAGATTGTTTTGAATCGTCAGTATATTCAGTGCACATATTTGTATATTTTTATTAATTGTATATATTTGCTTGCTTTTTTTATTTTAATATATAACTGGTTATATAGATAGGTATCTAGAACAAGAGGACAAACTAGGCAGACGTATTGTACGTAGAGTGGATGTAGTACCTGTAGCTATGCAGGACTTTAATATATAATACTTCAGTGAATATCTCAAGTACATATGCAAGGCGTCCCCAACATGTGTTGTGCATATGTCAGCTGCAGGTGGTTGCAATTACTCTGCCGAGCCTTACATCAATGGATCAAGACTGCATGCAACAGAGATATATTGACCAACCATACTGGAGCTTCGGTGAGCATTAACTCAATTAAAATGTATCCCTAGGTAGAATACGAGATCTCGCTAGCTTGGCGCGGCCTGACTTTCCCAACTTGTCACTACAGATAATGGTTGAGCAATAATAACCAACTGATGAGGCCTGCCGGACTGTTCAACATCGGAAAACATAATATCCTAAGAAATTCAGCTTTGTGCCTATTCATTTCACATCTGACACCAAACAAACCATCCAGGCAATAATTCTGTTCCCCATAAGCTACAGGCTTACAATTGTATCAGTGCCCATACCACATAGTGATTATTCAATCATCATCTTCTTCGTTTCTATCAGACTGTGTCATGCCTTCATTATCGCCATTGGCGCTAGTTGCCATTACACTTATTTCGTTGTATGTGTTGAAATGGCTCTTCACCAACCCTTCTCTGCCCCTCCCACCTGGCCCGCCTGCCTTACCCATCATCGGCAATGCCCATCAAGCCCCAAAATCTCGTTCTTGGTTACAGTATCAGTCCTGGAGTAGAACCTATGGGCCAGTTGTTCATCTCAACATGCTTGGACAGCATGTAATCATCCTCTCCAGCTCCCAGGCAGCCCACGATGTTCTTGCGAAGCAAGGGGTCGCATTTTCTGATCGGCCACGTTTTGTTGTAAGCACCCACCTAACTACCAACCTCCTGATGTGAGTTGCTCTAAGACATGAATCCGAAGGTGGCATTTGAGCTAGCGCTTAACAGCATGCATATGCTCCTGCGACCATATGACGAACGATTCAGGTTGCATCAAAGACTGGAGAATCCAGTACTTAACCCACGAGCGGCCACTGCCTACCTTCCCTTTCAAATGCTTGAATCGAATCAACTTTTATTTGACTTATTGAGCAACGCCAACCCCACGGGTATTGACTGCCATCCACACCTAGAACGCACTACGGCTAGTGTAATATACGCGCTCTTTTATGGGTTTCGCCTAAAAACAGCGTCAGATCCCATACTTCTTGCCGCCCATTCTGTGAATGAAGAGTTTGGCCAACTCGCTCAAGTGGGGAAATACCTTGTCGACTCATTCCCAGTACTAAACAAACTTCCAAGCTCTCTTGCACCATGGAAGAAGGAAGCTGCTCGACACTGGGAACGGCAACGGGAGCTGCACGTTGGCAATTTGGAGCGCGGCCTCGGGGCATCAAGCTGGAATTTCTGCAAGACTATGCAGGGCACCCTCAAAGCTGAAGCAATCGACATGCCGGTCGACGAGTTGGCTCTAGACCTTGGGATAATGGCTGATGCTGCCATGGATGCTAGCACAGAGACTCTGGCCTGGTTTCTTGTGGCATGCGTTGCAGAGAACCACGGTTTTGTCACCAAGGCCCAAGGCTATCTGGACACCATTGTTGGACGAGATCGACTGCCCACATTCAAAGACCGACCAAGTCTACCATACATTGACGCCATCGTTGAAGAGCTACTTCGATGGCGGCCTGCAGGTGCGGCAGGTGTCCCACACGCTACAAAGGTGGAAGGCAGCTACGACGGATATAGGATCCCAGCTGGATCTGTCGTCATAGCTAATCACTGGGCTATTACCCGCGAAGAAGCTGTATTCGGACCCGACGTTGAAGAGTTCTTGCCTGAGCGTTGGCTAACCTTTGGGAGCTCCGGTGAGAAGGAAAGAACGTCCATCGCGTTGAAAGATCTCCCGACGGTGGGCTTCGGGTACGGAAGACGGATATGCCCCGGGAGACATGTTGCACGAAACAGCCTATGGATATCAATAGCCAAACTTTTGTGGGCGTTTGATTTCGGACCCCCATTCTCCGAGGCAGGTGACCAGATGGCGATCGATTCTCTGGCATCTACAGATGGCCTTGTCGTGAAACCTTTGCCATTCAGGGTCCTAGTCAGGCCACGCGGCCAATGGGTGCGCGACATTGTTTTGAATGGATGTAACACTCATGAGGTGGATTTCGCTAGTATACTTGATCAGATTGGCTCCGAATTGGCTACCAAGTGATATTTAGACTTCTTTCAGGCTTACACACATTCGCTTAGATCATGATTATTAAGTCGCATGTATGTACTTGCTTTCTAGAGCTTGGGGGACAAATTTATTGCCAAACTTATTTTTTTCCCTTCCTGTTCAGTTGTAGTGTAACGAGTCCCTGCATTAAAACTACTATCAGCCGACAGCCAGCAGTCGGCAACCACCGTTTTGTTCTAATGCCTTATGATCCCGCGATCATCGAGATTGTACCAGCAGCATTTGGTTGTACGCAGATGCAGCCCTATCGAGCTGTGCATCTCTAACCAATCCCATTTGTTTGAAGATCACCTGGAACATAGGACCCAACCTGCTAACCAAAGAGAACACGCTTATAATGAAGCTACTGGCCCATTATCAAAATAGGATATATCCCTTCGGCGAACACTACCTTTAATGGTGGTAAATCTGAAAACTAAGAAGTTTAACACTGCCCACAAGCTGTGCCACGCTGTAAGCGTAGATCGGAGGAGGATCGGCAATGACGTAGCGTATTCTGTTGATCTACAAATGCCGGTGCCTAGCACTAGTAAGTGCCTATTCTTAGAAACTCAGCTGGCACCTTGGCGGATGAGATAATGAATGCATCAGCCTGCCATATCAAATGCTGAACAGGACATCATACAAAAGCCTATCAATTCAATACTAAACGATTTAGGAACATATAAACCTAATTGTCCTAAATTTCGCATCATTGCCCCTCACCAAGTCGGTAGTACTAGCTTTTCCACTACTGAAACTATACAAACAAACACCAATTACTAGTTAGCATCGCGAAAAACCCCCATCAACATGACAGACAAGAAGCAGACCACCACCCCCAAGCGGGATCCGAACCCGAACAAGCACGCCAAGCCCCTGCACGAAATCGGCTACATGCTGGACCCGATCGAGCAGCGGCTGGCGTGGGCGCGGGAGGCGGTCGAGGCGGGCCGGGACGTCAACCAGCTGGACGACGCGGCGGACTGGCGGCGCAACCTGGGCCGGCCGCTGCACGCGGCGCTGGAGCACCCGGGGTGCTTCGACGACGCCACCGGCAAGACCAAGGACCGCTACGAGAGCCTGGACCTGGTGCGCTTCCTCCTCGACCACGGCGCCGACCCGCGCCTGCGCTGCTGCCGCGGCCAGGACTCGCCCATCGACGTGGCGCGCGCCCAGGCCGCTAGTAACGCCAATAACGCCCGCGTGAGGGAGTTCAATGAGAAGGCGCTCGAGATGATGGAGGAGTCCGCTAAGATCAAGGATGGTGAGTAGTTTACTCTAAGTTGTCTGATTTCCTGGTTGGCAGCCACGTTCGAAATCAAAGTCTTGCCTGTAGCCTGTGAACCCCTTTCAGGTGACTGAGTACACGTGGCTAACATTTCTGTCCGGGATGTCTAGAGGAGGAGAGAGCCAGTAGAGGGTTATTTGGGAACATCAAGCATAGCTTAGGTCTTGCATGAACCCCCTCGCGGCGAGATCACCCTAGCAAGCATTTACTTGCTTGCGCATATGTACCAACAGATATTATACCCCTTTTTGGTAGACGGCGTTAAGTTATGAAGGTCGGGATTGAATTTAAAAACAGTGTTATATCAGCAAAAGGATTTTCAGGGAAATACATGGCTACGTGTTCGTTCCTTGAAAAAATACCTAGATTTATTGCAAATAGGCACCGCGACGTAATAGTTAACGCCTCTGAACGGTACGCGAACCCCCTCTTCATTATCAGCCCCTATATACCCATTCTTTATAGCCATAAATGTGTATCCTATAAAAGGGAGCCACATTTTAGAGATTTCCTGGTTTATTCGAGACATCTCCTTTGGCGGCTTGTGCGAGACAAGACTCATGTGAAGACCTACAATCTTGAGGGCAAACTTTGCAATATTCAGCCCGTTTCTTAGCGAAAGGACCCCCGGGCTCCAGCTCAAATGTTGACCATGCTGGTATCAATGAAGTCCTGAAAACAAGATCTGCTAACCAATAAGCATAATATAAATTCCCATAATTACAAACGGGAAGAAGTAAGTATTAACTATTGCTTTACTTTATGATACTATCCAAGCTTGTATATACTCCGTTACCTTCTGTAAACACCATAAATAACCCAAATTTTAAGTGGCTTGATGAACTCAAAGTGCCCCATTATATCTCAAGTATACAAGAAGCCCAAGATAATGTCGCCACTAGAATAGTTCAAACACATCAAAAGTGTCCACCGGCGAAGCCCCCAGCCTGATTCCACCACCAGGGATATAGATCCGACCATTGACAGCAGCAGCGGCAGTGCCATGACGCGGGTGCGCCATGGCACCTAGCTGATACCACGCGTCTTCCCGCACGTTGTACGCTTCCGTTTCGTTGAAAACCCCGTTCGACTCCGGGGCCTGGTTTCCTTCGCCCCCAAACGTGACGATACAGTCGCCGATGACACCAATCGATAGCCCGCCTCGCGGTGTGGGCATAGGAGACTTCGTAGTCCACGAACTAGAGTCTAGTGTAAGGTCCATGGCGTACACAGTGCCGGCGACGTTGGCCTGTCCGTGATCACGGCCTCCCACGGCATAGAACGTCTCCCCGATTACGGCGCCACCGACGTGGTCTCGTCGTTCGGGGATGCTCGGCAGGGTGGTCCACGTGCCGGATTCCACGCTATATGACGTGACGGTGTCCACCGAGGCTTGCAATCCACCCGCGACGTATTCTAGAGACGTCATGCCACCGGCCAGGTAGATTGTCTGACCTAGAACCCCCACGGCCGAGGCACCCCGGGCCTGATCGGCTGCCATGGGAGGCAGCTCCGTCCAAGCGTCTTCTGTCGTGTCGTACACGAAGCAATTGGGCACGGCGCGCCAGACGGTCTCGTTCCCGTAGCTGACGAGACCTCCTAGGACGTACACCTTCCCGTCTACGATGGCGGTGTTCGGGTGGTTCAAGGCGAGCGGTAGGGGTGCGACGCTACGCCACGTGCCATCTGCGATAGAGAACGCCTCCACGGTCGTCACGGCGGGGATTATGCCACCGTCTGTTACGGGGATTCCACCAATGGCGTAGATGTCCGTAGAGGTCGCAATCGTACCGTGTTCTTGAAAGGGCCCACTGCTGATCGCGGGGAGGTCAGTCCATTTCCCGCTGAGAGTCCCAGGATCCCGGGATGTCCTTTGTAAAGGAGAGGTGCAGGCTGGTAGAGACCAGAGGGCCGTTAGTATAAGTGAAGATAGCTTCATGTCGATCTCATATAAATGGGTGAAGGATTACGAAGGCATTATATTCACAGGGATGAGGATGCAGCGAGGTCTTAGAACGTAATATAAGCAACAAGCCCGTCAGATTACGTACGGCACTAATTATCTAACAAAATGTCCAATTGGAGGTAATACTCCTGCTCTCATACAGTGGTCTGCTCAAAGAGGCTATTAAGATGATCAATGCAACGCTGCATAACCCCTTACCATCCCGCCAGCTATCCCGAACCCTACCGAATTTGTAAGTATCGATTTTACAGAGTATAGCCAGCTGAATAAATCCGAGACCGAACTTACATCCGCATTGGTATCCCACTCCCGGCCGCTATAACATGGGGCTAGTTGAATACAGTTGCGATACTTACATTGGTTTTCAGCATATCCCACCCTTAGCCGGTGGGAGCCGCTTCACGGCCGGTAAGGCATAACCGGGGTCCAACACATTTGGAGGCTGACAGAAAAGTCTACCGGCGAGTATACAGGGGGTCATACGTCATAACGACGCGGGGCCTTGGGTAATCATATGTCTTAAGGGTTGTAGTTAATAAAGACCAGAGTTTTGAGAACTGCTCTATCGTGCACGGTTTCTAAAGCCTGTGGTCATGTATCTCGAAAATGCCACCATCTTTGTCCTAGTAGAACCTGTTAAGAAGTCGAAGTCTCGCCTAAGACTCACTCGTACTCCTTACTTCGGTCCCGACGATTATTCCACATGCGGTTCTAGTTAGTCGTTGTGACGCCCGATACCACGCACTCGTAGGTTTCTTTTGGCGGAGGATGAATGCCGCGCGGAACGTTTACAGCATTAGATACTTGGATAAGAACGTTATAGAAGCGTCCAAGACAGCAGTCTTTGAACACAACCTCAACAAGAATTAAATCATTGACGTCTTTGGTAGATGGTATAATTTCGGATTTTCTGTGTCCCTATCGATTCGTTTATAATGTCGTTTTCAACGCCTCTTTTAATCTTGTGAAATCTATGATAAATCCATTGAAGTACAAAATTATCGTGCATGATCTTTATGTGTAGCACTTGGCGCTCAGTTTGGAACCTTGAACACTTACACGTTACTGACGCTAAAGCTACACGGAGTGATTGGGACTTGCTACGTTTCAGTACTACATAATACCACCAACGTATGTAGACGGCGGGGTATCGTACCAAGGAACGAAAGGTTGTTTCAAAATATCTAATTGGCCTATGCCGTGTTAACGTGAGATACGGCCCATAAACAACGATCTGTCGTAGCTGCCAGCATTCACTGGTTTCACAGGATGTGATATTCACCACTGGCCGCAGTTAAGTTATGAGTTATTGTAGATATCGGTCCTCTGTTGAACTCCGAGTGCAGTTTGTTCCCGGTAGTGATTGTCGGTGTCAATGCATGCCTCATACGGTACCAACTTCTTAACTATTCATGAGAACAGTGGTGTTAAGAGGCTGTGAAACTAAGTTATTCTATCATTTACTAATAATAGTCCCGCCCTATAGATCACCCACACTAGCTTCCATTGAAACCAACATATCATATCATGTTCAGTACCTAGTCCCCCCTTGCCCCTCCCTCTTGGTTATAATACCACCAAAACCACCTATATACCAAAAGGACACCCACCTCTACCAGACTTCATCAGCTCCTCAACATTAGCCTGCATCTCCTCCTTACCTAGATTCATCCTATTCCGGGGCCCGGCATCCTCGAACGAATAACCCTGGGGCATGAACTCCTCCGGATCATCGCCGGGCACCTTACCACCCGCCAGCCAAAACGCCCAGGCTATGGGTCCCCAGCGGTTCCAGAGCGTGGGCTTGATGTAGAACGGGAAGTTACCGTACGAGGTATTCAGGTGCATGCGTCCCGTATCTGGGTCGACTTCCTCTTTCAGGAAGGCTACCTCGATGATACGCGGTAAGCAGAGGTACTTGAGAACGAAGCGACGGAAGTTAAGCGCCATGAACACGGCAAGCGCTGCGGTGATTCCGGGCTCGGGGAGCCTTTATGTCGAAGTTAGTACCAGGCCAAACGAACGGCGGGGGAGGGGGGGCTTAAACTTGTATTCGCACATGATTGGGTTGAAGGGGTAAAGGCGTAAGGGGAGGGACATAAGACTTACATAAAAGCCTCCCTCGCTCTATCATTAAGAAGCACATAAACGCCGTCCTCCGCAAAGCCCTTCGCAAACCAAGGAACCCAATACGTAATCATAGGGATGAGGGCCCTAGCAGGTTTCGCACAAACGGTACTGGGCTTCATATGGTGGACCTCGTAGTCCCTGGCCCAGGCGGCGATATCGTCGAAGAAATCCAGGCCATCGCGCCACCCCGCATCCGCTCGCTTCAGGCTCCCCTCGTAGCGGATGCCCATGGCGTCGCCGACGGCCTTCCAGAAGACGCCGTAGGCGCACCGCTCCATGTCGTTGAAGGCCCGCCACTCGTACAGGCGCGCGAACCGCGCCGGCTCCGTCACGAACACCGACAGCGTGTACAGCAGGTCGCCGTTGCTGATGTGCCCGCTGCGCTGGTACCCCGCGTGCAGGTAGTTCATGCGGGCCAGGGCGCGGAGGGCGCGCGGCGACGAGGGCGGGTGGCCTAGGAACTCGCCGATTAGGAGGGCGGTATCTTCGTATCTGTTGTTGTGAGGTTAGGTTGTGTTAGGTTACATATGGAATGAGTATCGGTGTAAGGAGCACGTAAGAATGTAGACTTAGTAGTGCGACTTACCTCTTCCGACTTTGTATAGGGTCTGTTAGGTTCCTGGTGGCAAGAAGTAGCTTGGCGATGCTCTCGACGCCGTATGTCTGTGTTGTACGATACCATGGTCAGTTGGATAAAGTACTAGAAATCAAGAACGCACTCAGAAGCGAAATGCATATGACAATGACCCCTTTTAACCACCTATGCTCCCGGGTTGACATCCCCTCCTCCTTTTTGCACTAACATCTCAGGCCCCTTATTCTAAACCCCCAAAAGTGCAAAGTTGAAAAAGAAAAAGCGAATTGATTGATTAATCGATCGATTCATGGCATACCTTAAACAGAGCAAACTGCAGACTAACGACATGAAACTGTGGGATCTCATAGCCGGCAATGTACGCAATGATCTTCTGGGCCTCGTCATTGGTCATGCAGGCGAGCGCGGCACGACTCTTTTCATCGACCGCCGCGGTCGGGTACCCGAAAGCCCGACCCATGGCGTGCTCGCGGCGGTACCGCAGCGCGCGACAGAGCGTGATATAGGCTATTAGGGCTGGTAAGAGGAGCGAAGTCCACGACCATGATGTTTGTTCTCCTGAAAGGTGAGAGAGGAGGGTCGATGGCCAGGGCCATGGGGAGTGCGTTGGACGGGCCGTGTTGTTCATGATGGCTTCTTCTTCTTTTTTTTGTGGTCTACCTTATAAAGTATGAAGATTGTGAGAGGATAGTTAGATTAAGTAGCCAGCCTCGTCTTACTATTTACACCGCGTTGAGTCCAGCTTGATGTATCAAAGATATGGAAGGATCATACACAAAGGTTTCCCTCTCACAATCGAGAGACTTTATAGAACGGCCAGGAGTAGACAGTGAAGCCTGTCTACTTGGCGGAGGCTTCGTCGTACGCGGCTGCTTATGAACAATACCTAGGCAAGTAGGTGAGGACGGTATGCGCACGTGATAGAAGGCTGTGATTTCGAGGTGAGAAGCAAGGGTATTGTGAAACGTCAACTGTAGAAATATCAGTCAAATGAATCTGAGTTGGAAATGTCTTAGGCTTAGTACTAGCATGTCGGGGCTTGCATGCTTGCTTACTTACACACTACAATCAATAGTTACGCATTTACATGCATTGTAGGCCAACTATAGTCAACTTAGCGAAACAAGAAAACATAAGGCCCCAAGAGAAAATATTTAAGATAATCCCTCTCTACACTACCTATAGTAGTGACCCTATCTACCTACTTATGTAGGTAGTCTCCGCCCCCAAGTTACCTAGGTAGTGGAAGACAGCTTATATATCAACCAATCAGCCGGTATTTATACCTAATACGTAGCGATCTAGACCCGTCGGAGTCCCGGGGAGTTGATGTAATCAATCCCGGGAAAGTAATCAGGTAATAGACACGCAAGAGTTGCGGAGTTCAGTAGATGTTGCGGGGCTACTTATTAACCAGCTGGCTATATAGGTTATGAGAGACTTTATTTAGAGCTATCTATTTGTTATGTACCATGCTAGCTATGTTTCATGTTCATTGCTGTACTGGACGTTCGAGATATTTAAAAAAGATGTCGCGTTAAAAAGCGTAAGCAATTGCTACTTATTACATACCTAGGTACCGTAGCTACCTATGTAGGTAGTCAGTCACAGGTGCTTGCTTGCGTAAGACCATGACCATTCCCACGGTGTAGGGCTGCATGTGCTGCTAACCACCCACTCTCTAAATGCTGTACCTAACCGTGCCTCGGTAATATGGTCGTAGGATACATATACGACCATCGAACTTCAACTATTGGCAGTATCATCAGTACTGGTTGGTGTAGTTATATATTGGAGAGCCACTGAGTTGTTCACGCCGATCGATTTCTCCAAAGTGTGAACAACCCCTGATGGCTTGAAGCCCCGCAATCGACTTGTGACGATCAATACCTATAGGTATCTACATATGTACCTACCTACCTACCCGGCATTGAGGTTCCTGCATACCTAACTACATAGCCCTAAACAAAGGGGATTGCATGGTATGTAAAGCTGTCGTGAGATTATTTTGACGCAACGTAGAAAATAGATTGGATAGCATGGGATTAAGGTGCTGATAGTGGGTATCACGTAAACTAGACACGTGCAGATCCAACAGTCAGGAGGTACGGGCAATGCATTGGTTATATATATAGAAATGGCATTATTCATTCTATAAATCAAAAAGGTAATCTTTCAACAAGGTCATCATTTACGAATACCTAAGACGGACGTACATCCATCCGTATTCTCACAAGCTGGGCAAGTAGCTGTCAAATCAAGCATTATGTAACCTACCCCCCCTTTCCTGCTAATTACAACGCCTTCTGCTCTAACTCCTTCTCCTTCTGTTCCTTCGCCTCCGTCCTCCTCTTCTTCCACGCCTTCAGCTCATTCAGCAAGCCCATAACGAGCGGGACGCCCACGGGGCCCAGCAGAGGCAGGTAAACGGCGACCTTGTGCTCGTCGGGGAAGTACAGCTGGCCCACCATGCTCTTCTCGAAGAAAGCGCGCTCGGCCTCCATCTCCGCGACCTGCGCGTGCTCGAGAGCTGCGCCCTCCGTATTATCACCGTAGCTCGAGGAGCTGGAGCTGGAGCTGGAGCACGCGAGCGAGAGGTGCTGCAGGGACTTGGCCACGCCGTCGGCGACCTGCGACGGGATCGAGATGCTGGGGAGGGCGGAGGAGAGGCGGGCCAGGGACCCGAGGGACGACGACGCCCGCAGCACGAGGTCCGCCGTCCGGATGCGCGTTAGCGCCGATAGCCGCATCGGGAGGGACCCGGACTGCGGGGTCCCGAGGAGCGAGAGCAGGTGCGACGTGAACGTGATGAGGGGCTGTTTCAGGGCCTCGGTCCCGACGACGGCGGGGTCCTTGGATTTGGGGGATGGCGGCGAGAGGAGGTAGACGGAGCCCCACTGCGGGATCAGCCAGGACTGGGACGTCTCGACTACTTCTTCAGAACCGAGTCCGATGGTTTGGTTGCCGATGTATACTATGAAATTTATGGTGGGCGCGCCTCCTATCGAGGGCGAGAGGGGCCATTCGGCGGCGTTGATGAAGGAGGACAGGTCGTCTTTGGAGAGTACCTGGGATTGCACCCCGGGACTAGCGTATAATTGGACCTGGGTGTCGATGGTGAAGTTGTGTATGGGCTTGAGCATGTCGAGTATCGGTCGCATGTATTCGTCGATCGCCGACTCGATATCCCAGGTCTGGGGCGTGGGTCCGTCGGTGAAGAGCGAGAAGGTCAAGTGGTAGGTCCTGGAGTATTTCAACGACCGCGTCATGCGCTTCGATAGCGACTCCGTCACCTGCTGCGAAGTACCCCGGGGTCTCTGTTCGGCGGGGATGGAAGAGGTCGAGAGCAGGTACGACACGATGGCCCGCTCCTCGGCAAACGCGAAGCGTAGTTCGGCGGCGACGTAGGCGGCGATGCTCGAGGGCGTCGAGTTCGCGGGATACGTGATCTCGAGGGTGGGAGAGTGTGGGTGTAACGAAGATGCGGTGTATTCACCCGGGCTAAGTTGGACGGTGAGAGCAACATTCGAGTTAGGCTTTGTAAGAATGGCTTTGGTCGCGTCGTTATTATTAGAGGCCGGCTTCGGCAATTGAATTTCAAGATGGTGCAGCGGGAAGTCGCTCTGTTCATCTAAAGCTTGTTGGGTTAGTTGTAACAATGTCTGAGCTTCCTGCCCTTGTAGGTGAGGTGCGTCTAGAGTAATTCGAAGAGGGAAGACCGGTTGGCATGCCTAATTCTACGTGTGAGTCTTAAACCTCTAATATGAAGCTACATGGAAAATAATGGTGCTATATACCTTCCCGTCAGCCCAGCTCATCATCTCGCTCAGGGGCAGATTCGCCCGGTATATGCTCGTGGTTTTCCACCATATTGGCAAGCCGAGGAATATGACAATAGCCCAGAAGGACAGAATGACCAGTGATCGTCTATGGATATCGGCGGGCTTCTCAGGGGGTGGTTGCTTCGGCTTGGTGATGCTGACGGTGGGTTCGGGTTCAGCTATGTTTGTTGTTGTTGTTGTTGTTGTTGTTGTTGTTGTTGTTGTCAAGGTGTCCTCTTCCCTTCTTCTTCTTCTCGTACTATCGCCATTCTCGGGAATGTTGCTAGACATGGCTATCTGAGGCTACCTGTTCGTGTGGGAACTCGGCAACATTGTTTACTATATCACAATTGCCGTCGCTTGTGACGTAGTACATAAGTTCAGGTTGTCGTGAGCAAGTATTTGCTGAGCTGGACCAGGGCTGCAGGGGTTATTCGCGAAATGACAGTTTACATAAAATCCGTATAGTTGACTAGTTACACACGTATGGTTATTGATGTAGTTAAACAGAATAAGCCCTGTTATGGGAGCTTGTATGTATGTATTGCACACACGGCTGTTCCTTGCTCTCACTAACCCGATGCTAGAGCTTTAATGTTGCCCTGGAAGTGGGGGTCAAACGCTAACATTAGCGGGCTGGCAACGCCCTACCGTACTAAGTATGCAAATCGGCTTTATCCCCACGTGGTGATAGACATGCATAGCAGCAAGGTGAGAAGGACCTTGATGGAGTTCCGAAGTCAGGCGATCCTTGACTTCGGTGTGCTATTCTATTCTAACTATTTCATTTCATTTTCCCATCAGCTCGTCACACTCCCGCTTCGCCTCGAATATTCTTTGAGGAACCACCCTACCCAAAGCGGAATTTTCAGCCTACTGCTACACGAGGCTGTTGCTTTCTATGGCTGACCTTTCCGGGACCTGATGGTTTAAGGTGATGAGTGAGATTGATACCTACTTACCTAGGTACTTATTAGGTAGAATAGAATGTCTTGAGAGGATACAAACATGGGATACCCCCTCGAAGTTTGTTCCATTGACAACATACCCATCTAGAAGGCTACAGATTGCATTGCGTGCGTAGTTATACACATCCGATCTGACTACCCACATAGCTAGTTAGTACCTGCATTCACACATACTACGCCGTACCTAAAATACATGCATACCTATTTAACCCGGCATACAATCAAGCAAATGAACACACACTCCTTGTTTTGGGAAGCGAAAAGAGAGGAGAGACGACTGACTGACCGTCACTCACCGCCTCTACACTCTACATATTGTAATATTTATTTGCCTTATACCAGAATACCAGATTGCCGGGCATCAATCAATCAGCTCATTCTCTTAAGTCGGCCAGTCAGCGCATGATGCTTGACGATACCTCATATATATAAGCGCAGCCTATCGCCTATTGGTGTTGCACTTGTCACTGGCCACGCAGCCTCCATTGCATTCGTCACACTCGACAACTCTCCTGACCGACGGCACACGCCGGATCTTAAAAAAAAAAAAAAAATCTTGCCGGCTAGACTTAACCATCTCTACTACTAGCGGATCTTAGAGCCTCATGATGCTCCAGCTTAAGAAAACAAAAGGCATTCAGCGTATTAACATACCCAGCTATGAGAGGTCCATGATACTAGATTTATTAACTCGGTACATATGAAGGTACTGCGTACCTAGTTATTATTATCATACCGTCACATTCTAGCGAACCCATGCCACCGGGACTTCTTAGAACAACTTTCTGCCATCATACCTACCTAGCTGGCACTACTACGTAGTAATTAATCGTCTTCCGATGCCAGCAACACGGGTTGACCGCATACTGAAATCCCAAGAAACCAATCAAATACCATCCCCATATATCGTAGCGAGACGACCACCGCCCACTACCACATCATCTCATCTCTTACATACATACAGATTTAGTACCTACTTACCTAGTCACCTATCAATTTCCCCCCGTAGTTGGTTACTTTTCCTACCATCATTTTATAGTTACCTAGCATGCATATCAGTTCTCCCAAGCATGGAAAAGAAAGAGCCGAGGCACGTATCCGAGCATGGCTATTAAAATAAAAAAACAGCTGAGCATCCATCCAATCCCGTCCGTCCCATGCAGTTTTTGTATGACATGAACATTGCGGTGCGGCTTTAGTTGCCTATATTAGGTTTTTCCCTTTGGAGGGGTCGGTCCGCACCAGGCGACTAACCAGTAAAATGTCCTCATCCGAACTGCACGAGCCGCCCCGGGGCCAATCAAGTCGTGGGCCACTTGCCAAGATTGGTCAAGATCCCTTTTCAAAACTAAATACATAGTAGTGCTCTAATGTAGTATAGTACTCCAAAAAAAAAAAAGCTTTCTATACCTGATATGATATGGGCTGATTGGCCCATGACTCCGCTTGCAGCGCAGAGAGCTCCTTTCGATCTCGTTCACGTCCTCCTCTTGCGAATTCGCATTTGCGCTTTTATTAAATTAGTTTGGTTTGGTTAGTTTAATACCTGCTGGGGCAATCTACCATTGTCTTTCGATTCTCTTATCTCACTACTTAGTTAGTTCATTATGTATATATTTAATTTTCCTAGATACACTATCTCACTCGTTCATCTTACCTAGGTAGGTTGAGAACGTGATTCCTATTGTCTGGCAGTGTTTGAAACAGAAGCGGATATGGCTTGACATTGGCTAATGACCGCCTATAGTAGACTACCTATTATGTATGCACTAGTTAGATAATCCCTTGTTACCGACCTAGGCCTTTCATGTCCATCTTATATCCATCTCATCTCGTCGTCTCGTCTCATAGTTCCCGTTTTATACCATCTCATCGTTATCTTATCTTCCATACAATTCATGGTTGAGGGAGGCATCTGCTATATAAATCTCTCTAACTATCAACCCTCCACTTACCTTCCTAGCTTGCGTGGCATCTTTTTTGGAAACACATAGCTAGCCCCCATAATAACATGCCCGGTAAGCCTCCCTATCACCCGTATCGTGTTTTAAACCTCTAGCTAGACCTTTAAAAAAGACTAAACACTCCACGGATTCACACTGCATTGTTCATCACTGACATCCACCACTACCGCGAACAGTCCCGCTAGCTATCTCAGTACCCGCTGCGGTAGCCGCATTATCCTACATCGATGCCAAAACCGGCTTCTGGTATGACCGGAAGCTGATACGGGGCGGCATCCGGGCGCTCTTCAAGACCAACTATCGACAATGGAAAGACCGGGTGAACTGCTTCTACCGGCTGGAGCAGCTAGCGCAAGACAGGTCCTCCGCCCACCGGCCGTTTCTTCTCCACAACGAGAGGACATGGACGTACGTGCAGGCCCACGAGATGGCGCTCCGATACGGGACTTACCTGAAGGAGACTCTCGGGGTGAAGCGCAGAGATATCGTCGCCATCAACTTGCAGAATTCGGACCACTTCGTCCTGGTCGTGTTTGGGCTGTGGTCCATCGGCGCAAAGCCCGCCTTCATCAACTACAACTTGACAGGGGACGCGCTGGCCCATTGCGTGAATGTGGCCAAGGCGGTACTCATGCTAGTTGACCCGGAAGTCGTGAAGAATGTAGATGATAGCGTTCGGGCCAAACTCGGGGGCCTCCGTATCGAGCTCTTCAGCCCCGAGCTAATACACCAGGTAGAAGCCACGGAGCCAACTCGAGCGCCGGACTCTTGCCGTATAGGTGAGATTGGCAGGGACATGGCCATTCTGATATACACATCCGGGACGACGGGCCTGCCAAAAGCCGCTATTATTTCATGGGGCAAGTTGATGCTTGCTGGAAACTTTGTTACAGGTTGGCTTGATACGAAGCCAACCGATATCTTCTATACGGTAAGTTCTTCTCCGTAAGACCATATAACTAACATAGCTCACCTACATACTAACGCGACGGAAAAACCAGTGCATGCCGCTGTACCACAGCTCTGCCACAACAATGGGTCTAGGCCAATGCCTCGAAGCGGGCTGCACCTTCGCGATCGGGAAGAAGTTCTCCACGAAAACATTCTGGAAGGAGGCGCGCGCGTACAACGCCACGGCGATCCAATACGTCGGGGAGACGTGCCGGTACCTGCTCGCGGCCCCACCGCAGATCGATCAGGAAACGCACGAGAACCTCGACAAGCAGCACCGGATCCGGCTGGCGTTCGGGAACGGGCTGCGGCCGGACGTGTGGGAGAAGTTCCGGGACCGGTTCGGGATCGAGCGGATCGCGGAGTTCTACGGGGCGACGGAGGGGCCCCTCGCCACCTGGAACCTGACGCACAACGAGTGGGCGAGCGGGGCCATCGGCCGCAACGGCTGGGTCTACGGCCTCGCGATGCGCCATAAGATGGCGGTCGTGGCCGTGGACCCGGACGAGCCAGACCAAGGGCCGCTCCGGGACGCGAAGACCGGGCTGTGCTCCCAGGTGCGCCGCGGCGACGTCGGCGAGCTGCTGTTCGCGCTGCCGGGCGGCGACGTGGCGCGCGAGTTCCAGGGCTACTACAACAACGCCTCCGCGACGGCGGGCAAGATCGCGCGCGACGTGTTCCGGAAGGGCGACGCGTACTTCCGGTCCGGCGACCTCGTCAGCTGGGACGCCGAGGGCCGCATGTACTTCCACGACCGCGTCGGCGACACGTTCCGCTGGAAGAGCGAGAACGTCGCCACGACCGAGGTGGCGCAGGCGCTGGGGAGCCACGACCGCATCCAGGAGGCCAACGTCTACGGGGTCCAGCTGCCGCATCATGACGGGCGCGCGGGCGCCGTGGCGGTCGTGTTGCGTGGTGGGGGATTATTGGAGGGGGGCCTTGATGAGAAGTTGCTGAGGTCGCTGGCGGAGCATGCGAAGGCGAGGTTGCCGAAGTACGCCGTCCCGATTTTCGTGAGGGTTAGTGAGGATCTGGGCCATGCCGTTACCGGTACGAATAAGCAGCAGAAACACCATTTGAGGACTGAGGGGGTGGACCCGGCTAAGATTGGTGGCGATCAGCTCTTTTGGCTTCAGGAGGGGACGTATGTTCCTTTTGGGCTGAAGGAGTGGGAGAGGTTGAATGCCGGGAGGGTTAAGTTGTGAGTGAGTGAGCGAGCCGCGTGGGATGATCATTTGGCTGAGTGGTGTTTTGTTGGATATTTATTACCTAGACTACTACATACCTACCTACATATAGAAAGAAGGTGGGAGGAAGCATGTGAGGCGGTAGCGGCTTTTGGTTTTAACGTTACTTGCATGACATCCAGCAAGGAGTTGTAGGCATATCCCAGGTTGATTTCTTGACCTAGGAACCCAGTTCATTGTTACTACTTATAGTCTGATGTTAAAGAGTATATAAGAATTATAGAATATATTTACCCATACTACCTTTGCTTATGTATACCTACTAACTTCAGTGGGTTGCTGTATAAGAACTTGGTATAACTAGGGACTACAAACCTTACTTAACAACAGCCTATGTAGTTAGTTTGAAGCTTGATAGTGAATCTATGATATTATATATGTAACGATATTAAATGGGGTTCATAAAATGGCAAATAAATCTCTACCATGCAAAACTTCAACATATGAAGCTGTATAACAATTTCCGAAATAGTTCACCTTGGTAAATTCTCTGATTAGTAAATGCCAACCCCTTACTTGTATGTTGGTTAGTTGTACTTACCCCACTATCCGCTGGAATGTTTCTAGAACGTCACACAAAAGACCCCGCCCCCGCCATTAAGGTTAGAAAGAGATCCCAAAAAATTCAGTTACACCTGCCCCTCTGCCCCTCCATCAATTACCCTTAACCCTTCATATGTAACTTCGTTCAGCCATTAGACAATTCTAGTTCGCTTCTTCTATTCATATTTCTTGAACTCCTAGATAGTTGATAGTTGATAATTTTGGTACCATTCCCTTGTATCCTCATTCGTTGCCATCCTCCCAAAACCCTAAGCGATGTCTCCGTCAGCCGATGAGCTCAGTGCCGCTCCCGTGCTCTCCACGCCCGCCGAACACACTTTCTTCGAGGACCCGACGCCAACATCAGAGATCCAGAAAGATAGGCCCCATCGGACGGATGACGAACTATTCGAGGTTTACGAAGTTGCCCGCACGGCTGCCCGTATAATAGATCAGAAATGGCGTCGCGTCGCCCTACAGTTCCCAGATGCCATGCTACCCGATGCGCCGTGGGTCGTAGATGCGCTAACAAGGGCTCTTGAGGAGTTGTCTTCGTCATCTTCAACTACGAAGGAAACAGAAGAGGATGGGTCACAAAATAGAGAGAAACAGGTTAAGAATGGAAAGCAAAAGGAGAGTGGGGATGTTAAAGAGGTTAGAGAGGTGGATATGACGATGCGGGGCTTAAGTGGGAGTTCAAAGAACGAAACGACGAATACGGACCGTATACCACGTCTATATATCCTAGCCGATACATCCTATAGCGCCTGCTGCGTAGACGAGATAGCAGCCGAACACGCTGATGCCGATGGTGTAGTGCATTTCGGTCGTGCATGTCTTAGTCCGACGTCGAGATTGCCCGTTCTTCACATCTTTACGCGACAAAAGCTGGATTACGAGATTGTGGCTCGATCGTTTGAAACCGAATTCCCCGAACCTAGCGAAAAGATAATCGTCATGGCGGATGTCATGTTCCAAGAGCACGTTGTTCCCTTCTGTGATCTACTAAAAGAAAGGGGATACACAAACGTCGTTGCTACCGAAATCGTTCGTGACCCGGGCGGCACAATACCGAATCGCAAAGTAGTCGGACCGAAGTCTACAGAAGAAGAAAGCAGCGGCAGCATCTCCTCAATATCAGATGACTTGAAAGAATACCACCTCTTCCACATCTCCACCCCACCAACCTCTCTCCTCCTAACTCTTTCCTCACGCCTCTCCTCTCTACGGATCTATCCAACGCCTTCCTCGCCCTACACAACGAGCAGCACCGACATTCCGGACCCGAGCACGACGCCCTCCCTCCTCCGGCGCCGCTACGCTCTCGTGATCCGTCTCGCCACGGCGTCCATCATCGGGATCCTTGTGAACACGCTCTCGGTGAAGAACTACATGGATACGATCAGCGCGCTGAAGGCGCAGATCGCCGCGGCCGGGAAGAAGAGCTACACGATCGTCGTGGGGAAGCTGAACGCCGCCAAGCTGGCCAACTTCTCCGAGGTCGACGGCTGGGTCGTCGTCGGGTGCTGGGAGAGCGGGCTCGTCGAGCAGGACGGGCTCTGGAAGCCCGTCATCACCCCCTTCGAGATGCGCCTTGCGCTGCAGGGCGACGAGACTAGGGTTTGGACGGGGGAGTGGTGGGGTGGGATTGAGGGCGCTAGGGAAATAGGACGGGAGGAGGGGGAGATGCAGGAACGAAATGGAAAGGAAGACAGGGATGATGTTCTTTGGGCGCATAAGGAGGATGGAAACGAAGTCGAGGTCGAAGCCGACGGCGGCATCTCCGACGAAGAGTCCGAACCCCCCGAATTCGACCTCCGGACCGGCAAGCTCGTAAGCCACAGCCGACCGATGCGAGCTGCCGCCATCACGGCCCGTAACAACAGTGCCACTAGTCGCGATCCGCCCCATCAGGAGGAGCAGAAGAAAAAGGACCTGTCATCATCGTCCTCGTTTTCGTCTTCCCTCGTCAAACGCGCCAAAGCAGGCGAACTAGCAACCGTCAACGGCGTTGTCAGCCCCGGTGCCGAGTACCTCCGGTCGCAGCGCACGTGGCAGGGCCTCGGGTCCGACTTCGATGTTGTGGAGGACGAGGCGAGCGCGGTGGTTGAACAGGGGAGGAGCGGGGTTGCGAGGGGGTATGTTGTTGGTGTTGGGGAAGAGGGGGATGGGGATGGGGGGAGGTCGTGAGTGAGCGAGCGTGTGAGTGAGTAAGTGTACGGCAAGGTTCGTAGTGAAGACAGCCACGTCGGGATCTGGCGGTATCAAGATACTGACTCTTGACGCTCTGGTATGTTATAACCCCACATCCTGCATCATCTCGCCGAGCTAAGCTGAGTCTAGCAAGAAAGAGAGCCGGTAGATGAGAGAGGGGGGACATGTCAGCTGAATGGTATGCGCACGCACATGTCCAACACATTACCGACGGGATCTTGTGTCATGTCATAACATGAGCAGGTTTGCTTTTCTGCTCATATCAAATGGCGGATACTCTAGTTACCTGCATCTCGATAGTCTAGTTAAGGGGCGAAGGTACGTCAACCGACGTCTGCCTACTAGTCGATCGTCTGATGTCCGAACCCTGTTAGTGGCCGTTAGATAGTAAGTACACCATCTATGGCGGGATGAAGCGCCTTTTGGAGCAGATCTCTGCCTGCCTATGTAGTTACGCATCATAAGGACATGGGCTTGATTGCGTGCATATAAGCCGTTCGCAAATATTACAGGTCTGGGCTAAGAGAGGGTACTCGAATTCGGAAATTTGGGACATGATACATATGCCTACTGCTTGTCTGAGATAGATATACTTCGCATATTCCCGTTCAATCGACGCCATGAGGGATCCTGCTATATGTTAACTAGTTACGTAAAATTTGCCGAACAGAGATGCCCAAACTCACAGCAGTATCAAAATGGTCACATGTGCAGGTACACGAGTTATTGGATTATATAACAAGTTGGTGTATTAAAGTATGTATCTATCTACGTACTTTTGCATTATCAGACAGAATGATTCGAAATCATGAGCAAATCTACCCTTCCCTTCATGCCTGCATAATCCGTAATCCGAACATTTCAAGTAGGAGGACATCGTGAAAGTCATAACCGCTGGACTCGATCTCGCCCCATGAACGCGTCTTCCCTCCGTCTACCATGCATGCGCTTCTTTCTTTCGACGGCCTTTTTCTTTTCTATTTTTCTTCTTTCATGTAGCGTCATACATATCCCAGCTTCCCTCAACAGCACATATAGCCAGTGAGATCTGCCTGCCTACAGCAGCAGCAAAGGAGGTATGATTCTCGGGTTGTGTGTTGGTTGGTTAAAATTTCGAGTTCGAATGCACCCACCAACCCATTCGAACCCTTGCTCTTGAAATAAGACAGTATTGTAAATCCAACAGTCGTAAAATAACAACAACAACAACAACAACAACAACAACAACAACAACAACAACAACAAAAAATGCGATTCCAGCACATCTAGATCTTCGTCGTACTCGTAGGCAACCAACATTGAATCACACATCCATCGGATAACACATCGCTCGCTCGCTGGCTCGTTGCGTAGCTTAGTTCAACCCAATCCCATCTCATCTCATCATTATCCATCCATACGTCCATCACATGGCAACCGCTCACCCACCCACTCACACATACGCACGACGATGCGAATGGGACCTCGAGCTCCGATGGCTATGGGGGCTGCGACTACCGCGGTGGCCATGGCGATGGTAGTGGGTCTCGCGGACGTAGGACTTGCGGTCGCCGCTGGACATGCGATCGCCGTGCATCCAGGCCAAGACGCTGGTGAAGAAGAACATAGCGGCGTTCATGACGCCGAAGGCGAAGCAGGCCTTGAGCATGGCGCAGGTCTTGTCGACGGTGGCGTCGACGCCGACGTTGAGGGAGGCGCTCCCGAAGGCGCCGAACGAGATGGCGACCGGGTCGCCCACCGTCACCGAGGTGCAGTCCGCGTGCGCCATGATGCGCATGCTGTAGGCGGCCCCGATGAAGGCTCCCACGAACAGCAGGTCCACGAACCCCACGCCCCGCGAGTTCGCCGACGACCGGTGGTAGCTGAAGAGCGTCCAGATCGCCCAGGCGAGTCCCAGCGTCGACACGATGAACATCACCAGGTACAGGTTCGGCGTTAGCTGGTTCAGCTGCACGAACCCGTGCACGAAGTAGGCGAGCATGCCCATCGTTGGGGCCTGTTTTTGTTTTTAGTTTCGTTAGTCATTTCAACTGGGTAGGTAACTAGTGGGTTGGTTGGTGATAGTTAAATGGGTAGGTATCTAGGGCGGGTTTGTGTTGTGTTGCGTTGCTTTCTCAAGGTGTCACGTCACATCATACACCACACAACCTGTTGGTTGGTCGGCTAGTTGGGTGGGAGGAAGAAAAAAAGGGAACTTACCAGTGTAAGGATCTGCATAAATCGCCAAAAGGCGAAGAATATCGCGAACAACATCGTGTCACTAGGCTTGGTTCCTACCACGGACTTGAAGAGAACGATTCACTGATTGAATTGATGCTCGTTTGAAAATTCGCGATAAGCGTCCTAGCTTGACTGTCCGTTGGTGTGAGAGAAAGAAGAAAAAAAGGCGGGGATTTCTGCGTAGGCCGTGCCGGATTGCTTGTTTCTGGTTGGAGAACGAGATAACTAAATAATGGCCGTGGTGGTGGTGAGACAGTATACGCACAGCTACTGTAGCTAGCTGACGGAAGCTGATCGAAGTTGTGCTCTGATTGGCGAGAAGGTGAGCAAACGTGTCTTGCTACCTACTATGTTACTGTAACCCCAACCAAGGTGGGTAGATCGGGATGCTGCGGCGTTTTGGTGAGGCCGTGTGTTCCGGTAGTAAATAGGTATCTATCGCGCACACCTTATTGTAAGGTTTGGGGTGACGATCAGGTACAGAGCTTGTCTTTCTTGCGTGTTCTGCGATTTGCGATCTATCGGGGTGGTTCAATCGCAGAAATAGGCCGCTGATAGTAGTTACCAGAAGGAAGGCTGGGAAGGAAGACGACCCCGCAGAACGTAACAGGAACGAGTGCTCTCCTTAGTTAATTGTCTTGACTGGTCATGCACCGTGGGCGATTGAAGCCTATCGAGGGATTTCCAACTTGATCACCGAAAAGTAATGGGTGGGATGAGATGGGGTGAGAGACTGGCGTATAGCTCTCTAGATAAGTATATAAACAGTGATGTTGGTGCACCAGGGCAACGAACGCCCTACGCTAATGACGACAGCGACCAACTTAAAACTAGGTAGGTAGGTAAGGTGGTTAGCCTTAAGAGGAGCGGGCTATTAGTTTAGGTAAAAGTAGTATGGTTACAACGAGGGATCTGGATCAAGGATTCGCCCGGCAGCCCTGTCCGTGGCTAATCGGGTTTGTAATTGAATGGTAATGTAGTCCTTCCTTCTCCCATCAGTCAGATCTAACTAACGACAAACGGGACACGGCACGTTGGCAAGTGTTATGCGGTGAAAAGGGACTTGATTGATATCAAATCTACAGTAAACATAGAATAAACTACCTAGCTACGCAAAAAGATCTTATAGTTCGTATGCCCCTCAATTTAAGGTGATAAAAAGACATGATAGAGATCTTGTTTTAAGCCCTCGTGGACCTGTTACGGCCAAGTTAGTTAGTGGGTTGACAACCTGGCAACTTGATGCGTGGGAATCTCGGAAAAGGTGGGGGCTGGGGCTGGTAGAGCTGAACAGGGATCAGGTCCAGACTTGAAATGTGAGTGGCTGGGATGGGAACCCCTGTTCGTATCAGATCACCAATTGACAGGGAGCTGGATCTCGGGATGTGGCCAGTGCTTTGTCCACTCGTATCAAGATACCTCAACTACGACGTTTAAACGATAATTACATAACAGTTATAACTTCATGGTGGCTAATTAGAGTTGGAAACATGGATATGGTATAATAGACGTTGGACACATGTCCATGCTTAGCAAACTCCCCTGTTGGAGAATCCTCTTGCAGAAATGTCAGGAACAACATTTGTTTGATTTGATGTCTTCTGAAGCTGGTCTTTTCTTTACCAGTAGCTGCTTTGTATACAGACAATTGGCAAGACAAGTGCGGATGTCGCGACAACTTACTTAGATATTAGACAGCACTGATAAACTTGGATGCATGGAATTAATATAAATACAATATCATACTTGCTTTACAGAAGACAGTAACCCATGCCCTGCTTGCCTACGTAACAAAGTCCCTTCATAATTCGAGCTTAGTGCCCACCGACTGCGTGTCCAGCTGACCATCCCCCTTTCTCCGGAGTTTCACCTCAGGAAAAGCACTACTATTCCCTTCCAGTAAACACCCACCATTACCACTACCACTATCTATACCCAACACGAACCTCTCGAAGAAAGTCCTAACATAAGTCCCCATAATCCTGACCATCCTCTCCCCTGTCACCTTCCCAACATCACCCAGCCCATCACCGCCACCACCACCACCAGACCCCAAAACATCCTCCAAAACATCCGCGAGAACCGGATAATCCGAGAAACTCTCATGCACCGTCCCTTCGACGGTAAAATCAGCCTTCCACCCCTCCAAGCTCGGCCATCCCGCCACCGCATCCGGGTCATCAGTAGCGAAGTGCTCCGGGAACCCAAGCACGAGCACTGGCTTCCGCGTCCCGCGCTTCACCACGGGACCGTACAGAAACCCGTCTAGATCCGCAGCAGCGGCAACCGCGGTCGAGTTGAGCAGCATCTCGACGGCCGTAGCGCCACCGAAGGAGTGGCCCAGCGCCGCGACGCGGGAGGTATTAAAGAACCCCTTCTTCAGGTACGAGTCCTCCCCTTCCCCCTCCTCCCTCTCCCTCACTACCTCCGGAAGTCCCGCACCCACCACCACAGAAGCATTCCCCAACGCCTCGAGCACAAACAACAAATCCGCAACCCGCACATCGAGCATCCTCTCCCTCAGCTCCGGATCAAGCGGCCAGCTCCAGTCCTCCCGGGCCCGCACGACGCGATCGTCGGGATACTCGACGATGGCGGCGTCGTAAGGATGGTCTACGGAAACCGCGATCCAGCCGTGCGACGCGAGGTCCGAGAGCAGCGCCGAGTAGAGACCGCGCATGAAGCCGAAGCCGTGGCTGAAGAGTATGACGGGTCTCGACTCGGGTCTGCTGATCGGTGCATCTAGGTAGGCGCGCGTCGTGAGGCGCGATGCCGTCCCGTTTGGGAGATCTAGGAGCACATCGATGTGCGATGCTGTTGCGGGGCCGGGGAATTGCGAGGCGAGTTGTATTCCATCACCAGCGGCGACGTCAGTGGTGGTAGGGTAGAAGATCGTTGCCACGAGGTCCCGTGGTGACACCGACCCGTCGGGGACGAATGGGTCTACGCGGGACTCGTCGATCAGCTCGAAGTGTGTGAGGCCGATTTTGTGGGGTCCCGTTAACTCCGGTAGGAAGATACGAGACCCGAGCGCAACGCTGCCGGCGTAGAGTAATGAGTTCCGGATCAACATCGTGGGTGGGGTAGGAAGACTTTGGCTATTTTTCCTGAGATGTGAATGTTGCAGGATATGCAGGTATAGGCGGAAATGGCAATTGGTGTTCGGTTGTTTCGAGACCTAGTCAATTGGGTTGCTTATCATTGGTTGGTCATGCAAGTAAGATATTAGACAATTCTAGCACGCTTGAATAATGAAATGCAAAACATAAATTTAGAAAAACTTGTGTTTACCGCATAATTGGCGGTCACGATCTGCACATCGCTACATAACCATATACTCACTCGGTTTAGGAGTAACTTGGCCATTGCTCCCTAGATATCCCTACTACCATCTTTATTAACCTCCTTATGATCTGATAATGCGTCTATCGCGAAATTTATAAAACACGAGAACCAAAATCAGCCGAACAGTCCAAGCCTCAATCCAATTGCTGTATAACTCATTACTCCTCGTCACCTTCATCTAGATCACTTATATGCTGCTTGGCCCAGGGACTCCTCTTCCTTAACTCAACGCCGTATCTCTCTAAGACGAAAGGAATAGGTGCCAGGACAATGGCGATCAGCCCCAACAAACTAGCACCCCATTGATAACCGAGCTTCGCAAACAGCTGCTGCCCGAACATCGGGAAAGCCGCGCCGGCGATATTGCGAACCAGCCCAATGCCCGCCAGGGCGGACGCCGAGAACACGCGGTATGCATCTTCTGTATACTGAAACGTCATAAGGATAAGCGTATAGAACGACCAGCCCCAAAAGGCGCTCGCGACAATGGGAACAAGGGGATGCACGCTCGTGTCCGTAGTCCACGCAAAGCAGAAGATCGACACGGGGAACACCAGAGCCGCCAGCTTGGCGAGCTGGACGCGGGCCTCGGGCACGTTCTCGCCCTTGACGCCCCTGATCGCGCGCTGGTAGTGCCGCTCCTGCCACAGGTTCGTCAGCGGGCCGAGGGAGATGCCCACGGCGATGCCCAGGAAGGCGCAGCCGACGCCGAAGGTGCCGAAACCGTGGTTGCGGCCGAAGACCTGCACGAAGACTACGTTGAATAGGAAGGAGAGCCCGTACAGAAAGCCGTTGTACAGAGCGCCGAAGATCACGATCGCTTCGGTGAAGAGGAAGCGAAAGGGTCGCGTGAGGGCGACATGGATGATCTCTTTTGGGCTGCGATGCTTAGGCGTAGCTGGTGTTAGATGCATTCCGTTTTCGTTTTCGTTTTCATGTCGTTGTCGCTTCGCTACACGACTTGCCTCCCTCCTTAAGATGGTTGTATGGCGCGTCTCATTGCCCCATAGTGCAGCTACTAAGATGAGCCACAACCCGCCGTTGATTCCTAAGAGAGCCCAGAAGACAGTGCGCCATCCATGGGTTTGTGAAACTGCGGACAGAATGAAGAAGCCAGAGGGGGATCCACATGTTGCTGCCCATAGATAGACAGACATGGCGAGGCCTGTCTCAGCGTGAGGATAAAGGTCGGCTATAGTGCCACCGAAGTTGGCTGTATTGCATTTCAGCTCAAAGCCTCAACTCAGGTCACGAGGAATCACCTACCGATTGTCACGGCGGCGAAGAGGCCAGAGAAGAAGCGGAGGGCCATGAACACGGGTACAGATGGCGCGAGTGCCGTTGCAGCGAGGAAAACGAGGAATACCGCATACGAATTCGTGTCTGCTATGATTAGCAACGGGGTTGCAGAAATGCAAAGTTTAGATAGGTACGGCATATCCGCTCACAAATTCCATTGCGACCCAGCACTTCGCTTAATGGGGCCAGGAACATAGGTCCCAATGCCAACCCGAGAATATACAGACTCAGTCCTAGTCTAGCTGTCTCGTCGCCGATGCCGAAATCCTCGGCGAAATTCCCCTCCGCGGGGCTGAAACCAGATGCGCCCCATGATACGCTAAGGTCGATGGGCGTAATAGCGGCGATGAGCAGCCATTTTCGCCACGGTGCCCAGTTGCGTGGATTGAGCGGAGAGCCGGGTGGAAAGTGTGTGAGATCTGTGTCGTCGGCAGAGTTCGACTGCGGCAACCCTGACGGGGGGAGGAGTGGTGATGACTCGGTTGGATTGGACATTGAGTCCGATGTGGTGGGATTGTAATGTTGAGGTGTCGTCGAACTGCATGTACATAGAATCGATGAGGTCTTCTTTAGTAGATTTTCAATTTAGTATAGAATTCAGTACGTTATTCACATTACATGGAGTGGTATCATCTCAGTTAACATTTCATTCTGTGTGCATGTGATCCGGAAGTAGGTAGGTATGTTCCCCGATGACGACATTTGGGAGCACCACTTTGGTGACCAGCTGATGCCAGCTGTGGGGTCTATAGGGGTAAAGGGATTGCACCATTATGTAGTCAACTCTCGATTGCTCTAAGTATTCGTTCGATATATGATTAAGATAAATATATATTATGCCATGGATGTCATTTGTATATCTTGATTCTGGCATATAATATAACCTATTCTTGATTCCAAGTATCGACTTATAAGTGTGCGTTTCCTCTGCTTAAAGCAATAGGCTATATACTTACTTGGTATAATTAAAACATCTAACTATAAACACTGCAAGTTAACCGGTAAACTTCTAAGATATCCGTATAAACAGTGTTTAGTTTATTTTATTTTTAATCTCTTGGTATATAAACTGCTGAGTATGAACAAAACAAATACGTGACCAATGAATTGCTTCTTATGAACGCTGGAGGCTTACGATATTAGCTAGTTGGGCGCAGGTTTCGGCTTCACAGCTTTATCCCGGCTTGATAGGCTCGCCGTGATAATACTTTTGGTCCATGATTCACACGAGAAACCGAGAAACCCCGATGCAACAGGGCTTAGCCGGTTGCTGCCTTGGGTCAAAATTAACACATTACCCCTCATACGCCCTTTCATTGGCGTTTCGGTGAGCAAATACCACCCAATCTTTAGTAAGCGCTTTATAGCCAGCTTCGCTGGCTCAGACGAACGAACAGCATCGCTTTCCCTCCCCATTGTCGCGAATAAGATGCAACCCTATTGCTGCAGGTTCATCTAATATAATACATAATTCGTGGCAGTATTACTATGAAATAGGTGTGGAACTAAATGTGGTTGGCTGAATATCTGGCAAGGCGTTCTGCTGCACTTAATAGCTCATTAGGCTATGCCAAACCATGGAGGCTCAGCTGCATATCTGCTGCATATCAGGCCCCTATTTGAATATTCCTAACGCACTACTACCTCTAGCACTACTGCCTTATGAAGCAAGCGGTTAACAATTCAATTCAGACGAATCACCGTGTTCATACACTTCATACTGCTACTACGCCGCCTGAAATCGCCCTTCAAGTAGTTGAGGAGGCAGTGCCAACCGTCTCAATTAAATTGTTAACCGCTTGTTAGGCCACCCTATAAAGCTGAAAATTGGTAACCTGTGACCTCTGGTGTCATTTCCCTGGGAATCATATTTACTTTTCTTAACCTTCAGGCATTTTCAAATAGGAAATCTGCTGTTACAAAACCACAATTTCCCATCGGCCTATCAATCTCTTAGTCACGACGAATAAATTCATCACCGATTGAAACTTCGTTAAATCGATAGTTGTCGAGCAACCGACCATGTCAAATCCCGAAGACTACCACGTGGGCTGGATTTGTGCCCTGCATACCGAGTACGTTGCTGCCCGAGCTATGCTCGACGACCGACACGACGAGCTAGATTACATATCAATTCACGACGACAACCACTACACCCTTGGCAGGATCGGCAAGCATAATGTTGTTATTGCGGTCATGCCGGATGGCGAATACGGCACCGCCACAGCGGCAGGAGTTGCTAAAGACATGCTGCATAGCTTTCCTAACGTCAGGATCGGTCTAATGGTTGGCATCGGAGGCGGAGCACCAAGCAAGAAAAATGATATACGTCTCGGGGATATTGTGGTTAGTGCTCCTCGTGATGGACTTGGTGGTGTATTTCAGTACGACTTCGGTAAAACGATTCAGGGCAAGACCTTCCAAACTACAAGATTCCTAAATCAGCCACCCGCTTCTATTCGAGGAGCCCTCAACGGTCTGAGAGCCCAACACGACGAAGACGGCCATAGAATTGAGGTGACCATCGACGAGGCCTTTAAGAATAAGCCAAACCTTCGGGAAAGATACCAACGGCGGGGTGCTAGCAACGATATGCTTTATCAGAGCAGCTTCGTCCATCCAGACCCGGAAGAGCTGTGCGCCGAGATTTGTGCGACTAGCTCATCAATGTTGGTGCAACGGCTTGAACGTACCGATATCTCGAAGATCCATTATGGTCTAATTGCTTCAGCAAACCAGCTCATGAAAAATGCGGAAGTCCGGGATAGACTTGCTGCGGAGAAGAATGTCTTGTGCTTCGAGATGGAAGCGGCCGGACTGATGAACCACTTCCCATGCCTGGTCGTGCGCGGAATCTGTGATTATTCAGATACTCACAAGAACAAAGAGTGGCAAGGATATGCTGCAATGACAGCGGCTGCATACGCTAAGGACCTTTTACTTCAGATCCCTCAAAAGAGGGTTGAAGCTGAGAAGAAGATCAGTGAAGTTGTTTCAGAGGGTCAGTCGCTGTTTCTTGAAAAACTACCTAAGTAGTTAGCTTGTAATTATCACTTACAGAAGATTGTTAACACCAAAATAGTCAATCGAAATGTGTTAGAAGTAAAGACTGTAGTTGGACATCTGCAGACGGATCATCATCTTGATAAGGTGAAGCAATGGTTGTCATCTCCCGACCCGTCAATAAACCTGAACAAAGCGCTAGGGCAACGCCACGAAGGTTCAGGGCAATGGCTCCTTGTGTCTAAGGCATACTCCGCGTGGAAGGCAGAACGAAACTCTTTCATGTGGCTCAACGGCATTCCTGGATGCGGGAAAACAATACTCAGCTCTACTGTCATTAAAGATCTGGAATCAACGAAGTCTTCTCAATCTACCCTTTACTTCTATTTCGACTTCACTGATACTGCCAAGCAATCTCTTGATGGTGCTCTCCGTTCGCTTATCAACCAGCTATCTCACAAAAACCCAGACACCTGGGAATGCCTGAATCGGCTTTATTCCTCTTGTAAGAATGGCTGGGAACAGCCCAATACGCAATCGCTGGCCAAGACCTTCCAGGACATGATTCAGCAAGCTGGCGAGACATGGATTGTTCTCGATGCACTTGATGAGTGTCCAAATCGTGAAGAGTCATCAGATGGTGGCTTTCTTTCGTGGATCAAGCGTCTCCAAGACCCTGAACTAAATGTTCACACCCTCGTTACTAGTCGCCCTGAACAAGATATTACATCGGCATTCACAAGGTGGATTCAAAATGCTAAGATCATCTCTCTTCAGAGTAATGAAGTTAATGATGATATCCGTGCGTATATTAAGGAAAAAGTCGGGCAGCTAAATAGATGGGACGATCGAGCAGACATACGGGACAAGATCGAAAATCGCTTAATGAAGGCTGACGGGATGTAAGTTCTATAAACGAATCCTTACCTCGTATGTTACTAACAAGATATAGGTTTCGCTGGGTTTCATGCCAATTTGATATCTTAAAACAATGCTACTCGCCTTCTGAGGTCGACTCTGCCCTTGAAACACTTCCGCGGACCTTGGATGATACATATGCTCGGATTCTCAGCGGCATACCCCGTAATCATCAACCCTACGCAAGACGGCTTTTGCAGTTCCTTTCCTTCTCTGAGCGGCCCCTTCGAATTGAGGAAGCTGTTGACGCGATAGCGGTAAATCTAGAAGAGGCACCTGGGTTCAATCCGGCAAAGAGGATGCCAGTTCCAGCAGAGATCACCCAATACTGCTCCAGCCTAACAATCCTAGCTAATGTCCCAAACAGACAAGGAGGGACTGTAACTGAGGTTCAGCTGGCACATTTCTCCGTCAAAGAATACCTAACATCAGATCGATTAGATAAAGATTTAGCCCGAGATATGAAAGAGACGGCTGCAAGAACTGCAATCGCCAAGGTTTGCCTCACATACTTACTGAGCATCAAATCCGATTCACTGGACCAAGTGTTGCAGAAGTTTCCCCTCGCACACTACTCTGCACGGTACTGGATGAGTCATGCAGTGGCAAAAAAGGAATCCAGACAAGCCCTCGTCACAACAATGATGCAGCTATTTACATCAAAAAATACTTACCATCTTTACTATCAACTATTATATCCTGCAATACGTTGGCAATATCCAGAAGAGAGACTAGTACCAGAACCTTTATACCATGCTTCACAAGGAGGACTTGTTGAATGTGTACAAATACTCCTTAACAAAGGAGCTTATGTTAACGCACTAAATGGCGACTTCGGCAATGCGCTCCAGGAAGCTTCATATAATGGACATAAAAAGATCGTCGAGATCTTACTTGATAAAGAGGCCAATGTTAACGCACAAAGCGGCTACCACGGCAATGCGCTCCAAGCAGCTTCATATAATGGACATAAAGAGATCGTCGAGACCTTACTTGATAAAGGGGCCGATGTTAACGCACAAGGCGGTCACTTCGGCAATGCGCTCCAAGCAACTTCATGTAGTGGACATAAAGAGATCGTCGAAACCTTGCTTGATAAAGGGGCCGATGTCAATGTACAAGGCGGTCACTTCGGCAATGCGCTCCAGGCAGCTTCATTTGGTGGATATGAAGAGATCATCGAGACCTTGCTTAATAAAGGGGCCGATGTCAATGTACAAGGCGGTTACCTCGGCAATGCCCTTCAAGCAGCTTCATTTGGTGGATATAAAGAGATCATCGAGACCTTGCTTAATAAAGGGGCCGATGTCAACGCACAAAGCGGCTACTACGGCAATGCGCTCCAAGCAGCTTCATATAATGAACAAAGAAAGATCGTCGAAACCTTGCTTAATAAAGGGGCTAATATTAACGCGCAGGGCGGCCGCCACGGTAATGCCTTTCAAGGAGCTCGATTCAAAATAAAAAAAGGAAGTTATTAAGGTCTTGCTTAACAAAGGGGCCGACATTCAAGTGTAAGGCGTCTAGGTTAACACGTTGCAATCAGCTTTAACCAGGGGGCACAAGGAGAGAAGATAAGCTGATGTCGATGCTTAAGGTAGCATGTATAACAATGTGCTTCAGGAAGTTTTACATGAAGGGCACACGGAGATTGTTTAGTTTTAGCTAAATATTCCTTCCTTTAATGCGTAACTTAAGCAATCCAGACTAAACAGTTGGTCAAAGTGGCAATCAAACTACATTATGTTTCTATAACCTCGATATAAGATGGGTCAAAGGGAACTAAGTCGGCTTGTAGGTATTGAAGCCCTTGATCTGCAGTTCTCGCACATTTTAAATCTCTTATCTTTAGGTTCAGTCAACTAGTGCAGCGGCACAGTCCCTCCGATTAATGTGTAAAACCAAAGGGGGCGTCCATCATGGGCGGTTCCATGAGGTTTACGTCGGCTCAGTAAGCGAAATAGACAGGCGAGTTTTCATACAACTTGTACATAGAGTTGGTGGATTCGTATAGCTCCGCGCTGCTACTCGTGTCAATGCAGCATGTATCGATCCACATCTAATCGAGCCCTCGCTCTACAGTGAATTGGCAGGCATTCAGCACTTTGGGCCATTGAGCCTTCTTCCGCCATTCGAATTTCGCTCATTCGCTGTTCCGTAAGCACTCTAGGTCGTTGAACAGGACTTCTCCTTCTTTCTCCCAGGTATGAGATAGAATAGCGTAAGGTGGCCTATCCCGGCCGATGTACTCCTCTAGTCTTATGGTATGAGCATTTAGTAGTCGCATTGCGTTAGAGAATGTCGCCAATGTGATAATATATTAATAGATCATGATATTTAAGATCTGTTGGCTATCGGGGACAGAAGAAAATGATGAAGGGTTTAAGTTTGGAGCTGATGACCGTTGGGGCATCGAACCTGTTTGTTTTCAAACAAATCCTCTACATGCAAGGCTCTGTGGCTATGTTACTACTTCCACGTATCAAATATTGGTGATATTTGCATAGCCCTCTAAGCCTCCCATCCGTTAATTTAAGCGACAACTGAATACCTCATCAAGCTATGTCGCATCCTTATTTATCTATCTGACCTGCTATAAATTATGTAGTGATGTAATGACTGTATAAAAATTCCGCCTCCGAACGAGTATCAATTCTCCCAAACCTGCCGAAAGTGACCCCCGGTGACAATTTTCAGTTTCCAGCTTTCTTATTTGGGTCTTAGATTATAACGCCATATCTACTTGATAAATTCACGACTAGGCTCCATAACTCCTGCAATGCTTCGTCGAATTTCTCTGACCACTCCCAAGTCCGCTGATGTCACACGCGGATCCGGCTCTTGCGGCTCGGCACGGCCCTCGAAGGCGGTGCGTTTCCTTTTATCTCCTACATTCGTCTCCGGGGCCAGTTTAGCCACGTTCGCCTCAAATTGGTCCATCAAGACTTCCATCGAGGTTTGATGGACAAGGCCAAGGGGTTCGACCGGAGTCCGATGGCTGATCTGATAGGCACGCCCGAAATGAAGGCGGGCTGACTTCGGAAGTGCTGTGGACGGGTGGTCCGGCTTCATTCTTATGGGCGATAGAACCATGCCCGTCTCGCCCGGTAAAGGGGCTGGAACTTCTTTCCCCGAATGCAGCATGCCGAACAGCGCTTGGTCAGGTTGCTCAGCGCAACCACGTCGTGCGTATCTGCGTTATTCATAAGCAAGGGGTCCTAGTGAAGAAGTCGTTGTAGGACTAGGCCGTGTAGACGAGAAACATACGTATGGATTCCTAAGCATAAGCAGCTATCCATGCCTTCGCGGATCACAACAAAACGTTGGACCATCGTCGGTCCCAAGATACCTTTTCTATCTTGTACACTCACACTGTTCACAGCCTCGACAAGGTCTTTGTCGGTCATGACTCGATGGTCATGAGTAATGTCGTCGATTGTGATCCACTTTTCTACTGAAAGAATATTTTCTATGCTCGGCCTTGGCTGCTCTAAATTTATTTTATTGATTAGTTTTTTATGTTGTATGTAGAGGCCTTGGAAGTTCCTTTCTGGTCTCATTGTAAAGTAGAACGTCCAATGATTAAATCGGAAATGATCCACCCATTCTTCTTTTGTCCATATGTTGTTGCGAAGACCACTTCGACATAGCGAACATTCGACTTTAGTGTTGTCGCGCAGTACTGGTCTGCAATACGCTGTCATTTGGTGTAGGGGTAGCGAATGAATCTGTGCAAGTCTCCTTTTCTTGTCTTCAATATGCTCCGATGCTGCTCTGGCATTCAAGCTTGGGATGTCGTCAAGTGGCAACTCTCCGAAGTTGACCTTCCGGAGTGAGCGATAGTTGCGCAGAAACAGCGACGATTCAATTCGCACGGCGAAAATCTGCCCAGGCCTGAAGAACAGCGGGGAGTCTTCTCGTTTTGCAAAGCCATGACACTCTCCACCTCCGGAGATTTTGCCCTCAAGCTTTAGATCTTCCCATGAAGTATCGGTGCTGAAGTGCTGAAGGCGAGTTTCATATTCCGGCTCTAAACTAGCTGAGCATCTAGGGTCGTATCCGGTACTATTACATTTATTAGTCACACGCAAATTATTCTAGAGTGAATATATATATATATATATATACTTATAGTAAGTTGCCATCGAAACGAGACAGTTGATAGCCCCAAGCATTGCCGCCAGGGTTGCTCTTAAGGTTCTCGTCTGTATTATAGGCCATCAGCGTGGTTCCCCGGAAAGTTTTGCTGGAAGAATAATTACGTGTTCGGGGGCAACCGTCGCCCATTTCCCTTTTCTGTAGACATCCTTGATGATGTTTCCGGAACCTCCGTCCCTGAAGCTCTCTATGTAGGCCTGCTGGCGGTGCAGGAAGGATTCTATTGCCTCGTTTGAGGCGTTCACAGCGAAAAGGAGCGCGTTCACGGTGGACTGCGCAAGCTGGTTCGTGGCGCGAAGCTGTTCTACATGGATCAAGACTTTGTTCACAACGTTCAGCTCTGCAATGAGCTCCTTGTACTCATGGACTGAGCCTTGAGAATCCGAGAGCGCTTTACCCAGCGTATAAGCTAGTGTCGCACCGGCGAGGAAATCGCCAACGGAGAAACCGAAGGACATTGCGACAGAGATGAGCGTCTCGAGCGCGTTTGTTAAAACTCTATAGTCTAAAGGTTCGAAAGACAGGCGTGCTGCGTTGAAATCTAAAATATGTCATTGTCCAATTCACGTGACAAACTCAGCCTCAGTGCTTGACAGCGAATGGGTGCCCTATCCCCTCTCAAATGCAACCTAGGCACATATGTAAAAAGAACATAGCCACCATTTGAGGATAGTAGCTATCGCATATCCGACCAATGTCACGTTGAAATCTGTGATTTGTGGTCAGGGGGTGTGGCGGAGTTGCATTAATGGAGCACCATGCAAGACCACCCCAATCTAGCCACACTAAGCCCCGATTCAATATGCAGTTGGTTCTGTGATGCTCAGAGTAAACGATACCCGATATAGAACATGGCGGCCTCCGTCAAGTGCAAAAGAGCAAATCACGTTCAGGCTTCGTGGATAAAAGGAGGTTAATGGCGACATAGGGAGGATTGTTAGTCCTCTCCATCATGACTCTTTGGCAGACATTGAAAGTTATCATATCACACTACAATATACATTTTACTACCTCCTTTGATCTTTAGGAATGGACTTCGTCATTTTGACTCGGTTTACCCAGGACAGCAGGGCTGTTGATGACGCACCAAACTACGCAACAGTGAAGTCGAACTTCAAATCTAAACGAAGATTGAATTCAGTTTCGGCTGCGGCTCTTAAGGGGGCCCTGCCCTACTATGCAAAGTACCCGAAACATCTACCGGCGCACGTGTCCAAGAATCAAAACCGCACAAACGCAGCGCAAGCGCCCCCGACCAACTCGCGGCGTGCTGCCGCTCCGCCAGGAACATCGCTGAATGGTGGGGGCAAGGGTATCTCGGGGGAAGATGGCCCTGGACAAAGAGGGGCTGCTGATAGCGGCGACGACGATGACGGCTCCAAAGATAGTTCCCAAGTTGACTCACCAGTCACTTTGAACCCGACCAATGGTCCTGCCACCTACACGTACAGGTCCTCCGGAACCATCAATAGCCAAACGCTCACAAACCAGGACTCCACAGGCTGGATCCGAAGGCAGTGAAGTCAGTAATCATGTGGACTACATTATGATCAGCACCTAACTGGCAATTAGGCGGATATTGGCACATGTCTTGATATCCTAACTTTTGGAGTTCTTGGTTTTTTCATCTTTACTCTGGGTTGCGAGGAATGCGTATTTATGCCTTGAGACGGAAACTGGGTAATGGTAATTTGTATGATAAGGACGACTTTCTTATGAATTATCTGAACAATAGATAGTATCTGTTAGATCATAAAAGGAAAGAATACCCTCACGTTTCGTCTATTTCTGCTTGCCTTCGTTTTTCATGTGAGAATGCACAATGGATGTGAAATGAATCATTATTGTATATTTAAGTCATATATATTTAAGTCATTTATGCTATAGTAAGGTATAAACAGGAGGACATATTGTGCCACCGTAGCGTGCAAGAACCTTTCCTTTAAGACAACCCCCCCCCCCTCACGGACCACCCCCCTCACGGCCCACTTATACAAATATATTTAAAAAATAATTAACAAATCGAATAAAACTCAGAAAAGTAAGCGGTTAACGGTATTACGTTTATTATTATATTTATTAACGAAAAGTTATTTTTAAAAATATACTTTCTTATATAATAAAAAAGATATTTATATATATATATATATATATATATAATATATAAATAATTATTATATTATATATTTAATTAAATAAAATACTTTTTAAATATAATATATTGATTTTACGTTTTATAATGTTATATAATAATATAACGAATATTAAAATAATTAATTAAAAATAATTAAAAATTTTAAAAAATAAAAAATAAAAAGTATTTTTTTTAAATATTTTAATTTAAGTTTTAAACTTTAATAATAACTTAAAAAATTATATATAAATATATAAGCAAATACATTATAATATTTAATTACTTTTTAAATTAAAAGCGATTATTTTTAAATTATAATTAATTTTATTAATTTTTAACGTTTAAATAAATATTATATATAATGTATTAATAAAAAATTAAACTTTTAAAATAACGTTAAATATATAAAGTTTTATTATAATTTATAATTTATAATTTTTAAATTTTTATATTAATATTAAAGTTTATATTTAAAAAGAAAATATATTTATATATATTTTGTTTAAATTAATTACGTTTTAAAATATTAAAATGTTTAATATATATTAAGTGGATATTTATTTACTTTTAAAAAATCCACTTATCTTTTCGAATTCTTTTTAACGTTTTTTAATATAATTAATTAAATAAAAATATTAAAAATATAAAGCTTTTTATTTTATTATTATAATGTTATATTTATAATTAATAAGATTTTTATTTTATAATATACGTATAATAATATATTTTAAATATTTTATTTAAACGAAGAATATTTAAAAAATATATATAATATAAATTAAATATTAATTTTAATAATAAAATAAAATAATTATTATTATATATTATATTACGTTTTATTTATAAAAATTTAATTAACTTTTTAACTTAAAGTTATAATATAATTATATATTAAATTTTAATTTTAATATTTAATTTACTTTTAAAGTTTATTAATTAATATATTTAAAAACTTAAAACTTTAATTTTATTTTTTCATTATATATATATTTATAATTATAATACTTATTTAAAGTTTATACATTATTATATAATAAATAAATATAATAAAATTTAATTAATATAATTTATTTATTTAAATATAATATAATATATATTAAAATATATATTATATATAAATATTAATATAAATTTAACTTTAAATATTACATTTTGTAATTAATTACTTTCATACATAACATTCATTAAGTTATTCAAACCTTTAAACCGCTTATTTCTGGGAATTCTATTCGATTTGTTATTTATTTTTAAAGATATTTGTGTAAGTGGGCCGTAAGGGGGGTGGTCCGTGAGGGGGGGACTTGTCTTATGTTTTGCGATTCCGACTGATTGAGATAGATAAATATGTATTCAAATTTCATAGGAATGTTTTGTTGTACACTAAAAATAAGGATAATAACCTGCCGCCCATATGTAGCCACGAGTAGTAAAGGTTTACGGCCACGAAGTCATTTGTAACACGCCGGGGCCGAGGGAATCAGTTGCAGCACGATAAGCGAGAATGACATCTGGGAGCCTATGAGGCACCAATAATCTTCAATATAATGCATGCATGGCTGAAGCTGTGAAGCAACATGAAACGCACCGTGTAAGATTTAGTGGAACGTAAAGAATTCGTAATAATTGTATTATAAAATAATTATCTTTTAATTACAAGATAACTTAAATTTAAAATTATTTTATAAATTATATATAAAAATATTATAATAATATAATTTAAAAATAAAGTTATTTTATAATAAAATTTATTATAATTTCTTTATAATATATTTATAATCAAAATTTATTATAAAATAAAAAACATTATTATTATTTAAATATTAATAACTTTTAAGTTATTTATTAATTAAATAAAGCATAAAAGACTTATAATAATTATATTATAAAATAACTTAATTTAATAAATAAGAAAGTTATATATATATGAATTATAAAGTACATTAATCACTTATCGTATTCGTTATACAATGAAGCTATCGTCAAACGCATACGTTACCTAGGTGCGGATCCTTAGGGATCAGCAAGGTGGTCAGCAGAGTTCTGATACACTGGTAGTTATAGGCAACTGATCTACAGAATCCTAGACACCGAAATCGAGGCCTTTTTAGATACATTTATTATAACTTGGTTTTTCGTCTCGCCCACATTGAAATGATACTCTTTTTCCGTTTTCAATTCCTATCCATAGCTACCATTTCAATAGAATAACCACACGAAATCATGGGCTTGATCCACATTCGCCTTGGTACTATCATCTTGTCGTCTTTATTATCTACAATATCAAATGCGGCAATATGCTACAATGCTGCGGGCGTCGCTTGGACCCTCAATAGCCAGTATCCTATTGATCCTTGGGTACCTTGCGATCCAGAGGCTGAGGTATCGGCTTGCTGTAGCTCGGGAGATTATTGCATGTCCAATGGGCTATGCATGGATTCCGGCTCTAACAACTGTTTGACGCAACAAGGCTGCACCGATAGCGGCTGGTCTACGCCTTGCAATAATTATTGTTCGGGTCCGTCAAGTAAGTCATAACATCTGAGTTGCTTATGACCCGTGTTGAGACTATCTACTTATGCTCTCTAACACATCTTCTAGGTGATCCAAACGGTTATATCTTTCTTTGGAGGTGTTCAGGCACTGACAACACATATTGTTGCGGGGATAAGTTTCAGAGTTGCTGCGAAGAGTCATCCATCAACCCATTTGAAGTTAAACCCGCGACAGAATTATTTAGACCTCCTAGTTCTGATGAATCTACAGCTAGCCCTACCTCTATAGATGCCAGTATCTCTTCTATAACTACCTCTTCTACTGGAACTACCACATTGAACGAATCAAGTTCTACTACCGAGCCTCCTGTGGAAAATACGGGCACGTCCATCCCAGATCAGCAAGGCAGTAACCATCAGAACTTAGTCATAGGTCTCGGAGTGGGGACCCCGCTCGCAATAGGCATCATTGCTGCCTTAATTTTCTTGGGCATACAAATGAAGAGGCGCGATCGATCAGCGGCTGCTCACAGTAAAGTGTTACTTGAACAACAAGCCGTACGAGGCCTGGTTCAGCCAACAGAGCTCCCGACTGAACAACAACCAAGAGAGCTCTCTGGTTAGCATACAATATATTTTGCCGGCTTGGGGTGGCCCTGTTATTCACACTTACCCACCAATCCTACATCATGAAGACTGAGATAACAAGCAATTCAATGGGAATTAATGGTTTTAGGGGGGATTCTTGTTGTTACCGACATTCCGAAGATGAGAACAAACGTTTTTCCCTCACAAAGGTGCGCCTTTTGTAAATTATCTTAAACGTCTTAGCAGGATTCCTTATATAGCCTCATAGTCCGAGGGGGTAAATGGGTGTCAGTTACAGGGCTCAGGGAGGCTTCCCTTGCTTAGGGTGGTCTATGTTAGAATCTTTTATAGGTTCTATATGCTAATTTTTCAAGGCGTTTTGATGCTACAAGTTACTTGTCAGTTTGTCCTGGTGCCTCAAAGTAACCCCGTTGTCACCCTTGTCTCATTTCCCAACGCAGGTATCAAGCAAGATAAGGATTGACATGGATTAAAGGAATGAAATAGAGCACATCCATGTAGGACAGAAATAGGATAAAAGAGGGGAAAGGCTAAATGCCTAAAGGAAAAGTCAGGACATGAGAGATATGCTGTGGAGGTGTCCTTATGGTTATGTTGGCACCCACTAGGGGTTTGGCAAGTTCGTGCTTCTTGTCCTATCCTTGTTCTTACCTGGCAACGTAAGGTTGAAAATGGGATTAAAACTTTTGTCTAGTTCAAAATCAGTCACGACCTCCATGTTTGTCTAAGATTCTACTTGTAATTAGGCATGCTAAGTGGCAGTTGGGCATTTATATGTCAGGCTGCCCCATTTTAAACGATTCGCATTTATGGTGCAAACGGTCTGAGAATATCAAAGGCATAATGCAAGTTCTATAAGGCAACAGTATTTTTCAGGTACCTCAAACACTTTCTTTTGTTGCGGCTTTAAGTTCCTAACTGGCACTTGTTATATCAACTTGGTTATTTGAACTACCGTTGGTACTCTCCTTGCGGAATGTCCCACAAGCTTAGTACTTATTACTGAGAATTCTAGGCAATACTTTTACCCCTTAGTACTGCTCCTTGCCTAATTCCTTATTGAGCTTTAGATCCTAAGGTGTTGTAGACTAGGGAGAGAACGTAACAAAGTATTTAAAGACGGCAGATACCCCTCTAATCTCACATTCACCAAATCTTCTCATAACCAAACAACCTGATATCTCACGTCATAACATCATTGACCTATCATGGATTTCAGCCACACTCACCACCGCTTAGGAGACCCGGGACATATGGTACCATATGAGGGACGTGGTGCGAAGCTGGGCATTCAAGAGCTGTACCGAACAGACTCCAACGGACGATGGATCGAGTTAGATCGGAACCGATTCTCTATAGACGACGTTAACTCTAACACCAGCGAGAGCGCCATTGTAGCCAGATACGAAGGGGGAACTAGTCCTACAGACCTGCATTCTATAACCGTGCATAGCCCCTATATCATCAACTTTCTAGCACGTGTCTTCGCCGACTACCCAGAAGTGTACACTTGCCTCAAGCACGTAGAATTCGTGAAGCCATTCCACCAGTTCTACCACCAGTGGCAACCTTTTGTCGACGCTGTGGAACAGGAGACCAGCGCTAAGGAACAGAGTCACGTCAAACTTCTCCACGACCTTATTGGGGAGGTAATTCGCCCGATCAAATTCGAAGCTGAGGACTTGCTGGCAAATGGCCTAATCGACTTCAAACATGTTTGGGTGTTATTTCCTCCCACTACCGAGGTATTCTTCCACTCTAATGGCTATGATCAACTAGGCCGGGTGGCTAAAGATTTCTATGCAAACGAGTTGCAATATGCACTAGAGTGTGACTGCATCGATTGTGATGGAATAGGCTTTGGATACGTTCCTCAGATTATCAGCATTGGACTTTACAGTGGTTTGAAGCCCATACATGACTTAGATTGCATCCCCGTCTCTATGCACCCGGACAAAGAACTGCGACAAAAGCTTTCTGCTAGAGGTTGCAAATTTGAGAAGTTGAATGGCGTCCATTACAGATCCTTCTCAGGTGCGGCCAAAGTTGATCCGAATAAGAAAGGCTATCCGGAGGAGGTATCATTCCAGAATGCCAGGATCATCATTGACCCGGCATATTATTTCTCGGAGCCCCGGGGTATTTCCAACGGTGTGTTCAGCAGAAGACAAGTACTCCATAAAGCTCCCAGAACCAAAACACAGACTCAGACTTTCTTCGAATCACGCGACTCCGAGCTATTTGGCAATGACTACGGCTACGGCTACGGACACACTCAAAAGCCCAACGCCAAGGCACGAAATCAGCCGGTAAACACTGGCGAACTCGATGAATCGTTGGAGGAACCCATCAAGAGTCTAAGCGAAGACGAATATGCATTGTGTGCCCCCACAGTCAAAGGATATTCGATGACTCACAAGGCCTGGGGTGTTTTCCCCGTCGATGGAGTCGGCGAGATCGAATGGAGCGACGCCGCTTTGGAGAGATTGGTGCTCCAAGACGATTACAAGAAGATCATTCTTGCATTCGTGCAAGCCCAACTTTCGAACAAAGACGACTTCGACGATGTCATCCAGGGGAAAGGATGCGGGGTCATCATGTTGTTCCAGGGCCCCGCAGGTGTCGGCAAGACCCTGACCGCAGAGTCAGTCGCTGAAAGGATGAAGTGCCCGCTGTACGCCTTGAGTTCGGGTGAGCTGGGAGATACAGCTACTGACGTCGAGCGTAACCTGGAGGCGGTCCTCAAACACTGCACCAGATGGAAGGCCGTGCTTCTCTTGGACGAGTGCGATGTCTTCCTCGAGAAGCGCTCGAGTGCCAACATGGCCCAGAACAAGCTCGTAGCAATCTTCCTGCGCCTCCTGGAATACTACCAAGGTTGTCTCATGCTGACCACGAACCGCGTCAAGGACATTGATCCGGCCTTCGAATCACGGATCCACCTAACCATCGAGTACCCGTCGCTAAATCCCGACTCGCGCTATCAGATCTGGTGGAATTTCCTTCATGATTCTGCACGTGTACAATCCAACCAACCGGGGTCGAGCATCGCTGAGAACGATGTGAGAAATCTGGCTATGAGAGACCTCAATGGCCGTCAGATCAAGAACGTTGTCAAGACCGCCAGACTCCTGGCAGCTAGAGACGAGGTGACGCTTAATATTGAGCATATCGACACCGTGTTACGGGCCAATGGAGCATTGGTGAGGAGCAAGGTAAAAAGTGACGCAACACGCGTTCCCCACCGCCGAGGAGGTGGAAGACGTTCCTTGTACAAATGAATGGGGAGTGGCAAAGGTCAAAGTGAAGCCGAAAATTAACATCACGACTTTAAATTTTGGTATTTTGACCTTTGCTAGGGTGGTATCCACTGCAGTATCAGTGTGTTGCGTTGCAGAAAAGGTTGCGATGAGGAAACCTAGGAATCATCTAGGAGGATTGTACCGGTGCCCAAATGAATCAACACAAGGTTTCTCGATAGAGGGTAATAGAGCTCGATCTTAGTACCACGAAAAGGGTACTATTACAGATCGGTAGATAGTTCATACGAGACCTTTCTTAAGGATGACATGATATTTATGAATGGTCATCTTTGTCTTATTGTAGCCTTGACACCTCGCGATACATAGGTTACGAAAGAAGCGTAGAATCACAACCTTAATAGTAATTGAGTGACAATGAAGTTAAAATGAAAGAACTGTTTATATTTTCTGATATATTACCCCATGCAACTATCCCGACCCGAAGTCATTCAAGGCTAATAATGGCAAGTAACATTAACAGCCAAGCTATACATCTTCCCTAGGTACGTCGTAGTAAATCAAAATACGAATTCCGAAATGAATATAACCGTATTGACTTAAAGTTAGAATAACCTACTCATTTTTGACAATCACTGCTCGCCGTGGAGACCATAACATTAAATAAAATTCAGGTAGTAACTCGATAGCGAAAACTAAAAATAATACAATTGAAATTCACCACATTGTCCCTTAAGCCGACGAGATGCGTGTATAAAAGGAGGGGCGGGTAGCGTTCCCATGGGGAGGGATACGCTTAAGTCGGTACTCAATGAAAAGAAGACCTTGCCATGATGAAGAACCGAGAGGTCCACCGCCATTTCGGGAGCCGCGTATCCCCCCATGCAGCGGCAGAGCGGTCAGACTACGCGAGAACCACAGAATGAAAGACCATCCTGAAGTTGTCAAGAGGTCGGTTCATCGGTACCCTTAAAGGGTAACCCCTAATGCAGAAGTCTAAAAGTCGAAATGCACGATGTCATTTTTTCGGATGTGGCTGCTTCAAGCCGATGCGGTTGACTCTTATTATGTAATAAGAGAATTTAAGTATCTATCAATCGGTACCATGTAAGTACAAGCTGCATCACTTCCGCGGGACACCTATGCAGCTACTATATCCCGGCTCCTGCAATATGTTTTGATCCTGGACACCGTTAGAACTAAGAACAATACCGTGTCGGTTTAACGTGCAGACGTCCTCCCTGCCCACATGACCGATTGCGGGAGGTTGCTTGACTAGGCTGCAGCTGGGATGGCAAGTTGACGTGCTGCGTTGCGGCATCTGATGCAAAGAATTTTCCTGCATGAGTAGATCGGTGGTTATCCTGAAAGATCTTTAACTACATCCTACGTACATAAGATACGTACTGCACCCAGAACGAGAACCACGCATTAGAGACGCGGGATGCTTGGTGGGAAAATGGCAGCGGGCATTAATCCGACTCGCTGTAATTCGCCTTGCAAAAATATCTGGCGTTATCTAAGGAAGGAGGGGGGACATGAAGACTTGGAGGTAAGGATATGGCATGTCAGTTCACCGTAAGGACACATGTCCGCAATGGAACGCAATCTACAATGTATAGGTGTGATAAGTCTGATATACATATTGTAACATCCGAACTGCGTTAAGAATACCTATGACGTTGACAAGTTTTGGGCCAATCGGCCAGGAGTCGATCATGAACGAATGGTTGAAGAGGTTTCAGCAATGCGATAGTAGATCCCGGATGCTATGTGTAGTCCGTTACACACGATGCTTCAAATGCCATCTCACTTTGTTTGTCCAACATGAACCCCACGAATATTAATAGTCTGGGCACACAGTTCACACTAACTATAGCTGCATACATACCTAGACATTCTTGGTCGTGTCAGTGCTCAAGTAGCACGTTTAGCCAAGATCTTCGTGCACTAGCTTCCGAAGATTTAGTGATGCGACCCCTCGGTTACGTTCTCTAGTGTTAGGTAACTAACGCAAGGGAGTTACCTGGAAAGTATGTACGTAGGAGAAGGATTGGAGAGATTGTTCGTCATGCATTCATTACCTCGCATACCTACATGTAGGTATGCAAAATACGTAACTATGTACTACGTCGTACTTATTACGACTTATCTTCAGCCGCCATTCCAATATCCGCACGCCATCTTGGGATGGTCTTGATTTATCTAGTAGCAACATCGCATCTAAATACTTTATGAACAAAGATAATTATGTTTTGAACCGCGAATGCTGGTTGCCCACATGACGGATCTTAATATCCGATGTCACATACGTACGTAGCATCGGCTTGCTTACTATCGCTAGGGTCCCTGTAACCGGGACTCTCATGTACCTATGGACGTTTTTGACCCTTGTCCCGTCAAGAATCCCTGCTTCTAACGTGGGAACGAGGGTGTCAAGGGTGTCTTTTAGCGGTCGGACAGCTGTGAAAAAGTACGGATGGAGGCTCACCCAACGAGCTCGGCTTTCCAGCTCACAGCATTGGCGTCAGCTTCTAGTCTAGACCCCTCCTCGCTCCGATTAGGAAGAGAGAAGCAAAAGAAAGAAAGAAATATCTTATATGGGCAGCTGACATGTCCTTCTCGGTGTCTTATCTCTTATGTGTGCTTTGCTTATCTTTTTCATCTGTTGATTTTTTTGTTCAAACCAACGCGATAGTATAGTATTTGTGTTCACGTTGTTCTAACGTCGTCATAGCTCTAAGCATTCGCACGAACGAACTGTACAATACGACATAATATTATCATGGCTAGCCCCTCACCCTCCTCCACTGATGCGGCTAGGAACGTGGTAGCGGATCCCTCATCGCCCCAGACTAGCCATGAAAGTCCAGCCGCTACGGATACTCCCGCCGACGCCGGCGCAACTTCGAGCGCGGCACAAGAAGGTGGTGCAGCTGCAGCAGCAACAACAACTGCAACAACAACTGCAGCAACGACAGCAGCAACGACAGCAGCAAACATTTTGCCAGCTTGGCATTGGGCAGCTCAACAACAACCTGATGTGGGACACCCAGTTGCGCAACATTTGCATTCTCGGTCATATTTTGGGGAGGGCCGGTGTAGAGGCTTATTAACAACGACGTAGGACGACAACCCCGGCGACGACGCCGACTCGGCCTACGACACAGAAGAAACCGGGAGTTCGACAGCTTCCTTGTCGGCCAGTATTCTAGAATACCGGACGGTGCATGGTCGAACCTTTCATAGCGAACGGGGCAATGCGCAATCATGGTATGATACTTGATCTTCCTTTGTTCGCCGAGTATGCTAGGGCTAAATTACTGTCTTGAGGATTCCGAACGATGCCCAACACGAGGAAACAATGGACCTACTGTAAGCCTGCCTAGATGTATGATAAACTAGTAGAGGTGACGATACTAAGACTCGATCGATAGTCACCACGTCTCGACTCTACAAGAAGATGGCAAGCTTTTCCAGGCTCCAATTGATGATAACGTCCAAGTATGTGACCCCTCACGCTGTGCGACCTCTGCTTCGTAGTCCTTATAACGCCTGATTAGAAAGTCCTCGACGTAGGATGTGGTACCGGTAAGACTCGTCGACTCTACACACTTGATTCTAACCTTCATCTACTAACAGCCCTTGATATGTAGGAATATGGGCAATGTAACGTCTTGTCTAACCTATCTCAAAGCACATCCAGCTAACCCTTGGCCAGCGACTTCGCCGATCAGTACCCCAGTGCCGAGGTGATCGGTGTGGACATCTCGCCACCGCAGCCGAATTGGGTTCCACCAAATTTGAAGTTCGAAGTCGACGACGTGACACTAGAGTGGACCTACGCACCTGACAGTTTCGATTACGTGCACATGCGCTGGCTTGTAGGCGCCATACCGGACTGGGATGAGTTGTTCAGGGAGATCTACAAGGTGGTGAAGCCCGGGGGATATTTCGAGAGCAAAGAGTCCTCGTCGGTGATCACGAGCGACGACGGAACGGTTGCCGAGGGGTCCGCTCTAGATCAGTGGGGGAAGGTATTCTCGGAAGCTGGCAAGAAGTTCGGCCGTACTTTCCGGGTCGTTGAGGAGGATATCCAGAGAAAAGCCATGGAAGCCGCTGGATTCGTCGACATCCAAGAATATAATTTCATGGTAAGTATCGATGGGTCTAGTATTCTTATTCAGACAACTACACACTGAATTATGGCAAGACACAGAGCCACTAGGTGTAATTCGACAAATGTAGGAAAGTCTTGCTGACAGTTGCTCACAGACACCAATAGGAGGTTGGCCAGCCGATCCGAATCTGAAAGAGATGGGCCAGTTCATGCAGTTAGCACTTCTACAAGACATTGAAGGTACTTGTGAACTTTGACCCCTAGCCTGCGAGATCATAAGCAGCTGACGCATTTCAGGGTTTCTGGTCTATCTATGGACGACTGTCATGGGCTGGACTAAGGATGAGATCCGTGTCTACGCAGCTCATCTACGTCGCGAGATAAAGTCGGGAAAGCACCATGCGCACTACCCCCAACGAACCCTTGTTGGGCGGAAGCCGGAATCTTGATTCGATTTAACTCTCTGCGAAAGCTATGGCGAGAAGGAGTTTCATGGCGTTTGCACTATTCTTGAATATATCACAGGCAGGGTTGCATTCTAGCTAGACGAGCAGTCAAATCATTATCAGGGGTGGACTTCTCGCATATGACATAAAAGAAATAGCGAAGAGTTAGGTCGCGGAACTAAGGTAGATCACCGCGGATAAGTACGTCGTCCTCAACTATATACTATTTCAATAAACCTAATTAATACTCCGCAAAGAATTTGTTATGTGCATCCTCCATTTGAGAATAATAGGAGCGTTTACGACTTTCATAACGATACTACATCGTTTATGCACTCGTCAGGGTAATCTCATGTATTTATACGAGGGTCAATGGCTAGAAAGGGCGACCCCCCCCCCCCCTTTTACCCCCCCTTTTATGTGAGTGGAATAGGCATCCTGATGATAGCCCTCTGTATATATAATCCGCGTTTTCTATGAAACAATTCCACCCCTACCCCTTTTCATACTTCATATACCTGAGTAAATAATATGTGACGAACAGATACAGTTGCTACTCATCATTGAAATGTGAGCTAAAGGTCTTACGCTCAGTTAGTAGCAAATTGGAAGACTATAGTAAATAATAGGGGATGCAAAGTAACGCAACCTAGTTTTACAATACCCATCTAAATCAATCGCCTGCGACTGCCTGATATCAATGGTTCATAAACTGAATAGTCGTCGACCAGCGTTGTTTTAGAGATGATGATAGCACTCCATACGTACAAGCCCAACATCTAACCTAACTCATCAAAACTATTATCTATAGGAAACCACCCTCTAGACCAGCGAAATCAATCATGTGCGTGACGTTCGGGTGATGGTTAATTTGGACACATACCCACCGCCGTCATCTTTCTCGGCGCTGTTTAGAAGCCTTAACTAGTTAACACGAGGACTACCTTGTTGAAACCCTGTATCAACTAGCCGAGTCGAAGCGCTGTCCATTGTAGTTCCAGCTGACACCGATTGGGAAATGTTCCTTGATCAGGTCTCCGAGATCACGAAATATTTGATAGTACGATTGAATCCATTCCACGTGTTTAGGGTCCCTGTAAGTTGGTTTGATTCAGGTTAGCTCCCATCACACATATAGCTAATAGATCGAACGTGAAAGAAAGACAGAAACAATGAGGGATAGGGGTTCCTTACTTTCCCTTGAACTCCTTCATCACCTTATTCCCGAAGTACCGCGCACAATCGAGATACTGGTTGACGTGCATGGACGGACGCATATCAACGCAGATCCAGCCTAAGAGACCTATTCCGTCGGCAACGGCGCTCAGATGATCGTAATGCATTTTGTCGGAACTACGACTGATCTGTTCCTTGATCTCTATGACATCCGCGACGCACTCGTTCGTAGGCCGGAGAAGTTTCTGAAACCTAGTAGCTCATATAGCGACTGATGTTTCATTCTGGGCCTCGAGTATACAGAGAAAATATTGAGATCTGATAAATGATGTGAACATCGGTAAATACGGCAGGGCGAGGAAAAACTGGCGACCCTCAATCAACCTTCCAAGAGAAGCTATAGGCGCCCTGACGTGTCGGGTTTTGTGACTTTAGTCGATAAGACTAGTAGCTTTTGTTGCTCCTGAAACGCAAGGAGAACGCGTGCAGCTTGCCTTTCAACGGGGCCACCGAGTTCATGGCTTAGCTGCACGTATCTCCCAACAATGTGGAGAAAATGGTCGAATGCATTGGTGTAGCTATGTAAAGGCTTTTCAACTGGTTCATATATCAAGGGAGTAATGATGTTTTTAGGATGTTGGGACTTGGAGCAGCTTCAGGACGTAATTTCGTGGTTTGTGTCCGTTCTATATTCGTAAGAGCAGCACTTTCGGGACTTTCATAGAACGTGGCAATGTCTTCGAGTCCGGACGTAACGGCTTCGAGACTAGGAGAATTGGAATCATCAGTAATATATCTCGAGAAAGTAATAAAGGAGATTGATGTTGAATACCGTTTCATCGATGTGCTCAAGCTGTATATGTTTTTAGGTTCCATGACTGACATGCTTTCTGTCATTCAACAGCTTTCCTCGCAAAATGTAACTGAAACCATAATCCTTCAAGTTCTTCTCTTTATTACTTATCGTAGTTGGAATCAGGCAACCGTAAAAAGAAGTAGTCGAAGCGGATAACATGTTGTAATCACAGGTATATTTCGATCAGTAGTTTCAGTAGGCAGACACTTCGGCTCTCCTAGGCAGACATTTTCCATGTGTCAACCTGGTACAACAGTCGTATTATGAGACGCGTCATTCATATATTGGACACATCAAGGCTACCACCATTCATTTCATAAAATATCCATAACAAGATAGTAAAAAGCCTAAGATTAGACGGACAGCTCGGCCGGTCGGGGCATCGGATCCCACGGGGCCGTGAGCCCGGAGGCCCGACGCGGACCCGCCCCCTAAAACTACGATACTTTTCCATGGCCCCTTAAACAACATAAGACCTCCATCGAGCCATCAGATCAAAAGGAACTTCAGATTGCAATCCCAAGCAGATTATTTCAATCGTTAACCATATTTCTCTGGTCGATTCATTTCATCCCTCTCCCAACAATGACAGAGAATCCTAACGTTGAGCGGCTGACGCCCCTGGATTTGCTCATGCCGAGAACGTATATCGGGGCGCTCTTCACTTTTCGAACAACGGATTCAATCCCATCGGTATCACCAACTCTCCAAGGAGGGATCAATGATATTTGCAAGCATGTCCCATGGCTGGCTGGTCGAGTATTCCCAACAACCTCGACTCAGGGGAACAAGGCCGGTCTCGAGCTACGATGGGGGGGCAGACGAACTTACAGCAGTACCTACGTTGGTCAACAAGGGGTCTATAGCCGCATCATTTGACGATTTATCTAGAAGGGGCATGCCGCCGGCTGATATCCCTGCAGAGGTATAGCCAGTACCCGCTATGATTGACGAGGCTCTTTTCACAGCAGGGGCACCCGTTTTTGCCGCGAGCATCTTCCGATTTGCGGATAGTCAGGGGTTGGGTCTTTGCATATGTATGCATCACGATGCAGTAGACGCGACCAGGTTTGCGGAGGTAGTGAGACTATGGACCCAATCTCTTGCGGGATCTGGATTGCCTCTGGAGTCGAATCTGGCCGGGGTCAGAGACAGACTTAGTCGACTCTCAGGAGCGCTGTCACCTCACCTCACCACATCCCCGTCCCAATCAACCGACAGTCTATTCGCGTCGCATCCAGAGTACTCTCGGACACCTCCAATGCTACCGTCCGAGTTTCCCTCCTGCACGTCCAAGTTATTCTCGCTTCGCACGGCGCGAGTTAACAGACTCAAGGAGCTCCTAAGCAGTTCAATGCCGACTCCGCCTACAACGAATACTCTAGTTTGTGCCCTGATCTGGTCTTCGATTACCCGTGCCCGCATGCAGCGCAACCCAGCCCTCGCAGACGAGACGAGTCGGCTAGCAATGGCCATCAATGGCCGGCGACGCATCGGTGCCGAACTTTCAACGCCGGGAAATCCGTATCTAGGAAAAACCGTGCTTTACTCCTTAGCCAGGCTTTCCGCGGAGGGCCTAAGGGATGCATCATTTGGTCTAAACCAACCACCCACTGAGTCTCTCCCGACACTATGTAACATCATCGCCGAATCGTCCGCTCAGATCGACTCCCGTCACATTGCCGAGGTATACCACCTAGTGGAACGGGTGGACGACTACAAGACTATATTCGTTGGTTGGGATTTGTTTGGGGCGCGAGATCTAACGATCACGAGTTGGGCCGATCTTGATTTGTACGATATGGAATTCGGCGAGGGGCTCGGAAAGCCCGAGTTCATTGGGGTACCGTATGCAGAAGCAGATGGTGTTGGTCTCATCTTACCAAGGAAGAGAGGGGTGCCCAATTCGGCTGGTGGATCCGATGAAGTGCTCGACATTATGGTCATGCTACGCCGGGAAGACATGGATGCTTTGGATTCAGATTTCATGTGGGAAAGCTTTATGAGTTAAGGTATCTTCTCAGCCAATTATTCACGCGTAGCCGTTACATATCTTGCACCATTTTATGAAAAGTTGAATACGTCGTCCATCGCCACCTGCGCCTGCTGATCAAAAACGTCCGTTCCGAATAGTTCTGGCAAGAACTCTGAGTGGAATATAGAGAGACGCGCTGCGTCTCCCGAGAACGGGAGTAAATCTTCTTGTCTGTTGTAAGCTTCCACTGGAGACAGCATTGACTCTACAAATCTCTCCGCTGTATGGGCAAACGCAGCACATATCTGATGCAGACGTTTCATTTCCATGGATGCATCCTGCATCCCTTCTAAGATCTCAATAATACTTCTAAGAAGCGAGACATCCTCATCGCTCGCGGCTGCGATGGCGTGGATAAATACGATCACGAACGGGGTGAAGGACGTCATGGATAGGAATCTAAGATGCAGTGAGACAGGAACTTGAGCTAATAGAAGAATGTAGAGAAGAAAGATACTAACCCATTGGCATATTCGCTTTTTGGAACAATTCCAGATGCTTGGTAGCTAGAACAACACCTGAGGTGAGCCTGTAGGCACTGACGGGCAGCTTGAAAGCATTGCGAGCTTATTTCGGCTCCCGTTCCACTACCACCCATCGATGACGCTCTCAGTAGTAATGTCAACGTTGAGTAATATATGAGCTCCCAGTGGCCCCTGGATAACTCAAAGACGTGTGCATGGGTTGCCTCACTCGAATCAATCTATATCAGACCAATTAGCAGCTACACCCTACGAATTTATGAAAGAATAGCCGGTACCGAATCCAGCTCAGTCTTCCACTCCTCGAGGGCAGCAGAAAGTCTATCAACACACTGCACTCGATCAGACAGTGGCGATTTAAGAGTTCCGACCAAAAAGAGTCCGTTGTACATCTGACCATGTAGCTTCGCTAGTTTCATAAACATGATGAAAGACTCATCCCAAGCTCGGGCACCGGCGTTTGTCGAAATTTCGGGATACTCTGTGTCGATTTCGGAGTCTTGTATCTTCGGGGCCCGGCCAAACAGAAGAGACGTGTTCTTATCAAATATGTACAGAGTCCAGAAAAGACGGCGCATGCTCTTTGGGTCTGGTATCCGGCCGGAGCGATACGTCGACTCGCGATGGCATCCGAGTAGCTGACAATGACTTATAGCTACAGAGAGAAGGACAAAACCCACGAGGGGCTTAGCTACGTCCTGTGCTTCAGTAACCTGTAGGCAGGTAGAGAATAGAACACATTGTTAGAGAAGATGATAGCCAAGGACCCAGTATTTTTGAGATGGTGAGACTCACCCCTATTGTGAGAGCAAGGATATTCTCGAATGATGGATGACCGAGAATGTCATACGTTTCTATCCCAGCATAGAAGTTCTGTTCGCATTTGGATTCGTAGGCTTGAAGATCAAGTGTTTTGCACAAGGGGTGGTGTGTCAAGCGGAACTCTTTGACGACAAAATAAAGAATACCGTATGTGCTAGTGAGAAGACCGAGAGACGGTGGTTCCGTCGGGAAATAAATCTGTTGGCAGTATTTCTCTATCAGAGTAACGTCATTTATAGACCACGAGTGTAGGAAAATAGACGGATTTCCTATGCGAGTCAGGATTGAATTAACTTCGTGGTACATACCTACCTAGTTTACCACCTACTTTTAATTTCTCTCACGATAGCCGCGGTGACTTCAACCGGCAAGGATAGCATCTTCGGTGGTGATTCGGAGCTAGAATTCGACGATAGTCGGTAGGTATCCGTAGACGCAAGGCCAACAGTGGGATCCAACAATGTATTCAAAGTGTTCAAGGAATCGCCAAGTTCCCCGGCAGGTCGCGAGTCAGCTATCGATTGAGCGATTTCGCGAGCTTGGATAGATTGCTTCGCAAAGGAAGACGAGCCATGATATGAAACTGCCGTCCCTCCTGTAGCCGCAGATCGAGAGTTGGCAATGCATTCTGTGTCGCCGTCGGGAGAAGTGTGATAACCAGAGCTGACACTGTTTTGTGCCTTAAGCTGGGATTCTACAGCCGCAAGGCGTCTCTCTAATCTCTCTACATGCTCTTCTCAAAAGTTTCGTGAGCTGAGGTTATTCCAGGGCTTCCTTTAAATATACCTTGCGTAACTTGCATGGCTCGCACTATAAGAGATATGAGCATACTCGTGGTGATCGATAAGTCAATGTGCAGTGTAGACAATACCGCTCGAGGAACTGAGGCGAGCCGTTGCCGCTTAGCCTGGATGGTTTCTTCTGACATATCCGTTATGACGATAATTGCGATGATCGAAATTCAGGTGAATATGTTTCGGGATTTCTACGCTTCAGATAAGTCTGCTCGCTCTGCTTTAAGCCTAGGTAGGGCCCATGTGCTCGGATTCAAGGGTGGAGACTTGTAGGCTTACGGGGATTAATTTTATTGACAATACGCCTACCAAGTACAGGATCAAAAATGATTACAATTCGAACGGTATATCGACGAAAGAGGCCATATCCATGTCTTGTGTAGGCAGAGTATTATAAGAAATTTGGTTAAATGGAATTCCAATTTTTAATGTGAGGTCATGCAGAGCCCGCCACCTAGTTATTGGGTAAGTTGGACCAACCAGGTGGTCCGCGCTTAATCCTAGGGTCACAGAAGCCACTATTGCTTCTAGCGTTAGCGTTTCACCCCTAAGAGCCCCTTTATTATAGAGCTTTGGTATTTCTTCTAGCTATGTGCGACCCATACAGCTGTATAAAACCTGTCACCATTGCCAGTCCATGCTCATTACCAACGAAGTATTACCACATCGCAGACCATTCAATGTTTATTTACAACCTTTTATCATATCGTCGCTCGTGTGTATGACTGAAAAGAAATCGCAAATACGGCCTTTCGTAACTATGCATTGAACATGATATAGCGAATTAAGCCTCTATGGGCCTGTTCTTTGACTATACTGTGGGTTATTAACAGCTCCATAGATGAAGTAATCGTGAGTTCTAGGCTAGTGAGCGGTAGAGGCGGTGCCCCGGGTACTGCCAACGCTGCGCCATTACCTAGGTGCTATTCATCTTACTACCAATGCGTTTGAAGCCATTCACACTTAAAGGTAGGTGCAGCAGCTAGGTAGCGGTGGAAACTAGGTGATAGACAATAGAAGAAATACCAATGCTCTTGTTATATCTAGTCACCTCTCCCTAGCTCTCTATAGTATGTTATTTGTAAGTCAGCACGAAGAGGTTAGCAAAGAGAAGTATATTCCAAGAAACTCAAGACAGATTCTCATAAATATGCAGAAGTAGATATATAGCGTGAGATAGGTAATGCACGGCTGGATAGTACTTTCATTAGACGTATTAGTCCCGTAGATATGTTTCGACTATAATTGTCTACGTGGAAAATCGGAAACATTAAACAAATTCGAAGAAATTGCAATGGATAACCAGTGTCCCACGAGGTATCATCGACCCAAACAAAAGTTTGCGTCTTAAGAACAGCACCCCCTTGAATTAGGATAAAAAGTCACATGCTGTTTTTCAGTTCCGTACGAAAAATGTTTCAATTCCAGTATCAACTACCGACGAGGACTCACCTTGTTTAATAATCATGGTTTCATGTTGAACACCGACGATAAGAATTGTAGCAAACAACACCACAAGGGCACATAGAAGATATCTAATACCTAGAGGTATCCGCGAAGATGCACCCTCCCGTTGATAGTGCGTTGACAGTGATGAACTATTCGTAAGTTTTGGCTTGGCCTGTTTGTTCTAGGTGCAAGAAGAGCAGACGACGTCCATTCCCACCTTGAGAAGGTAACCTAATAAGAGCTGAACGATACACAACAGGACCCGAGTCCATTTCACATTTCGACGCGCTAACTAGCCGAGCTGACTCAAATCACACCGCCTGATCTTTCATCATGTCGTGTACCCAGATCAGGTAGTCCGCCGTTGGAAACAGATTCTTGGCAAAATATAATGTCTTGCCTTGTTTGTGTTGCTCAGGATGTCTCGTCCCAAGAAAACGGTTATCTGCGTTAGTCGATTGTCGCCTATCTCCTCCATTGATTCCAAAGAACTCGAGTATCATGAGATGACTTATCTCAGCTTTGCTCGTCGGCGGGTGAGATTTCCTGTTCGTCGTGATTGGTTGGTTGCTAGCTGGGCCTCGCTTATAGGAGATAAGAAGTGTATAGTCACGTGGCATTGGATCAAGCAGGATCCCGGCACTAGTTATCTTAATGTGAAGTCATATATACACTTTGGACGAAGGGGGTCGACGAATATCACTCAACTTGCTAACCCTTTACGTTACATACCCACTTCGTACGTATGCAACAAGATTACGATGCGTGCTAGTTATGTTACATCGAACCGTTGAACTTATCTAACTCTAGGTAACGTGGTTGGGTAGGATTGGGATGAACAAGATATTAACATTAAGTTATTCACCAATTGCAACCAGCACACCCCCTGTACCAAAACACTAACTATAAGGTTAAGCCACCCATGCAACAGGGTTGCTCGGAATCTTGTGGTATTTTTTAGATCTAAAAGCATGCTTAAGTAACCATGACCAACAAGGTTACAGTACTAATCGTCTCAACTACTTGAAGGAAACATTCAAGAGACGGGTAGCCGGATCTTGTGGAATGTGATATTGGGTGTGCAAATCCATCCCGAGTATACAACCGTCCACTAAACTAGTATGCTTAGAAACTTGTTGTTAATTCAGACCCGACCAACAATATCATCGGCTACAATAGTGAAAAGATCCATTTTCCTCGATGTCTCGGAAATCGTAGCTAATTCTTTTCCGCGTGATTCTGCGGGACGTCACATGGAGCGTTTGCATTTATTAGCCATCGATTTCTACCCTTTTACGTTTGCTTTTATTATTCTCGGGTCATCGATTATGCTATAGAACGCCAAGTCTCGCTTTTTGAAGCAGCTCTTCTCTCTGTATATATCATTTGTTGCTGAAACATCCAGATAATGCAGCTTTCCGACATAATCTTACTTGCTTTGAGCAGCTCCCCCCTTGCCGTAGCGGATGCTACATCGGAGTCCCGTAACGATGCAAACACGTGCTCCTTGGCGGCGGAAGATTCAAGCCATAAGAAGATAGCTCCGAAAGTCATGATCATCAGCATGGTCCGTGACTTACGTCTCATTCCCCTCTATCCAGCATCCAGGTATCCCTCAGACATTATGTAATGCACAGTTGTTTAAGAATAGCGAAATAAAATATTGACAATCTTGATATTTCAGAAGAAAGTCTTGTCTCTGTTTCTAAGTCACATACAGTTGTTCCAATGCACGACATAAACATAATGAAGAACCTCACTAACACATACCCTACCAAAATCAGTTCGAACCAGAAGCAGACATCTGGTACAAGAACCTACCGCAAAGCGGCCTCGGAGATCTCCTCGCGGTGAACATCTCCGTCCCGGGTCTATCGCCCCTGTACCCCCAAGTGCACTGCACAGCATCCGGCGACATATGCCAGATGACAGCGGGCGAATCCGAGATCAACGCAGCAACCTCACTAACCTCACTCGTGCTGGGGTCCTCGTCCTCCGCATGCTCATCAGCGCAGTTCGACCTCCACCAGACCTACTTCCTCGCCGCCGGCATCGCAGGCGTGAACCCGAAGCTAGCGACGCTCGGCGGCGTGGCCCTCGCCCGCTTCGCCGTGCAGGTAGCGCTGCAGTACGAGGTAGACGCGCGCGAACTCCCAACCGCGGCCGCTAGCCCAGACGATCACGGGAAGAAGGGAAACCCCAACCTAACGACAGGCTACCTCCCGTACGGCGGGTTCGCGCCGTCCGACTACCCCACCGTGCTCTACGGCACCGAAGTGCTGGAGCTGAATGCCGCACTGCGGGACAAGGCGGTGGACCTCGCGCGGCGCGGCGGGGCCCCGCTCGCGGACTCGGCCCAGGTGGCCGAGCACCGCGCGCGCTACGCGGCCGCCAAGCCGGACGGCATCTACGACGCGGCGACGCGGCCGCCCGCCGTGCACGCCTGCGACGTCGCCACCAGCGACGTCTACTACTCGGGGACGCTGCTGAGCGAGGCCTTCGAGAACACGACGCGCGTCTGGACGAACCAGACGGAAGAGAAGATCACGTATTGCATGACGGCGCAGGAGGACGTCGCGGTGCTCGAGGTGCTGCTGCGGGCGCACTTGTGGGGGTTGGTCGATTATGCGAGGGCGATTGTTTTGCGGACTGGTCAGTTTTATTTATTTATTTATTCATTGAAACGTTTTCTTTTCCTTCCTTTCCCCTTAGTTTACTTTGGATGTTCTCTTCCCTTCCTCTGACCTCCAAATGAGAAATAGTGATGGTGGTTGAAAAGGAGATAGTGTAAGAATGCTAGGCAAAAGGGGTTACGTATAGGAAAGAAGCAATGCAAAACTGAGACATGAACACCATAACACTCTGAACAAGGGTACTCGCTCACTCACTACCTCACATACTCACCTAAGAAACAGGCTCCAATTTCGACCGCCCACCTCCCGGCGTATCCGCATACGACCACCTGCGACACTCAGACCAGAACGGGTTCGACGTCGCGATCGAGAACCTGTACCTAGCGGGGTCCGAGATCGTGCGGGGCATCGTCACCGATTGGGAGTGTACGTACAAAGCGGGGGTGCAGCCGACCAACTACATTGGCGACGTGTTCGGGTCGCTGGGCGGGACGCCGGATTTTGGTCCGGGTAGTCTGTTTGCTGGACGTGGGGCTTGCGCTGATGGTAGTGTTGGTGGTGGTGGTGCGGCGGCGAGTAGGAGGTCGATGAGGTGGAGGAGGGGTGGCAGTGCGGGGGGTGGGAGGTGGAAATGAGTTTTACGTAGTGATTTGAAACATGGGTAGGTGGGTAGATTGGTGGATTAGTGAATTCGACGCTACATATGTTTGTTATTCTTCTTGTCATGTTTATTATGTTATGCATGTCTAGCTGGGGTTGGGGGTAGATGTTGGCGTTGATGAGATTCGTTTAACTTGACTTCGTGTTATAAGCAAGTACTGTTATATACCCAACGAGTTGTTGGACTATCCTCCCAAGGCGAGATCTGAGGAATGGGGAAGATAAAGCATAAGATTGCACGCCATTTATAGTTCAAAATTTAAGTGATATTGCATCTTCAGTGCTATCTACGAAGTAAGATCCTGGTTATCTTATGCTGGATCGACTTACTATTCGTATATTATAGGGCTACCAAGCACTACCTTCAGAATGGTATTATTATAGTAATGTATTATATTAACTATCATTATCTGGCTACATAGCTTCTGCTACTAGGATACCTACTCACTTCTTCCTAATAACGCAACTTCGCGTGGCTCCTGTAAGAATTATTGGGTATAGAAAATCGTATGGGTAATATGCAGATGCATTACAGTCAAACTGAGATGACCTTCCACCACTCAAAATTAACATTTAATTGCTTAGCAACTAAGCAAGCAGATACTTAATGCCATATTTCTGCTTTCCCATGTTTGGGTGATCCTTGTCCAAATGGCCCTTTCATTATAGGTAATTCGGAACCAATACCAACGCAACATTTCATTCAGATAACCGCTGGGCCAGTATAGGCAGGTTGACCAGCATGAGCAGTGTGTCCACCAGTAGCAGCAGGATTGGACGTAACATTCGGGCCGGGACCTTCAGGATGGATATGTGTGCCATCATTATGGTGAACGCCCGCACTCGCAGGGGCCGGCGTTCCCGGGACGGCTCCACCACTACCACCACCACCATGAACACCAGGGACATCAGAAGCAAGGCCAGGCTCGTGCTTCTCATGCTGGCCATGATGAAGCCCAGTAGCACCAGCATTCGCGTGACCCAGCCCAGAGCGCTCACGAAAGTTGAGCCCGACATCGGTGGGCGCAATGGCACGGTGCTGCCAGAGCAAGATGGCGCCGAAGACGGGCTTGGCGAAGACGTCGAGGATGCCGTAGAAGATGGCCTCGGAATCCAGATGGATGACGTTCCCGCCCTCGCTCAGACCCCACGCAATGGGGTACAGGAACCAGATGAACATCAGGTACATGCCGCAGGTGTAGTAGGAGGTCCTCGGGACGCCGCCGAGGCGCACGGCATGCCGGCGCGCGTCCCATAGCAGCTCGTAGGCGATGAAGAACAAGGCCACCATGCCGAAGGTCCAGTACCCCCACTTGTAGGAGGTGCGGGTCAGGGCGCCGACGAGGCCCGTCACGACCATGATCTCGTCCGCGAGGAGGGTCACGAGGATAGTGTGGGTGGGGACGCCGGCCGTGAGCAGGAGGTCGAGGAGCAGCAACGGGGTCGTGATGGCCCAGTCAATGTAGCGCACGTAGAAGATCTCGCGCGTGCCGGCGCCGGCGACCTGGGCGCGCCCCGACCGCACGAACTCCGCCTGGATCGGCACCTGGCCTAGGTTCGCGCCCATCGAGAAGTACGCGATGCAGGCCACGGCCGTGATCGATGCCGTGATGTAGTGGAAGGCGCGGTGGCCCTGGGGCTTGGGGAAGGCCAGTCCCATGATGATTAGGGTTGAGAGTCCCATCACCGCGCACACTGTGAAGTACCAGTCCGAGCCGTGCGTCGTGATCGCTAGGTCGGCTTGTTGCCCGACTACGTCGTTGACGTTGAGGGCTTGGTTTCCGCCCATTTTGGAGATTGTTGCTATTGGTGAGGATCGATAAGGTAGCAGATGGGCAGACGGCCTGGCCTCTTTTCGTCTTCGAGATTTGGATAACAGTGGGTGGGATTGGGCAGTTTTACGAAATGATGAGTAGATGGATGGGAAAAGAACCTACCACCCGGGGCCTGCAAATGAGACTATTTGAAGGTCTCAACCTAAGCACCATCGGCGTCTATTGAAATAGGAGCGATGACTTCATCTACTACGGTCTATTCGACGCCAGTTTGGCATAGAACCTTGACTACACTCAGCATGAAGATTATAGTTCCTACTATATATGCAGTGTATGTCAGAGATGAGATGATGGCTGGATGGGCCCGCCCGGCGCACAATATACTTTCGGCTATCGTCTGAAGATGCACCCTTTCATGCTCTTTCACTGCAGTAGCCATGCATTCGTACAGTTATGATCTGCGTCATAGCTTCGCAATTGCGAATGATACGAATGTATGTCGGGAAACGATAGACCATCCCATCTAGGATCCTCGTGTTCACATTGCAAGAAGAGATGCTGCCAGTTGTTTTCCGCAGTAGAGGTCAGGTTCCCACTCTGATCATAAACCTTTGGCAAATTCATGATATCACGAAGGAAGCCAAAGTAGTTTCGACTCGGGAAATGATGTAACGCTTTTGCGGACGAGCTTTCCAGCACAACTGATCAAGCTGTCATAGTGCTGTGGTTATGGGTCAAGTCTATAGGGCTGGCTATTGTGCGCGTTAAGATGCTTGTCAGCTTGTCAACCATCCTTAAATGGTTGTGATACGGATATAGCATCTCAAAACAGGCTTAGATGACGTTGAAGGTTTAGGTTTCGGTGTCTTTCATAGGGCCAGCAAATGCCACCTCTATTTGGTCCTTTAACTCCCGAAGGCACTGGGGACAACCTTGACGTATGTATATATCTAGATGTATTCCCATGACTCGTTTGTTCAGTGGAAGTGATATCACGCATCTATTGCCTAACTAAAGTCGACATGACTTCATGCACGAACGCAATTGTCAACAGAAACCTTCATAGATCTGCTTCTTTCGTCCGAGAAGTGTGATCACAGGGCTGACAGGCTGTTACGTAGAACTTGGAAGGGGAATGTTTATTATGTAAGAAGGCATGCCACATGCGAAGCTTTCGCAATCTCGCTAGTTTGGATACACTCCACAAAGCTAATCGACGATGCGGCCGATAATGCCGATCTGACCATAACAGCACTAGTCAATGTTTTTGCGAAGCTCCTTGCTCCGTACCTATTTTCCTTATTATCAGGCCAATCTCTCCATGATGGAATATTGTCAATGTGATGAAAAATATTGGATCATGGTTAAAAACGGGAAGTCGACATTAGTTAATCCCAATTACCATTGCATACCTCGCACCAACATAAGATATCTTGATACTCAACCCGTTGTTATTAATGAAGCCTTGCTTGAAGGCCTTGCCTAACCGGCCGGTAAATAGTCTCCGTATTCATTGATTTGCTCCACTCAATACTATCCACGATTGGAAAGGACTAACGCCCTGGATGTACGAAGCTAGCAGGCTAGGCACTCAAGACGGAGCGAATTTCCTCGTCGGGAGCACGCGAAGACAGGGCCAGAGTCACCGATAAGGCAGTAAGCCCTGCGTACCCCTGAAAGATCCTAGTCCCACACTTCGCGCTTGCAGTTGGGACGTGCAGTTGCATGGCATGGGCTTCCTCAACGGTTCATGAGGGGCCGAAATCACCCAATAAGCGGGTTTTCACGTGCGATGAACAATCGCCGGCGTTCCTGCGTGCATAACATTTGATGCAGTTGGAAGAGGCTTGGAAGAGGCGATACAGCATCCAACAGACTAACTAGCTAGAGCAGGCCGAGTTTTGATTTTGAACGCCACTCCCGTTTATCACTCGTTAGGCTCCAACGGTTAACTAAAGTAATGTCTTCTATGAATTTATCGTGGCATCGGTGATAGTTGCCAGTGTATATCGACAATAGGCTTTGCGTACCTACTTTTGCGCCGTAGGAACAGATTTTGGCGCGCCGGGCCTTGCGAGCAAGAAAGGTCGAACGAAGCAAGCATGGAAGAACAACTTCGGAATCCTCACCCGTAGGTCAAATCGAGGAGGATTCTATGCTTTTTAGCAAACTAACAACAGGATATAGATACTTGTCGGGGAATTTCGCGCCCATCAAGCGATGCAGACCACTTACGCCATGCACGCATACCGGTCGCATACCGCAAGAGCTCGCCGGTGGGCAGTATGTTCGAAATGGGGGAAACCCGCTTACCAATGACGACCACGACCGCGATGCGCACTGGTTCGATGGGGATGGCATGCTCAGCGGAGTCTTGTTTCGTCGCCAGGGAGAGAAAGAAACCGAGATCGTGCCTGAATTTGTCAACCAGTACGTCCTGACAGACGTGTACTTAAACGCGAAAGGCAACCAGAATCTCAAACGACCGCTACTGCCGAGCATCGCTACACTCATTAGCGCTTCCCTACTCACAATCATTACGGTGGTCCTCAGGACTTTCGCCCTCGTATTCCTGTCGAATTTCCCTGGATCGAGGCGAACTATCAAGAAAATAAGCGTCGCGAACACGGGTGTCGTCTACCACGACGGCCGAGCCCTCGCAACTTGCGAGAGTGGACCTCCGATGCGATTCGAACTCCCGAGCCTTGAGACAATCGGATGGTTCAATGGGCGGAAAGCGGAAAACGAACCCAGCAGAGATTCGAGGTCAGGTTTCGGCGGCGAAGGCCCAATCGCGTTCATGAAGGAGTGGACGACGGGCCACCCGCGCGTAGACCCAGTAACTAAGGAACTCATTTCCTTCCACGGCGTCTTCATCAAGCCGTTTGTCTTCTATTCGATCGTCCCGCCAAGTAACCCATCTTCGGAGAAATCGCCCATCCTTGGACCAAGATTTGACGTACCAGTCCCTGGAGTGAAGTCGCCTAAAATGATGCATGACTTCGGAGTAGCGGCACGTCACACCATCATAATGGATCTACCGTTGTCTCTCAACCCAATGAATAGCCTGACCGGAAAACCTGTAGTTTCATATGATCCGACTGAACTGTCACGGTTCGGAGTCTTCCCTAGGTACGAGCCGCAGAAAATACAATGGTTCGAGACAAACCCTTGTGTCATCTTCCACACGGCGAATTGCTGGGAGACGACGTCTCAGGCACCAGCAACTGAGACCTCCGTTCATCTGCTCGCTTGTCGTCTGACATCTGCATCGGTTGTGTACAGCGCTGGCGCCCTTCAGCCTCCGGTACCGAAACCTGTACCACCAGAGTATGTTGAGGAGGAACAATGCAGGCTGTATTATTATGAATTCCCTCTCGTTGCCGATGGCTCGGATGAGACACCCACGATTCGAAACCAATGGGCCCTTTCGGCAGTCCCTATGGAATTCCCGACATTGTCACCGTCGTGCTACATGAAGCCTGCTCGTTACGTGTATGGCTGTAGCACGGATTCATCATCCTATAGTGAATCATCACTCGGAAAAGCGGCCAAGATTGATCTCATCGGCAAGATCGACACGGCAACTCTGATAGCCCGAGGAATGGCCCAACCTCCCCAGCAAATCAAGGGCTGCGTAGATACGCGCACACCGGACGAGGTGATGCAGAGCACCGACCCTAATGACCCAGTCAAGATTTTCCGAATGCCGGAAGGTTGGTTCACGCAGGAGCCCCGCTTTGTCCCGCGATCGAATCCCAAGTCAGAGGACGACGGATGGTTGCTCACCTACGTATTCGACGAGTCTCAACTAGATGAAAACGGTGAATGTCCAGAGGACGCGATCAGCGAACTCTGGATTATCGACGCGATTAGCATGAAAGAGGTGGTGGGTAAGATCAAGCTTCCTCAACGGGTGCCTTACGGTCTCCATGGTACATGGTTCTCCGAGGAGGAAATTGCTGAACAGAGGCCATTCGACTCTTTGAGGAGGGAGGTTTGCAAGGACGAGCTTGATTTAAAAAGTCCTTTGTCGGTTGTAAGAGCTAGGCTCGAGAGATGGCTTGGTTAATGGAGTTTGAATATTAACGAATACCCTCATACAAGCGTAAAACGCTGCTTCCTTTGTACATAATTGTTTCTCATGATAAAACAAGATGAGAGGTAGATAATATATTTTTGAAAAATATTGACAGTCAGAGAGGTTATGTTAAGAGACGTATAATAATGGGGGAAAGAAAGGAATGGGAGGGACGGAACGGACAGGTAATGGTAGGAAAAGTTGAAGAGAGGGATGAGAAATGTGGATGCGATATTGAGGCTTGCGAGCTGAAAGGACAAGGAGTTTCCTAAATGGTCGGATACGGCTAGCAGCTGTGCCGCCTGGAACCCGCCTTACCCACCGTTCCCTTCCAATGCGAACATCGGGTTAAATACTTCGTACGTACTTAAGCTCAAATATAGTTATGTAGTACCTATAAAATATCGTGATATTATTTATATTATTAAATATTCGATATATCAGCTTCACTAACATTCCATCAATTCTAATAAATACTGGTATCACAAACTCTATTCAGAAATTGGTGGCTCAACTGTGTGACCACAGGCTGCTGTTCTGATTCATCAGGGAAGGATGCGCTAAGTATGGAAACAGACAGGACATAACCCCGCTATCTGCACGTTCCACAGTCACGCTAGAGAAGGGAGATGGGGAGAGTCTGGTCCACTATAGCTTTAACCCCACTCTATCTTTTTGATCATTCATCAATTGAATTTGGGTCTTTATTCATTTATTCGGCATCATACATGCATACATACATACGTACAGACGACTGACGTACAGACAACACAACACTTACACTCACTTACATTGCTTTCGTATATGTAGGTAGGTCAAAGGTAACAATGGCTAATAAGATTGTGGCTAAATAAACACACCATTATCACCACCACTATCACTCGCTAATCATCATCTTTCATCAATAAACAATCATCATCCAAGTGTCTCGTCAATAATCGTCCATGACGGGGTTCATCCCCGCATAGCAGTTCCACTACTTACGGACTATATACTCCAGGCTTTGTCTCTTGAGGAATAAAATAGTATATATGACCTTTATGAACACATAACCTCGTCTCTCTCTCAATCATCTCTGCATGAGAGCAGCAAACTAGTATTTGTGTAACATTAAAAAAGAAGAAAAGGATGGAACTAATACCTTACACATCGCGAGAGGGCCGTGAGATTGTCTTGTACGTCTATCTACATCAACTTGATCGATGTTGATTGATTCTATACTGATGCATACTTCCTACCATATACAGACGTCACCGCAATGCCCTCGTCGTTCGCGACCCTACTTCTCAACGATTGGAGATACGAGGACTCTCCTTAACCGAATGTCCCACCTGTCATCAACCCCTTCGACAATCCTCCCCCGAACGATCCTACGATACCCCAACTCAGCATGAGTCCTACGTCGATCCCGGTTACTTTCGAATGCTCCAGGCTGGCTACCTTGGCGATGAACCACCGCAGCCTCGCCCGCCTTCCAGCCCCATTCGAAGGCTTACGCAGCCTGCCCTTCCCGCGAGCGTAGAAGACGAGGCTGAGTTTATATCCAGTACGCCTGCAACCCACGAGGGTGCTCGCATAAGACGGGACGCTTTCAGCCCTAACTACTTCAAGAGGTTCTTTGTTGAAGAAAGAGAACTAGGCAGAGGAGGCAAGGGCGTCGTACTCCTAGTGCGCCACGAAATCGACGGCCTCGCTCTGGGACACTTCGCCTGCAAGCGTGTCCCTGTCGGGGATGACCACGCATGGCTCGAAAAGGTTCTTATCGAAGTCGAACTACTTGCCAAGCTCTCTCACCCCAACCTCGTCTCCTACCGTCATGTGTGGCTTGAAGATGTCAAGCTACATCGGTTCGGGCCAAGCGTAGCCTCTGCCTTCATACTACAGCAGTACTGCAATGGTGGGGACCTCCTACGTTACGTCATCGGTGACCAGCCTACGGAGATGAGTAAGGAACAACTAAAGGCTCAAATGCGACGAAAGTCCAGAAGCCACGGGGAACGACCACAGGACGTGTCTCCCTCGCAGCGCCGTCTGTCTCTTGAGGAGATTTACTCCCTATTCAAGGACATCACGTCTGGGATAGCCTACCTCCACGCTGCCAATTACATCCACCGAGATCTGAAGCCGAGCAACTGCCTCCTGCATCGCGAGGGCGGCAAGCTCACCTGTCTGATCAGCGACTTCGGCGAGGTGCAGCCCGAGAACGCCATCAGGAAATCCACCGGGACCACGGGGACGATATCGTACTGCGCGCCCGAGGTGCTGAAGCCGGACCTGTCGGGGCGCTTCGGCAACTTCACCACCAAGTCGGATGTCTTCTCGCTGGGCATGATCCTCTTCTTCCTCTGCTTCGGTCGCCTCCCCTACCACAACGCCAACATCTTCCAGGAGGAGCTCGAGGACATCGACCTGCTCCGGGCGGAGATCGTCGACTGGAGGGGCTTCCAGGACGGGCGACGGGAGAGGTCCGATCTGCCCTCGAAGCTCTACCAGCTCCTCAAGAGGATGTTAGCTATCAACCCGGTCGATCGCCCGAGCGCCGCCGAGGTCCTGAACGTCATGAACCACGAATCTTCGACGCACAACGGTATCCGCGGTCGGAGTAGCAGCCCGTCCTCCCTGCTCCGTAACCGCAAGATTCAGAGCCTGGATTCGCCCATGGGCCCCAGCACGCCCGTTCCCGAACCCGTGAAGCACCAATACCGCCACGACATGTCCGTAGCTTCCGTTCCCGTTGTTCCCGGTCCCGGTCCCGGGTCCGACTCAGACGACGATATCACTGTAACTTCTTTCGATGGCCACTCTCCCCACGCAACACCGGATACGAGCCTACAAAAACGTCATTCCGCTCACATCAGCAACCACCCCCACCACCAAGCCCCCACAATGGCCCTCTCCAACAGCCAAGACAGCTACACCACCAGCTCCACCCCCGATCACGACCCCCATCATCACCAGCGTCTCCACCACCACCATCACGACAACCCCCCAATATCCCCCGCCCTCCTCCTCCCCCCACCAAACTTCACAACATTCCCCCCATTCACGACCCGCGTCCTAGGCCACCCGGCCCTCCAGCAGTTCATATACGTTAACATCGACACGCTGGCCTTCCTGTTTCGCTTTGCCCTCTTCGTCGTCAAGATGGCCGCCCTCGTCCGCCCCTGCTGGCCTTACATGGTTAGCGTCGAGGCTGCGATCCCGCTCGTCGGGGTTGCCGCTTTGGATTTGGGATTGCCTATGCCTCGGAATGACAGGGTAGATAGGGGTAGGGGCGGTCCTGGCGGTGGTGGGCGGTATGGAGGGGGAGGGATCCTGAGGCGCGGCTGGAAAGCTAGTCTCGTTGCGTTCTTACTGCACTTCTTCATTCTAGCCGTCGTGGGGAGGTGGGGTACGCTTTGTGCGTTGCCGAGGGATTGGATGGATTGGTAGGTTGGTGTTGAGTCGAGGTGGTAGGCACTTACCTAGGGAGGGTAACGTGCAAAAAGCCATGAATGAATGGAAGTTGTTTGATTGTGTTATTGTTGGTTTTCTTTTTCATTTTTTTTCCCTTTCACATATTTACTTATCTAGTCAGGCAGGCGGGAAGGCAGGCAAGGAGGATGAGTGTTTTGGTTGGCGTTGAGAATTGCATGCGAAGCCAAGCAGGCGAGCAAGTTCGGGAAATTGTTGTATCAATAGGTAGCTACTTGCATTTGTGTTTTATTGTACATATATCCATCTCATGTACGTGATAGAGAGAGGAATTGTCTGGACGGACGGACGGACAGACGTTCAAATGGTTGGTTGGTTGGTTGGTTGGTTCGCTCGTCATCTTGGACGGACAATTGTGTACCTATTGGTAAAGCTACTTTAGGCATTTGCTTTCATTATTTCCCCCCTTTTTCTGGGAAGCTATTATTATGAGAAATGCTGATAGGAGAGAGTTGCTCGAAAGCGAAGATAGCTATATAAACTTGGGTAGTGTTAATCGTTTCCGCATTTACGTAGCCTCGAACTATGGATTTGGAAAGGAGACGAGCGAGCTCAAGGGGGTGGGCTTGGTGTTGGATGGCGTCGGGTGGTGTTTTGATTTGGGTAGTTACGAATTATCCGACTAGAGTATAATGTTGTCTACCTTGTATCCATAGAATGGCATATGACAGTAGATATATTTGTCATATCATATTCCTAACGCAGAATATAATAATGAGTAATAAATTTTCCCTGGTGATAGGTTGATATCCGACATGAAGGTTTAAATCAGTGTGGCGTGTTTACTAATCGTAATATATTTGTTTGTCGGTCGTTACAAGTTATTAGATATAGAGACAGGAAATGGGTTGAGACTTGAATTTTATGGCCAACGATGATAATACCATTTCTCATCCCGATAGATCTGCTGGCACAGGTTTTTCCTCTGTCCCTCTCATAAACAAGATGCTACCTAGATTCGCAACCAAGAGTCGTGGTGTAGCTACACCTCTTTGTGCTTGAATATATTCGCTTCCAAATGACCTTGTCTACCTCATGATGCCTTGGCTTTCATGTACACAAGCACTCCGGCTTAGGAAGAACGTTAGTGGTATGTCCGTATGCTAGCACCTTATACATCAGATCGTACTAATGCTTTTCAAATTGGGTGACAATGAGGGGTTCCGAAGAATGAGACCGGAGGACGTGCCGGCGGATATAAAAAGTTGACGGGAAATATACTTCAACGCTACGTCGATGCTGTAACGAGCTAAGTAATTAGGCACGGCTCGGACAGACACGTCACTTGCTGCCTAGTGGGCAAGAAAATATCTATTTACCTCATCCGGGATCGCAATATCTCAAGCTCAACATCAACAACATCCCAAGCTTTATTCGAGTTCGTTCGCCGGTGGCCTACAATGCATATCGTTTCCCTTATCACCTCAGCGCTTGTTCTTCTTCTAGCATCCTCGACATTGTCGTTATTGTTAGTCCCGCGACGGGATGGAGGCCTAGCGCCCCTCCTTCGACCCGGTGGTAGTAAGGCGAACCTAGGACTCCCCGACAAGTACATCGTGAAGCTCGGGGACAGGAACCCAGTGAGCGCTTCGGAGGATCTGGTCTCTTCGCTGGGTATCAAAACGGATACCGTCTACAATATGACTGGGTTTAAGGGGTTTTCTGGGACCTTAAAGGCTGATATTTTGGACACTTTGCGCAGACGTCCTGAGGCAAGTGAGCGAGCGTTTGTGGTGGTGGTGGAATGGTATAGTATTACTCTAATTCTAATACGCTACGTTTCTAGGTCGAATATGTGGAGCAGGATGCTGAAGTGAAGGCTTCCGCCTACGTATCTCAGGTGCGTGCGCTTGTCTACCTAATCCCATCGGAATGTCTCCTTCAGGCGTAGCCTACCCATGTGAAGAAGGCAAAACATCTAGGGCCGTGAAGTCTACCGCGCAACTAACCCCAAATCGTGACAAAAGGAAAACGCCACATGGGGACTCGCGCGCATCTCCCACCGGAGCAGAGGCCACACAAGTTACGTCTACGACAGCTCAGCAGGCACAGGCACGTGCACATACATCGTCGACACGGGCATATACGTGGAGCATGTGGAGTTCGAGGGCCGGGCCTCGAATGTTTTCGATTCGACTCACGACGACGAAGACGGGGATGGTAACGGCCATGGGACCCACGTCGCTGGCATAGCGGGTTCTAGGACGTATGGGGTCGCGAAGGGGACGAGGCTTTTCGGCGTCAAGGTGAGTGGCTTGGTGAATTACTGGTGTTTCTATTTGTGTGTTAAGTCGCATGATTGCGTTGATATTCTACTGGGGGGGATGAGTTGCTATTTGAGTTTCTTAAGGCCTAAGTACAGGGGGGTTGGAAGGATAGGGGTTGCAGGGGCAAGAATAAGGCGTATTCACAGCCGCACGAACCAGCAAACCCCGACACCACCTACTTAAATCAGCATTTACGAACAACCAACTAACGCAAACCAAAACCAGGTCCTCGACAGCACGGGCTCAGGCACAACCTCAGGCGTGATACGGGGCCTCAACTTCGTCGCGACCCAGAAAACGAACAATAACGCGGCCTGCCCCGCCGGCACCGTGGCCAACCTGTCGCTCGGGGGCGCGTACTCGGCAGCCCTGAACAACGCGGCTGCGGCGCTGGTCGGCTACGGCGTTTTCGTGGCCGTCGCGTCGGGCGGCGACGACGACGATGCGGTGCGCTACTCGCCCGCCTCCGAGTCCACCGTGTGTACGGCGAGCGCGTCCGATGAGAATGATACCGTCGCCGCCAGCTCGAATTGGGGGGCGCTGGTTGATGTCTATGCGCCCGGTAAGGATGTCTGGAGTACTTGGAATACGGAGCCTAGTGCTACGGTGAGTTTGTTGTGTGTTGTGTGTTACGTTTGCTTGTTTGGTTACTTGTTTGCTTGCTGCGGTTAGGTGAATTTGCTCCGGTGATTGCTATAGTTGCAATGGTGTAATAGGGGTCATTCATCGGGTCACTTTCCACGTGGTCATTGTGGATGAGAGAAATAATAATTCCTGCTGACTATTGATCATAATAGGGTACCCTCAGCGGTACGTCCATGGCGACCGCTTATGTATCCGGTTTGGGTGCCTACCTTCTCGCCCTGGAGGGCCCAAGAGATGGGGTTGCATTATGTCAGCGCATTCGGGATCTATCTACTAATAATGTCCTTACCCCGGTTCCTGTTGGTACGGGAAATTACCTGGCATTCAATGGCAATCCGTCAGGATAAGCATGTGGGTAGTCGGAGTGTTACTTGGATATTCACTCGAGGCTTTTCTTCTTATTCTTAGTTTAAAGCTAGAACGTTATTATAATAGGGCCGATATTGGACCGTTGTGTTTGCGACAAGAATAGATATTTGTATTCCTGTGTAAACAATTTAGCAAAGGCGTACAAGGTTATACCGGTTTTATATAAGATGTGTCACGGTGGGTGCTTGATAGGTTTGTATGTATTATAAGAAGCACTAAGTACATAAGTATCACTCTGGGGCTCTTATGGATTTCTTACGAGTAATTGCTACAGCATGGCATTCACCTTTACACTATAAGTAAAGCCTTCAGTTATTCGATCTAGTCACTTGAATTCCCTTTCTCTGCTTCTTTAATCTAATATATATACCTTATCGTGGAGATTTGTAGATGAGCCGCCATCACACCTGCGCCGTCACGAGATGATTATTTTCTAAATTTACGGCATACAGGAATAATAAATAGCCACGTGATATAGATGCCATAGCTCTTACGCTGGAATTCATTTCAGGGCTGCTTTGCGAGGAGGGATTATCTGCGTTTTTCCGAGGTCATTACTTGTCTATGTGTATTTGTGTTATATTATATATTTTATCCCGTGTTTTACTATGTTGCGGATTGGTGAAGTTATTCTTAGTGCTTTTTGAGATGTTAATTACGTAGAGTTGGGGTCAAAACGTGGAATATGTTGAAAGTAAAATATTTACAATTTATTAAGAGATGAGTATTAAGTATAAGGAGGTATCGGATAGTTTAATCTCTTTTTCAAACATTGTAGTTTTATAGCAAGATACGGTGGTTCTCGGTAAAAAGACCCCGCCAGTATTCAAGAATATTTAATTACCATGGTTCGATAATAGTTAAAACTTTTATGTGAATATTTACATATTTCCGAAGTATTCTCTGCCCTTAGGGTGTTGTGCAATTCACTATGGGCAACTACTAGTTTTGTTTGCTATCGAGGATACATCCCGATGTTATAAACCTATTCACGAGAAGTTCAATGTGGCTTCATAACCACTATGCCGCATTAACCTCACATACTGTTAATAATAGCAGTCACACCTTCGTTAAGCAATCAAATAAGCCTATAAATATCTTGTCTATGTCTTCTAGACTTTCTCGTTCTCTTTTCTGTCATCACAATCGATAACTATATCTTTTACTACACGATATTTGCTTCACGAACGTCTCTATTGCCTCTATTGATCGACACGTAACCAACCTCGGGGCACCCTAGCTGTGGCATAGAAACTATGCTGCTGCTGGGCACTATGCTCACCTGGATTGGAGTCTTGTGGCTCTGTTCTACTGCCTTCGGGCTTGAAGACTGTAAGTGTTACAATACTAACCTTCTAAGTAAATACCAAATTAAATGACACCCCCGGATATTAATACGGTTCGAATAATACCTGATTATTTAATAAAATGGGTAATTATTCTATTAAGAATGTCATAAATCTATGATTATTCGGATTGTACGATATTTGGTATAATATATTACCACGGGATTATATCAATAATTTTGACAACAACTTACCTGTGGGTCTTTAATACTAATAAGACACGTCCTAGATACTTCTGGCTACACCAAGTCTTCCACGTACGCTTCGGACCACCAATGCAGTGTTAATCGAATCACTTCATATGTCGTCCAAGAATCCGTGTCAGCCGAATATCCGCAATCCACCTCGTGGATATATTATACCAAGGTAAGTCGAATAATATTTCAGTACTCCTTCAACTATAAGTAATCCTATATAGACTAACACGTGATATTCCAAAAGACAACTACCGAACAGGTTACATTCCCATGCACTAACGGGACCCCGTATGCTGGCTATCCCACTAATCTTTACACTGTTACTGTGCTGCCTTCTACTTCCTCGGCCTATCACCAGACGACCAAGACGAAAAGTAAGTGCATTTCGCATCCTATGAAAGGAACGTTACGTCGTTTTAGATATTGACTTTGAATTATCTCTAGCATCATCTTCAGAATACACCACTACGGACCCAACTCCTGGTTCTTATACTTATCCCCTTGGTTCTTATACTTATCCCCTTGGTTCTTATACTTACCCTCCTGGTTCTCCGACTTTTGGTCCTCCGGCATCTTCAGAGATTAGTTCTAGCATATCTGGGATATATACATCTAGTAAGACCGTTTCTAGTAAACAGTCATCTAGCCGTTCGGATACAGTGCCGCCCACGCAACCCGTTACCACGTCTTCTACTCCCGTGCCAAGTAGTGGTGAAAGCACTGGCGCCACATCTAGCAAATCCAGCGGGATCCTTACAAGCCACTCAGTTTCGACTTCAAGTCTGTCGACTACAGTTAGCCTCAATCCAAGCACAGGTCAATCGACTATTACATCATTATCCGCTAGCCAAACCACAATTGTCTCGTCCCCAGAAGGCTCTTCTACGACTATCGCTACATCCAGCATCGTTCCTTCCCAGATTGTAACAACAATCTCTCTTCCTGGTGGTTCGTCAACTCAAGTCACTCTAACGCCAGGACAATCAAAGTCACTTTCTTTAAGCTGGATTGGCCCCACTACAATTTTGCAACCAAACCCAACTACACATACATCCACTCCAGGTTCTGCTTCTCTCTCCAGCTCTACACCTCCAAAACCCACAGGATCTTCGATACCTAGCGCCAGCATTTCGACAGCGCCTACAAGTCCAATGGATACAGAAACCAATACTGGAACTTGGACCACTTCCCTGGTAACGCATCCTGGCTCTTTAACACCCACCATCAGTACCTCAGTCACAATACCGAGCCCCACAGAATCCAGCCCGGGTAGTAGCAGTTCGACATTACCTCCCGTATCACACGCGCCTTCTAGCACTGGATCCCCAACGCCAAGTGCTCGTCCGCCAACTACTAACTCACCCCCAACATCTCACTTAACCAGTCCGACACCAAGTACTGGAGAGACATTAAGTAAACCCTCTGTGCCTGGTGTCACTAACCCTACTAGTGGAGGAACCCCCCCGTCGCAATCGCCGACGAGCAAGAGTCCTCCTGCCGGTCCCAGTGCAACAGATAGCCTGATGCCACCGCCACCAACAGCATCCGGTAACCCACCCCCGCCGCCTCCTAGTAGCGGTATGGGTACTCCTTCACCACCAGGTTCAAGCGGTGCACCACCCCCATCTGTATCAGGGACAGCAAACCCACCTCCACCTATCTCGGGGACCGATAACTTACCGCCTCCGCCCTCGACGGGAAGTAGCCAACTCCCTCCACCTCCCCCGGGAACCAACAACCCACCGCCGCTACCACCAACGATGACCGGGAATCCACCCCCTTCGGTAACACTGCAGCCGCCGCCTAGTAGTGGTACGGATACCCCCTGGCCACCAGGACCAACCGGTGCACCGCATCCAACTGTATCGGGAACAGAAAGTTCGCCTCCAACCCCATCAACTGGAGCGGGTCAGCCTCCCCCACCTATCTCAGGGACCAATAACCCGCCGCCTCCGCCCTCAACAGGAACCAACAGCTTGCAACCGCCGCCACCAACTGTAACCGGGAATCCACCCCCACCACCTTCGACAGTAACTTGGATTCCACCACCGCCCCCGCCCCTGCCAACTGGAACTAGCGAACCCCCTCCACCTGACCCGACAACAACTGACGATCCAGGTGATGATGACGACGACGACGATGATGATGATCCTTCAGACTGTCTATTTGGTTTCATATGTCCATCAGACCCTACCTGCTTCTTGGGTATATGCCCACCTGATCTACGCTGTCTATTTGGCTGCCCACCTGGTATCAGTCCGGGCGGTCCGGGCGGTGGAAGTGGTGGTGGCCCAGGGAACCCTACATCGCCGAACCCCGTGCCGCCGGGAGGTCCTACTCCCACGGGCATTCCCACGGGGGTTCCCACGGGACCGTTACCAACAGGAGGCCCACCTATCTCTTCCGGTTCTATCTCTTCAAGTACTGCATCTTCCTCGTCATCTTCCTCGACATCTTCCTCATCATCGACCATGCCTTCTGCAACCCCTTGCCTTGGGCTGGCTGGTTATGCTACTCAAGAGGTGACAATTGATGGCTCCGACTATTTTGTTCCGGCCACTGGAGAGGTCCAATACATTATGCTGAATGACGAAGCGGGAACCGAGGTACAGATTTCCCCCTACAGCGTTGTAATTGGAAGTGAGACCTTCTACATACCGAATGAGCCGCCCTTGATTCCCGAAATTGTCACCCAAGGAGGCTTCCAAGTCACATTTCATGCGCGGCCATTACCATCGCCTATCCTCCAACCAGCCACCTCGATTCCCGGTCTCAGCTACGCACGACAAGTCGCTGAAAATTACATCGAGGCCGCAAATGATACCACAAACGCGGTCGGGCATTTCTTCCACGCGTTTATGGATTTCTACGCCCGCTTCGATGCCCCTTCGCCGACTGAAGCCACCGAACTTCTGGGCTCCGAGGAAGATGCGCTAGACTCCGTCATCAACGCCGCTTACCGCCTTGCCAACATTACCCATGATACACATCAAGAGGAATGGCACGGCTTTATACGACAGGTTTCGCTTCTGAAGCCCGACCCGGACGATGTGACCTCGGAGCAGATGACGCCCGCACAGTACCTCAACGCAGTATACTCTAGTCTACCTGGGACAAGAAATCTATGTAACACGGTGCCCTGGAGGACGGAAGGGTTACTGAATATCGCCGGTTTTATTGCTCGAGACGACTGGGTTTCTCGGCAGCGTCTCATTGACTTTTTGAACAGTCACAGAGCTCAATACATGGCCACTCAGCCAACGGGTCTAACAGGGCTGCAGGAGAGTGCCGGCGTGATTGTTGCAGGCCTTTCAGGCTTCTCTGTCGTATCGCGTATAGATTTGACGGCCTATACAGATCTTTTTGAAGAACGCTCATGGTTCCTGGACACCATCCCACAGTTACCGCTTTGGTATTTTGACAGCCTTACAAAATTCCTAGGGTCCTCGGTCACTGACCAATGGGGAAGACAGTTCGGTCGCAATCTAGCTGGATATGCTTACAGTCTTGACATGAATGCTGCACAAGGCTTCCCAATTACATACGTGTTCGAGGAAATTAACTCCTTAATCGATATAGTTTATCTTGACCCCACCCCGGCTGAGATACTGGAGCAAGAGGACGACGACGATTTCCGTGGTGATGCGAAATTTTTGCGTGAAGCAATCTTCCAAGAGAGCCACAACTATACCCTTGAGGAAGAATTTCAAGCACTAGAAGAACATCACGATCAGCTAAAGCATCATTGGGATTCAAAAAGAGCTCTTATTGAGCAACCTGTACCTCCCGCTTTCTTTCATCAGAGGCAAATATCTGCGGAGTCTACTGATAAGACACGTCTCAATCAGCAAACGTATAAGCGTGACGATTCTGGTGGTTCAGGGATCTGGGTTTTCGTACTCGATTCAGGATTCGACTTTACCGGCCAAGGAGTGAGTCTATGCCGGCGTATAATTAGGGTATATGCTAACTAATTCTACAGGCAACCGAGCTTGGTATGGAAGACATAAATACACAGACATACGTTGTTCCCAATAAATACACACTTAAGGGCATTGATGAAGAGCTGCAATGCGAAGAGGATATTGCCGATAGAGCGGTAAGTCGTCAGTTTTCCAACAATAACGCATAGGTAGAGTATCAGCTTCAGAGTCTGCTGAGGACATCTTTATCAGATTCATTGAAGGCTATTTCATAACTCTGAAGAGATAGCTAATATCAACTTCTAGCTTGACGAAGAGGGGAATATTCAAGGCCATGGTACACAGGTTGCATCTCTTGCCATAGGACGCACCTACGGGATAAGCCCCAAGGCAACACCATTCTTGATCAAGATCGACAACTGCCGCATTATCGATCAAGAAGAGAATAAAATAAAAACTCGCACACTACAGCTCAGAGCCTTAGAAGATGCTTTAGAAAAAGTAAAGGATACCGTCGTTGAGAATAATCTACAGGGCAAAGCAGTTTTAAGCCTTTCGTACAGTTAGTAGCTTGTAAAGTGGTAAAGAATTATGCATGCTAATGAAATTATAGGCAAGACAACCCGAAAGGGTAAGCCGAAGGAATACAAGCAGTGGAAGACACGTTGCAGGAAGCAGCTTATAGACTTGGAAGCGCTGGGTGTTGTCTGGGTCCAGTGCGCAGGAAATGAAGGTTTTCTCACTACGCATCCCGAAAATACAATATATAGAACCGGGGAGGAAGCACCAGCTGCGATAGGAACTCCTGACAACAACATGATCACCGTGGGAGCAGTTAATAAGAGAGGACAACTGTGCGAGTGGTCATCGCCTGAAGGTGCACCGGTCGATCTGCGATACGGAACAGAGACAGGAGTAAGCAATTTCCCAGTTTCTTTCTTGTTGTTTTCCCCCCTTCGCGGCTGGCTTCAGATCTCGAGGTTAGCAAAAGATGCATGCTCGGGAGCCCCTTACCCCCAAATATTTCCCACCACACCCCTCTCGAATATATACAAAGAAGAACTACTGACTCCGAACGTTACAGTCGATTACCACATACGCAAACGGGCAAAGCGTTTACACATGGGGCTTGAATGGGAAGCCAGAGGAAGAAGTCAGAAGGTAAGTAAATACGAGAACCATTTGCTCCCTGATTTTTAGGTACACCACCTACTATATCTATAATAGTTCCTTCCTCTGGAATATTACTTAGGCAACCCGAGGCAACGAGAATGTCTCGATGAAAAGCGGCTAATTCTAGATATTTTAGCGGTACTTCCCTGTCGACTCCTATAGTGGTCCGTAAAGAGATTTCTTATAGACTATGGCACCGAAGATGCTAATTAGCTTACAGGCAGGATTAGCGGCGTACTTTCTAGGCTTGGAGCGAGAAAAGTTCACCTGGGATCCGCAGGGACCCCCGACCCAAGGCCGCGAATTTTGCCAGAAGCTCAAAAGCCACATCACCGATCTTGCCTACCGCCGATATCCCATGGAAAAGGTGCTCCAGTCCCTGAAGCCAGGACAGGAACTGCCTTTTCCTTTACCTCCCGACGTGCCTGTTGCATACAATGGCGCGAGAGGGCCTCAGAAAAGTCAGTATATTAGTTTTCTGTCTGACTTCCGCTGGTACTCTATTGGTATGCTGACCTTGAAGTAGAATGTGAAGCAGAACAACCATCCTCGTCAACTGCCACATCATTGCCAAAGTTTCGCCGGCAGGAGGTTGACTCACCACCCGATGATCCAGATGACGATGGGTACAGGTGTCCTTGGGCTGGTGGGTCCACCACCACCACTCAACCGCCGAGCACCTCTACCAGTCCGACAACGACCACCCAGCAGACGAGTACGACGGCAGAACAGCCGACAAGCTACCCGACTGTATATTACGATGATCCGACAGCAGCTGGTTGTGCGGACGATGGTTGCACAAGCTGCAAAACGGACTTCGAGCAGAGGTGCACAAGCATGGCTTCACATCAGAAGGTGTATTGCCATTGCGAGTGGATATACGGTTGTTCTCGTGGTGCTACCAACCTAGGTATGGACTCCCATCCACCCAAATAATGATATCAATGCTAACATGTTGAACTAGGTCCTTGTGATGATCCATGCCCTAGTATCGACTGGGGCCCAAGATGTATCCTGGAACATAACGATGACGAACTAGTTGTCGACCCAGTGTCGTATCCAAAGGGGTAAGTCTGCTATCCTGAGAGCTAAAAAGGACCCTTTTCCAGTACTAACATGCCTTGTCAGATATTGCGACTGTGCACCGAGAAACCAGCACCCAGTTGCGTGTGATACTGTTGGCGATTGTTGGGGATATGCTTGTCAAGAACTATCCCTCAGTTTCACGTGCGTCGGTCACTGGTGCCTCTGCACACCGGATTGGTGGTCACCTCCTCGAGTGTCTCACAGTAACAAGAACGCAAGTCTGGCTCTACCATTTGCCATCTAGCCTGCTCCATCTGCTTAAGGGGCCCATGTCACTTAGCATATTACCATAGATACATACATAGATAGTCAGTTGGGCCCTGATAGCCTATAGTAATACATCGCTTTTCTACCCATAGTTTTTGACGAGAAGTCAGTTCTTCGTGGGTGATAATGGAAAAAGCCTAAGTACCTTGAATATATTATTGTCTAGAGCTTATGATTATCTACTATACTTAGCTTGGTGGGATCGTGTAGCATTACATTTTGGGAGACCATGCCGAAGATATTTATATTAATTCTAACATTCACTTTTCTATCATTCACCTTTCTAGAATTCACTTATTAAAAGCAATTCCGTGCATTACTAGCGGCATCCATAGATCTTGATTATGTACCCACATCCTATTGTCTTATATAGATAACCATTAGTTTGCCTACCAACATTTACACGTTGTTGTATGAACTTACCTACTAAAGTAGGTACATTATGTACATACATACCTGTTGTCTACAATGAAGAAAGGGTTTTCCACCCTTAGGTACTAATCACTGCAATCTCGCACATGTTAACTGCAGAGACTGTAGCGCAAGTAGAGTACCTACAAGTAGGTACCTGCATCAGTCAATACCACCCACATATCCACAATCCAGGGAAAACATACACTCTACTATTAGCAGAAATAATAACAACAACTCTCTTTCCACGCCAGATTCACACCTACATACACAGCTGTACTTTGTTTCGCAGCTTCACTTGAATTATTTCGTATCTTTCACTGAATCAATCACATTGATTCTTCACAATAACATCACATTGCATCCACCGTATCGACAACATTTGAAGGCTATCCTTCAGCACACTGCAAAGCTCTTTCAATTTGAGGCAATCACGAGCCCAACACGAGGGACACCACAAGTAAGTATCACCGTGAAGTGATGAATTCGTATGTACTTGGGTATGTAGGTAGCTAATTGATGTTCACGAACCCAGGGTACTCCATCAATCACACACTTTCTCGCTGAAATATTCCCAGCCATGGCGGGTGTAGTAGAATTCCGTCCCTTCCCAAGACTTCCTCTAGAGCTTCGGGCCCTCATCTGGAAAGAAGCACTGCGCGAGGAGGTGAAGACTCGCAGAGTTATCGTGGACCCAACGTGTTTTCGAGTCCTCCCGCGTCGTGATCTGGTCAGCACCTTCCTATCGGTTAGCAGAGAGAGTCGCCTAGAGGCTAAGGCCTTCTACAATATGAAAGTCGACGTATACTGTCTGCCTCCTCAGCCAATGGGAGAGCATGACTCGGCAAAGGCCTTCCAAGGAACAAAACTCGGCATGGAAAAACACATCGAGGAGCTCGGACACCACGAGGGATGTATCCATGTTAGCCCACGCTTCGATCTATTTTTCATCGATACGTATGGCGAATTTTGGCAAATTGACACGAGCGCGGATTGCGGCACCTACCCGGAAATGCTTTGCACTTCGAGATGGATGCCTCTTCTCGCCTCGTCACCTCTGACCAAGACAACCGGCAGCCTCGTAGAAAATGCGGCGAGAATTACTTGGTGTGAAGGCGTATTGGCGATTTGCGATGAAGTAGTTGTTCGGGAGTATTGGAAGACTGATTTCTTCACCGGGATCCGCCATTACTTCCATGTCCCACTCGATTGGGAGATTGAACCGGGCAAATATGGAGACTTCCAGGAGGGTGCCGGGGAAGACTTCGAGCTGTTTGCCAGATACGACTATGATTTCATGGAGGTACTAAAGTATGAGAAGGAGATTCCATGCACTTTCCGGGAATGCATGTGGGTGGTCGAGAACAACGGAAATAAGGTGTTGATGGATGAAGAGGTATACACCCAAGGATACTATCTGCAGTACGAAGAGGAAGAAGACTGACAGTTGTACGGAAACCTAATCTGTACTTCCGACTTGGGGGATAGAGGAAACATTACTAAAATCTCGATAGCTTCTAGTAACACCTATGATATGATTCATATACCCAAACCAACGCGTAGAGCAACTAACTCTCAAGTCATTAATACTAGTTACATGTAGACTGATTACATCTGATTTCCCTGTCCGACTACTGTATGTTCACAGGACAAACACCAATAACTTCAGAAATAGTACGTATCAAAAGACGTACGATAATGATATCGATTAAGTGTTATAATCTTATAATAGTGATATGGACTTAGAGGATAAGGGGAGGGTGACAATTGCCTGGCCTTGCAAGCTTCTACCGTCTTGGTATAAGGTCTTGATTGAGGCCTTTTGGCTTTTGGCTTTGGTGTATGCCGTTGAGATAGGCAGTTGGTAGCCGTGTCGCATCTACTAGTCTCTCTCTTACTATAGGTGACTAGAAACTTGGAGTATAATAGCTCGACACTACAAGTAGGGGTGTGAGATGGGGGCTCGACTTATAATGAAACCCACCCTAATTATGTTGTACTAACTGATAATTACCACCTACTTACTTGTCCTAACTTGCTTGATATAAGTACTGCTATTACTTAGCCATTACTAAGACTTGCCACTCCCAAACGCAGCACGCTTCGGAAGCTAACATAAGCAGAGGGGGGTGTTTTCTTCTATATGAGAGTGTCCCGCATTTGAACAATATAGTGAGGCTTACTGGCTGTCTAACATGCTAACGGGGGTTTTGTCAATGTCCGCCTTGAGATACTACCTTAATAGATGTGTTACTACGAAGTGTGCCAAAGGCTACCACTCCAGCCCAACATGCATTGCAGCATTCGGAATAGCTATTCATTACTTTTTCAGTTGCCCTAGATTTTCCAAAATCGAACCACTGATAACTCTATTTATAGGGTTTATGATACGTCGTAACAATTGTTCGTTGGATATTTACTCTCCGGACAAGTGGCTAGAAGAATCATACACGTAATAATAGATGCCCTTGTTGAACGTCTCCTGCTAGTTAATAGATAAAGGTTATGAAACTTACGCCACAGTTAGAATCCTGCCCATAAATGCATATATCAGTATATAAATGTCAACAAGAAATACCTCTAAAATTGATATAATTATATCAGGTGATTCGACAAGAAGAACGGAACTTGTTATTAACTGTACACAACTATCGGCGGGGAAAGGCTACCCACGCACCACGTTCTTTTTAACTTTTTTGCATGGGCATAACTGTATTTCAATACTTACGGAGAGTGCATATGCATCACAAATCTGTTGTACCTTTCTTCCCCCCCCTGAAAATATGTAAACTATCCCCCGAGACCGGGAATGTTCGGGAATAAATCAATCCACCCCCCATGAAGCTCCACACTGCTTACTTTTCCCCACTAGCCCTCGCTTCCCGCGAACAAACCTAATAAGACCTTGCTATTCCCGAGCCATGCACCCCATTCTACCCGCGCCTTCAGGGCTTTAAACTACAAGTAGGTATGGCCTTGAGATCCACCATCTCCGTTCGACTCTGGAGAAGCCTACCAATGGCAGACTAGATTGCGTAGCACAAATTACGAAGTCCCTTAGCGTTGGTTGACCTACATATGTATGTAGGGAGAAGAAGGGCAGAAAAGATCACCAAAGGTGAGGAGTAGGGGGAGCTTTTTACTGATCATTTCATCCTTTTGTTGTATATTGTTGGTTGGTAATGCCGACCGGGGCGGAAGAGAGCAAAGACATATATAAAACTCAGGGCCAATAATTTTATCAAATTGGTATTTGATTGTTGACTATCCCCTATCATATCAACCGTTGCTAACGCATACTAATATAGGAGATTTGATAAGAATCGATCTTCGAAGCTTGTAACTGCCGGTCCACCACCAACATTTTTTTTTTCATGCTGTAGTTTGGCCACACCGCTATAGATAGGCGTTAACTATGGACTGGTCAAGGCGGTATTAAGAATATTCATTCGACTTTGGTTGGCACTATAAAGTGTCCGTTCCTTCTTTCCCCCCCGGGATCTTTGCTACGAGAGAGTGTGGACAAACGACTCCTCAACGGAGGGGTTGCTTTGTGATCAATTGTTGGATTAGCTGTTAGTCAATCTACCGGGCTTGACACCACTGCTATCGAGGAGACTATCGAACGTCTCGAGGACCTTCATAGTAAACGGATGGAATCGCATTTATCCCAGAGATTCCTAACCACCCAAGCGAACTCTCCCGTCACAACTACAACGCTATGGAACCGTTAGATATCGAAACCCATGCGCCATCAGCCGGCGATGAGATGCATATAGGCGGAACAGTCGCATCCGAAGAAAAGAAACCCGACTTCGAAGGAGACGCCAGCAGCAGCACTCGAGCATCGAGCGTGATCGACCCGGCAGGCGAGCGCTCAGCCGGATTCGATGCCAATGGGGGTGAAACGCAGATGGGCGCCGGCACACCCATCACGACGCTGTACCTGACTTTCGACACGCCACTTCCCCAGCCCAACATCGTGTATACCACCACCGCTGATGACTCACCACCACCACAATGTCCAGACCTCTCAGAGTACACCAACCCGCAGAAGTGGCCGCGGTTCCGGAAGGACCTCATGGTGACGCTGTCATGCATCGCTACGGCTGCGACGGCCTACACAGCGGGATCGTACTCGCCACCGGCAAACCTGATCGCCGCCGAACTAGGCACGACGCGCATCGGGGCGCTCTGCGGCGTGACGACCTTCTGTATGGGATTCGCGCTGGCGCCGATGGTCCTAGCGCCGTTCTCCGAGGTCAAGGGGCGGTACCCGGTCTTCGTGCTCTCCGGTATGTTATTTACGCTCTTCCAGGCCGTGTGCGGATTAGTGCATTCTCTGGCGGGAATGCTGATCGCGCGGTTCATGACTGGTGTCGGGGGGAGCGTGTTTAGTACTGTCGTCGGGGGCGTCATTGCGGACATGTTCGAGAAGGAGGAGCGGAATACCCCCATGGCGCTGTTCAGTGGCTCGGTGCTCGTTGGGACGGGGCTGGGCCCGCTGTGCGCGGCTGTTATGACGCAGCGCTGGGGCGATCAGGGACAGAAGTGGAAGTGGATTTTCTGGCACCAGGTTATCTTCGATTCTGGTCTCATGGTCGCCATTGCGGTACTATTTAAAGAGAGTAGGGGCTGTGTGCTGTTGTCGAGGAGGGTGAAGAAACTCAATACGTGGTATGAGGAGCTGGAGGCGAATGGCATCTATGGGGTGTGGGTTGAGGACCAACGCTCGACTGGGAGTGCTGGTGTTCTGGAGACGACCGCGGATCCGGAGAAACAAGCGCCAGTTTCACATACTAGGCTTCGGCGGATTCGGTGGGTCACGAAAGAGGACGAGCAACGGGGCTCATTGGCATCGATGGTCACGACGTCGCTAGTCCGTCCGTTCCACTTACTCTTCACCGAACCGATCGTGTTCTTCTTCTCACTATGGGTTTCGTTTGCGTGGGCAATCCTCTACCTGACCTTTGGCTCCATACCGCTCGTCTTCCAGCGCCAGTACAACTTCACCCTAGAGCAGAGCGGCTACGTCTTCCTAGCGATGATCGTGAGCTCCATCCCCGCGACGGCCATCGGACTCTACCAGCAGAGCATCCTGCAGCATCGCGCGTGGCGGCGCAAGACGGAGGAGGCCTCCTCCGAAAGCGACAGCTCCGACAACTCGGACGTGGGATCCAGCCGGTTCTGGACGTTCGTCCGGCGGAAGTTCCCGGCCGAATCCCACGAATCGAGGCTGTACGGCACGTGCTTTACGTCGGTGCTGCTCCCCCTCGGGCTGTACCTGTTTGGGTTCTCGGCGCAGCCGGACGTCCACTGGATTGTCCCGACCATAGCGATCGGGTTCGCGTCGATGGGCATCTACTACATCTACCTGGCCACGTTCAACTACCTCGCTGATATCTACCAGAGCTACGCGTCCTCCGCCCTGGCTGCGCAGTCTTTCTGTCGGAACGTCCTCGGAGGCGTGTTTCCTTTGGTGACGGCTGCTTTGTTCAATAACCTCGGGGAGGATGTCGCCGGTGGCTTGTTGGGCGCCATTGCGACGGTCCTCACCGTCGTGCCTTGGGTTTTGGTCTTGTACGGCGAGCGGATCCGGGCCAGAAGTTCATTCGCTGTTGTAAGTGCCCCTTTGGGTTTACCTACTTAGTTTTTGATGTCATTTTGATTTTTAACTAACTTGTCACAGTCACTAGAGCATCGCTAGACGCAGCGTCAGTCGTTGGTCGGATAAATACGCTTTCGTATATACGGATAGACGAGATACTTACCGTCTAAGGTTCCCCCACATACTTTAATTCCCACTTGTCGGCGAACTCACGCATCCTCTGTTCTACCTGTTCAGCCTCAGCAAACAGTCCAACAAAATCTAGAAGGTCAATGACATCACACTCACCATCCTGTTTCTTAGCTCTATCACAGAGGTCCAAGGCCTGGAGAAATTCCGAGACGGATGAATGTATGGCGAACTTCGACAAACCTACCGCGATGCGACACCAAGTAGCTACCCACGCGGGATCCAGAGAACCTTCGGCCTCCCGCCACTCGACTGTGCGCTTCGCCTCGGTCGCCGGATAACCCATATTCGAGCATCTGTAGGCGGTAAAGTTGTAGTTGGGCCTCGTCCCCGTCGACAACAGTGTGTGGATCTCACAGCTGCTGATCGCCTCGAAAATCTGGGCAACGCCTGGGTATACACCGAGGTCCTGCTCTGCTCGGTCATGCAGAAGATTCGTTCCACCGTACTCCGCAATCTCATCCTCGTAACGGGAGATCTGCTCTTGAGTAGGCTTCGGAAGGCAGAGCCGCGGCAGTTTTCGCGTTCGACCGAAGTGCGGGCGAGGCTGCCTGTCTTCTTCAAGATTCATCTGCTGCCTCTTCTGCTGGTGGACAACTGCATGGTCAAATTTAGCATCTGTCGCAAAGTTCTTCCATGCTAGTGAATGTTTCGAGTACAGTTCGTCCGCCAAGGCATAAGGGTCATCATCGCCCTCACCTTCGAACCCAGAATCATATCCAGAGAAGGCCTCATCTCCCATAAAGGGCTCGAAGCATCCTGACCTACGGGTATACTCGAATGCAGCAATAGTCTCTAGAGACTTGTTACACTCGCGCCATAGCGTCGACTGCTCACCGAACCGGACATCGGCTCCCGCGTATCTCACGCAATCCCAGATTGAGTACTTGTCATCATCATGCAATCCACGATCATGCTCATGGACATAGTCCTCTCCAGTAGCCAGACTGCTTCTTTCTCTTATGGATTGGCAGTTTTGATTCCATCTTCGCCTGGGGGGATGAAGCATGGCGAGAAGGGGGTCAGCCGCCCATAGAAATGCCGACAGTCGCTTGACGCTCGCGAGAGGCATGTATTCGGCTCGGCTGTTCCCTACATGAATATGCAAGCCGCAGCTAGGGTTCACAATGATCCTATACGACGAGGATATGAGCTTGATCAGGTTAGCTAAGGTCTCGTACGTGCTGGGAGCATCCTCCTGCACCGGAGTCGTGATTTCGATCTTAGCATACTTAAAACCTCTTCGCCCCGGTGCTTCGAGGCTCGAATCGTATATCACCCTATACACTTGGTAGTCCCTGAGCCGCTCATTGGAGAGATCCTCGGGACTCTGCATGTTGTTCCCCGGATTTACGGGGTCTGCTACTTTCGGGTCCTTGACAGGGAACCCGTTCGCGTCTAGGAGATCCCGGATGGCTTCTTCAGCTTGTTTCTGATCATCGCCCCCATCATCCCATTCGTCGTCGTCTAAACTGCGTGGGAGTCTGAGAACTGGTGGCAATTGGTTCTTGGAGACCTCGTCGGGATCGTTCTCGTCTAGGTACAGATAAGCTAGGAGAAATTCAATCTCTACCCCTACAGTGATCGGTGGAAGCTGTTGCAATTCAAAGTTAAATGACGACATGATTTGTAATATGCTAAATTCAAGCTTAATCTACATGGGCCTCCTTTCAACGCCTTTGAAAATCCATGGACCATTGTCTTAATAAATATATATATATATCTGCGTACAAGCAAACAATCTCAACGCCGAAGAAAGAACGTAAGAGGAACGATGTGTCAGTGCTCTCTTTTGTGATCCAAATCTGACAAAGAAGCTGCTACCTCTAGAGCTTAGGGTAAGTGGAGATCTTGTCAACGAATACCCCCGCGAGAACGTGGGTAGAGATGACGATGACGATGACATACTGCGATCAGCATGCTAATTGGATCCCTCTACGTACAGCGTAGTATATCGAACGGCCTTTGCATCATCTGCTCGAACATAGCATATAATTCCAGATGGGCGTTCAAGCTGAAGCTTAAAACTTGCATTATGATGGAGAGGTCTGTAAAAGGTGTAAAAAGGGGAGGTACCGCAAAAATGCAATGGTCCAATAGGCGCACTCACATCCACACTCACCGCAGGAAATCGGATCATGTCATCATGTTACATATGCAACACCACTAGTTATAGTTCATCCTATCATCCAAGCGAATCCAGAAATCCTCTAGAAAGAATATCCGAATGTGTGACTGGCTGAAAATTTTCCCCATTTGTCACGGTTGAAGGCTTATTGCCGAGCCATGCATGCAGCACCGTGAGATTCCCCTGAAATTTCGGAGCGATGTTGGTTGGTTTCAGTTTATTGTGGCTTGTCTTCATGAACGGTATCGTAGCTGAAAAGGTGCGGTTTTTACCCCTTACTTGGGACTTCTAGAAACCTGTTCTCTTCGACATTCAAAACATACAAGAAAGGGAAGCGGGGCGTGTCTGTAAAATACCACGTGTATCGTTACACAGCACGTGCAAACCCCAATTGAGAGTTCAAGTCCACGTCCGAGTCCGATCATGCATGCATACACGCGCATACATAAGTAGCTGAGCAGTGAGCACTGTCTCGGATTACGCAAACTCTTCATTCAAGACACTACAAAATAAACAGGATATCATTAGATACACCATATCTCTTGTCGTTTATATACCTACCAATTGTGTTCGTGCTTAGTTAGCTTTCTGGACCTTCTCAACACAAATAAGCGCTACCTACTTAGGTATTCAGGAGCCCCTGCTCAGCCACCAGTTTCATAGCCATGCGACTTCCACTCAAGACATGTAAGCCTCGCTCGGAGGGACGAACCGAAAATGTGATGGTGGCTGTCGTTTTTACTTGCCATTCGACTTTGATGGGAGACACGTGGGGTAAGATGGTGAATCCCTAGGTAAGTGAGAAGTCTGCTTACTCCTATACTCTACGTGTTCATGAAGCACCGCAAGAGGTCATCCTTCAGAAGGTGATTCCAAAGCTTCCAGAAGAGTGCATACGGGATTCTTGCGTATCATCAACGTCGGCATGTCTAGTCATTTCGATTAGTTGGGCAAGTTAGGACCGACGTCAAGAATGAAGCTCATAATCATATCATCATATCATCATAATATTTATTTATTTTAGTATTGTAGATAACTATGTGACACGGTCATGTCTGAGGCCGCAAAAACGTATCTCCAGGCATTTCGTAGACCTGATCCTGAGGAAGCTCACTGAGCTGTGTATTCTCCATCTCGTGCCTCTGCCCCTGTAGAGGCAACTCAAACAGTTCCTCCCCTTGCTTCTCTACCGGATACCGCTGTACGGGTGATGTTCCCCACTGGTCTTCCGCCGGATTTCCAGGGCTCCTGGCTGCTCCCCGAATGGAACCCGGTAGCTCCGCTATGTTATTTCTCGCCTTTCTCCGGCGGAAGTACCAGGAGAGCCCACCGACGGTGCCACCGAGAAGAAGAACGCCGAAGCTAATGCCCAGTCCGATGCCAATTCTACTACCCCTCATCCCATCGTCGCCAGTACTGCCGCTGGCGCTATCGCTGCTGGTATCTGTTGAGTTGTCTCCACCGCTGGCCGTTATCTGGGACGTATCGTTTGACCTCTTTAAAGCCAAGGCGGGCTCCCATACGCCCCGGTCCGATTGGTAGATCTGGGTCAGGCTCTCGCCGCTCATGTAGTATATCCATATCTTGTCATCGCTGAAATCGTGCGCAATGCCGAAGTTGGAGCTGTCGACATCTGCCACCGGCCAACGCTCCGGGCCTTGTTGCTCTGCCCTGTTCCAGCTGTCGTCCGTCTCGTCGGTCTGGTTGACCTGGTGCAGCACGCCGTTGTCGCCAATGTAGAACACACTGAGAGTCCCTTCGGAGCTGAATGCCAACCCGAGATCGACAGCCGAGCTGTCAAAGGCATCCAATGACCAACCTTGGGCGCTGGATGTATCGAATGATAATGTGAAATTCCTCGAGTCTGTCTCGTTAGTCATTGGAGTTTCCTCATCGCCATTGTTAGAGTCCGCAAATATGGGCACAGGTAGCCCGGCTATGAAAACGTTAGCTAGATAAGGACCAGTGGTTAACCTAATAGCTAGTATAGAGTAGAAAACGTACTCAAGGCCCAGTCACTCTCTCCCAATCGGCTTAAGCCCAAGTCCTCGTCAATGGCCAAGACAAGCGTGATATTTTGAGTGCCTAGAATAGCAGCACCGATAGAGGCCGAATAGGCCGAGAGGTTGGCTTGCAGGACGTAGCCGTCGAATTGCCACTTTTCGAGGTCCGGGTGATACCCTAACACTGCGGGTTGGTTATCCTCGTCGCGAAAGTAGATGCGTTGGCCCGCCGATGCGCCTACGGCCAGAACTCCGATAGTGCTCGGCTTCTGAATCGTAGGCAGGTTTCCTACGCCCGTCGACACGACCCATTGGTTCTCGCTCGGCGTGTAACGGCCGGTATCGGCATCGCAGTAGAACGACGCATCCACGATAGCGCCTTCATCGGTTTGGTAGAAGAATTGCGCCTAGATCACACACACACACAGGCACACACACATGCTAATTAGAACCACGTAATATATCGGTTTACCTAAGTATGTATAGATTGCGGGCAACTCACCACGACACCGTTATCTTTTTCCCAGTAGCCAAACCCCGCGACACCAGTGCCATTCAGGGGAGGAAACTTCAGATCGAAAGCGGCCGACGAGTCCCCCGGAAATACGGGCGTGCCGGAGCTATTACAGAGACTATATAGTATGCTGCCGGAGGCATCATCATACATCACGACCTGGGGGGCCTGGAGCGCGTCGACGAGCCAAGCGTCAATTGAGAGGCCGTTGACCAACAACACCAAGCCCGACGACAGGAGCCATACCGACGCCAATGCTGCCGCCGGTGTGATGCCTCCGAAGCTGAACTTCATGATGGGGACGGACGGACGGACGAACGAACGGCGGGGGCGATCTACGAAGACGGCGCCCGGCGAGCGTGCGTACTTAATTAAAGTCGGATCGACTTTGTTTTTAAGGTTTTTGAGATTCAAGAAGAAAGGGAAGTGCCGAGCACCCCAAGGGGGGTAGATAGGACCTAGCAATGTAAATAAAGTGGTAGTTAAGATAGTAGCGTAGGTAGGGTGTGGTGGTCGGTCGCCACCAAGGACCTAGATAGACTTTAACCTGCTTACTACGGGCGCACCCGTTGGTGTTGGGTGGGTGTGTCGCGACACATCCCCGGACCAACCCCCCGTCTGAGACAGTAAGAGGGATCTCCCCTGTGGGTGCGCGCTATACTTCCTATTTCCATATGGAGGAGAGCTAACCTTTCTAACTACTTATGTATGTATGTGTGTCTGCATGTATATAATATCATGTGTCGCGCAGCTCAGCTCGATCTGGATCATACATATGTAAATGCATAGCTAGTGTATCCATAGTGTATAGCTGAAGGATCGGTATAGTCCATCCATTCCATCCCATCACTGCCCTCTCCTATGCACTAAGGCGATCCAAATTACCTACAAGCTTACCTACTTGCATGCATACCTATGATGAGAAGTTGACTGGTAACAGATTTTATTCCTTATTTCCGCATCAACAAGCGAGATGGGCAGACGAGCTACCAAGGACTAATGTCATCAGTAGGGTTGCAGTGATATTCCTTCAGAAGCATGTGCTGAGCCAGGGATCAGGGGGGGGTTCAGCACTGAAGTTATTCCCGAATGGGAAGGTGACGGTGATCTTGGCCGGTCGGTTGAAAGAACATTGCAGCTTTTGAACGCCCTGCCGGCCTACCTATGTATTGTACCTAACTACTTCGTACTTACTATTAAAGACTAACCCACTCCGCTGTTCCTCCGTAGGGCTAGAGGGCCAACTTCTGTTCGATCTTAACGGCTTTGTTATACGTAGTCACTGCAAGGCACGCAGCTTACTATCTAGAGTTGCCATTAAAATTCCCCGTACGTTCGCTTAGCATCAAGGCGAGGCTAAACATAATACAAGGTAGGCTATATGTATAGAGAATATCGTCCTCGGTACTTAAATGACCTCCGCGAAAAAAAGAACCCAAGATGGCGGGCTGGCTGTGCACCTCGCGTTATAACCTTGACAAACGTGGAACGCGTACTCGTTTTGGAGAAGGAAGCCACTGACATCAGACGCCCAGCCATTCCCGAGACATGATGGATGTCCGCCCTAATACGGAATACCAATGCGCCTTAGTTAGCTAGGATTTACAACATGAGCAGGTTACATCGAAAACTCACTGAGCTTCAATGTTAGTCCTTCCAGTCCTTCTAACTATTACCTAGCGTCAGGCATATTAGAAATCCTACGATGCTCTAACGTTAGTACTTGGTTAAGGCACATTGTGATATGATCTCCAGCCAACAACATCATGTAGTAGAAGTTCATAATTGAGTAAGTATTTAGTTATCACGACTCTGTATGAGCTTCCATTGCCTGTACTTGTAGGGCAATGAAAGAGATGATCACATGTCTTTTCAAGAAGATGCCCTACTCTATCAACGATAGCATGTATTATCCTTTATATATATATATATATATATAATGGTTACATGAATTCTCCACCGGCGTTTATATGCTATAATACGGTACTTCAGTAAAGTGGTTTAATGCATATCAAAAGGTTATGTCCAATTGCCCCTCCATCAACGTCAGAGCTTGCTGGGGCTGTCGCATCGCAAAAACGCGGGGCACTTCAGAATTCTTTTTCTTCTACATACAAGCCACAGATCAAGCAAGCAGGCAACTCAACCACTTTCAACCAAGAGGTAACTGAGAAAATGGCCCTTAGCGCTCCTGTACCGAAGGACTTCGACGCAGAGAATGCGGATAACTTCGAGGATGTAAGGTTGTATTAATAATCATCGCAATTACATTTCGACTAACCAGCCTTGCGCCAGATCGAGAAGCAGTTTTCCGTGAAAGGTATGTTTTGAGTCGACCTATTGCGATTCCCGAGAACCCACAATCACTAATTTGTTTCTTTATCTCTCTCTCGGCTTTTAGCGGTGCAGCACCTCGAAACCTACTGGGCCATCCTAGAGAAGGTCAAGGGCTCCTTGCTGCGTCTGACCAAGTACGATGACGAGATCTACGAGCACCTGAAGAGGGACTTCCCCGACTTCGACCCGGCCGCGACGATCAACGAGAGCGAGATGAAGAGCAAGAGCGGCAAGGATCGGTGGCGGAAGTTCATGATGGTTTACGAGAAGACGATTAACGACTACAACTTCGGGACTATCATGAGAACGAATCCCAAGTTTGAGCACGAAGAGCACACCACCATCTTCGGTACGATCTGGTCTAGGAGGTTACTATTATTTTACCGGGTTTGGAGCTGACTGCTGTCTCTGTATCTAGTTCCCCGCATGCAGTTCTACGCCGTCGAGATCGCGAGAAACAGAGCTGGTTTGAATGACTGGATTTACGAAAAGGCCCAGGCCGAGAAGGCGTTGAAGTAATGTAGCTACTACCAACAACTTGACTACGTAGTCTACACATTCAGGCTTCTTCGGAATTCAAGACTGCATGCTTAGTGCACCTCACGGGACAACATCTGGGGCCACCATTACGTTTTTATGGTGGAGTTTATGACGGTTGTAACAAAGACAAACCGATGGCAAAATCATATACAGAATACCATGTTTCTCGTGGATTGCCTTTAAAGGGTCTTAGAGCTGCCTTTGGTTGCGGACTTATTGGATGCAACGTTTTGCGAAGCAATTGAGTTGAAGATGAGGCGACTGCCTGCAAACCAAGGGGCGAAACGAAACTGGATGTAGATCAAATATGACATGAAAAAAATGAATCATATTCACTGATTGATTTTCTCTACATCAGATCATCTCCTTCTACCTTCTTATTCTCTTGTGAGGTTGTACTTTCTCCAGCGGGGATTCGTCGGTTGTTGCTAGGCGATGAGTTGTTGCCCTCCCTCCCCCCTTTTCACAATTTGTTTACTTTTTAGTGTGGATTTACATTGCATTGTAGCTACTTAGCTATTGTCAACAATGGTCCATTGCCAGTATTTTTTTTTTTTTCATATTGCAGTATAGGAGCATTTCCGGATCCGAGCTTAAAACAGTCATTCCTTTAGGTATTTTCTTTCTTTCACGATAACAATAATTGCCTGCTCGAGGGCAACAGGAGAATCCGTGTGTATTAGTTGCACCGACATGCAAGTACGACTAGATCATACGCAATGGACGAAACAAAATTGGCGTTCAAGCACCTGTTTGCATTCTCGACATGGCGACACTGCGGGATACTCGCTTTAGGACTGACCTCAGCGCTGATCGTCAGTGGGCTCAAGACAGCATTGGCTATCATTCTAGGAAAGGTCTTCGTCGCTATCACGGGTTTTGGGTCCGGCAAGGTGTCCGGACAAGAAACATTCGACATGATATCCTTTTGGTGTATGGTTATCGGCATTGCGGGAATAGCAGGATGGCTATTCAACTTCGCCTTCATGTTCGCCTGGATCACCTTTGGCGAGCAACAAGCTCGACGGATTCGAACAAAAACGTTCTCTGCCTTGCTGAAGAAGGATATGGCATGGTTTGACTTCCAGGAGAATGGAGTCGCCAGTTTACTGGTGGGAATTCAATCGTAAGAATATCATTCTACCCCGTTTTATACTATCCGGGCCCGGAAATGACGCTTGCTAACATGGAGCCAGGCAAACCCGGGATGTTCAAATGGCGACCTCCATTGCCCTCGGCTCACTCTCTATGGACGTAGCTACCGCCTTCGGAAATCTCGTCGTCGCCTTTTGCTTCTCTCCCAAGCTCACCCTTATCCTCATGGGTACAGTTCCAGTCTCCCTGCTTATCCTAAAGGTCATCAGTCGGAACTTCAAACACGCAATCCAAGAGCAGAAGGAGGAGCTGTCCCTAGCGGCAAAACACACGACTGCCGCCATTGCTTCCGTAAACCTCGTCAAGGTTTTCAACGGCATCGACTACGAGACTTCGGAATATGCCCAGTCTCTTGGGCGCACTATGAAGCATTACCTGGTCCAGGCCAGAATCAGCGCTTGTCAACACGGTTACACCAAGTTGTGGATTGAAGGCATGTTCGTTATAGGCTTTTTATACGGCATCGTTCTAGTGAACGAAGGTGTTAGCCCCGGAGATGTTCTCACTACTTTCTATGCTGCTCTAGCTGCCCTACAAGCTGTTGAAGCCTTCGTCCCCATGTATCTGCTGCTGGTAAAAGGTATGTCTGCAGGCCAGGAATTGGGCCGTATCGTGGAAGAAGGCGTCCAGAGAAGCAACAGCAGCCCTCGGAGACTAGGAATTCACAAGCCCCATACATTTGCTGGCGACATCGAGATCCAATCAGTAAGCCTATTCTACTCCCCACAGCAGTCCAGTGAATCAATAAACCGACATGACTAACCAACCTCCAGGTAACCTTCGCATACCCATCCAACCCCCACAGCAACGTCCTCAAGAAAGCATCCCTCTCCTTCCCAGCCGGCGAGCTCAGCTTCGTAGTCGGCAAAAGCGGCTCCGGGAAAAGCACCCTTGGAAACCTCCTGCTCAAGTTATACGAATTTTCCTCGGGATACATTTACATCGACGGCGAGAGCCTGCAGACCTTCGACGACACGTGGGTGCGGAACAACATCACGGTAGTGCAGCAGACCAGCGTCCTCTTCGACGATGCTTTCTTCATGAATGTCGCTCTAGGGCACCCGTCCAACCCATCTAAAGTACCCGTGGAAGACGTCGTGGCGGCCTGTGACTTCGCCATGCTACAATCGACGGTATCGAATCTCCCCCACGGCCTCGCCACGCGCATAGGACCGCACGGACACGACCTCAGCGGCGGACAGAAGCAGCGCGTGGCGCTCGCCAGGGCCCGGTTGCGCAACACGCCCGTTCTGATCTTGGACGAGGTCACGAGCGATCTCGACCCGCTGGCGCGAAACGAGATCATGGAGAAGATCCGCCACTGGCGCCGGGGCAGCACGACCATAATCATCACACACGACGTGGCGCAGATCCGGAATGGCGACCGCGTCTACGTCATGGATGACGGGTGCGTCGTGCAGCAGGGTCTGCGGGAACATCTGGCCGCGGACCATGATGACCCGTTTGCGCGGCTGGTGGCGCTGTCTCCGACCCCGGCTCGGAAGACGAGAGCTGATGAGGGTTGGCTCACGGATGGTACTAGTGAAGATAGACATGAGCATGTCTTTGCGAGTATCATGGCAAATGGCTTTCTCAATTTCTCGAGACCTCTGAGTATTAAGTCCCAGCAGCACATTTGCTTATCAAGGGGTTGCTGCTCGATGAACGAGTCACAAAATCAGAGTGTGCAGTCGTTCGGGAGTATCTCTGAAGCTAAAGCCCGTCTGCAGCATACGTTCTGTGAACAGCAACATCCCGCAATTCGAGCACACGACTCACCAGATGGATTCGGGCTTACTTAGGAAGTTAAGCGAACCATTGATAGTGTGAGCAAGTTGGTAACAAGATGGATTAAAAACTTCATTGCAGATTCTAGCAGCAGGAAGTTCGATAGCCCGCAATCGGACAGCAAGATCGAATTACAACACATTGAAGAACACAGCGAGATAAACCATGGCTCTTCGACTCATACGAGCCATCATGGACATCAGGACACTACTATTACTACTACTGCAACTAGAACTATCCACCATCCCTCCCACACCGGCGAACGGAACAAATCAAAGAAATCACCAGCCAAATCCAGAACTAGCAGAAGCAGCAGCAGCAGCAGCAGCAGCAACAACAACGAAGCAGAAACCATATCTCTAACAAAGATCTACGCGACGATCTGGCCGAGCCTCGCGCGCCGGGAACGTATATTCCTCATCCTCGGCCTCCTGATGTGTGTCCTCGTCGCAGCCTGCGTCCCCACCTTCTCCATCGTGTTCGCGAACCTGCTCGCAGCGCTATACCAGCCGGACGCCGACGCGCGCCTCGCCTCCGGCCGCAGGTGGTCACTGTACCTGCTGCTGGTCGCTATCGTCGGGTCCCTCGCCACCGCAGCCGGACACTACCTCCTGGATCGCGCGGGCCAGGCCTGGGTCGATGCCCTGCGCCTTCGCGCCTTCGGAGGCGTGCTGAGACAGCCCTTGGCGTGGTTTTCCACCCGCAGTCACCATAGTCACTACCAACACGATCACGACCATCACCACAGTCCCATTAGCCGCAGCCCCCTTCCGACGCAAGAACACGCTCATTCCGGTACTCTCTACTGTAATTCCCGCTTCGACTCCAATTCCCACTCGCACTACCACCCGGCAACGCGGACGCCAAACTGCATAGTGCAAGCCTCGCTCCTCGACCGCCCCGCCGACGAAGTCCGCCAGCTCGTGAGCAAATTCGGCCCACCCCTCCTGATCGCGACCCTGGTCGCGGCGTCCTCGATCGGCTGGGCCTTAACCCTTTCCTGGCGCCTGACCCTCGTCGGTCTCGCAAGCGCGTCGTGCTTCGCCTCCGCGGCCGGCGCCCACGCCACCGCCGCGCAGAAGGCCGCCGCGCGCAGCGATGTCGCGGCCGCTGGAACGGGGGCCGTTGCGTGTGGGGCGCTGGCGCCTCTGTCGAGGTTGAAGGTCGTGCGCGCGCTGGTGCTGGAGCGGTTCTTTATCCGGAGGTACGAGGGCTCCGCGAGGGGTACCTTCAAGGTGGGTGTCAAGGGGGCCGTGGAGACCGCGGCCCTGTTTGCTGTCTGGCAGGCTGCGGGCTGGTTCATGATGGCGGTTGCGTTTTGGTATGCGGGGGTCTTGCTGAGGGATTTCGGCGTATCTGATCTTGGCTATCATGATGATGATCGCCGCGGGGAAGGGGCTGCTGCGAACACTACTATGATTACGGCGGGCAGCGTGCTGCAGGTTGTGAACCTGCTCGTGCTGGGCCTGAGCGCCTCCTCGAATATGCTGCATTCGGTGCCGGGGGTCGCGGCTGCGAAGGCGGCTGCGGCGCAGTTGCTGTATTATGCGGAGTTGAAGGTTGATGGTGGGGAGCAGAAGGGTTTTGATGGCGGTGATGGCAACCATGGTGGTGATGGTGATACGACCAGTAATACGCTTATCGTCAATCCTCTACCCATTCGCATGAACGGGTTGAGCTTCCGGTATCCTTCGAACCCGACCGTCAAGGTACTGCGCGACATCACATTAAGCATCGAAGCCGGCACTTCGACCGCGATCGTCGGGCCTTCGGGCTGTGGGAAAAGCACGCTCATCTCGTTGCTTTTGGGACTCTACATGCCGGATCAATCAACTTCATCATCATCATCATCATCATCGCTATTACCCTCACCCAGAAACCGCAATGAGAACGATAGCAACACAACGCCAACGCCAACACCAACCACATCCAACTCCAACTCCAATTCCTCTGCTTCCTCTTCCCGCCCCCTCAAAACCACCTTCTATCCCATAACTCCACGACCACGACCACGACCGCGACGACAACGTCGACCACACCCATCACCGCCCCTAACATTCGCCAACATCTCCTCGCACAACATCGACCTCCCCTCCCTGCGCGCGCAGCAATCCTACGTACCCCAAGCCCCAATTCTCTTCCCCTGCTCCATCGGATCCAACATCCTCTACGGACTCCCGTCGTCCTCGCCGCTACGCACCGCGCGGAACCTAGTGCGCGCCGCCCGCGCCGCGGGGATCCACGATTACGTCTGTAGTCTGCCCGAGGGGTACCGGACGAAAGTCGGGGACGGAGGGGCGGTCGCCCTGAGTGGTGGGCAGGCCCAGCGGGTTTGCATCGCGAGGGCGCTGGCCAGACGGCCGAGGTTGTTGGTTTTGGATGAGCCGACTGGGGCGTTGGATAGGGGGGGTGGTGGGGGGGTGGCGAGGTTCCTGCGGGAGTTGGTGAATGGGGGAGGTGGTATTAGTGAGATGGGGGATGAGGGAGATGATGATAATGATGGTGGTGATGGCGGTGATGGTGATGCTGATAGTGAACCTTATTGCGCGCTGGATGGTTATAGTCAGAGTAATAGTGATGGTGGAAGAAGCATGACGACGACTATGGGTGCCGCGCCGGCTGTTGTTGTCGTCACGCATGACAGGGAATTGATGCGGGCGGCGGATCGCATTGTAGTCATGGATAAGGGACGCATTGTAGAGGTTGGTGGGTATAGAGAGTTGATCGCGAAACGGGGGAGGTTTGCTGAACTTGTCAGGGATTAACTAAGATAAAGAGGGTTTGAATTTGGCGGATGTCTGGATTATTTCTTTTGGGCTTGCTGGCTGGCTAGCTGGCTGTATATAGTAGAGACGTCGTGGGCTTGAGCTGTTTAAATACCCTGTACAGTACCTCATATAATGGATGGTCGAATCTTCGCTGTCTATTCAATAAAGACCGTAGCTCTCGTAAGGGCTTGACTATACATCGATGTTGTGATAATGATTCAAGTCAGTTAGTTGGGCCACTGAAATTATGTACTTCTCTGAATAAGTCAATCCCACTAGTGTTCAAGTACCAATATACAAGCTCGTCCTATGCCTCTACGATTACTAAAAACAAACATCAAAGGTCACTTCGGTGTTGTTGGATATTGATACATGTTTTTCAAAGATATTAGACGGCAGAAATATATCTAGATATCATATACGTTTGAACGTAGAACGTAGAAGAAGATGTACTATACTTAAGAAGCTAACAAATATATTACATCTGATATCATGACCGTAACCTCAAACTCCCTATTCTGCATGACGGCATTTCCAATTTACGCCATAATCAGACCCATCAAGCTATTGTTGGTTGGTGGTACATACTGTCATCGACTAATGGTACCAGCCACTCCCACCAAACGCCTCGAAACGCCGTTGTCCTTGTCCAAAAATACCCAAACATGTCTTGTGTCGTTACAGTAGCCTTGTATAATGTTCTCGTCGAACAGGCTATCACTTATAAAAGATCTCAATGCTCCCTTGCTCTTTTCATGGCTTCCTGAAACCTCACATTGGCGGGTGTAGGTGGGTGCGCCGAGGCTCTGGAGGTAGATCCGATCTTCATCAGATTCGTGCTGTCACCATAGGCGTAGTCCATGGCATCGAACGTAGCAGCCCCATCGCGGGCAAGGATTGTCTCACCCCTTGAGGCAAGTCGGGAGCCAACGTAGTAGGTTGCTGTATTATCATAAGAATAGTTCGTTAGTGTGTTTTTCTTAAAGGGTAGCAGGTTGGTTTCGTATTAGACGACAGAGATGGCTTGAAGATAGATTGATATAAAGCTGAAGATGACCGAAAAAGACTAACCTAGTCCTGCGGCAGCGATGACTGGTACCGTTCTGTTGAGGGTGGCATTAGCATTCCTATTACCCGAATAGAAGGACGACTGGTAGTAGTGTTTACCTTGCTGATCGAGGTAAGCCCCTCGACGTACTTCTCGCTGCCCGGGAAACCTCAGGGGGAAAGTCGAATTGAGGGAGGGCAAGGCCGTATGAGTTAGTCGTCATGGTGTTTCGTTTCGGTAGTAATTCTTAATTGATGTCTAGGTGGTTTGCTTGATATCGTGGTGTCTTGCAGTTAGAACAACTGGTCTTTAATAATATGTATGCAGTTGATCCTTCAATACACTCTTAGCGCTAGTTCTTCTTGTGGTAGATGTTATTGAAGATGATGAACCCTGTTTATAGTATACACTAAAAGTTAAGATGCTGCCTTGAATCCTTCCCGGACGAAAGCTTGTATTATATATATGTATAATTACATGAAACTAGTAGTTGCACATGTCCATTTCTCGAAACAATCCCCGCGCAAACAGTCCGGCATGCATTCGAATGAGGGGTGGTTCACGAAGAGTTTCAGGGTCGATGTGTTCGACAGTGGAATGATATCGCTCGGGTGCGGCAGGTCCTCATCGCACGATATCCAGATCGTGGGGTGATCGATGGGTCGGTGGAGACACAGATGTTGTCTACCCCGATATGAGCCATTACACCCTCTCTAATTGGACGGGACGGGGAGCTTGGAGGGGCATGTAACCTCTATGTATGTAGATGTGTTGCATATGAAGTTTCCACTTTCAATCGGCCGATATCATATGGTTTTTATATGCGAGCACCCGCGACGGGTTTGAACGGGCTCTCCCCCAAAGACCAAATGTCTCTGTTCCGCACTGAACCGCCCGCGCTACCCCTCTACAAATCCATTATAGCTGTGTGCGACTTTCGATACCTCGGCACATCGAACGTCATCTACGTAGATATGCGTATATACGACGTGGGCAATAGTTAAATAGTCTTTGCATTGAGGCGGGGAGACTTAACCGAGCCCGTCCGTCTGCCAAGGATGTACATTCCCAGTTCATAAGAGCTGGTAATATATTATTCCGCGACCATACGTCACACGCTGTGTAGAATAAAATCCTAACTACATAGCGAATTAATTCTCTTTAGAGAACTTGATACATATGCTGCTGACTAATGCTGTGGTAAGGATAATAGTCTCAAGATTGTTGGATTAGGGGTAGTATTAGGAACTGTGACCGGATAGACATCTATGATCCATCAACACAGACTCACATACTTAAATGTCTACTATAGATCATATGTTGAGTCTATGGAACCTTATATACGTAGGATACTTGATGGACATGAACTCCCTTTAAAGCTACGTCGGTAGATAGACCGATCATCACTAAACCCGAATGGTTTAAGTAAAAATGAAGGTCCGCATGTCCACTACTGAAGCAACAGAATAAATCTTCGTATGCCAATACTGTCGATACTTATACGGTATATGGCATGAAAAGGAAGCAAAAGTTAAAAAAATGAAAAAAGTAGAAAGAGCTCGCATTAAAGTCTCATGTACTATGTTACCTACTTGGACTAACATGGCCTCGACTATCAAGGGTTTAGGTATGGCGTCCTAGTAGTGTGCCTTAAAGTTGACATCATGGTCGCTTTTAGAGATGATATCAGGATGGGATGATTCATGCAATTTTCACCATTTATCAAGGGTTCTTGTTCGACTATCTTGACTACCTAGGAGATCTGGTTGATCAACAGCGCTGGCAATATTTGTTCTTGACTCTAGAGCACCATTAGCACCAATCTACTCAAGCTAGGCTATTGTAACTTACTCTCCCCAAACCGGAGGTCCCGGCACCTTGTAACTCTGTTTAACTATAGTTAGAATTGAATTCCTGACGAGACATAGTACGTATCTTACCGTCGTATTCTTTAGTTCATCGGAGTAGATGTCGATGTTGATCGAAGGATCTATTCCAGTTAGGTTTCTCTCCCTCATGACACAGCCTCCAAACACTCACCGTCTGCCTCGTAGGCGCCAGGGAACCTGGCATAGTATTCCTCTGGAGGTACAGCTGAACCCGTGCCGGTAATGTTCAGGTGAGCACACTCTGGATAGAACTGGGGATCTAAAATGCTGATATTAGTCCTTTCGATAGACTTGGTGGGAGTCTCAAGGTTGCCATACTGTTTGCGACGTGGATACTCATGATCTCATGCCTCACGACATATAAGCCAGGCTTGATTGTGCTTGGTATCGTCACAGGCCATAGATCAGGCGAACCATCCCAATTCTGGAACTGCTTCTGATACCACATCCCCCCCTCCAAGTTGCCCTCGAGGAGACCTGCCTCCCAAATCTTGAAGAAATCGAGCTGGTTCACGTCGGCATCTTCACAGGGTCCATCACACTCGGCCAGCCAGACTGACATAGGTCCGACAGGGTGTAACCAGTACCAGTAAACGGCGGCGAGCTCTTGTCCTGCTTCGATAGGAATGTATGACGACGCCGGCGTCCCTGGGTCGTTGCAGGCTAACCCGGTCTCGTTGACGAAGAATATCGGGTCGATGCTATCCCAGACTCTCTGCACCATCCAGTCCTGTCCCACCTGTTCTTCTTTAGGTTCGTCGGGGTCATAGCTACACGCGAATTAGCATCTCGTTCATACGCCATGTCAGACATTGGTAGCTTACCCTCTGTACCAAGTGTCACCGACTGTGTAATTGGCCAGACCGCCATGGGCACTGGTGAAACTGACCAAGGAAGTCCACGCGATGAAGGCAAGTGCTACAGCCATCTTAACCACACGATACCGTCTTCTCAGAAAGTGCTAGATTTCGACTATTCGAGTCTGGACTACCTCGAGCATAACCGCCAGCGTGAATCTGGATGCTTACGACCAAGGCTCGCTTCATATGCCAAGCATCGAGGCGAATCAATCCGGGGCGGATGATAAAAAGGAAGCAGGTACTCGAAGCGCACGTATAGTATCTAGCAACTCCATCTTCGAGGCGTACCCCCTTTGTGTGTGCGTGTGTGAAACATTGCGGGTCTTTATTTCCTTAACTAGTAATTCGGAGAATAGCTTATAGTGCGGTCGAATGGGATCCCCAGTTACTGTCGGCTATTTATGGTTCTAGGTGCCCATAGTAAGCGTTCGGCACTTGGGCTAATGACTGGTGTAGGATACCGGCTAGCAGGCCAGCAGAAGTCTTAATAGATCGATACGGTTTTCGCCTGTATGCGATGGCGCTGTAGGGCTTTCTTTCTAGGGCCACGTGCCGCATATTCAGAGTAGCCTTTTGTTATATTAACGAATAACATCATTGCCTAAGCTAGAAGCTACTTTGTAGGGAGTGTATGGACAAGTTTTCTCGTCCCCATGTTGCTTTGAATACTTGCCAGACCATCTTCTCGCCCCAGTGGTGGGTTAGAGACCTGCCAAGGAACCTGGGGGATTCAGGGGTATATTTGCCGGACCCATAGACGCCACCCCCCCACGTACTGTAATTACCCCCATCCCAAGTAAGTACCTTCTCAGGGCCTCAGTAACAATACGATGTCACGAAAACGTAACTTATACCTATTCAATCACTTGTCATGAGCATGGTAGTCAGCTTGTGACCCTGCTTCGATGATGATTCACACTTCAGAAACTTGACTTCTAGGCATTCCGTCTTCAAAAACAGACCTACGCTATAACTATGAAGCGAAGAACAGATCACTAGTCGAACGACAAATCGTCACAATTCCCCGCACAAACAGGGGTTGTGCACCACATATCCCCAAGCAGCCTTTGGAGTCCTCATATTAATAACAGGCTCGACTATAAGGTACCGGAACGTCGACCTCAACATTAGCCGTATTAGCCTATCTCACACCCAATTACGGAGCAGGTGATGTAACCTCACATCACGTAATGAAGGCGCGTGTAAAGTGCCAAGAATACCCATATTGGGGCGCTTGTTCTGGGCCAGACAGAGAAACCCAGCTTCGTGGATGGCTATTGGTTGGACAACGCCTTCATTTTTGGGACGAAAGGGCGAGTGATGTCGTAAATAGCAACCAAGGCAGAATACGACGAGCGGAACATAAAAGGACGATCCGGGATGTGGCTAATCTAGTTCCGTCGGTCTGGATGGGGCACTTATAAAACCGCCTTGCCCGCTCCATGGCTTGCGTGATCCACGATCGTCAACTGCTCGCCTCTTTGTCATAGCCGTTCCTCGAAATCTAACATAGTGTTTGTCGTCACGTCACGTCACCATGGCTCGTCGTCTGGCTACCGCGCTCCTTGTGGGCGCTACGGCCTCCGCCCTTCCCTTCGGCGAGATCTACTCGCGCCAGAACAGCAGCGACTGCGCTGTCCAGGACTCGTACGCAGCCGTAGACAACGCGAAGCTGCCCGACCCCTTCACGTTCTACGACGGCACCCCGGTCACCACCAAGGAGGAGTTTACCTGCCGCCAGGCTGAGATCAGCAAGATCCTGCAGCAGTACGAGCTCGGCGACTACCCTCCCCCGCCGGACTCGATCCAGGCTACGCTGTCGGGCACCTCGCTATCGATCGCCATCACCGTCGGAAGCAAGTCGGCGACGATCAGCGCCTCGTTCCGCAAGCCTGGCACCAGCCCCGGCCCCGCTGTCATCGGCATTGGCGGTTCGTCCCTGCCGATCCCGAGCACCATCGGCAGCATCACCTTCCCCAACGACGCGTTCGCGGCGCAGAACGGTGGAGGTTCGCGTGGTCAGGGTGCCTTCTACACCCTCTTCGGCAACACGCACTCGGCTGGTGCGTTGACCGCCTGGGCCTGGGGTGTCGACCGTGTCGTCGACGGTCTCGAGCAGCTCGGCGCCGCGACCACTGGCATCGATGTCACCAAGCTGGGTGTGACGGGTTGCTCCCGTAACGGCAAGGGCGCTTTTGTCGTCGGCGCGCTCGTCGACCGCATTGCCTTGACTCTGCCCCAGGAGTCCGGCTCCGGTGGTGCGGCCTGCTGGCGTATCTCCGACTCGGAGGAGGGCAAGGGCAAGAACATCCAGACGGCCCACCAGATCGTCACCGAGAACGTCTGGTTCAGCCCGCGGTTCAACGACTTTGTCCAGGCGACCAACACGCTCCCCGCCGACCACCATCTCCTGGCTGCTCTGGTTGCTCCCCGTGGTCTCCTGCCCCTCGAGAACGACATCGACTGGCTCGGCCCCGTCAGCACGACTGGTTGCATGCAGGCTGGTCAGCTCGTCTACCAGGCTCTTGGTGTGCCCACCAACATGGGTTACTCTCTCCTCGGTGGACACAGCCATTGCCAGTTCCCGAGCTCTCAGCAGTCTTACCTCACCGCTTACATCGACTACTTCCTTAACGGTGGCACCACCGTACCGCCGAAGGTTAGCGAGGGTCCTAGCGTTCCCCAGGCTGACTGGGTTGACTGGGAGATTCCCACCCTCGCTTAGATGATGTTATAACAGGTGTCGTCCAAGTCAATATAGGGGTCCGTGTTAAGTGTACATAGTTCAGACTTTCTCATTCTGTCAATACCAAAAATAACATCCTCCTTGCGTCAAACGGGAGATTGTACATAGATAATGAATGAACGTATCCCCGTATTAGATGCCTTCTGGATTGACTGTGATGATGCAGGCTTCTAACATGCGATATGGTGCTTCGGTGACGAGAGTAGGAAAGGTCAAGCTAGGAAATTCAACGTTGAATAAATATGAGATCAGGATAGTCGGTCATAACTTCATCGTATACTTGAATAATAATCATCATCAATACTATATAACTCATATTCCCGCTACATTCTTCATTATGAGGACTAACCAGATAGCCTGATTAGGTCTTCAGCCATGCCTTGATGGTATCCTCCAGAGACTCGTCCTTGAGACCAAGTAACGCATTTCCGCTCACATTTCCGCGACCAGCGCCATCTTTATAGATGCGCTCCCTCAGGAGGTTGCTGAAACCACTGAAATCCCCCTTGCTAATCTTGTCCGCTCCAATCTTCCCTTCCTCCGCAGCGCTAGCTTTCTGAACGTTCCACTTCTCACCGGTCTCCTTCTCTACGATTTCGAGGACCTGATTCTGTGTGAAGACAGGCGAGCCAATATCCAAGTACTTGTTGGCCGTCTTCTCCTCGTTAGCCAGGACAGCCGCGACTGCCTTGCCTATGAACGACAAGTTAGAGGCTTGGACCAGCTCGTTTCCTGAGTCGTAGATAGTTGCAGACTTTGTCTCCTTGTTCACCCCGATCGAGCCATGTTTGAGCCCCTTTTATGAATTATTAGCTTTCATAGGACAAACTTCGCATTACAGCGCTGGCTGATTTTTCTTACCCAATCGAAAAAGAGACCGGACGAAATACCCGTCCAGGTAAATCCCGGATTGGCCTTGGATTTCTCGTCCAGATAGTCCACGGTCTTGACTTTGCCTTGAAGGACCTTTCCGATCACAGTGCCTTCGACGGTTCTTGTGTTGACTCCAAACTCGGAAGGGATGAAGCGCTTCACTCCAGCTTCGACAGCTGCATCAATCAAGGGATTCTGGCTTCCGACTGCTACAGTTGCAATGGCAGAGACTACAGCCTCCTGGCCCTCGAGAGCCGCCTTGAGCGATTCCACCGATGCATAATCGACCTTCTTCACGACCACCTCTGCAGGGAACGTGGCTGTGGAGTCCTGGCGACTAAACACCGTTACCTTATAGCCAGCTTTCAGAAGCTCGTCGACAGTGGCCTTCCCGACGTTTCCGGACCCCTAATATAACCGAGGTTAGCCAACAGGCCGCGGTGGAGACGGTAATTATATTATATGTGCACTCACCCCAACGACCACAACGTTCTTGATCGCCATGATTTCGTTGCTGCTGTTTTTTGACTGATTACGTGGAGTATGACTCGGACCTATAGCTTTCAATACCTTCCCTTCTGAAGATAAGTAGCGACTGTGTCATACAGGACAACCGATGGTAGGTCTTGGTATAGATATAGGCAGTACAATGTGCGGGGTCTCCCACAATGCCGTGGAGTAGTATGAGCTAGACATGATTTCTAATCATCAGTCATAATCACGTCATATGAGGCCATTCACCATAGTAAATGCAAAAAAATGTGCTTTAGAACCAAATAGCGCGATGGGGAGTTGTAAGAGGTTGGTAATTGCGAGGGCGATCGATAGATTCATGAATCTTATAGTCGGCAATAGTGGGATAGGTCAGCGAAGCCCCTGAATAGAGAGATTACTTAATACGTGCTAGTGCCCAAAATTCACCAGAAACTCCGAGTGATGGTATAATTCAATACTAAAGTCACATAGTCAAGCTATGGTAAACTCCTACGATTCTTAATCGCGCTATGAGGCTGACCAGACGTAGAGGTGCTAAGACTATTCTCTTGAAGAGGAAATGTATTACAAATATTGGATCCATAAGCGCCTGGGATGTCTTTAGTCATGCTCGTCATAAAGTGCATCATATCAAGCAGAAGAACAAAAGACTCGAGGCATCATGGAGCTTATCGCCGGTAATTCAGAATGGGACGAATGTTTGTGCTCAATGTCACCGGATAGATAAAATGTGCATTTATAGTACACTGGAAGTATTACGCGATGATCGCCTCCTGATACTTGGCTGGAATTTGGGCATAATCGTCACACTACCTAGCAACATTACAGATACGTATGAACCCCAAGTGAAGGTAAAGAGCTATACTTAAGCACAAAATCAATGGAGATACTAAGCCACAGTATAATCTTACGAAGTCTACGTAGCGTCTTTTGTCTTTGGCTTCATGTTGAGGGCAAATCTATGGTGGATATGCTGATGAATATTAGACGACGTCCTAACTCCGTCTCGTTTACTTCATCCGGTGAGTATGGTTCCTTTTAAATACTGAAAATGATATTGTGAGTTGGTGTCCAGGAAATCAAACCGGGAAGAAAGTATTCAAGGGGTCGAGAAACGAATACTGACCGCCCAAAAGATGATACTATGTACATCTGGGTGATTCTACACCGTATCTGACATGCCTAATTTTCTGCGTATCGCCTAGATGTATCCTGACTTCCTTTTTTATGTCTCCTGCAATGAAGATATATACCGAGTGGCACTGACCACCGATTCCTTTTTGCACTGTCTGCCCCTAGTCTAGTAGCTAGCTGCCACCTAACTGCTTCGCCTATGGTTATTACTGCCTGGTTATCACCGCTACCACCTTCTTTCCTAGACCATAATAAGCTGTTTTGACCTTTGACCTGCGTTAACCTGACTTGACCTACTCAGCGACACTGTCTAGGTTTGTTCGACGAGGCTGCCACCACTAATGTACTAGGTCTCCCGCAACCTGGTGATTATTACGTAAGGCAAACCCCCCCCTCACGGACCACCCCCCTCACGGCCCACTTACACAAATATCTTTAAAAATAAATAACAAATCGAATAAAATCCTTACAAATAAGCGGTTTAAAGATTTAAATAACTTAATGAATTTTATATATAAAAATAATTTAATAAAAAATTTAATATTTAAAGTTAAATTTATATTAATATTTATATAAAATATATATTATAAAATATATTATATTATAATTAATTAAATAAATTATATTATTTATATTTTATTATATATATTAATTATATTATAAAATAAAAACGTTATATAAATATTATAATTATAAATATACGTATAATAAGAAATTAAAATTAAAACTTTACGTTTTTATATATATAAATTAATAAACTTTAAAAGTATATTAAATATTAAAATTAAATTATAAAGTATAATATTATTATAACTTTAAGTTAATATTAATTAAGCATTTATAAATAATATATAATATAATATATAATAATAATTATTTTATTTTATTATTAAAGTTAATTTTTAAATTATATTATATATATTTCTTTAATATATTTCGTTTATATTAAATATTTAAAATATATTATAATACGTATAATATAAAATAAAAATTATATTAATTATAAATATAACATCATAATATTAAAATAAAAAAGCTTTTATTTTTTACATTTTTATTTAATCAATTATATTAAAAAACGTTAAAGAAATTTCGAAAAAATAAGTGCATTTTTCAAAATGAATAAATATTCATTTAATATATATTAAACATTTTAATATTTTAACTCGTAATTAATTAAAGAAAATATATATAAATATACTTTCTTTTTAAATATAAACTTTAATATTAATATTAAAATATAAAGATAATAAATAATATATTATTATAAAGCTTTATATATTTAACGTTATTTTAAAAGTTTAACTTTTTATTAATACATTATATATAATATTTATTTAAACGTTAAAAATTAATTTAATTAATTAAAGTTTAAAAATAATTTATTTTAATTATAAAAGTGATTTAATATTATAATGCATTTATCCGTATATTTATATTTAATTTTTTTAATTTATTATTAAAGTTTAAAACTTAAGTTAAAATATTTTAAAAATTAAAAATTAAAAATTAATTTATATAATTTTTAATTATTTTTAAGTAATTATTTTAATATTCGTTATATTATTATATAATAATATAAAATATAAAATTAATATATTATATTTAAAAAGTATTTTATTTAATTAAATATATAATATAATATTTATTTATATATTTTATATATATATATATAAATATCTTTTTTATTAATTAAAAAAGTATTCTTTTAAAAAGAATTTCGTTAATAAATATAATAATAAACTTAATATCGTTAACCGCTTATTTTTTTAAATTTTATTCGATTTATTATTTATTTTTAAATATATTTATATTAATAAATCGTAAAAAAAAATAATTCGTAAAAAAAGAATTTATTTTAATTTTTATAAATAATAATTTATAAAGTTTATCGCGTTTAAAAATAATAACGAAGTTATAATTAAATATAATATAAATCGATTAATTAATAATTATAAATATAAATAAATATTATAAAAAATAATTAATATAAATATAAAAAAAAAATCGATAATAAATATTACTTTATATATTCGTTATTAAATAAAGTTAATATAATTCTTTTAAAAACGCAAAAACTTTAAATCGAATTAATTATATAATACGAATTAAGTATTCTTTAAGTCGTTTTTAATAAAAAATAAACTTTATTTATATTTAAACGATAAATAAAAAAATTAATATATTTTATATATTATTTTTATATTTTACTTATATCGTTATTTATATATAAGCATTTAAAAGCTTAAAACTTTTTTTCTTTATTTTTTAAATTTATTATTATTATTTTAAAATAAATATAATATAATATAATAACTTATATATATAAATAATAACTTTTAATATTTAATTTTATAAATTAAAAAAAATAAATTTATTATTAAATTTAAAAGTATATAAATATTTTTATTAAAATTATAATTTAAAAAATAAAAAAATATTTATTAAATAATAATATTTATTATATAATTAAAGCTTTATTTAATTATTATATCGTTAATTATTAAATTAAATATAAAATTTTAAAAAATATTATTTAATATTATTATAATAACTTTTTTATTAACGGAAAAAAAACGAAGTTATTATTAATTATTTAATAACGAAATTATTAATAAAATCGAAAAATTATTATAAAAATATAACTTTAAAACTTAATGATTATTATAAATTATTTTTTTAAATATTATTAATATTAAATTTTTTAATTAAACTTTTTTATTTTTTAAAAAAATTATATAATAAGTTTTAAATTATTATAATTTATTTTATATAAATTAAAAAAATAAAAATACATTATAATAACGAAATATATTTTCGCTTTTAATTTAAAAAAAAATCATAATAATATAAAACTTTAAAAAGTAATATTATTTAAATTATATTTATTATTAAATAAAGTTTAATAATAATAATAACGTTTATTTAAACATTTAAATTATTATTAATTATAATTTTAAAAATAAATTTATTTAATATAACTTTAATAATAATAATAATATTATAATTTTTAAAATTTATTATAAATTAATAATTTAAACGTAATAATAATTTTATTTTTAAAAAAAATAACGCTTTAAATTATAATTATAAATTAATAAATAATATTATTATTTAATAAAAAAAACGTATTAATTTAAAATATTTTAAAAATTATTTTAATAATTTTAATTTAATTTTTATTAAAAACGCTTAAAAAGCATTAAAAAAATAAATTTAATAATAAATTATATAAAACTTATATATTTTAAAATTAAAAATTTAAAAAAATTAAATAATTTTTAAATAAAAATTTATAAACGAATAAATAATAATATTATTATTATATTTACGAAATATAATTTATTTAAAAAGTTAAATGTTAAGTTATTAATATAAAAATTTACGTCGATAAAAGTGTTGTTTTAAGTGATGTTAAAGGGGTGCGGAAACAGTGCGAATTATAAAAGTGTATCAATTATTTTGTCCACCGCTTGATGTTGTACGAGGGGAACACAACTTTCAGGACAAGGCAGACCCCGCAGGCATACGGAACCGAGTTAAAAGAATTAATCGTCGTTCATTACCGAACAACATGAAGCTTGGTATGAGCTACGCCCGATGTGGTTATAGCAACATCGAGCCCCCTGCACTTGTTAGGCTACGTTTTAGTGTCTCCGCAGATGGAAAAACCGCCGAGTCGGCTTAACTATCAACGCAACGTAACTGATGGGATAATAGGGAAGCACAGAAGGCCGAAGGTGTTTAGTTCAAAAGTGATATCTACGTGTCTAGTTTAGAATTTCACTAACCGGGCTTGTGCATTTACATACTCACTGGAGGTCCTACTGAGAAAAAGAAAGATCGAGGCCTAATTCCAGGAGACTTTCTATCCCTCATGGCATTGGTTTTCGCGTTCGGGTTACAGTTCTCAAAAGATATCTTAGACGCGAGATGAACAGGGCTATGAGCTGACCCCAGTCGTGTTATTCCCCCTTTCTTATTTTGATCTAGCTTACTGTATACTGTATATTGTACACTTCAACCATTGAATTCCTCGCAGCACCTTATTGATGGCGTTTCTGGTGCGACTCATGTTCGAAGATATTCCCCTTTGGTATCTTGTATGCATGTTCAGAATCCCGAATCACTGCTAAAGATCCAACTTGTTGCACGGTCTAGGCGCTGAACGGTGGCGCTCGTTTCCCGCCAAGATCACCAAATGCCCCTGTCTGCCCTGTAAACCCAACGTGCCGGGGCCCTAATTTTTAATCCTGCGCTATTCATGCAGCAACGGTCGGCCCCCCTTTTCCACCCCTACGTACTGTGGCCAATGAATAAACGATCGATATCGATAACACGAGCTGCGCATGGCTAGTGAGTCCTACGGTTGAAACCAACAACAACATCGATAGACGAGCCGAGCCCCCGCTGTTTTTTTGGGGTCCTTCAAAACTTCACAAGAGTTCCTGTTGCGGCTTAACCCAATCTACTCGAATATATCTGGGGTTTGTCAATCCTTTCAGTCTGTGAGGATCGTAAAGCTTCATGGCGGGACTCAATCTGCTTGGCGTGTCGCCGCACCTTTTTCTATTGGTATCCGTTACCTATGTCTTGTATCTTGTCATTTACAGACTCTGTTTCCACCCATTGCGGAAGGTGCCCGGGCCATGGTTTGCAACCGTGACCTACTGGTATGAGTTCTATTACGATGTCATCTGCGACGGGAACTACGTTAAGCAGTATCCGCGACTTCATGAAAAATACGGTTAGTTAAATGAGTTAGACTTCGGCGCTCTTTGGAAACTTGGCTGATGGTTACTAGGACCAATTGTTAGAGTCAGCCCCGACCGGGTGCACGTTGACAATGTCGATTACTTCCGCGAGTGAGTTTAGACGTACCTAGGATCTTATATGAGATGTAGCTAAATAACAACTCCAGAGTCTACCGTCTCGGATCGAAGTATTATAAAGATCCGGACTACTATCCAAGAGGAGGTGGCGTGGAGAACTCCATAATCATGTTGATCGATCCCGAAGTACACAAAGACCGCTATGCCGTCGTCAAACCGTTGTTTTCAGCCAAGGGTGTCGAACCACTCGCACCTGTGGCCTTGAAAAACATGTCGCGCTTGATGGAGAAGATGAAGGTATCCTTCGAAAAGGGGTCACCGGTGGATATGACCAGGCTTATCCGGCTTCTTACGGTATGGATCAACTGCTCACGTTGTTTCACTGTGGTTTCCTGCTAACATGAGTCTCATAGATTGACACTATTATGGTACTCCTATTTGACAAGAACATGAACCTCCTCGAGTCAGAAGAGGAAGAGCCGCAATTCGCTGGCACAATGAAGATGTTTGCGGATAACTTCCTGGTGATGAAGCATTTTCCAATCCTGGCGAGGTTGTCGGTTATGATGCCTGAAAGCTTGGCTGATAAGCTCGTCCCTGGTTACGTACCGTTTCGTAAGGTAAGTTGACTCTAGGAAGCTCGACTAGGCGTGGGAAGACTCCGTTCCCGCTAACACGTTATCCAGCAAAGTTCGAAGTGGATCCATGATATCGAGAGCCGGCAGAAGCATGACAACCTTGATGCGGTTGAGGGTGGAAGAAGCACTTACTTCGATCTCCTCTTAAGCGCAAACAAGTCAAGGGGATATCGAGCTTTTAGCGAGGAAGTTCTCGTTGATGAAGCGCTGGCCATGTGCTTCGCGGGAACAGACACCACGAGCTTCGCCCTCAGTCTTGGCACCTACCACCTCTTATCAAACCCGTCTAAGCTAAAGATACTGCGAGAAGAGCTCGATGCCGTTCCCGTCAATGCTAATGGAATGCTTGAATATCGTGACGTCCGCAACCTACCATATCTGGTAAGTGATAATCTTATGGAACCATTGATATATTGATCGGACAATGCTTAATACTAACTCGTTTGCTCACAGACCGCTATTATCAAGGAGATCCTCAGGATTTCACCACCGGTCCCTGGAATTATTCCTCGTAGAGTCCCTGCGGGCGGTTCAACTGTTGCAGGTTATTATCTTGCCCCGGGAGTAAGAACGATACCTTTCATTTCTAGTTACGTTGTGACATCCCACTGACCGCGTCTCTCGCAGACCACCGTTTCGTCGTCCATTGGCATGATCACCCACGACCCCGCCCTATTTTCCGAGCCTGATACCTTCCTCCCGGAAAGATGGTTAGGAGATGAAAGCAAAGATCTAGAGAAATGGTTCCTTGTGTTTAGCAGGGGATCTCGAGGATGCTTGGGTCAAAAGTGAGTATCCGTGGATGTTATTAATATATCTTCATTTGCTAACTGTTTGCAGCGTCGCCTTTCTCGAGTTCTACGTATGCTTCGCCAACCTGTTCAGGCGCTTCAACATGAGTTTATACAAAACTAACGAGACTACTGTACAATGGAAGGAGAGCGCTGCGGCTCGGCTGTGTAATAATGTCAAAGTTACCGTTGATTCACTCAGAGAGTAGGTAGTCAAGGTAGATAGAGAAGGACTTTTGAGCATTGGGTATAGTGTAAACAATTTCAGTAAATCATAAGTAAGGGCCTCTTCTGCAAAGCAATTACAGACACTGGATTCGTTGTTATCACGGTTATCATTCTTTGTCTAGGCAGTGTACCCCTTAATTATTTAGAAGGCGCCACGCTGGCACTAGTTCTATGTGGTCTTCTTTGTTCTCAATAGATATTGCGACCGGCAACCGTCCACATATCCTCGAACAAACGAGCACTTGTTTTGCGCTATCATTCATACAAGTTGCTTTGTTTTTTTACCATGAAATATTTTAAATACCATTCTTGCCCATCATAATACAATTTTGGCGTCCGACATTCCACTAGTGCTTGACTCAGAGCACTCGCAGCTTTCGACACCTAGCTCCGAAATATATACGTCAAAGCTGAACTTCGCCACAATGGCCGAAACAACTGGAAAATCGTCTGTGGCGGAACAGCATGTAGTAAAGGGCTACAAATACAATAATGTTATGATTATGGACGAGGTAGAAGACCTGGAATACTACGAACCTGGAGGTCTTGCTCCGTTGGATGTCGGAGACACTATTGGCGGTAGATTTTATGTCTTCTGGAAGCTCGGCTACGGTGGCATCGCTACAGTTTGGCTATGTTGGGAGGAGGCCACGGAGCAATGGAGAGCCATTAAAGTGAATGCTGCGCGCTATTCCTCAGAAGACTGCCCGGACCTCGTAGCTATCCAACATATGAAGGAACAGGGTGTTAGCCGAGAGCAACTTGAAGCCAACCATATCATTATGCCATATGAGACCTTCTGGGAAGAGACGCCCAATGGTAGGCATCTATGTTCGGTCCTACCAGTACTCGGGCCTAAGCTCATTGAATGGAGGTCGGAGGTGTTAAGTACGGACACTGAGCGCGTGGACAATCTCTGCTATCAAGTTGTGGAGGGACTCAGCTTCATGCATAGCAAGGGACTATGTCATGGGGATTTCCGGCCCTCGAACATTCTGATGAAGCTGAAACCTGGCTGCTTTGATAACGTCTCAAGAGATGACATGTGGGAACTCCTAGGAGGGTACCTTCTCGAAACCGCAGACGTGTGGACGACAACCAACGAAAGGAGCGAACACGCACCCAAAGAAGTGGTGACCTCAGCAGCGTGGCAACGTTTCCAAGAATTTGTCATGGATGATGTCGCCATTGTCGACTTTGGAGAAGCGTACAAAGCCAGCGAGCCCCCAAAGGAGTTCGGAATACCGCCAGTTAATGCCAGCCCAGAAGTTATTTTCGAGAAAGGACAGGTTGGATTTAGAAGTGATGTATGGTCCTTGGCTACAGCACTCCTCGAGGTTAGACTAGATAGGCACGGGCGTAATACGGCTCCCGACGCTATACGGTGCATGGAGCGTTTCATTGGTCCCGTCCCGCATTACTATCGGTCGGAGGCGAGGAAAATCCTGCTAGATGATGACTGGGATATTCCCGACGAGGAAGGCGACGAGGAAGATAAAAGCTATGGTTCAGCGTCCAAGTCGCTACAGCCTCTTACAGGACCTCTCGATCTTCCCATTGATGACGAGGAGGAAAGAGACTTCAAGGCAACCGGTTTCACCCATCTACTTGAAAAGAGGCTAGGAACGGAGCAGCGAGCCTGGGGATCCGAGCCTGATCCAGACGATCCAACCGGTGAGGAACGGAGAGCAGCACGGATCCGCTACCATTTGTCAAGAGACGAAGTTCTCAATTTCGCTGACCTTCTTAAACAAATGTTTAAGTATATGCCCGAAGAGAGGATAAGCGCTTCTCAGGCACTGTCCCATAGATGGTTCAGAAAGCAACATCATTCGAAGGTGAGTAATTTCCCGGGCTGTATATATCCCTAGTTATCTAGAACGTTTCGAAGGCCCTTTTTATATAAAAGGGACCTCTCATAGGAAACGGATCAGGGCTCCTGAACCATCATCAAGGTCTATAAAAAAAGATAAGGAAATAGCTGACCCGAGATGTTATAGTATGACCTGCTGCCATCTTTCATCTATTGGACGGCTCCGGCATTTGTTGCTCTCCTGGCATTCCTGCTTTGGTTCATGTGGAATCGATCCCGACAAGCATCGTTTGAGAAGTCCATGGCAGAACAGGGTTACATCCCGTGGACTAAGGCTTCTAAAGTGATAGTTTTTTACTTTCATGACTACATATAGCTGCTCTTTACCTATTTTCGAATACCGATAGATGGGATTCATAGTAGCCCACATATGAACATACTAAACATATATGAAGCTTAATCGTTATAAGACAATATAGCATGCTACCCCCTTTAGTTAAGCTTGCCTGCCTTGTCTTGATAAATCTCTCATTTGAAGTAATTATTTTTGCAGCGAAGGACCCCAAGGCTATGTAGCCGGGCATAAATTACGATACATGCAAGACGGCAGAGAAGCTGCGTAAACCTTTGACACTGTTAACCTATTTTCATACGAGAAGAAAAATAGGGAGAGACAAGGCGGATGCTTGTAGTTATGTTTGCGGTAGTCCTTGGTTTCTCTTTATGTATGCCTTACTAAGGGTTACTTTTCTTTATTCTTTAAGGACCAAGAAAGGCAACTAGATATAGCATCATATAGGATTCAGCTCAACTCCTTGATTCGAACTACCAATGGCAGTCCATTATATAGATACATAAGATAATATGCTTAAACTATCTAGCGCACCCAAATATGAACATCCAAATTCGAGACGAGCCCCCAATCGTGGTCGGCGCCAGGAGAACTCATTTAAGTACTCGCCGCCGATTCCATTAGAGACCGACACATCTCTCCAGTGGGATAAGGGGGATCCAATGCCTCATGGAGGTCCGTTACCCTTTGAACATGGGACAGAAAAAGTAGTCAAAGCTATTAGAAGTTATGGGTCGGGAAACCGTGAAAGCCCAAGAGTTTGTCCTCCATAAATTCTACCTATATGGTTAATAAATGGGCAGTAGGGAAGATTAACAATGCTAGGTTATGTGGAGCAACGGGGAGGTCCTTGATCTAGAAGATTATAAGCCTGAAGTCCTCGAAGCTCATAATAGTTTCGCCTCCCATATTGCCAAAGAATTGGGGTTTACTCATATATGGATCCGGTAACACAGAATACCCACTTCGTTTTCTTATAATAACTAGCTAATGGTATGAAGTAAAAAGGTCCATGGCGTAGAGACAAGGCGCAACCAGACAACCGGTATGAGGACCAGTGGGACAAAAAAATCACAAGATCATATAACAGTCTTCCTAGGTATAAAACAGGACTGGATAATTGTTGGAGGACATATTTTCATGCTTCGCTCGGATGGCGATCAGACACTAGAGCTCATGCCAGAAGATCAAATGAAGCCAGACGAAAGAACGGGCAGGCGCCGGCGTGTTAAAGAACTATGGAAATGGGATGAGAAGGGTACAGTCCAACAACAGCATAGAAACAAACAGCTGAAAGGTATGAGTTGGCGGAAATAATTGACTATAGAACGTTATATAAGGGGGAGGGGAAACATGTACGTTGATTAGTGTTGCAAGTATGATTAGATATAAGGAACATGATCCAAAATTGACTTGGAGATGGAAACAAAAAGGGATGTAAGCATAGGGGAAATAGTATATACTCCCATATACCCCCATAGTACATAACATTTCCCACAAATAACAGTATTACAGCTATGCGGAGAGACTCCTTTGTCCCAAGTCAATATATCTCCGTTGTCTCCTATTCACCATGTGCCCCACAACAATAGATCTATTTAAGAATAAGCTTTTACTGTCTATCAACCAAAAGATAACCCATGCTCTGCTCTAACTACTTACTAGATTATCGTCCGGAACACTAATCCTCTCGAACCAATTCTCGTTTACCCCAGGCATTAGCGCGGTATATGGCGTCCTGTTCAACTGACTCTCGTTTTCCCCAAGCACCCCTGCGGTACAGGGAACTCTCCTCGGCTGGGCCTCGCTTAGATGTATCCTCCTTTGGTGCAGGAGCGCTCAAAACTGAACATGCGGAGGCAAGCACAACGAGAATCGTATAGGTCCTCATAGTTACAAAGGAACTAGGAGTAATTCAAGTTGATGTTTTGATTGTGATTCTTGTTTATTCGAGCTGATCGTTGACTGTAGGATACAGAGCTTTGTCTGATTGATAATCGAAGAGAGGGTATCGAGCGTACTTTATACCTGTATCTCTACTTTCATCTCGGCTAGGATAGGCACTGCAGCTCTTGTATATTCTTGAGGATAAACTTAAGTGCATTGCGGAAGGTGCAAGTATAAGGTTAGAGGCATCGGACTGGCCACCTGATTGGCAAACAGGCCGGGGATCGTTTCTTAGTTATCTCATTATTGCTGCACATGCAAGGCATCTTGACCTTGAAATCTCGAAAAAGCTAATTGCATTAGACTAAATAGCTATTTGTACAAGAAATCAAGCCTTCTTTGGAAGTACCTAGCATTACCAACCCACTACATATCCATCACGACTATACCTAGGTACGAGCAATATACACCTATGTTACTACCTAAAACTTAACCAGCACTTCTAACATAATATATATTATATGTAAAAGAAATTGGGGGGGGGGGGGCTTGCACCCGCCCCTCTCCCCCCCTTTTCTTCCCCTGGCCGGAATCTTAACCTTAACCTTGACACTCAACCTTAACTAACTAACCTTGACCCTAACTGCGTTGCGCGCCGATGGCAGTATTTAGGCTCAAGAACTGGCCGTAAAATGGGATGCAAACCCGCCAAAAAAGGTTAATGTTTGGTGCAATTAGGATTAGGTTTTTCTTTAAAACCTCTTGTGTGACATTGTTCATTCCGATCCTTGTGAGGTTAGAGACTCATCACCGTTTGAGTAATTATCACGTTTACTAAAGCATATTGTTTACGAAAAGAAGATTGCATTTGTCTGATAATATTCACCGTATCATTATGTAATGGATGATAAGAAGTTGTCGTATGATACGTCGTTGCATCTCACTCTTGCTTTAGTTACGCTTATCAGGACTTATACGAAAACTCCTCGTCTCCTTCCTTGCAGCGGGCAATTGGATTATAACGATGCAGGTGACATTTTAAACTTATTTTATCATTCTTGTAGCTTATTATAGAAGCGACATAAAGTCTTCCAAATTTCATTATCTTGCCCTTATTATACAAGGAGTTCAATAGGGAGGTTCCCCTTTCCTCCAAAATGTCAGATAACCTCAGCGAACCACTAATAGAGAAAGATGAGGCTGAATGGCTCGAGTCAAAACGTACCACACGGAGAAGAGGCTATATTGCTTGGACTGTACTACAAGCTGTCACGACATGCTTAATTCCCACAGCCTACTATCTGGGATATCAGAAAGGAGTCGAAGTAGTTCCGAACTTGTCAACACACCGTAGGTGGCTCTTACTCCGACTAAAAGGCTTACTAACAGCATATAACTAGCAATTTCACACGAGGGTTACAGTATGAGACTGCAGCAACTTGACGACGACTTCGATATCAAAGATCCTGCGAACATGAAGTATAAAGGGCTCCCCAGGCCTGAACTCGACGAGGCATGGGACAATCTTATCAACCATATGAACATTCGCGTTCAACCAGAAGAGGCAAGACAATCAAACTTCACTTCCGTGGAACTCAATGATGGCTCGGGTGATTTATTCGGAATGCCTGCTGTATTCCACAGCCTCCACTGTTTGAAAACGCTACGCCGCATTCAATTCCCAGAAAGTTATCCAGACAGCTGGGAGAGGTACAAGCCGCCATTTCCCGGCGGTATCAACGACCACGTCGACCACTGTATTGATAAGTACGTCATTTTTAATTCGAAGAGAAGTGTCGGTTGGAACTGGCTGACACGTTTTTGAAAGTCTTCGTCAAGCTGTAATGTGTCAAGGCAACCTATCACCAGGCTGGCAAGTAACGCAATATACGTTACCGGCCGGCTATGTAAATTGCATTACTTATAATGCATTGGCACCTTTGATTTGGTAAATTACGATAAACGAAAATGAATATATTATATAATATATTATATTCGTTATATAAATAAAAAATATAATAAATATTAAAATAAAATTATAAATAAATTATAAATAAATATTATAATTTATTTTTTAATATTTTAATTTATTTTAATTATTTATTTTTATAAATTTTAATTTTGTTTTTAAAATAATTTTTTTTATATTTATTAATTCGTTAATTTATATTATTATTTATTTATATAATTCGTCGTCGTTTATCTTTATAATTTTAATAACTTTATTTTTTTAAATTTATAATATAAATATATAATTAAATTCGATAATTAAGTTAATTTTATATTAAAATTAAAAAATTTAATACATTTTAATTATTATAATATTTAAACGAAATTAAAATTTAATAATTATTTTTTAATTATCGAAAATAAACGTTTATATTTAATAAATATTAATTATATCGTAAAAAAATTAAAAATTATTTTTATAAATTATAAATATTTAAATATTTTATCTTTTTAATATTATATTAAATTAATAACGCATTTATTTATAAATTTTAAATAATTATATTAAATAACGTATTTATTAAAATCGTTATTAAATATATATTCGTTTAAATCGAAAAAATTATTAATAATTTCGTAATTTTATTTTTATTTATTAAAATATTTATTAAAAACGTTATTATATTTTTTTAACTTATTAATTAATAATATAATTTTTTTTATAATTTTTCTTTTATAATATATATTATATTAAACTTATTTAATTATATCTTTTATTTTATTTATTTAATTATTACGATTTAATTAAGTTTTTTTAAATTAACGTTATTAAAATATAAAATATAATATAATTATAACGTAATAAATAAATATTTTATTAAATTAATTATAATATTTATTTAATTTTAATTAAATTATATTAATATTAATTAAAAAAATTAAAAAAATTAAAAACTTTATTAATTTTTAATTTATAATTTTTAAACTTTATTAATAATTATTTAAAAATAAAAAATATATTTTATATATTATTATAAAAATTAATAAATTCGTTTTTCTTTTTATAACGTTAATTATTTTTTTCGAATCTTTTAATAATATATTTAAATAAAATTAATATTTTTACCGTAATATTTAAAACGTATTAATTATAATTCGTTAATTAATAATTATTTTTAAAAATAATAATTTTTTTTTACGTTTTTTTTAATTAATTTAATTTTAATATATTTTCGTTAATTTATTTATTTTAAAAATTATAAATAAATAATCGAAATATAAAATAAAAAATAATTATACGCTTAATTATATAATATTAAAAAAATTATTATATTTCGTTATTAATAATAATATTAAATAATTTAAAAAAGAATTATATATAAAATACTTTTTAAATAAATTATATTTAATATAATTTATTAATTAATTTATTAAAATAATAAATATAAATTATAATATTATAAAACTTATTAATTAACTTTTTTTTAATTATAATTTATATTTAACTTTATTTATAATATTATAATTTTTAATTTTAACTTTAAATATTTTTACGTTTTTATTAAATAAAAACGTTTTTATAATAAAATTAAAAATATAATTAAAATAATAATTATATTAAAATTTATTATTAAACTTTAAAATATCGTTAATATATTATATAATTATATCGTTAATTATTATATTATTAAAAACGAAATAATTAATTTTATTATAAAAAATATTAAAAAAATTAATAATATAAATAACTTTTTCGTTTATATTTTTACTTAAATAACGTAAAATAACTATTATAATATTAAAAATTAATTTAAAATTATAATTACGACTTTATAACGTTATATATAAATCGACAAAACGATATTTATAACTTAAACTTTTTTTTCTTCGTATAATAATAATATATTTATTTATTATATAAAATTATTTAATATTATAATAATAACTTTTAATAATTTTAAAATAATTTTAATAAAATAATTATTCGAAATTTTAAAAAAAATAATAAATATTATATAATAAATAACGATTATTTAATCGTTATTTATTAAAAACAAAATATATTAAATTAAAATAAATTTTTAAAATTTAAATAATGATTTTTTTATTTATATTAAAAAATTAACAATTAAAATATTAATTATAATATAAAATATATAAATAATTTAATTTTAAATATAAAAATTTAAAAATTTAAAAATTTAATATAATTTTTTTTTTAATAATTTAAAAATAATAATTTTAATTAATAATTTAATTAAATAATAACTTTTTAAACTTTTATTTATTAAAGCTTTTAATAAAAATATTCGTAATTATTTATTCGTAAGAGTTTTTAAAATTTAATTTAAAATAATTAATAAAATTTAATAATTAAAAAAGTTTTCAAAATAATATATAAAATTTAATTTTTTTTATTTTATTAACTTCGTTAAACCTTTTAACGTAAATATAATATAAGATTTAAATAAAGATTTAATATAATTTTAAATGCTTTAATAAATAAAATTATAAATCGAATATAAATTACGTTTAAAATACGATTTATATACTTATAATTAATCGTTACTTTTAAATATATTATATTTAAACTTTTAACTTTAAGCTTTATTAAACTTAATCTTTTATAAATAAAAATAACTTAAAAATTTTATAAATAAATAAATTTCGAAAATAAAATTATTTAAAATAAAAATTAAAAAAAAAATTAATATAAATATAATATTTAATTTTTAATTATTAAAAATAACATTATTAATATTAAAGTTTAAAGTTATTATAAAATAAAATAATTTAAATAAAATATTAAAATAAATAATTAAAATTTTTATTAATATTTATTAATTTATTAATATAAATAAATAAATAAATTAATAAATAAATTATAACTTATTTAAACTTTAAACTTTTAAAATATCGAAAATTTCTTAATTATTTTTATAATCTTTTATTTTTAATTCGTATTTATAATTATAATATTAATTATTTATTTATAACATTATATAAATATATAATCTTTATTAATAATAAATTAATTAAATTACATTTAATATTTATATATAAACATTAAGGTTAATATTAATACATTACGTTATAATAACTATAATATCGAAAAAAATTAATATTAATAAATTACTTAAAGTAATAAATACCAATCGATATTCATACGGTGACTTATGTTACGTTACTTGCCAGCCTGCCTATTACTATATAGCTATACATGGCTCCCTGGCAAGGAAAAGCCAATGCCTATAGCTGGAATGGATCATATCTGCATTGATTGGGATAACATGATGAAATGGGCCGCTGGACGCAGCTTTTCGCTCGATGACAAGTTGTTAACACATCCCGATTCAAGTAAGTACTCGATCATCAGTAAATAGGTTTATTGGACAGCAGCTAAATTAAACTAGATAGCCCGTGGTCCCCGGATGGATAAGATTTCGTCCGTACCACTAAGGCGTTGATATAGGCATTACTCATGATACATATGTAAATTAATGCACATGATTTCTGGGCACAATTAAGTTTATGCTATATAAATAACTGTTGATATTATTGATAAAAAGTTAGTTAGATCCTAATATTTAAAGAATCTGGTGGCTGGATTCAGAAGGCGGTCTGTCCATGAGTCTTAGTGACAAGGCAGATATATTGAGCCCAAGAAGGATAGTAATGTAAGTATGCAGAGTATTACGACCTGGGCATCATATACAGTAGGCCACTTTTTATTGTACTAATCCAACGTTTACGAAGTTCAAGTTAGGCTGAGAATACTTAGAAGCACAGGAGATCCTTTAATTATGCGGATATTTCAAGTTCTGCTTATTGATGTCGTTCCCCCCACTTGTCCTATTGTACTCAGTACCACTACTTAACGTTACTCTAAAGACTCGTAAGGATTTAAACGTAACTTCAATAAGCATGCAACTAGGTGGGCCACCCCCTGGAAAGAATAATCACAAGTGCAATGCTAGCCCAGACCGATGAAGTGAATTTTCCCATATCAACCCATCCTCCTGTTCCTTAGAATTACGACCGCTGTACGGAAATTACAAGTCATTCTGCCTTGAGAATTAAAAACAATATAATTCTATGAGAACATAAACTTTTCAGATATCCATAAGAAACTATCCCCCTATTCATATGGACATGATATAGAAGACGTACGTTGGGGCTCCTATCTTTTTGATCTGTATCAGTTACTATAATCGCAACATCTATATCACATCTGCAGTCGTAACATCTGAGGTTAATTAGAGTGCTTGCACATATCGTAAATCTTTCATGACGTATGTTTCAGTTCTGAATTTGGCCTGCTGATTGTGGGGGTCGGTTATAGGAAGAACTAGTTCCGAGTTGCTGAAACTGTTGTTATTTTCTGTGTAGGCGATGTTGTAGCCATGGCTGACGTGAATGGTATTTTCGCTGGTCTTATGGAATTGTGGTCTTGAATTGTAACAGAACAGGGACTTCGCAATATCGACAAAGGTATCCCAGGAATACCCCCTAAAGAGGATCTGAAGGGATGGTAGACAGGCAGCGAGGATACTAACGCCGCATTCAACCACCCCCCAGTATAACCATTCAGTTATAACAACTATTTGACTTGGAATCAACCTCGGAGCAGGTACGTATAATGGAAATACTTACAGACTGGATCATCTGCTGGGTTATAACCCCCTATCGAGATTCTTGCCATTATAAAAAGCCTTGCCAAAGATGTTGCCGTCGCGCTAGGTAATGTAAGCACGTGGGTATTGTAAACTAAGATTAAATTGGGACGTACACGATCCCTAGTAAGAAGACAGCGCTAATGGCGACCTTCTTACCTGTAGACAGGTTCAACCGCCAAATCTAGCCATGTCATGGTTAGTAACGGCCAAGCTATCTGTAGAAAGGATAGACTGACCCATGGGACCGGAAGACAGATGATGATAACATCTAAAGCGAAGTCCGTAATGCTGAAAGAAAGCGACCGATCCATACTTCCTTGGCAGTGACTGACGAGATCCATGGTTGAGCCCCATATTGCGAAAAAGTTGGTCTTGCAGACGAATAAAAACATGACCAAATACGCTGCCGACCATAAAGAAACTAGTACTATCAAGGTAACGAGTATTCTGTGAGTGGCAGATTTGCTGTTAACAGCAAACACTCGCTTATAAAAAAACAAGAAACTTGCTTTGACGCATCCCAGGGCGACTGATGCTATCAAATTACAAGCCCACCTGATCTAGCTTCGGCTTAACTAGTGTGAACTAATACAAGATAGCATGACGAATAGGCACTTACCTTGTACGCCATGGAAATCTGCTTATCTGCTTAGTCTTCATCTCGAGGGGGTTGCCGGCGAAATCGGAGGGGATCTGAGTGCGATAACCTATCACTTGCTGAGACACCCCGTAAATCACTGACACTCTAATCCCAACGGTTAGTATCTATTGCACCTAGTCAATTTTTATGCTTGGAATGCACGGGATGAAGTGACCTCACTGTAGCAGGAAGAATCAGCCAGTCATCTGGCCCCAAACGCTGCTTTTGCTTCTTTCGAGCCCGCAGCCTCAAAATGAGGGCAGCGATGTCTATGACACGTAGCATGGCAGCTGCAGCAATAGTATGGCCTGCTGTGTGGTAGTATTTCTGATCGGCGTCCATTGTTACGAGAAATTACTACAGAGACGATTGGATATTCGGAAGACTGCGGCGAGGGAAGGGTGGAATTGCTAATTCAAGTTGGGTGGAGGCAATGAAGAACGAACTAGAAAATATAAAACTCTTGGATGAGATAAGGAACACGTTTGATAATATGACTGTCTAAAATGTCAATAGGTTAAACAAGACATTCGACACTACTTCTTATTGTTTCAGTTGTAGGCGTGGGTGGCTTATTGTCAGCGAAAAAGTCGGTATCACATATATGCATAAGATAGGGGTTTAAGGCTTGTTGGGTTTCCTGCTTTGAGCTGAAATTTTGCTTACGGCGATCCAGAAGCTATGCTAAGCTGCATTGCATTGTCAGGAAGCAACCCATAGAAGTATGATAATGCGAGTGGTCGCATCCCAACAAGGCATGTTAATGATGATTGCCTGGCTCCAAAGCAGGATAAGCAAAGTGATGTCGTGTGGTGGCATTCTGACTAATTACGGAATATGCATGGCGCTTAGTGAGTTCGGTATGGCTTGCCTCTGGCGTAATACAAATACCACACTATAAGACCGCAGCATTGCCGTGATTCTATCCTTCATCGTCCAGCTGCTACACACTTTTTCTCTTTCCATAAGCACATGTTGTGCCTAGGAAGTGGACAGTAAGGCAGATTTCTGCTTACTTCTTCTACTTGGCACGTGAAGTGACCATCTATTCGTCCATGTCAAATGCAGTGCCACTAAATTTATTTCCATACTACTACCGTAAATATTCCAGCCTGACACAGATGCGTTGCATTGTGACACCTCAGCTAATGCCACAATGCGTGTCCAACCAATACCCAAACCATCACCCATGCTGAATATACTATATTCAGGCTGTGATAATTGATCATGTTGCGAGTTGGTGACTCTCCCTGTTTTACCACTTCGCTGGATAGAACCTTTTTACTTTCGTCAAGCGATACTAGAAGGCAATTTTAACCAATGAAGGCTCTATCATGGATATTTACCTAAATGAGGCTGGGGGCCGTTTGATTCAAAGCTCCCAGCTCTCCACTTTGGTAGCACCTCGAGGTCTAACGTCGCCTTCGGTAATAACAGTGTCACTATTGGCCAAATGTTACAGGCTACTGACATAAGATGGTCACTGTGTGCTCCCATACTATATAACGAATGTCTGTGCAATATATAGAATGAATATCTGCTATTCCTCAGTAGATGTGTGTCCCGGCCCCCTATACTAACCCCTTCCACGAGCCACGAAAGCAAAAACGTGGTACAAGTTGCCGTCTCTTTCATGATTGCATGTATACAGTGGATGGACCTCAACCATCTCCTAAAACACCCGCGCCACGCCCTCCACACCCTCAGGCTGTACCGCCTCGCTGTCAGCGGATCGGTAGACTTGAACAGGCTCCCCAGGAGACAGCTGCGTATTTCGTGTGGCTATAAACAATTAGCATGCGACACTACAATCATGTTTTAGGGATGCATGCCTTGTGGCAGAGCCAACCCTGGGCAAGCGGCAGCGGCAAAGACTGCAAGGGAAAGGCTGAAGAAGCGCATTTTGAACGTCGGGTATAGTTTCAAGATGGATGGATCGGAATATATCGTGTCCTCGTATATTGTAACTAGGCTTTGGTCAAATCTGTGCTGAGATTTCGTGCCTAGTTGATACTTCGACGGTTTTTGGAATTCTTTGCGTTCTTATAGTCCTCTGCATTTTCTTTTTTCTAATGCACTGTGCGGGGAAATTCGTCCTCGCATAGGTGTGACACCCCTACGTTGACCTCTTGACAAGTCACCTTACATATCATCCGCGATGAAACCTTACACGACTGATATATTGCATATATGACGGTAGGCTGGCTCTCTAAATTCAAGGATGATCTGCTCTATTAAAAGCAACTTTTAAATGAATTTTCGGAGAGGCGGTGAGTGGATGACGTTCTATATTCGCGCAGTGGTTGATAGAGCCTTGCGTAGGTTATATGTCTCCTGGTCGGCATCCCCAAGCCCCCCAGACTTGATTATTTGACGCAAGTCCCCCACAAGTAAGACCAGCCGAACTTTTTTTTTGTGTGGATTAGAAAGTTCCATCCTGCTCGACATTCCGTACCTTCGTAGCCTTCTCCTGAAAACGTTGGTCTCTGTTTCGGGTACGCTGTACTCCGCAAAGGAAATGAAGCTCGATAACGAGGCCTCAGCCAGAGGCAGTACCTCTATTGATTGCGAAGAATCTATGCAGTTATTGGGTACTCTCTCTACCTCCGCCTCTACCAGAGACTATAGAAAACTTCATATTCTGATTGGAGTGTATACCTTCGCACTACATCTTATCGTATTGCTCCTTTTACTAGTGATGGAGAGAGGTCAAGCTAGTCCAGATATTGGCATGATCCCAACTGAGAGGCGAACTTGGTGTAAGTCGGGTGGTATGAAGTCCAAGTCCTCTTCCGCTACTGATATACCCTTCAGCTCCGGTCCATGACTTCATTGAATACGAAGTTAATGGAGAACATGCCACAAACCATACTGTGTACAGCAAGTATTCAGGGCCTCCCTCGACAGAGCAAGAGAAAGCATGGCAGGAACTAATCAGGCGTAAGTAATTCTCTTTTCGCCACTGCTCTAAAAGCACTAACGTCGTCCATAGCTGTATATTTTAACGCGAGTTGCGAGGAGCTTGAGAGAGCCGGGGAGACGATAGAGGATGCTGCTCAGTTAACGCAGGGGGGCTTCTTGGCTGGCATCGGAGTTTACCATGAACTCCATTGCTTAGTAAGTGCACAAGTATTGCTATCTTCAAAATGCCGATGGAACATCTTGATTAAAGACTGTCTAGCGCCAATTACGGTATTATATATACAAAGACAGATATTATCCGGGCATCGATAGGGATCAAGAAGCGTATCTGCAAGGACACCTTGGTATGGACCCAGAGTGTTTAACCCAACTGAAGGATTGCAACTGCAAGTGCTTACAACTAACTGGTCACAGATCATTGTCTGGAGAGTCTCCGGTTGACGATAATGTGCTACAGTAATCCCAGTTTTTACTCGTTTGTATGGGACAAGCCAACAGCAAAAAACCCCTCGACGAAATCCAACTCGAAATCAGTCTGCGTAAAATGGAGTAGTGTAGAGAATTGGGGTCTATCCAGAATGGTTTCGACTGATCCAGATTTGCGTCGGCCTCCAAACAATCGTCTTTCTTAGCAAAAAGGTTCGAATCGTGGTATCCATAGATGTGTTGAGGTTGCTTTATTAGCGGCAAAAGGCTTAGCAGCACGGTGCAATGGGGCTCACTGGTAGCTTAGGGTGATTTTTGAGACTTTTATTATTGCGTTCCTTATCTATCATACGGAGCTCCGACAGCTTCACTGTATACATAGATTCTCATGCTCATACAGCATCGGACACATACACCACTTAATACGATTCATCCATTCTTGTCACTGTAGCTTACGTCTATTGCTGAAGTAACCTTAACTATGAGCTGACCATTGCTGCAACAGCAATCACGGCTTTTCTTTTACGTATTTTCGAATTTAAAATTTGAGTAACTCTCAGAATGTAGGGTCAGGTCAGGTATTGCCAGGAAGCTTGGTTCTGTATTCGTATCTAGGTCAGGATCCTAGGCTAGATATAACCTCATACACCTTGTTGCTGCCTTATCATTGATGTCTTGGCTCCCAGCTCCTTAGAGCCCCTTTGTCCCCTTTGACCCTTTCAGGAAACCTTGCAACCACCTTGACATTACATCCTATTACCCTAGATGCTGATAGTAACTTTATAAATTATTATGTAATTATTAAAAAAAAAAAAAAAGCTGCAAGCATAAAAGTAACAGCCTCAAGTTATTCTTATCAGTGGCTTAGTTAGTATTCAGTTGCTGAGGCTGGTGTTGTAAGGTGCACAGACCATGCAATGCAACATCATCCACGTGCTACACTCTCAGGATCGATCACCACTTTCTCTAAAAGCACCAAGCCTTCTTCATACCCTCCTTTATACGGCAGTGAGAGTCAATTGCCACCAATTGGCTTACCTACTGATTTGGCGTGGTGTGGAAGACAGGCGAATGCCGACTACCGAATGCCCTGAAGTTAGTGGTTTCGCGACGTTCCTTACCAGGAATGTTGAGCTTCAATGTGGGGGCCAGGACTGCCAACAGATTATTGGCAGTCCCCAGGATATTTCCCGGCAGCAAAAGGATGAGTAGCACAAGGATATGGGACCTTATACGAACTTTAAACAAGAATTGGGACTCTTCAACATCTTCTGATGTTACTTTACGCTCTCGAGAATCCAAGTACTCTAAGCTACTGGACTTGATGAACGGTGATGCTGCCGATGAGCAGATGGGCGCCGGGCCTCCACATCTAGAACTGGTTCAAAGTTTCAAGAATGCCCCGATATTTACAGCAGCAGTTGAGAAATTCGTGCATTCCGCGTTGCCGACGGATGAGAAGACTTCGGAGCTAGTGCCCAAGTATGGATTGATTGGTTCGCGTTGCGATCTCGGTAGCAAGACAGCTTCCAAGGAGGACCGCCTCGTCTTGGGTAATTTTGGAATTCCTTGGTCTGCTTTTATCTGCGGATCCCGTGGATCAGGAAAGAGCCACACACTACGCTGTCTCCTGGAGAATGCTCTCCTTGCTAACAATAACGCCGGTGATCCGCTATCTGGCATGGTTATGCACTTCGACAACTACACAAGCCGGAACACTGCCCAGGTTTGCGAGGCGGCTTACCTGTGCTCCTCTGGTATCCCGGTGACCGTCCTTGTGTCGCCGTCCAACCTATTGGAGATGAAACGCTTGTATGGCAACCTGCCCGGTCTGAGGCCAGATGACCCGAAGCCCAAAGTCGTCCCCTTGTATCTCGAAGAGCATCAGCTGGATGTTTTTAGAATACTGAAGTTTCTTGGCATCATCGATGGAAATAAATCTCCTCCATTATACATGACAGTCGTGAGGGAAATCGTCCGTGAGATGAGCATGGAAGGAACAGCTTTCACCTACAAGAAGTTCCGCGAGCGTCTTGCCGATGTGGAATGGTTTGGAAAATATCGGCGAGGCGAACAAGAGACGAGTCTGAACGTCCGGCTTCAGTTTTTGGATAGCTTTATTGCTGCCTCAGAGTCACGAATCATGCAGTCGATGGGACCGACCCAGTCACCGGAGAATATCTGGGCGTTTAAGCCGGGCTCCTTGACCATCGTCGATCTGAATGACCCTATTATCCACTCCGAGGAGGCCTGCGCTTTGTTCTCGGTCTGCCTTTCCATTTTCGTCAAGAACCAGCAACAGTGCGGGCGGATCGTGGCGTTAGACGAGGCAAACAAGGTAACTTTATATACCCAATCAATATATAGCTTGTTACGGACCTAGGAGTATTAGAGTGATGGAGAGAGAGAGAGAGAGAGCTAACCAGCCCGTGACTAGTTTCTACGCTACTCTGTCGAGGCGAACCTTCTCACGAAAGAACTAATTTCTATCATCCGCCACCCAGAGAACACTGGGACACACGTGGTAGTTGCGGCGGAGAAACTTGCGCTTTCACCGAAGTTAATCTCCCTGGCGAACGCGACCTTCGTCCACCGGCTGCCCTCCCCAAACTCGTACTCGATTCTCATGGAACACCTCTCCGGGGCCAACAGGAAAGACTCCGACAGAGACGATAAGTCGCTCTTCGCCAGGATTACTGCTCTCCCCACAGGGCGGGCGCTTCTATTCTGCCCGACGGCGCAGATGGATGTCGTTGACAGTCTGCCTGCCCCTAGTGATGGCAATGGCGGCGGAACCAGGCGGGTCAGTCAGCTCAACGACGGCTATATCGATATCAATATTCGCAAACACTTGAACGTGGACCGCGGGAAGAGCATCCTGGATACAGATGAGTCCACCAAAATCCATACGCCACAGCAGCCGGTGTCCAATGATGTAGCAATGTTCTCCTTGGGGCAGGCTTCAAAAGACGACGTGGGAACCAAAGAGAAGAGGAAACAGTGGCGATCAAGAGAACCAGAGATAATATCGACGGTTTGCAGACTGAACCAAAACACACCCTACGACGTCCAGACTTCTGCGGGCAAAGAAGAGTTCTGGGACGCCATTGGCACTAGGTCTCCCCTCATTCAAGGCAGCATCGAAGGGAAAGAACGCCATGCCCTTTTTCAGGACATTTCTGAGGGGGCATATCAACTTGCGTATGAAAAGTTCAAAAAATATGGCTGGCGGAACTTTTCATCGCTACTGAAACCGATACGGCAGCAGTTTTTCAACGAACTAGAGCGCAAATGCGGGCTGAAATTTCAATCAATACAGAGAAACGAGAAGTTCAACGGTATTTTGACCTCGTATATTGATAACTATTTGGTAAGATGCTTTCAGTGTGATGAATATCTGTCTAACTTATCCTTGTGCCCCTTCTGGTCCTGACCGGCAGCAAGTAAATTTTGACTAATTTGTTTCTTTTTGTTACAGTGGCAACTTTATGAAGCTCGCCGAAAAGAGAGCAAAGGAGTAGCGGAGGAGACGCAAATAAGGAATGAAGAGTTGCAAAGAATGTTTAGGGAAACTAACAGGCATAGGGATGTGCACGATAGACAACAACAACAACAACAACTTGGATCTCAAGACATTGCGCTGTCTAAGGCGATAGAGAAGGCTCGAAATACTAACAGCACCCGTTTTCCGTCAAGGAGACCACCATTAGCTGGAAACAAAGACCGTCGTAGGCCATAACATTATATGGAATTCACAGGTGGCCCTAGCAAAGGAAAGAGGATAAAGGTATAGTGAGTTTTGAGATTGGCGGTGGAGGTAACGATCTGCTATAATACAGCCCCGGCGTGTATATTTCGGAATCATCTCGATATTATAGAGCAAGCGTCTGCGGGGTCAGACAAAGATTGTTAACTACATACTTATCATCTTAACATAAATGAATGGGATACATTTGCAGTTGTAGAGCCAGATGCCATGTACAAGACGGTTTTAAGAATAAGATGAGATTCACACAATGAGCAATGACTGTTACAACATCACGGATACAGTGACACTCCTGCCTCGTGTTGTTCCATATCACTAATAGCCATGCACGATTACATATAGGTAGGCAGTTATGCTTAGAATTTGACCTTGAGCAAGCAGGACCTATGGTACTTTCTCTCAGTTGTTATGTGTACGTGTATCATCGATTCACCCACCTTCTTGCTCTTCATCGTCGCAACAACATCGTCACAACAACAACAACAACACACTAGGTTGAAAATGTTTTATTAACTCGACACATACATATGATTTAGTACTAAGATTGCACATTCAAACTACCAATAACATAATATCTCTTAGCCGTCAGATATCATTCTCCTCTTTCAAGGCGATATCCACGAAAGTTACTGATCAATCAATCTGTCCCTAGAATCTTGATACTTTACCTTTGCAGCCAGTTTTTTTTCCATCATTACCTTTTGCTAATTGCTTATCTTCTCGGGTAACCTCTTGATATCTGTTTCTCCACACGTGCCTAAGAAGCGTACGTCTCGGGGTCCATCTCGGGGTGCCTCCCACGAAGTCAAATCTCGAAGTACAATGCGTCACCTCCCCTTCTCAAACTAATTGTCCTTGCTGACTCCCAAAGATCTGTATCGCCATTCTAGTCTAAGGATTGCTCGAGCTTACTGGCTAAGTCACACACTGCTCAAGGCAGGAACCTTCAAACCCTCATCAAGAAAATGGGTACGGTCAAAATCCATGCTAGAACCTCTTTTGCTGTATCAACATTGACTTATTTTATCTACAGATTCTAATGGAAAGAAGGAGGATGAGGGCACGAGTGCCAGCTCAAGAGAGCAAGCACTCCAAGAAATTCAACGATGTAGGGAACAAGGGCGCAGCTTGGGCGAAATATGGCACAACGCAGTTACGAAGCTGAAAAATTCCGATCCCAACGACGGTCACGCGAAGCTGACCAGGCAGATAGTGGCAAGTGAGTTCTAAGCGATGGCCCTAATATGGCCTCACTATTTTAATCTGACAATGCAATACTTAGGGATGCTACTAGACGGAATCGAGGATGTCGCCGTGCCGATAATCATAAAGAAGTACAGAGCCAAAGCCGAAGCCAAAGCCAGCCCCAAGTCCCCTGTCGCAGCGGGAGCGACGCCAAAGAGCCCGGATGTCAGCACCCCCTCTCCTACCGCAAGACGATCGAGCCTCAACCCAGCCGCGGGCAGCTTCACTCCTCGTAGCGCCTCTGGTGGTACGACATTCAACCCCACAGCTGCGGATTTTAGCCCTTGGATTCAGCCCAAGAAGCTGGATCGGAAAGAAGACCATGGGAAGGAATGAATGCCCTGGTACGTGGCTGAGCTAAATTCCGGAGGAATACCCGACAAGTTCTTTGATAGTCCAGTTGCTCGCCTACATAAGGACATGGGTTCTGTCTCTGTGCCATAGGAGACCGGAGCTGAAGAGCCTCTTTCGAAGGCTCAATACGTCACTTGTGTGCACCGAAATAGAGATTTGGGGTGCATGGCTTTGCGTTACATCTAGGCAGCGCTATGTAGCTAAGTAGTAGCACTCGAGGTAATAGCCTGCGAGCTAGCGGGAAACCACATTGTTATTGAAACTTGATAGCCGACACAATCCCAAGAGCTAGGGTAGTGGCTTGTTTTTTGTGTTATGTGAGGTTGTGTACCTGGCGACTATGAGATGAGATGAGATGAGATGTTGAGATCCGGCAATACCCTAGTTAGGGGGATGTCAAGTGAAGCGCCTTCTGCCTATAAGAACAGAACATTGGTGTGTCAGGACGATTCCAGAGAAGCAGATTGGTGGTCTGTAATGCAAGCCGGGCTGTCAGGGGTAAATGTGTCGACATGATTGTTTCCTTTTGGGGATGGACGGAACTACAACTGATGCTTCGAGGAGTAGCCAATGGGAAGGTTCATAATGAACTGTCATAAGGTCGAGAGAAAACCTGGTAAGTGCTCAGACAAGTTGAAACTCTCCTTGATTGGCAGTTACATGCTGACAACCGAACCTGCAGGAAAGTTTCAATCGCATATACTCTCTCCTATGTCGGTTTTATCACATCGATGGGTTTGGGATATAGGGAATAAACTTGTAGACCTATCAGAACGAGTGCCGGGTGAGGGGTTTTGCTCTATCGGTTAGAGTAGCTGCGCAATGCGGGCACATGCTCTAGAAATTCCATCACCCCCTCCCTCACTCACAAACCAGTTCGCGGATCTAATGCACTATCACAGTGGTACTAGATCTCGTTTCATTTTCAGGACGGCATTGAAACATCGGGCATCCGTCTCATCCACCAACGAATTAGAGCTACGAGATCCAAGCAGCTCTCCTTTCAGACTTGCAGGAGTTGTTACTACCAATACGACGACGACGGACGTCTTTGTGGAAGCTCGGGATTAATGAATCGACGTAGTCGAGGATATACAGAATAGGGACTTTTGTGTTGGGACACAAAAGATGTATGCAGTGTGAGTATGACCCGCGACCTGTTAGCTACGTACATACATGCATACATAAGAGTCAGTCATAGGCCGCGTCAACAGTCAGATATTTCGTGATGCACGAAATAGTAGAAGAAATCTGCTCCCCCTCCCCCTCCCCCATCCCCCGCTGGCTGGCATATTGCGGGATGACGCCGTAGAGGATCTTCCCTGCTGAGCAACATGAGCAGCGAGAAATATTCGTTCCACGACCGGGGGATTCCCGCTACACGACCTCCTCCTCTAGTGCAGGAAACCAACCCAACCATACACACACGTCCCCACGCGACCAGCTTGCTTTGGAATTCTCAATAAGGGATACCAACCCGCTGCACTGTCAGCTATTGCAACACAAAGAGGACGACAGGACATGCGTGGGTGTTGGTGCATCGAGTTGGATGCTACGCTGGTGGGTGGATGGTGTGGGTGAGTGTGTCCCCACTGAACATTTCTCGGATTCTTCCCGATTCTCCCTTGGATGGATGGATGAATGGATGAATGGAAGGAAGTTAACTAGTTAGGTTGTTGGACTGCAGCTGCAGGGGTTCGTCTAGGTATGTATGTATGTATGTATGTATGTACTATGTATGTAAGTGAGGTTGCAGCAACATGCGAGGTTCGTAAAGCTGAATCGATGTTTACTGGTTGACTTAGCCTTCCTAAACATAACGTGCTTCATACCTTCTAGTTAATATTTGCTTGAAACTCCTGCGTCGATAGAAGGGAAGCTTGTCAACTACCTACTTAACTAGGAGGTACGATGTAAAGTGGTTGGGTATCAGATCAAATAGATGGGTAGAGGGGTGCCGGGCATTGCACAACGAAGCTCAAACTTTGTGAGTTAATCAATATAGGTGTGTTTATATGTATATACTACCTCCTTAAATATGATATAATATCCAAAGGGAAATTCTAGTTGCTTTGGAAATCCTCAAAATCTTACATGCATGGAATTGATGATGATGAATTGAAGTCATCGTTCACCGGTTCAGGGGTTAACTATTGACTTTGGTTGGTGGGGTATGTATTGTATGTAGTTATGTATAGGTAATAAAGGTATTGTTAAGAGCTAGCACCTGCAGTACCTGAAATATGGGGCACTAGGGGTCCAGTCAGGGCTTTCCTTTCGGTACATGCAGCCTAAGCAAGCCCCCAACGACATTACCGGGCGGGACATCCGTAGATTCCTATCGATCAGAGACCTCGGGGAGGGGATGTTTTACAGGCTGACATGGCGGACGGCACTTGCTTATCACATTAGTCGGGGTATTTCTTGATTCTAATTCTGATTCTCGTGGGCTTGTGGCTTGTTCTAAATAAGATTTCTGTTGTTCTTACCATCAACTAATAGGTACCTAAGTTACCGATGCTACCCCAAATAAACGCCCTCATCCGAAAGATACGAGAGAAGATGCATTCTACTTACCCAAGTAGGCATCTTGCCGGACTCCTCTATATATTATACGTATTATACAATATATTAGACGACATATCGAGGTGGATAGCGCTGAAAGCTGAAAGTACTATTCTCTCATATTTACCTATATATGGTCTTATATTATGTTTTGTTTTGTTATGTTATGTAACCCTATTTATCAACCCGTCTGATAAGGCTTTTCGGGGGGCTGTGAGTAGATTCATTTTGCTGAGCTGACCTCCTACTTTGTTTAGCATGCATTGCAACCCTACATTTCGAAGCTCATGTCTTTTCTGGAAGAAACGATATGGTCCCTAACCAGCCTACCAACCTTTCTACCCACCTACCTTACGTACGAGGTATGTAGTAGAGAGATTGTCCCAAGTAGAAGATAACTCGACATACTTTATACTCTAACTAGAAACTTATCGCGACGTAACTAATTCTTGAGCTGCTCTAAGAAGCTTGCCCCGCGTTCCTGAATAGGAATCTCCTTAATTCTATGGGGCGACGATCTTCTGGAAGGCGATTCGACCCGGATTAAACTATAGACGGCGCACCACGGTGACGGGTTCGCAATCAGCTTGCATGCATACCTAGTTAGTGTTCTCTGCATGGTGGTTCCGTAATTGGTTCCAGGCCCAGCCGGCCTTCTGTCCCTTTTATGGCTTTGTTCGGTACGCCAAGGTATGACCTACTTAGGTATTTAGGTATCCCCCACCTTGATAAATCAACTCAACTTAATCCGTCCGATGAGTGAATCACTATGTGTGAGTATCTACCTATGACAGTTACTTGTTGGTGTGTTCTTCTATTGTGGATATCGGTCATGTAGAGAGGTACATATAGGTAGTTGGAAGATAGTAAACATGGCTCTGACTCTTTAACAGCCTGTCCTAGCTTAAGTGCGTAGGTAGGTAGTAGTAACTAATGAGTGAGGAAGAAAAGGAGGATTGACTGGGTGCCTAGGTCAGATGTGGCTTCAGTCATCGGAAACTCTGCGTTATACATATTTAGATAATCTACCGACCAATCCTTATTAACTTTGCTTACCTACATCTCTTACCTCGTCTCAGCTCAATCAAGTTGCTGAGATCTAATACCGTCCCCTGCGTGCATATATCACTTAATGATAGGTCTCGACGCTAGATCTTGAAAAGCAATACCTGCAGCCACAGAGCTTCAATGTGAGACCCTCCCCGCACCCATTTCTCAATATTCCATGTGCCACCCCGTCAAAATACGCGATACTCTTCGGTCAAATATACTAACTTGTTGATCTCAGCTATGGGAACTTCCGTACTACTGGAGATGCTCCATTCCTCTTGTTGTAGTACAACATAGGCAGTCATATATGTACCACATCGACTCGAGGCCGCCCAGTTCTAGATAGGACTGCTGATATCCAAGTCTAGAAAGGCGATCTCCTTTCTTGTTACACCAAAAGAAAAGTTTGCGGTCCGGCCCTTACAGCACAAGCTGGTCTTATGCGTCGTTCTTTGCTTACGACCGATACCTAGTTAAAATTCTGCGACACCGTTTTTTCCCATGGCTTTACTAGCCACAATCCCTTGACTGCACCCTCATAATCAAGTTATTTCAAGGTTGTCCACCAATATCATTACAGATCTTCAACGTATACCTATATCAAATACATAAACCCTTATTACCCATCTTCAAGTTCAGAAAGAACCATATCAACTTTCAGCTTGGCAACAGCCCACTTTTAACTACGATCTCCTATCAGTTGGATCTCGGCGCTCGCCGAATCCTTCCGAGCTCTCACTATTGGAAAAGGTGGGGGTAGAAGGTGTTCCAAAGAAGGATTAGGTGAAGAAGATAACGAGGAGCAGCATCGAACTAACTAAGAAACACGCGCTCTCAGTTAAATTGCGGCGTATTCTAACCCAAGCCTTAAGGAAGTAAACTTCGGTCATCAACTTCATTCCACCTACATACACACAATGTCTGGACGTAGCGCCCACGTGCGCAAGAAAATCAACGATCCGAAGACGGCCGACAAGGCCCCATCGGGACTAGGAAGAGGACGGGCAAACTCGTCGGGGAGCGGCCGGACCTCGAGTCGCGAGGATTATGCGACCCACGACAACCCGTTATCCCCGGGCACAGGGTATGGGACCACCAACGCGAGATTGCTGAAGTTCTCGGAGCCCATCCGAGAATCCGACTTCTCCAACTACCGCCCCGATGTAGCCAGCTTTAGCAACCCCAGCAGCGGGAGCCAGAGTGGTGGTAGCGATGCGGGCAAGGGCGATGCCCAGATTCCTCGGTACCAGGGGCCGATGCCGGATTTTGCCTACGCGCGAGTGAGGAAGCCCGTGTTGAAGACGGAAGACGTGTCCGGGATTGAACGGTCCGGCTTTCGCAGCGCCGTGGACAAGAAAAGCGAGGAGGTGCGCAGAGGAATCACTAAGGCGTTCTCCTTTGGGAGTAAGAAGAAGAAAAAAGACGAAGCAGATCTCAGGTCGCCGTCGTCCATAGGCTCTAGGCAGTATGAGGATTTTAGTATGGGCTACGACATGGACGAGAGGCCATCACTTAACAGACAGTTGACACACCCGTCGCCGACAACCGCAGACATGGAGCAGTACTATATGGGACCGCCGCCGCCATCGACTAAGTTGCCTGCGATACCACAACCCAGTGCGCCACCCATCAAGCGATGGATCGGTGCAGGGCGACCGGTGCAACGTTGGAACAAGCTGCGGAAAGATCCCGAGCTCTGGGACCCCAATGGTGACGTCTTGGTGTACTTCGGACACAAGGGGCAGACCCCGCGTCCAAATCCATCCTTCCGTCTGTCTTCTCACATCATCGAGGCAACCGAGTCTCGCTTTCTCATCACCCTTCTCCGCGAGGGCTCAACGGATGACGAGGATATACACATGCAGATGCCCCCATCACCCATCGACGCTTCTCCGATGGGCCATCGTCGTGTCTCAAATCATCTCGGTCCTGGTTATAATCAGATGGGTCAACCTACGCCTCCAATTTCCGACGATACAAGTCTCGCTGAGGCGGATGGTCAGATCTCGTATGAAATGTACTTCCCAACTCCCTCCAACATGGACAGGATCGACGCACACCGCCACGCGATCACGACGAGGAACGTCTTCGCCCTTCTGTATCACGCTTCTCTAGTCGGCTTATCCCTGTACCAGGCGCTTTCCGACCTGCTCGGCCGCCTTGAATCCTACATGCCACAGGAGGCCGACAACGTCGGTACTATTCTCAACTACCTATCAGCTCGGGGGATCGACGACCCTCGAAACAACCCGGAGACAGCTGTTTCGATTCTCGCGTGGTCCGAGACCCCCGAGGTGCGCTGGGAGGAAGGGTGGACAGAGGCCTTTGTCCATTGCGCCGGCATGTACCCCCGGCTCGAACTATGCGCCGACTACAAGAGCCTCACGCCGATCACGAGAGCCCTGCTAGAGCGATCCTGCCTCGAGACGCAGCTCCGCGTGCAAGCGGCCGAGGGCCGGCTCACCGAGTTCGCGTACCCGGATCTGTGGCCCCCCTCGGGACCGGTATCAAGCAGCCCCAGCCGAGCGGCAGCCGACCGCCTGCAGAAGTTCTTCGTCGCGCACTACGCCGCCGTCTTCGGAGCGTGGCCCCCGCCGCAGCAACAATCGCAGATGGCCAGCGCGCGGACGGCAGAAGGCGAGGAGCTGTGGCTGACGCGGACCGTGGCCCTGAAGCTGGCTAGGGACTTCGGCGCGCTCTACGATTACCTCGTCAACCGGGACGTCGTCTGGGACGAGTCCGAGTTCCGCAGTGGTCGGAAGTGGATATTGGTGTCCAAGACGGATAGGTCGTTCGACGCCGATACGACGGACCTCCCGATCACGGACCTGCTTATCGAGTTTGATAACCGCCAGCGCTTCCCGCACATTCCGCACCCCTACCCGCTCGTGCCCGAGTCCATCGTGCCTTCTACTAACAACCACAACAACTCCTCCGCACGATCCCTAACAGGCCGCGAGAAGGGCAAGAAAAGCGACAAGGCCACTCCGATTCCCACCACCAGCACAGCCCCCTCGATCATGAGCGACGAGCGCACGCTCGAGCGCCGCGTCCAGCTCGCCTACACGGAAGCGACCAACATCTACACGCTGGGGTCGGAGTTCACGCACACGGAGCTGATCGACGCGTTCGTCAAGTTCGAGAAGACGGACCACCACCAGGTGCAGAACGCGCACGTCGACCCGTTCGCCGCGCGCCGCGGCCGCTGGTGCCTCATCTACGGCGTCCTGCAGACCCTCGCCAGCGTCTCGGTCGACGCCCCCTGCGTGCGCTACCGCGGCCCCGACGTCGCGTACCACCTGTCGCCGCGGCTGAGGGGGAGCGGCGCCCTCCTCAACGCTAAGATCCCGCCTTGGAAGACCGCTGGTGCGCATGCTGCGCAGACGGCGGCGCCGGGCCCGGATGCCGTGCATGAGTTGTCGCATTGTTGGACCGCGCCTGTGGGGTGGCGGCGTGCTGCGGAGGGGGGAGAGGGGGGGAGGGGGGTTGCGTCGAGTAGTTATATGAATCGTGAGGGAGAGGGTGGTGGTGATGGTGATAGAGATGGTGGGAGGGATGCTGTGCTGCGGATGATGCGCTCGCAAGTGCAAAGGTTCCCTGGTCCGCCTCAGTCGCAGTTACAGATACACACACAAATGTCGTCTTCGTCGACATCATCATCACATTTCCGGACGCAGCAGAACCGTTCGGGACACCATTTCACATCATCACCATCGTCGCCACCACTACCACCGTCACCATGGAACAATGCCAACGCCTACTCCCCCACGCACGGCCCCTTCCCAGCAGGAGGGGCGTGGAACGCGCGCAACTTCAAGCCGCCGTCCTCGGCAATCAGCATAAGCGCGCGATCGGACGACACGACAGCGACGGGGTTCAGCAGCAGCAACAACAGAGGGGGCAACAACCGCGTCGCGAGCGGAAGCGTGAGCGGGGACACGAAGCCGAGGAGCGTGCGGAGCTACGCGACGTTCGGGCACGGGCGGAGCGCCCACCCTCATCTCAACCAGCATCCCCCTCTCTCCTTCGCTCTTTCCACCACCACCACCGCCACTTCTTCATCATCGGTTCCAGACGACGGCAACACGGCTGTGGACGATGCGGAGTGGCCCGTCCGGACGCACAGTTTCGTCTACGACCGCGATTCCATGCCGCCGCCGGCGCCGCCCCCGAATCGACCGCTGCCGCTGCCGCTGCCGCTGGCTATGGGCGCCCGCTCTAGTAGCGCGGCTGCCTCTTCGTCGCTGACTTCTATGATGGCCGCCGCGGCGAATAGGGGCATTGCGGTTGCTAATGCAGATACGGATGATGATGTCGATGATGATGATGATGATGATGGTGAGGGCGATGACGCATCACGACCGCTACCGTCGGCAAGTCCTCGAATGGATGGTCTGTTAGATGTGGATCACAGAGATGCGAGGTCGCCACTTATCCATAGGAGGATGAGCTCCGATGCCTTGGGTCATGTCATCAGGGATTTGGGGGGTATGGGTATCACGCCTCCTCGGAGCTATGAGGATTGAATTAAGGATGGCGGACGGGAATCGATATGGTGATTGATTTGGCTGTTGTGGGAGACAATGAAAGATTATGAGAAGAAAAAATTTATATATATAAAGACCAATGTTAGATATTATAGCTGAAACAGGCTATTATAGCTGAGGCAGGACGCCGGCGCTAGGGGGTTGTTTGTGGGGAGTCTTTTTTTTTAATTTTTAAACTCGTGAAGCTTCAGTTATAGAATGGGAGATCGAGATTGGACAATTAGTTTAGCAGGGTGTTGTGGATGGCTATATATTTTTTGGATGTAGAAACTTCTATGCATGTATGTATGTATGTAGCTAGCGATCTATTATGTATCATCTTAACAACCCGTTGTCAATGCCTAGTGAGTTGCGCTGCTATTAGTGATGTGCCGTTGCGTTTTTCAATGGAATTACGCTCGGAGTTGATTGGTGACATTCAGTACCTATATATAACTACTCTTCTGATATGACATCAAGTCGGATATTGAAACATTGTTATTTCAAAAGGTTACTGTACTATGCGAATGATGAGTTTATACCGGAGCTTGTGGTTCTTTAAAGACATATCATAATCTTTTCATTTGGTTATATATATATACTGATTCCATGGAATGATATAGGAGTCCAGGTCTAAGTTGGTGAGTGTGCTCATACCAAATTAGATTTCTTAAGCAGCACTTCAAAAGGGATAAATTGAAGAAGATTTCTAGAGCAGCAGTATACTTTATCCCATAGCTGCACTGCAACGGACCTGAAGTTTTTACCTCTCTCAAACACTGATGGTTAATCTGTGCCCGTTTGCGCTTCTGGAAACCTTTCCACGAACTATAAAATGACCTGGTTGGCAGTGGCGAGGAGAAACCCAGTATATTATCACAAAGCAGAGTTGCTCCAACATCTTAAAGTATTATGTTGAGAGTATTGATTGCTTTGCATCTTTGTTTAGAAGCCATAGCGCTTTCGCATGTACATTGTAGCATAGTATTTAATTAAGACAAAGGGATCAGAGACCACCGGTTTCGGATATTCCAGCAGCCTCCGCACTGAGGGTCCAAGGTGGTTTAGGTGATGGATACTATATAGTTCAAATACCGATTACTGGTAAAATAGCTAACGAACGAAATAGGGTTTTCCTTTTCTGAATGCATTCGTGACGGTGGTTATCTAGTGATGGCAATATTTCAAGGCTGTGCGAAATTCCGGAATCGTCTGTGAAACAAAGAGCGAGATAGTTGAAGGGTAGACGGAACAAAGAGACCAGCTGAATCCGGAACTATGTTCATTGGGTTTGAGAGGAGACCAAAATATAGACATCCTCCGTGCTTCTGACATTCTTCATCTAAAACCCACGACTATTCTAAATTTCCCTTTAGTTCCGCAGGTCAGTCAGTTAATGACTTTCGGTTGACCGCTTGAGCAAGTTCGGTCTGCTAAACCTTCATTACATCTCACTTGACAGGGATTTGTTTGAGAAGACCCTACATCATCTTGCCCAGGTTCAAGCAAACCTTTTCCACTCAATCATAAAAACTTAAAGTCGCAATTAAGGAAGATGGCTACAAGCCCTAGTCAATCCCCTAATCCAGGGGAAACTTCTGAAGACAGGGTGCGGTATTGGCTCACCAAGGGCGGTTATCCATACAAAGCTCCGACGGCAACTCCTCCAGATTCGAATACCACCACTCCCAACCCAAACACGACCCCTCCCAACACAAATACCATCCCCACGCCGGGGACCACTCCCAGGCCGGAGACCACTCCTAAGCCGCCAGTGACCATTCCCCAGCCGCCTCCCCAGCCGCCTCCTCAGCCGCCTCCTCAGCCGCCTCCTCAGCCGCCTCCTCAGCCGCCTCCTCAGCCGCCTCCCAAGCCACCAGTGACCATTCCCCAGCCGCCTCCCAAGCCGCCAGTGACCATTCCCCAGCCGCCTCCCAAGCCGCCAGTGACCATTCCCCAGCCGCCTCCCCAACCACCTCCTCAGCCGCCTCCCCAACCGCCTCCTCAGCCGCCTGTCCAGCCGGGTACCGCTCCTCCTCTTCGCCCCAAAGAGCCTGACCCTCCCAAGCCAATTGACGTTATTTCAATCGCTTCGAGTTCGAGTCACGGAGGTGCCCCATCCACCATATCGTCGAATGGCAGCTACTTCGAGGGTGAATATAGGCCCAATGAGCGGGGTGATACAAAGCGTATGTATGAAAATTATCAGATTCGTATGGGAGACGGTTGGACAGTGAACGACGAAAGCTTTTCCCGCCAGCCCATGTTTAAGCGCCGCAAGATTGACGCTCCTTACTCGCATCTAATCAATCATACCTTCCGATCTACGAGCGGCCTCAACGGACTCCAACTTGCACGCAATGTGCCTATCAGCCTCTCAGCGATGGATACCGCCTGTGAGCATGTGTGGAAATGTCTACACAACGACGTGAGACAGCATGTTCTAGTTCCGCCGCCCAATGGGCCTTGCCTCTGGAGTGAGAATCAACAGGACAGGGATGCGATGTACGCGAAGATAGCCCTGCCAGAACACCTCAACAAGACAAGTAAAGAGTATCGGTTCTTTACTAACATGAAGGCTCAACCGTGGATTGTCTGGCCCTTGTGGGTAGAGGATACTTTCGGAAAGGACTACATCACTGTGCTCATATACTCCGAGCAGACCAACCCGAGAGCAAAGCCCGCTCGGTTCGATCAAGTCGTCTATTACACAATTATTGATCCTCGCAGAGCCCAGTACGGCACCAGGAAAAAGGGTGACCCGACCACCGTACCATTAAAACGCAACTTCTTGAGGCCCCGCACCCGACGGGTCGAAGATGCCCTTCGGGATTTCCTGACACGCGCTGGCTACAACCTCGACAAGGTGTTCTTGGCCAAGACTATCCGCAACTACGTCACCAAGACCAGCGTTGCGTTGACGGAAGACAAGATCGAGAGCCCGATGAGAATCACGAACTGCAGCCCCATGCCGGCGGACGAGGTGACCTCGGCGGAGCGGTGTTTCGCGACGGTCAAGGAGCTGCTCGAGCGCATCGTGAAATGGCACCTGACGCCGGCTTCCCACAAGCAACCCCAGAAAGTGTTCCGCCACCTGCGCCGGTGGATCAACCCGTACCAGTTCCGCATCGAGATGACGGGCATCAACGCCTGGGTCCTGATGGCCACCCTCGACTACAACGCCCGCATCACCGTCGAGCTCATGCCGGATGACGATATTTATGTCGCGCTGGATGGGAAACGCAAGCGCTTTGTGCCGTATGACCTTGCCGGTCCGACCGATCAGCCGCCGCTTGCACCAGTAGATTGGAAACTCCCTGGTGTGGCGGCACCTCCACAAGCTGCTGTTGCCGCCACGAGCTAGTGACGACAACAACAACAACAGAAGCATCAGAAAATCGCTATTGAGACATTGCCTAATCAAGGGAGGTATATCTTGCTCAAGTCCACAGTCAAGGTCCTGCTAGCAATCATAATAACATGTACATAAACGGAGGATAAAGGTTCTCGGATGGATGTTAGGCCCCCCTTTTTATTTGGGGAGTTCAGGGACTGTTGTTTTAGCATTGATATCTACTACTTGCTTTATTTGTTCTCGAATGAGATATAATCACAGTCTTGTCGGGTAAATTAGCATTACTTCAAATTATTGAAATCCACAGCACACTTGCGATGTGTGAAACGTAAGGTCATGTGTCGTGCTCAATCATTGTTTTCTGGGTTTAAGATTCTCAGTTATCCCTTGAATAAATAATACAATTACCATGTTCAGGTGATCAAAACCTTTCTGTTAGTGTGGGGGAGGGAAGGGTAGGGGAGAGAAAAGGAGGGAAGGTAGTGGATAGTGAGTCGTTGTATTAAGTAGACTGGGCCTATCTCGCAGGGAGAAATATCAAAAGTCATCATTTGTCCCCTTATGGAACGCTAGGTAACTCATATATGACTTCTCGAGTCATTGCTTCATGAGCATTATAACTTGGAGTAGATCTATAATCCGGCAACTCCATGGCCCCTCCTTTATTATGTCCTTCCCGTTCTAATAGGTTATGATATGAGCGCGTATGATGTGAACTACTGAACTGTAGATCCTGAAGTCCTATAGGAGGTTCGAGCATCGCTTTGCGTTTACGCCGGAAGCACCATGCACCAGCAGCAATCAATATAGCGGCAAGACCAGCCAAGGAGACTCCAACTCCTATTCCAATCCTTGCTGACGAATTCAGCCCCATAGTAGGTGTCATCATAGGCGTCGGGATCGCTGTCTTTATTACTCCCGTGGGTAATGACGTTTGTCGACCGGATCCTGAAATTCTAGAGAGTGAGTCAATTATAGATCCGGTTGATGTAGTTGAAGCTGAGCTAGTCACTGATGTTGTGCTAGTAGTCGAAGGAATAGCACCAATGGTTGTAACGACTGTGGGCGAACCTAGTAATTACCTAGAGCATTAGCAGATAGAACTGGCTGTATGTCAATGGAGGGGCTAACCTTGGAAGCTCAAGACATTCACGAGCTTCTCGCAATCAACGTTGTTGGTGTTCTCATCAATACAATAGTATACATCGTTCTTGGTTTTATCGCACTTAGAGATCCCAGTCCCACCCGCGATCAGGTCAAAGTTTGGCTCTTTGGGGTTGATGCAGAATAGGGGGCAAGAGGAGCTCCGCCATTTTTGGTCAGTACAGCTACCCCGAACATAGAGCGTGGCACCGTTTTTGATAATTTCGTCTCCTGTTGCCATGCAGATGTTGTTAGAGAGACACGCATAGCCTTGACCACAGCAGGTGGATTCTGCACTGGTATCTGAGCAGGGCGTGTCTTGCGGAGCGACGGATCCGTCCGGATAATAACAGATGCCATATGAAGAGAGAGGGAAAAGAAGGATCAACAATGTGCTTGAAAGGCCGCCTGGCATTGTAAAGACTCTTTGTAGGGGATAATTATAATCGGATACACAGCCATGAAGAAACGGGTAGGTGCTCGGTGAAGATGGGTAGTGCAAATTGCATAAAGATTTGGGCTTGTATGGCACTTAATACCTTCTAGTTACAACATATGGCTATCTCCCGAAACCAATCAATCCAATAATACATGAACTCATTGGTCCAACAACTTCGGAACATATATATCTCTTAGCGCCGACGTGCATATACCAAGTCCAGTGCATGATCCCGATGGGCATGGGCAGGTGGTGCCTGTTACCCAAGTATTTGGTATCGTATTGTAGGTTGATATTGTTTCAACTGATACCTTCATTTCTAGCCCGGTGGTTCTCCCAAAGGGATTCCGTGCTCTTACCATAAGAAATGACAGTCACTACGGTCGTATTAGAAGTGGAAAAAAGGAATGAGGCAAGTTATAAGAGAACAGTAAGCGAATTCATCACGTTGGATACATGAAGTCGAGGGACCCTAAATGCTGTACCGAAGATTTACATATTCTAGGATTTTATAAATTAGTTTTCTATAAATAATTAACTTTATTTAACTACTTTGTTAATCTTAAGGATTTATATATTTAAATAACGTATATATTTAACGATAACTTTATATAAATATAAATATAATAAATAATTAATGCATTTTATAATTAATATATATAAAACTTTTAAGTTTTTTAAATTTAAATTATTTTATAATTAAAAAATTATTAATAATTATATTATAATTATTATAAATTCTTTATATTTTATTAAATTTTATAAATTATAAGTTTTAATTTATATTTATAATAATTTATTTAATTAAATTATTTTATAATTACTTTTAATAATTATAATATTTATTATTTATTATTTTATTTAATTATTATACGTTTAATGCTTTAAAAATTATTATTATTTTTAATTTTATTTAATATAATTATTTTTATTAACTTTTAAAATATAATGTTTATATATTAATTTTATATATTTATAATTATATTTTAATAATATAAATATATAAATATTTAAATATAAATAATTATAAAGTAATTTATTTATATATAATTTATAACTTTAAATACTTTAAATATTTTTTTTAAAAAATTTATTTTTTTATAATAATTATTATTTAAGTTATAATATTAATATTTTATTTATTAATACGCTTTTATAATTTAAAAAATAAAATTATCGTAAAAATTCTTTAATAATATTATTTTACTTTATTTATTCGTTTAATTATCGTTTTTTTTTCGTATTCGTTTTTTTAAAAACGCTTTTATATTAACGACGTTTTTATACTTTTAAATTCGTTTTTTTTTATTTCATATAATAACGATTTTATTATTTCGAAAACATTATTTTTTTTTTCGTATTTTTTAAAATATAACTTATATTATTAATATTTCGTTTTTTCGATTAAATTAAATCGATATTTATTTTATTCGTTAATTAAATTAAATCGATAAATATTTTATTTTTAATTAATTATATTAATTTTATTTTTTTTAATTATAATTAAATCGTTTTATTTTATTTCGTTATTATTTCGATTATTATTCGATTATAACTTAAGTCGATTCGATTATAATTAAATTAAATATTTTATTCGTTATAATTTTTTTTTCGATTATATTTTATTTAATTTAATTTTTTTCGTTACGTTATATAATTACTTTTATATTAATATTATCGATGTAATTACGTCGATTTTATTACTTCGTTAATTATTTTATTAATTATTTTAATTTTTCGCGTTAAGCGCGCTTTAAACGTTACGTTTAAAAGCTTTCGTAATAAAACGCTTTTAAATGTAATTTATTATATATAATTAAATTATTTTTAAATCTTTTAATATTATTAAATTATTATTATATTAACTTTTAAAATATAATATTTATATATCGATTTTATATATTTATAATTATATTTTAATAATATAAATATATAAATATTTAAATATAAATAATTATAAAATAATTTATTTATATATAATTTATAACTTTAAATAATTTAAACATTTTTTTTTTTTTAAAAATTTATTTTTTTATAATAATTATTAATTAAGTTATAATATTAACATTTTATTTATTAAGAATTTTTTTAATATTATATTTTTAAATTTATTTATTTATTTATTTACTTTTTTATATTATATAATAATTTTAATTATTAATAAAATTAAAATTATTTTTTTAAAAAAGTTTAATAATTATAATTTATAAATATTAAAAATCGAATTAATTTTTATAAAAAATAATTTAAAAGTTATTATAAATAATTAATTTAATAAATTTATTAAATAATAAAAAAAAATATTAAAGTTATTATATAACTTAATTTTAAAAAAAGTTTTTTATAATATATTAAAAACTTAATTTTTATTAAAAATATATAAATTAAACTTTAATAAATTTATAAACTTAAAACTTTTAATTTTAAATTTTTTATTTTAAAGGAATTTTTTAACGTTTATTTTAATAATTTTAATATTATAAAGTAATATTTTAATAAAATTAAATTATTTTATAATAAATTTAAATTTAAAAATTTAATTTTTTTTAATAAAATAATTATAATTTAAATATTAAATTTATTTATTAAAAAATATAATATTATAATATAAATTATAACTTAAGTTTTTAAAGATAATTTTAAAGCTTATACGTTTAATAATTTAATTTCGTTATTTATTAACGAATTTTAAACTTTAAAATATAAAGAAAATTAAATTAATGCTTTAAGTAATAAAAGAAATTAACGTAATAATAAATATTAAACTTATTATATATATTATAAAAGTATTAATTATATTAATAAAAATTATTTTTATTTTTATTTAAATAAAATATTTAAAAAATAAAAAAATAAAAAAAATAAAATAACGAAAAACTTAAAGAAAAATAAAGTAATAAATAATTAAAAAAATAATAATAATAATATTTTTAAATAATAATAATAATTAAAGTTAATTATATTTTTAAAGCGTAAAAAACGCGAATAAAAGTAAATTAATTTATTTAATTTTTTTATTAAAAATTTAAATAATAATAATTATATTAATATTAATATTATAAAACTTAATTAAAAGTTATTTATAAAGTTTACGAAGTTTATAAAATTTAAAAAACTTTTTTTTTATATTTATATTAAATAAAAATATAAAAGTTAATTATTTTAAAATAAGCGTTATAATTAATTAACTTAACGAAATATATATTATTAATAAAAATTTAAATTATTTAAATTTAAAAAAATTTAAAAGGTTAATTATATTAAATTTAATAATAAATATAAAAATAATAATATATATTATAATTAATAAAAATTACCTTTTTAATTATCGTATAATAAATCGTATAATTAAATAAAAATAAATTAAATTATTTATAATAATTAATATTAATAACTTTAAGTTAAAATATATTAATATAAAAAGATTTTATATTATAAAAAACGTATTATTTATATTTAAGTTAAAAATTAACTTACTTTTAATTAATAAGTTAAAAAGATATTATATTTTTATAAATAAAAATATAAACTTAAAGCTTTTTAATAAGTTTAATAAATAATTAATTATTAAAAGCTATTATTAAAAAAAGTTATATTATATATTTTTTAAAATAAAAAGAAATAATAAAAGTTATTTTAATATATTAATAATTATTAAAAAGTAATTTATAAAAATAAATTTATTAAAAACTTAATATAATAAATTAAAGTATATATTACTTAAGTTATTAATTAAATCCTTAATAATTAAACGATTAAAAATAAATAAAATTAATTTTATAATTTATAAAAAATAAAAATACGAAATATATTTATAAATTATATAACGACGATATATTTATAAAAATATTATAAATTAAATAAAATATATAATTTTATAAAAAATATATAATAATATAAAAAAGTTATTATTTTTAATATATAATCGTTATAAATATTATATAACTTTTTTAAATAAAAAGTTAAAGTTTTTAAAAATTAAATTATTAAAGGTTAAATTAAAAGTATTAAAAGTTTTTAATATTTATAAGTTAAAAGTCGAAAATTAATATAATATTAAAATTAAAGAATTTTTTATTAATAATAATATTAAATATATTAATATTAAGTTCGAAATTATTTTAAATAATAATAAATTATTTATTATAAAATATTTATTTATATTAAAGAATTTAATAATTTTATAAAACGTATAAATTTAAGTTTAATAAATAAAATAAAAGCATTTTTTATAATTTTAAAGTTTTTTAATTATTTATAAAAAAAGCGTTATTAATAATAACGTATTTATATAATAAAATATTTTATAAATTATTTAATTATAAAATATCGTTCGAAATATATTATAAATATATTATTTATATAAATTACTTAATTAATTAAAAGTTTATAATATATTATAATATTAATTAATATAAAATTAAACTTAAATTATATATTAAAAAAAAAGTAATTATAAGTTTTAATATTTAAAGTTTTATATTATAAAATTTAAAATTTATAAAAAAAAAGCTTTATAATTTAAAAATATAAATATATTAAATGATTAATATATATAATTAAATGCTTTAAGTATTATTATAAAAATCAATTTTAAAGTTAATAACTTAAAAGTTAACGTTAAAAGCTTAAATTTTAAAAATAAAGTTTTTAAAAAGTTTATATTTTATAATTAAAATAAAGAAAATAATTTTAATTATAAGTTTATAAATATATAATTAAAATAAAGATATAATATTAAATTAATTATAAAAAAAGTAATTATTTTTAAACTTAAATTATAAAACAATAAAAGTAAATTATTTAAAATTTTTAAATTTAATAAATTTATAATTTAATAATTAATAATAATATTTAATAATGTATTAATATAATAATAAATTAATATTAATAATAATACTTTAAATTAAAATGTTATAAAGTATATAAAAGTTAATATAAATTAATTATTATTTATAATAAAAGATATATTTTTATTTACGATATTAATTAATATAAATTTAAAGAATAAAAAAATAACTTTTATATTATTAATAATTATAATTATTAAACTTTTTATTTTTAAGCGTATTTTATAAGCTTTTAATTAAAAGTTTATAATATTAAAGTTAAAAAATTAAAAAGTTTAAATATTTATATAATTATTAATTTATTATTAAGTAAAATTATTATAAAAATTTAATAATGATTTAAAATAAAGTTTATTATTAATATATTAAATAATTAATATAAAATAAATTATACGTTATAAAATAAAGTTTATTATTTAAAAATATATATAATAATTAAAAGTTAATTATTTAAAAACCTTTAATATAATCGTTAAATTTAAAACTTAACATTTTATATTAATTATAATAAAAAATAAAAAATAAAGTATAATATAATTTAACGTATAAAACGTATTTATATATTTTAATATAAATTAAAAAATTTATATATAATTTTTTAAAAGTTAATATTTTAAAGTTATTAAATAAAATAAAGTAATTAAGTTAAATAAAGCTTTATACGGTTTAAAATAATTATTTAAATTATAATATAAATATTTAATTAAAGTATTTAAAATATAAGAATTTATTATATTTTTATATAATAAAAAAGTTTTTATTAATAATTAAATTATTATTATAATTATTTATTATATAAACGATTTATTTATAATTAACTTTATAAAAGCTATTATAAATTAATTAATTAAAGTTTTTATAAATAAAATAAAACTTAATAAAATAAACTTTATAATTATTTATTTAAAAAATAATATAAAAATATATTATATTATTAAAATTTTTAAAATTTAATAAAAACGTTATATTAAAAAGTTATTATAACGATTTAATATATATAATAATAAAGAAATTATTTATATTAATATTTATATTAATTTTAAAATTAAATTAATAAAATTTAAAAGTTAAATTTTAAACGATAAAATTAATAAATATTAATAATAAATAAAATTATTATTATATTTAACTTTAAAAATTAAACTTAATATTACTTTTAATATATATTTATTAATTAAATTTATAATTAATTTAAATTTAAATTATTTTATTTAATTAAATAAATTATAAAAGTATTTTTTTTAATATTTTAATTTAAAAATTATATATAATTATAAAAGCGATTTAATTTTAAAAATATATTTAAATTTCGATTAAACGAATAATTTAAATTAAAAAAAATTAATAAAGATATATATTATTAACTTAAAAAATTAAATATTATAAATTTTAAAAGTTATAATATTTAATAATTATAAAATTAAATATATAACATTATAAAAAGTTTTTAAAAAAGTTATATATTTAAATAATATATTTTAATATTTAAATAATATTTTAAATTTAAGTTATAATATTAAGTTATTTATTATATTTTATAATAATATTAATATTATAAAAATTAATAAAAAGTTTAAATTTTATAAAAAAATAAAATATATAAATTTATTATTTTATTATAATAAATTTATTATAATTAATAAATAAATTATTATATATTATATTAATAATATTAATTAATTAATAAATTATTTAATTAAGTTATTTTTAAAATCTTTATTTATTAAATTAATAAAAGATTTAAAAATAATTAATATTTAATTAATAATAATTATTTTTATTTTATAAAAAGTTTTAATTATATATATAATAAAATAACTTTTTTTAATAATAAATTTTATTATTTATTAAATTAAAAAAAAGTAATTTTTTTATTTATTTATATTAAATAAATATAATTTTTAAAATAAATTATTAAATATTATTTTATATAATAAACGTAACCTTTAAAAATAAATTATTAAATTAAATTTTATAATAAATATAATTAAAAGATAAATTATTATAATATCTTTATATATAATTTTATAAACTTTTTTATAACTTTTTACGATTAAGGTTATTATTTTAAAAAAAAGTTTAAGATTTTATAAATTAATTTTTTATAAATAATTAACTTTATTTAATTATTTTATTAATTTTAAAGATTTATATATTTAAATAACATATATATTTAACGATAACTTTATATAAATACGAATATAATAAGTAATTAATACGTTTTATAATTAATATATATAAAACCTTTAAATTTTTTAAATTTAAGTTATTTTATAATTAAAAAATTATTAACAATTATATTATAATTGCTATAAATTCCCTACGTTCCATTAAATCCTACACATATATATACATAACACCGTTAAACAAGTTATTTATTACATTATCCTTATTAAATCAATACTTGTCTCTCTTTCAATCACCACGAAAAAAAGTTAGCTCTGGGGGTGTAAGGTGACAACGGTTGGTCAATTTATCGCCCCCTGCCCAATAACGTAGCTTTTATACCTTACTGGTTTTACGGGGGGTGGCACATTATGTAAAACCAACAGTCTCACAGGATACTATTTTATCATGTGAAGGAATGTTTCACATTTATGCCTTGCACTAGATAAGTATCTTCTAGCCGTCATATTAGACATGACCAAGCTATGAGCCAGTTGTGTGGTGTTGTGCAGTGCTTTACATATATCTGTGTACGATAAAAATAGGCAACCTTACACGCCAAGATGGTTCACGCCAGCCCCTGGCGCTAAATATGCCATTGAAACAACCATAATTGTATGTATGTTGGTTGGATTTGCGGTTTTCATTGGACGATATGCTAGAACCATGATTATATCTTGCAATGTAACCTCAGGTCGGGTTGGCTAGGCTCTCTTGGATCGGCCCGAGTCTTCGGCTTTTATTCCAATTGACACTTAAAGCATAACCTTGGAACTCATTCCCAATTTATCTGCCTTTACTTATGCCACTTTCGAAGGGGGTTCCTAACACGTCTAGGTATTCCTGTGCACAAATTAATCTCTGGGCTGAATTATCGAAGATTGCATCCATACCTTTCCACAAACAGCTATTCCTCAGCTAGTATCATAGTCATATTTAATACTACCGTCATAATGGGCTCCCGGCGACGGTTTCTCTTAGCAACGTGTCTCATTATTCTTCTGTCATTCTTTCTCTTTTCCTGGACCTTTGATACCCAAATATCTGACGTTATTTCAGTATCGCATAAGCCCTTTTCTCACCCTATACCAGATCCGAAGGTCATTGATGATGCAGAATACTTCTGGAGAAAACTGCCTACTCGGTATCCTGTCGAATCTATCAGACCGTTACCAACTCAGAAGCCACTAGCTTTGCCTAAAGTACAGGCAACTTTCGACAAAGAATCCCCGGAGAGTCGTCGATTGAGATTGAAACGACAAACTGCTGTCAGAAATACTTTTGAGCGATGTTGGGTTTCCTACAAAAAGATTGCCTTGCCACACGATGAGATGACCCCTATTACTGGACACTCAAAAGACAATTTTGGGGGATGGGGCGCGACCTTGGTTGACAGTCTAGATACCCTGTGGATTATGGGCCTGTCAGAAGAGCTCGAGGAGGCTATAGATGCGGCCACTAGGATCAGCTTTGAAGCAAGCTCGCTCAAGGAAGTGAAGTGAGTGATGCATGCAACTACTTATTCCCCCTTTCACCTTTCCTAGCATAGTGTTATGGGACTGTTTTCTTTAATTACAAGCATCTCATTGTTACAAGACACAAGGTGGAACTCGGTAGTTGTTGCAAAACAAGTACATGTCAGAATTAGCTAACTGGAGCAATTCCAGTGTTTTTGAGACGACGATTCGGTACTTGGGCGGCTTTCTCGCAGCGTATGACCTTACTAGCGATCAAAGGCTACTCCGTAAGGCAAGGGAAGTTGGCGATATGCTCTACGTTGCTTTCGATACCCCAAATCGGATGCCCATCACTCGCTGGGACTTTGAGAGTGCTACCGAAGGTAAAGAGCAAACCGCGGGCGACTGGACCCTAGTTGCTGAGATCGGCTCTTTATGCATGGAATTCACCCGTCTGTCGTTGGTCACGGGGAATCCGAAATGGTTTGATGCGACTGAGAGGATCCGAGAGGTGTTCGAAGCACAACAAGGTTCCACGTCGCTGCCAGGTGAGTGAAGACGTAGTGAAGGTGTACGACTAGGGACTTTGCAATCATATACTAACTAGACGACCAACTATAGGCATGTGGCCCATTAGCGTCAATCCTAAAGATGAAAAATTCAATCTCGATACAACGTTCGGACTAGGCGCCATGGCCGATTCAGTGTTCGAATATTTGCCCAAAATGACCGCTCTCGTCGGTGGTCTAATCCCCAGTTATGAGGCAATGTATACTTACGCCATAGACACTGCCATGACACACAACCTCTTCCGCCCCATAACACCAGATGGTGCGGACATTCTTCTATCGGGGACCATACATGTCAAGGGCAAAGACGGACAATCAGTGCCAGAGCTCGAAGTCCAGGGCCAGCACCTAGTATGCTTCGCAGGGGGCATGTTAGCTCTCGGTGGAAAGCTGGTCCGCAATGAGACGCAAATAGAAGTGGCCAAAAAGCTAACAGATGGCTGCATCTGGACATATGCGAACATGCCTCTCGGGATTATGCCAGAGACTTTCACAATGGTTCCTTGCAAGTCTCAGGGAACCGAGTGCGCCTGGGACGAAGCCGCCTGGAAGCGCGGCGTACTTGAGCGAGCCGGCGAAGACAACATACATAACCTAGAGCGTGCAGACCAGTTGATTGCTGAGCGTCGGCTACCACGGGGGTTTACCTCAGTCCCGGATACCCGCTATATCCTTCGGCCCGAAGCTATTGAAAGCATATTCATTCTATATCGTGCGACGGGGCGACGAGAGCTGCTTGACTCGGCCTGGGCGATGTTCCAGGCCATCGAGAAACATACCCGTACCGAACTCGCGAACTCGGCATTAGCCGACGTTACCGTCACAGATGGTGAGCCACACCAATTGGACTCGATGGAAAGCTTCTGGCTTGGCGAGACGCTCAAGTACTTCTATCTGATCTTCAGTGAGCCAGATCATATCTCCCTGGATGAGTACGTGTTTAATACTGAGGCACATCCGTTTAGGAGGGTAACACCGTGATATATCATGGGAGAGGTTATATGGGAGTTCTCCTGATAGAAAATGATGCAAAATTAAAATTATTAAATGAAAGAACACTAGGATTCGGTATCAATTTCACACGTATTGCCAATAAAGTTAGTATCCTATCACGACATGTGACCTCACGAACGTTCCCACTTCAATCAAGAAGCCTAGCAATATTCACATCATCCCAAAGGGGACAGAGCCAGTTATCCAACCTGTCGTTCTCTGCCACCGCGTCATTGTATCTCCGAAGGCTCTTGATATCATCCGACTTCCAGTACTCCTTCCTATGGGGCCCAAAATCGTACTTGCGCCAAGGATTGTCCTCGCTGTCGTCGACCACAAGTCCACACCTCAAGACATTGTCACCGACAATGAGGCCGCCCGGGCGCAAAAGCCGTCTGGGCTGACCCGGCTGTGACTTCTCCATGATAGCAGAAAGATAAGACGGATATCCCGATTTCTGGGCATCGATGAAGATGATATCGTAGGGCTCCTCGGGCTCGAGCTTTGGTAGGCTGTAGATGATTCATTTACGTAGGTTAGCGATTGATTGGTAAAGTAGCAGGATATACATGATCGACGACCTACTTCTCGAGGGCGTCTCCTTAGATGACCTCGACGTTGTTCACGCCGTGGTTCGCATAGCACACCCTAGCCTGGTTCGCAAACCCGGCGTCGAACTCCAAGCCTGTGACTTTACCATCCGGTCCCACGGCATGGCTCCACACGAGACTGGAAAGGCCAACGTAGACGTCGACTTCCAGTACTAATGTCTACGAATTAGCATATTCATTAAAAGTCTTGTCGGTAAGTATGGAGATGAACGTGAGGATACCTACCCCTCTTTGCCCCTACTATCCTGGCAAGGAAGGCCATAGCCTGAGCCTGTGAGATCGAGACCATGTAGATGGCTGTCTTGGGCTGCGTTTCGCCTACATGCGCGTGGTAGTCGATGATGTGCTGGGGGATGCGCGAGGTTTGGGCCTCGGCATAATAGCTCACACGTTCTCCAACTATGTCGTTGGGGTACAAAATAGGGGTTGTTTCTTTCATGTTAGATAATGATAAAATACTTGTCGATTTGATTTATCACTCTAAGTTTTACTTCAGAGTTATCCGGCTCTGGGAAGCCTCGACCATATACGTAGGAGGCTTTTCAATACTATGACATCACCAGATCGACAGCAAAAATGCACATTCCTTGAGAACGCCCCCAATTATGAAAGAATTTCAACCTTGATATTTAACCGGCCCTCGCAGGTATGTGGACGGTAATACCGAGCTAGTTTTCAGGTTTTAAATAAGCCAGAAGTCGAACTACGCAAGGTAGACAACATAGCAGAACTAAGACGAATAGCAGCACTGGGTTATGTATGAAGTCCTCACCCATTAAATGTTTGTGATCTTATTCTGTACATAGTCGACTTGAATAGTTTTATCATACCTGTATTTATTCTTCCCTATTTGTTTCGAACACAGGAGTACCCTAGAGTTATACCGTGCGGGTTTGCCAACGGCCCCAGATACAAAGCCCCCACGTGTGGACATATTTGTATCAACGTTCCACAGGAGATGCCGTGATCCGGATATTGAACGTAAAGCACGATATGTGATAATTACACACCGATACCAAGTGCCACCTACTAGAATCCAGGAATATTCAACCCCCGGGAATTCTGAAGTTCGAATACTTGCCATAGGATTGATGTAGAAAGAGGCAGATAATACTGAAGAAGTGCCAACAGTAATTCTCTATTGATCTCGTTAATGGAGTTAGCAGCCATTCGGGCATCTTTTCTTTCTTCCGTACAAATGTATTCGCCCGACTCTAAAAGGAGGATATATGGAGTATGATTCAACACTGTAGCTTGTGGCTCAGCAAAAATCGAAGTGATATGCAATTGGCGAAGCTGAAAACCTACGTGCGATCGGGGAGTGCAAGGGGGAAGGTCCTTCAGCTGGTTTGGCTGTTATCTGTTGAGTTTCAAAGTAGTGACCGGGAAACACTAAGTTATAAAAGGGTGGGTATGACTTGACGTAAGGGACCCAGATATTGCTTCTGGGTGTTACGATTTGTAGTAGTCTTTTGTCATGTGATGTCACATCCGTAAGCAACCATTTACCACCTCAGGCTGCGTAGCAGAGCACGAGCTAAATATCCGGTATCAAATCAGGGCGAGGCCCCTGAGGTGGAATGTAGCCAGCTTGCCGGCTACCGAACCCAGCTCAGGGCGAAGGACGGTTGTACATAAGCTGTCATGGGAGCTCTTTGACGTGTCATGATCTCATTCCAGTCATCGTCTCAACCAGTCATCCTGCAACCATGTAAATCAACATTCTGACCACGAACACAATGACCGAACAATTGGAATTCTTCCTTGATAGCATCAACTTATGCCCGAACATTTAGAGACAAATTTAACAAGGGCAGATACACTGCAAACGGTCCCACCCAGCCGTTTATGCTGGAATATGTATGTCTGGTAGTAGAGCTTTGCCTTTCGCCATCCAAAGTTGACCGGGCTATCTTGATCAAAATTAAAGTCGAGCAGAACTGGTAAGATTATCACAAGAATTGGAACTGACGATTCGACAAGGTCGGAGGCTTGCGTCGCGAAGCCACGGTGCATCATTCACCCCGAGACAGTCGAGGATGTATCGAAGTCTCTCACGATAATTAGATTTTTCCAGTTAGCTTTGCTGTTCGTAGTGGAGGGCACTCCCCAGATGCGGGATAGTCGAGCATCGAGCAGGGTAGCTTGGTGGACATGTAGAGAATGAACCAATTCACTTTAGGCGACAACAAGCAAGTCGCAAGCTTCGGTCCCAGATGCCGTTGGGGAGATGTGATTACTACTCTGGATGCACAAGGGGCAACTGTTATCAGAGGACGCATGCTACCAGTTGGCGTTGCGAGCCTGATCCTAGGGGGTATGCACGTAGCTCTTCCCGCCTACGGAGTCCTTCCTTTCTAACGGTCTTAAGTGGGCTTTCTTATTTCTCTAGCGAAAATTGCCTTGCTACCGACAGCGTGAAGAACTTCGAAGTGTGGGGGCGCTACTAGATTTTTTTGGTGGAATCTACCTGGCTGACCTTGACTGTAGGTCATCTTGGCAGATGGCGCAGTCGTGGACGCCAATTCCGACAGCATCAGCGACCTCTTTTGGGCTCTTGAGGGCAAAGGGCCAATCTTTGACATTGGTACTCGTTTTGATCTCTACACTGTAGGTACCCGTAAAGGAAGTCTGGAGTCAGCTCAGCATTTATCCCCTGAATCAAGCCTCTGTCCTTTTAAATGCGTTTATTCAGTGGTAGAATGAAGGAGCAGCCGACCTCAAGTCCACTGTAGCCCTCACATTTGGGCTCGATATGATTACACTGGCTTGCTGTACTCAGAACCCATGGAGTGGCTGGAGGCGTTCGTGGTATTCTATGATATTGAGCCTCTCATGGTTCCCGTCCCCGCGAACAATAATACAATCACTACTATAACGGATATACTTGGCAGTACACTTTCAAGCCAGCCCGCGCGGTGAGTAATCCCGGGTGCTGATATGGCGGTAATGGGGATGACTCAACAATAACTTATCTAAAGTCACGACTACAGGAGTCCTGGTTCACGCATCGACGCACATCTGTACAAAGATGTGTATGCCTTCTGTAGAGAAAAAGCGGTTGCAATACGCGAGGAAACGGGGGCCAACCAGACTTTCAGTATGCAGCCGATCCCAAAAGTCCTAGCTAAGGCTGGAGAGAAGAGAGGGGGGAATCCGATGAATACTCCCGCAGAGAACCATCAATGTAAGTGCACCTGCGCCCCCTTTGGCTGGGTCAACCCCACTACTCAGAGAGAGCAGCATATTGATTACGCTAGGGTGGAATACACTCATCGACTGGGAGAAAGCCGGCGACGACGAACAGGCGCAATCAATTTTGATCAAGACTACAGTAAAATGGCAGTTAGGAAGATATCGTTGAAGTACGACGAGAAATAACTGTTGCAGGAGCTGCAGGATGATGTATTCCGGCTTTTCAAGGCTTAAGCAGTAGGTATTTTGCTGCTCAGCATTGTACTGCCCTTCTTTGCATCTCGACTCCTTGTCTAACCCTACAACCATGGAAGATCCGGATAGATCCTAGTCAGCCTTACGCAGTCAAATGCAGGGAGAAAAGTATGCATCTGATCCAACTGCATATTGCAATGCAACATGGCATTTTATTGGTGGAGTACGCTCAAAGCTGTTGGAACTTGTAGGGCATTCGGGGATACGCCAACGTCGCCAAGTTTCTAATTGATTCGCTGCTACCGTCCCTTGCTTTATTTTCTCTCTTCCTTTCTTCCTCGCAATCTCGCTCAAGTTTTTAGTCGTTTCCATCTCTACATAGATAAACTATCTAAGCATGGCAGGCTCTGTTCTTGTCACCGGAGCGAATGGTTCCCTCGGCGTCCATGCCGTTGATTACATACTGCGCCACTATCCAGATATTACTGCTATTCTGACTGTGAGAAACACATCCGACGCCGACGCCAACACCAAGACGCTGCGGGACACGATAGCCCGGTATCCCGGCGCGAAGGTCTCCATCCACCAACTCGACCTCGCGAGCCTCACTGCTGTTCATGAGTTTGCCGGCAAAGTCACCCAGGATATCACCAACAAGGTGTGCCCTCCCCTCAGCGCCATTGTCGCGAATGCATTTTACTGGAACCTCGTGGCCGATCCCGAGATTACCAGTGACGGCTACGACAAGACAATTCAAGTTGGCCATGTAGCTCATGTAGCCCTCATCCTACGCCTCCTTGGTAGCTTTGGGCCCAACGGCGGCCGCGTCGTGCTTTTCACAAGCGACGCCCACTGGCCGGGACAGAATAGCTGTAAGTAATACCCCATGGTTTGAACGACCAGCCTAGAGGTCATCCGAGACTGCTCTTCTCCCGTTTTCCCATGGGGCGTGTGTCCGTCCCACTAACACCAATCGCTACAGTGGAGAAATACCCTCCCGCAATTCCAGATGATCTAGAGCTATTAGTGAAGCCTAAGCCCGGCGCCGACAAGCTGGGCCTAGGTTTTCTAAGATACGCCAACGCGAAGCTAACCACCGTGTCCTGGATGTACGCGCTGGATAGGCATCTGCAGAAGGTCAGTAGGGAACAGTAGAAACTATCAACAGGCTCACTAACTCATCATCCTTCCTTCGACGCAGGATGCGAACTTGAGTAAGATCACGGCCTTGGCCATCAATCCTGGCAATCTCGTCGATTCGCGGGCTCTCCGGACCAATACGCCGGGAATGCTGCCCTACGTGCAGAAATTCATTCTGAAGCCGCTGCTGCCGCTGATGCGCCTGAGAGACCCTCTGCTGCGTCGGGTGTCCGCGGGCGGCGTCGACGTGGCGAAAATCGCCCTCGACCCGGAGTATGCCGGCGCGCGGGGCTACTACACGTTTCTGAAGAAAGATGAGAGCTCCCCTGAGAGCAGAGAAGGGAAGAAACAGGAGGCGTTGTGGGTACGCAGTGCACAGTGGGCGGGGATTACTAGGGAGAACACGAGTCTGGCGTCTGCTGTTGGGGACTAATCCGATCGAGGTTTAAAGGGCATATATTAATGCATATTACGGTAATCGAAATCTATAATTATACTTGAATATTTTGAATGATGACGAGGGATGTGAGTTATATACCGCGTGTGAAGAAAAAGATTCACTGCCTACGTATCTAGTAAAGCTCGTTATGCAAATAATAAATCTTAATGTTTAGAAAACCGAAATGAAGATCAAATAAATGTAAAGAATTAATTAATAATAAGACGAGTTGTATATTGCGGTGTAGTCACCCCTTAAATATATAGAATCTTCCAAATATATCTTCTTAAAGTAATATTAATTCACTCCCAAGGATTGAAGTTTCCAAATACCCTTACCTCGTGCTGTATAAATGTATCTAAGCATCACAATTAAGCAAGTAGCTGGACACTATAACCTACATAAAGCATTTTTAAGTATTGGCTTACTCATCTTCTTCAGGGGCTACGTGGGAATCCTACCCCTTTTTTCCACTACTTGCTCGCATCTCAATGAGTAGGCGGAAAGTATTAGCATATCACTCAAAGATGGCATAGGTGCATTTCACATACCATTATAGCTATTAAGATGTAGCTCAATCGGTACCTGGGGCACCAACACGGCGAACATGCAGGCTACCTGACTCGTCGGCAACAACAGCTGTAGGGGCCGGGGCTGAGGGAAGAGTCCCTTCCTCTAGTCGCGAGGATAGCTCGAATCCCGCACTTGGCGTGTCACTATCGTGCTCCTTTTTACAGCCAAATCCCTTGATCTTTCTACAACAGGACATCAACAAGTTGCAAAGCGCAAACCACATGGGAGGATTTAAGGTAAAGAAGAATAAGAGGCAAACTACGACGATGCTAATCATGGTTGCAGCGATTGTTCCCGGGCTTCTCCAAGCACTCGGATTAGGTGTAGCTGGAGGGGCAAATACTGCTGGCATGTTGTGCTTTGTAGTAAGGGGTGAAAGGGGGTGGACTAAATCAATTGAATGATATCCGCGTTGAATTCTGGCTGGTAGTTGTTTTTTCCCAGTAAGATATAGGACTAAGACCTATATTTGTATATCTCAAGAACACTTCTGTTGTTCATGGCCGTCTAGCCTGAACATAAATCCACCTTGTCAAATGAAAATAGCGAAACAGATACGGAGACCTGGTATTGTTTCTCGGTGCAATTTTTAACAAAGGATCATATTCAGCAAGGCTTTTATTGTTTTACTTAGTACTATGGTCTCCGATTACGTGGTGACGGGCATTATCTTGCAAGTCTCGAGGCATCTTGTTGTCGACGAGGTTTCTATTACTCAATTTTAGCAAGTTCTTCAAAGCTTCTAAGTTGCCAGCTACCATCGGAATCCCAAGACGTTATGCTGCCCCTGAACCACAGTTGGAGCGTTCATTATAGGAATTAGAATGGAGACGTTTATATTAAGGTTATTCGACGTTCAATTGGAAAGGAGGTCCCTATTTAATGGCATTGGCCTAGCGAAATGGTTATCTATCAATTCAACTACCTAGGTAGGTATACGTATGTACCTAATGCACCTACTGATAGTTTAGTGGGAACGCTAGTACTAATACGTTCATATCTTAAGTACGTGCAGGGAAGACGCGACGCGATGACGCGGGGTCTTTTCAATTAATAAGTGAAGCTTGGGGCAATTGCGACCCGTGCGTAATAGCAAGTCGCGTCTCATGAGCTGGGATGAAAAAGGAAATATCAAAGGAGCTCCTGACTTTCTGATGAACTTGATCATTCTCTTATTTATGTCCCGTTTCTCGTAAATCTTCTATTACTTTCAGCTAATACCTAGTCAGTGATCTTATCGCTTCGTGGGAACAGGAAACTAGGAAACTTAGAATCTACAAGTCTGAGTAGATTTACTTCATCTCTTTTCTTTTTTCTTCCGGCGTGAAGACGATTGGGCAAGATGGGGGAGAAATCAGGAGCTACTCGAACTCGAACGCCTGGCAAGGCAGCCGGCACACCTACCAGTTCTACGACGACTCCTTCATTGTCTAGGAAACCAAGCTCATCTTCCACTACCGGAAAGCAGCAGCAGAAGAGCATTCTTGGCTTTTTCTCTAAAGCTTCTAAAGACAAGGAGATGACGACAACCACGGCTACTCCCACTCCCAAAATACCATCCTCGCCATGTCTCCGAGAGACAACTAAATCTAACTCTCTCCAATTGAACAAGAGGCCCAGTAAAAATATTACTCCCGTCCCTAGTAGTGACGCCATAGAACCCTCCAGCTCTCAGGAGAATATCGACTCTGCCACTACAGTTAAGGTACCTAAGAACCGTCATTCGCTACCCTCCCCCGTGATGCCTGCTGACATTATGATCAAGCAGGTTGTTTCCTCCAAACCCACCGTTATGGGTAGCAGTCCATCGCGTAAGGTGAGTGATCATTGATGCATTGCCCTTATCACTAGCAATGAGTAGCTATACTAACCTTTCTCCCATGCTTCAGGTCAAGAAGGCAGTCAATTACGCCGAATCATCAGACGACGACGAAGATGTCTTTGTAGCAATGAAAGCTGCTAAATCCCGACGTCGAAACCGCCCACAATCTAGAGTAGCTGACGACGACGACGATGATGGTGACGTATACGAGGAAAGCAAGGAATCCGAGGTCGCAGACGAAGATGGTAGGTTTATAGAGCTCATGGTGCTGGTGGAATACATTGCAGGGCAGAGACTAACACTATATAGACGAGATGGCGGATTTCGTTGTTTCTGACGACTCGGATGGCCCCTCTAAAAAGAGGAAGCGCCCTTCCAAGCCACAATCATCACGCAAGAGGTCACAAACCCTTTCACCGGCTGCCAGACAGGCGATGAACGACATGGCAGACGAGGATGACGACATGGACGCCATCATGGAAGATATGCCCTCTACTTCTACCGCCCAAAAGTGGCGATACGACCCTGACACCATCGATCCCGTCAAGATACGTACACCTACCGCATCATCAAAAACATCTACAAGCAAACCCAAAGCCCACACCCGTGATCCCGAGGAACGATACCCATGGCTTGCCAAGATTTTTGACATTAACCGGAACCCTCTTGGACATCCCGACTATGACCCGTCCACCGTCTACGTGCCACCGATGGCTATGCAGAAATTCTCAGCCTTCGAGAGGCAGTACTGGGAGATCAAACAGAAGCTGTGGGATACGGTTGTGTTCTTCAAGAAGGGGAAGTTCTACGAACTCTACGAAAATGATGCCACCATCGGTCACCAGCTCTTCGATCTAAAGCTTACAGATCGCGTCAACATGCGTATGGTTGGCGTTCCCGAGAGCTCTCTCGACATGTGGGTCAACCAGTTCATCGCCAAGGGGTACAAGGTGGCTCGTGTCGATCAGATGGAGACAGCGTTGGGCAAGGAGATGCGTGAAAGGGATGCCACCAAGGCGAAGAAACAGGACAAGATTATTCGCCGAGAGCTCGCCTGTATTCTGACTGGTGGCACTCTCGTCGACGGTAGCATGCTCCAGGATGATATGGCCACATATTGTGTCGCCATCAAGGAATCCGTCATCGATGACCATCCTGTATTCGGCATCTCGTTTGTCGATGCTGCTACAGGACAGTTCTTCCTGTCCGAGTTTGAGGATGATGTCGACCTGACAAAATTCGAGACCTTTGTTGCTCAAACCAACCCTCGTGAGCTCATCCTAGAGAAATCTCGCATCTCGACAAAAGCACTACGCATACTCAAAAATAGCACGTCACCTACGACCATCTGGAACTACTTCAAATCGGGAAGCGAGTTCTGGGATGCAGAACTCACCCGGCGGGAACTTGGCTGCAATGGCTACTTTGCTTCTGAGGATAACGCGGAAGACGAAGTCTGGCCTGAAACTCTAGACAAGGCAAAGGACAAACCCTTCTTGATGTCCGCCCTCGGAGCCCTGGTCCAGTACCTCCGGGTGCTTAAAATCGAGAGGATTCTCCTTTCTCAAGGCAACTTCTCCTGGTATAGCCCGATCCACAAAAACGGCACTCTAATATTGGACGGGCAAACCCTCATCAACCTTGAGGTCTTCTCCAATACGGTCAATGGAGGTTCTGATGGGACCTTGTTCTCCCTCTTAAACAGATGTGTGACGCCGTTCGGCAAGCGGCTGTTCCGCCAGTGGGTCTGCCACCCGCTTTGCAACATTCAAAAAATCAACGAAAGGTTAGACGCGGTTGACCTGCTTAACGCTGATAGAACTGTGCGAGAGCAATTCGCTTCGCAGTTGACCAAGATGCCGGACCTCGAACGCCTGATCTCTAGAGTTCATGCGGGAGCCTGTCGACCAGAGGATTTTGTCAAAGTTCTGGAAGGCTTTGAGCAGATTGAATACACTATGACACTCCTTAGCGCATTTGGTGGTGGAAGTGGCCTGGTCGATCGTCTTGTCTCGTCCATGCCTGATCTCCACGAGCCACTGTCGTTCTGGAAATCTGCCTTTGATCGCAGGAAGGCCAGGGAAGAGAAGACACTGATCCCTGAGCGAGGTATTGAGGAGGATTTCGACAGCAGTCACGACCAGATTATTGGAATCAAGGATGACTTGCAGAAGCTGCTAGACGCGAAGAAGAGCGAGCTCAAGAATAAGTCGTTGAAGTTCACCGACATCGGCAAGGAAGTCTACCAGATCGAGGCGCCTAAATCGGTCAAGGTTCCCAAGGACTGGCAGCAGATGTCTGCGACTGCGAGCGTCAAGCGTTACTACTTCAAAGAATTGACTGAACTCGTCCGACAGCTGCAGGAGGCCGAAGAGACCCATTCCCAGCTCGTCAAAGAAGTAGCTTCCCGGCTCTTCAAGCGGTTTGATGTCGACTATGATACATGGCAGCGGGCTATCCGCGTCGTGGCGCAGTTAGACTGCCTAGTCAGCCTCTCAAGGTCATCGTCGTCACTTGGTGAACCAAGCTGTCGACCTGTGTTTGTGGACGAGGAGCGCAGTGTTGTCGAGTTTGAGGAGCTCCGTCATCCATGTATGCTCAATACCGTTGACGACTTCATCCCCAACGATGTCGTGCTTGGTGGCGAGTCACCCAAAATTAACCTGCTCACGGGGGCAAACGCCGCCGGTAAATCCACGATCCTACGCATGGTAAGTCAAAATCTTGTCGACCCCTATTACGTATCACTTGATCCTGTCTGTCCTACCAATATATCGTACATATATCTAACCTTCGTGACCCTAGTCTTGTATTGCCGTCATTATGGCCCAGATCGGTTGTTACGTGCCTGCTGTGTCGGCTCGCCTTACGCCCTGTGACCGTATCATGTCGCGTCTTGGTGCCAACGACAACATATTCGCGGCGCAGAGTACGTTCTTCGTCGAATTATCCGAGACCAAGAAGATTCTGTCCGAGGCGACGCCCCGCTCGCTCGTCATCCTCGACGAGCTCGGCCGCGGTACCTCGAGCTACGACGGCGTCGCCGTCGCCCAGGCGGTGCTGCACCACGTGGCGACGCACGTCGGCTGCGTCGGCTTCTTCGCGACGCACTACCACTCGCTCGCCACGGAGTTCGAGAACCACCCGGAGATTAGCCCCAAGCGGATGCGTATCCACGTCGACGAGGCCGAGAAGCGCATCACGTTCCTCTACCGGCTCGAGGCGGGCGTCGCCGAGGGCAGCTTCGGCATGCACTGCGCGGCCATGTGCGGGATCAACGGCCGCGTCATCGAGCGCGCCGAAGTGGCGGCCAGGGAGTGGGAGCACACGAGCCGGCTGAAGGAGAGCCTCGAGCGCGCCAAGGAGGGCTGCTATATCCCCCTCGGCTTGCTGAGCGATGTCGCGGCCCTGCTCGACGAGGAGAAGAGCGCGGATGTGGGGCCTAGGGGGCTGGAGGTCCTGGTTAGGGCTATTGAGGCGCTTTGAAAGATGATTTTCCAAGACGAGGATGAGGATGATGAATCTTCAATGTTAGAGATACCCCCTCTGCGCTGCCCTGTGCTATTTGTCCATATTGATGTTACTGGGTCGAGGTTATGCGTCGCAGGTTTGACTGATTTACTGTTGCTGGAAGGAGGGAAGGAATATTGTAACAAAAGGGAATAGGGATGGATGGATGGACGGATGGACGAACAGGCTGGGATATACTTTCAAAGGACTTGTTCGTTAGCTACTTAAGCTACCATATGCTAAGGTCTAGTCTAGGTAGATATGGATGTAAAGAGATACATGGCATAGATGGATGGATGTAATAAGAGGTAATGAGCTCCAAACTTGAGCATGGAATGGAATCTTTACTAGAACTGGGCTGGGCATTTTTGTATCTAACTCGACGTCAACCGGTGTCCGTAGAGTGCTTGGTGTAGTGCCTGACGCGGTGAAACTTGACCCTTCACATCATCTCATCCTTGATACATGTCTTGGTGGCGACCAGCGCACCAGGTAGAGGAGATAGATACCCACGGCAGGATAGATGATGAGATTAGTTTGTCGAACCCATACTATTAATTCAAGCATGCCACTCGGGATTTCCTAAACGCTAACTTGGAATTCTTTGTTCCCTGTCTTGGCCACGCTGACCGAGTCCGTGTTAGATTAATTAATTTTCTTTGTGTGATATCTGCCTGCATGATGCCTCTACAATAACCTAGCATTCCTATACCTATATCATGATGAGAATTTCTGCCAAATACCTAGGAGGGATAGATGTGGATCGGTACGAAAGGAGTTTAACTTGAATCCTCTGTTCGTTGACCGGTCATACTAGAATGGTATGTGAGTATTTGGTCATACAGTTGGATTTCAAGTTATTGCCATGTGCCAGAACAAAGAATTGCAACATCCTGCCAACCGGTGTCTGCCAGTGTGTTGTACAAGATGACGAGGCAGCAATTAGTGCTGCCTTGTAACAATAAATTTACATTCTTGGACCTGGGACACCGGATCCTAGCAACCTCCTCTCAGTCTACTGGGCTTGGCCATCTTGGCCTTGTTTCCCACAATGAGGTAATGTTTCATAATTCACCAGCAGCGATCAGCGAGCTGGTCTATGTACAAACTGAGATTTGTACAGCACTGTCACATCGGCGCCGGGTCCAATACACATACTCTAGGAGCAAGTCTTCGCCCCCATATCCTCCCCGATTCGCTTGTTGGCATCTACAAATCCACCGACTCTCAGCTAGACTGGGTGTCCTAAGATTCCTACACAAACTATAGGAATATGAGTGATATAAATAAGGCCCCCTTGGTTCTTCGTTAGAGATGAATAACCTCAACCCACTTCACTTCAGCTGCCGAAGATACAGAAGAAGCACGCACATCAAGTTTTTAAATCAAAACATCGCCCACCGTTTCTACCTCCTCCCTCGAGCAATACAAGGGGTATTGCAAGCCAGCACAATACACCCACACAATGTGTAATCAAGACTGGACTTATACCTGGTGCAGAGCCGGTAACCATGGCACGGGGTTTCCATCTACCAACATTATCTACCCATGCGAAAACGCGGATGCGGTTGGATACTACTGCCATCAAATAGTAGATAACAACGTAGCTGAAGATGGAGCCGTCTATGTCGACGCATGCGACCAATGCTTACACATCCAGTGGCTACAACCCCTCCAAGAAGAATATGAGACGACGATCAAGCAACGAAAAGACAAGAAACAACCAATGGGGTACGAATATCACAGGGGTCTAGCCGCGATCAAGGACGAGATCAAGCTGACGGGGAAACTGAGAACCGCCCACATCGATGGTAACGCGGAGCGGGCCCAGAGGCTCGGCATTGAGCTGGTGCAGTCCCAGGAAAGAAGAGATGAAGCCCACAGGATCAGAAGCGCCAGAGAGAACGAAGAGCAAGCGCGCCAGCAACAGCGGACTAACCGCGAGGCTATAGCAGACGCGAGACGGGAGGGAAATCATGCGCACGCGGAACATTTGCTACATACGACCAATCCGATGGCTGCAGCGAGGGCTGCACTCCAGCAGCTGGAAAGGGAACAGCGTATTCAGGAGGCTGATCTTGACAAGGCGCAGCATGCTGCGCGTAGGGAGCGTGAGAAGGCGGAGAGGTATGCGGCGAGGGATGCGCAAAAGCAAGCGGAGAGAGCTGAGAAGGACAGGGCAAAGCAGGCGGATAGGGCTGCGAAGATAGAGTCACAGAGGGCTGTGTTTGCAGAACGGCAGAGAATCGCGTGGGCGGAGAGCGAGGAGGCGGAGGGCGCTGAGCCCAAGGATAAGAAGAAGAATAAGAAGAAGAGTAAAAAATGATGGGACTGGCTGGCGGAGTCAGAACTTGTCGAAGGAGAAGCAAGAATGGAAGGATTTGGGGGAGGGGGAGGGGGAGGGAGAAGGGGCTGGCTGGTCTTGCCACGGTATTGTTCTTTCTGTTTTTGTCTGTCTATGCAGTAGTGATGTGGGAGCTGCTTTTAGAGCTAGTTGTTTAGATTTCTTTATCTTCTTCTTCTTCTTCTTCTTCTTCTTCTTCTTCTTCTTCTTCTTCTTCTGCTTTCCTCTCGTACTTTGTCGAGAACAGAAGGATTATTCTTTTTCAAGGTCCTGGAGACTTGGATGGGAAGGGGGTTTAGCCTAGGCATTCTAGCCATCCCTTCCTGCTACAAATTTAAATAAAAAAAATTATTTCCTCTATACTCCCAAAGACTTGTCGTGATGAACTTTACAAGTTTAATAAATAATGGTTCGAAATCTTACCAATAAGTAAATGAAATGTTGCGAAGTAATCGGAAAGTTTTGGTAAGATAGAAGAAACCCCCCTTTTTTCTCCATTCGATCCTGCTTTGGGGCAGTCTATAAGGAACTAGGTTGTATGTTATATAGTTATAAAAGGACTTAAACATTAATAAACAACCTAATCTAAGCTTGTATCTACCTCAATATCTAGATTGGGTGGTTTCTAGCTTAAGAAATCCAACTTTTATTACCATTTGTATAACTAGTACTGAGGCCGAGGACAAAATGATTGATTATACAGAATAGTTGCGAATTATGAGGGAATATATAATCGTGTACCGTGTACTGCAATAAGGATTGAGACATTTCAGTAGGCTCAGCCCATTATATAACATCTATTTTGCTTTTATTAAGTCTCCTTACTGAAGCTGCTAAAGCACAGTAATGATTAAGGCTATACTAATCGGTTTGAGGCTTAAATGCGGCTCTATTCATATACACCGCGGTTGGTGTAGAGCATAATCGATAATTTTGGCGCCAATCTTCGCAGGTACTACGTGAGTCAAACCCCCCTATGAATTAAGGTTCTGGCGCCAAATTCGATTCAGCTTCAAGTTCGGACGAAATCTCTGTTTTCGGTTCCGGTTCCGGTTCCGGCTCCGGCTCAATCTCGGTCCAATTCCGCAAGGGCCAACCATCGGTGCCGGGCCCCTCCTCGGGCCAGTTCTCGGGCAGCTCGCCAAAGTGGAAGAAGTACGTCTTCTCGCAGCCGTAGTCCTCGCACCGGAGGTCGCACATGCCGAACTTCTCGCAGAAGCAGTCCCCGGCGTGGGGGCAGTCCACGGGCGGCTGCCCCAGGATCTGGTGCCACGAGTACTCCATGACGCGGCCGGAGAACTCGTCGGTGAGCTCCGTCGCCCAGAGCCAGTCCCGGTACGACCGGTACTCGTCGACGGTCCGCCCGAGGATCCGGTCCCGCGTCACGGCGAACTGGGCCCCGCAGTGCACGCCGACGGCCTCCGGGACCGGCGTCCCCGGGAACAGCTCCCCGAAGGCCACCGCGTACACCGCCTCGGTCTTGGCGCGCTGGTCCGCTTCCGGGTCGTCCCACTTGACGTTGGCGTTCAGGTCCGGCCTGATTTCGAGCGGGCACCCCAGTAGCCAGGAGCAGCGGAGCGTTGCAAATCCATGTTTTATAACGTACGGGATTTGCAGGTTCTGAAGAGGCGTGACACCATCTAATCGTATGCATCCGTCAGTCTGAGAAAGTCGCAGAGAGGACACGTCTCGCAGTAAACCTACCATAGAGAGGATCTTCATTATGCCATTGGTAGCGACGGCCATGAATGAATATGACTGTATCCGGAAGTTTATGATAATTATCAATGATATACCTGGCAACTTTTTTTAGCGTAGTACAGGGGCATCAAAGCGCGCGTAGATGGGGTGCAGTGCAGTACGTTAGATAGATATTACTCTCGTGGCCGATGTTCTTCTTCACAGTCAACGGTGCCGTAGGATCATCAGCGACGTAAATGTGAGTTGGATACGATGGAAAGTGCTCCTGGATCCAAGACGTGTTGTCGGCCTTCACGGCGGCCACCACCAACTCGACCCGGGGATAAATCAACGTCGATGCGGCTCTCGGCGTCGTGAAGATATGTGGGGCGAAAGGGGCGTAGCGAAGGACCCAGCTACAGAGGATCAGGAATAAAACGGTGATGATTACAGAAGCTCGAGGACGGGCTATGAGGCCGAAAAGAGCCATTATGCTGCATCCTATCCTACAGGGTCATCTTCGTTTCGTACTTTTATTACACAACAAGGCAAACTTGACTGCGCTCATAGACTAGATAGATTGATGCGAGACAACTTGCCAAAGTATTATTTTCTACATGTAGTTAGGAATGGAGCCAGGGCTGACTCGTTTCGAGTTCAGTGATTGGTTCGTCGCATACATTCTCGTAGTCACGTGATGAAATCATCTCTTAAGACGCGCCTGTTCTGTTCTGAACGCGCGTTCCCGTATCCACTGCAGTTAGTTGTGTCTTAGCTAGCTTTCAGGCTTTTACTTAACTAGAGGTAGTAAATGATCACGCGAATATTTGTGAGATATAACTCTTCAAGCCCGTCTATGGCTCCTCACTGGATATCCCCTCGCAATCCTTCATAGCAGAGTCTATCAGCATGACATCATATCATCTTGGTCCCGCCCGGCTTGGAAAGATTTGTTTAAGTTGGACAATTCGATAATTTGAAATGACCATATGCTCCGGCTGTACCACATTCCTCCCGAGACCTTGTCCGACAGGACCCATAACCTACGAAGTATGATGTCAAGAAGTCAGCTTTCAACGTGTCACATCTTCTAGGAGACATCTTTACGGAGTAAGCATATGAGATAGACATTCTTAGCCAAGTGCAGAGAGCATCAGAAAACAAGTTGTACTGTAGGCCAGGATACTTCACTCCCAGTATCGGTGTACGTAACTGTAATTATCGGGACCGCAATCTTTTATGTGACAATCCATATGTATTCTTCTATATCCATTCCCATCCACCCACTCACTCACTAACACACTACACTCCTATCCCTCCCCATTCCATTCCTTTTCTTTTTCCATATATCCACCTCCCCATCCCCCCATCTCCTCTTCAATAAGACCAACTCGCCACATCCACACCGTCCAGGGCAACGCATTCACCGACCACAGCGCCAACCTCGATGCTATCGCCCGTGCAGTCCGCGCCCGTCCAGCCCGTCAGCGACAGCTCGTCAGGCAGCGAGTTGAAGCGCACGTGCGCCGACCCAGCTCCCGGAATGGCGATGTTCTGGCACGCGCCCCTGCTGTACAGGAACGCGTGGATGCCCGTCGTCCCGCTGCAGTCCGCCACGCCGTCAAAGAGTTCCGCGATGAAGGTCGCGGGCGGGTCCGGCTCGCGGGTCTGGCGGGGTGCTAGTGCCGGGTTGGCGGTCGCTGCTGCGGTGAGAGCCGAGAGGACAATGGCGAGGAGTGATGTTGTGGTGCGCATTTTTGCTTAGAAAGTGTCTGGGAAGTGGGTGATGGGTGGTAGAGTTTAGAACTGGTAGCACTCTCTCTCGTTAATTGGCTTCTTAGATGTTGGCATTGGGTATAGAGTATATTGTAGCACAGACTTACCTTGGTAGCGGAGACTGTTATGAATATGTAGTAGTGACGTGTTGATACTATACTTGTTGGGAAGTATAACGAGAAGTAAGTGATGCTTCATTGAGGCACGGGACGTCTGTACTTATAGTCAGCAGAACTTGTCTTGCCACATCCTCCTTACTAGGATGTAACGTTAGGATAGACCTCCCTAGCGGGCTACGAAAAAGCACTACCAGGACTATGCCTCAGTTACAAAGCATGTATGGTCGCTATCTTATTTTCAATATTTGACTGTATACAGGGTATTCATTCAACTTCCGCCTTCGTCTAATTAAGCAGTTAATCAATACCAAGCGGCCGCTCCTTCCGCATTGGACCCTAACGAAATCCTCTAGATCTCGATTGTTAGCCGAAGTTCGACCTGTATTATACATAGCCACTTAGCTTGGTAATGGTAACGGCCCGCGATCTAGCGATGCAGGCAGCCCACGGTCTAGATCTGCTTGGTAATGGATTGGGTAACCCTCTCTCACCTTCTAGTTATGGGAAACGGTTGAAAATTCATAGGTCGGTAAGTTCCGTAGTTCACGATCCTTCGTTTCACTTTCGAGTTTTTAACCTGGCAGGGCTGAATCGAGACCGGCTGGATACCCTGGGCTACATGTAACCTACGCCGGCAAGTGCCGAGATCGTATGTGATGTCTTCAGAGGCGTCTACGAGGTCTTTCTTTGACCGCTAGTTATGTAAAAAGCAGTGCAAGTTTCGATTCTTCGCGACCTATGAAAGCCTCCTCCCTCTGCGCCAATAAGAGCTTACATGTGATTTTTCAGATGTTCACGCTTTCCACCCAAATCCATTGTAAACGTTGGTAGATAAATAAGCTCTCGTAGAAAACGATGGATATAACTAAATGGGGTCACTTAATTCAGGATTCTCAAAATCTCTGGAGTGACCTGATCTAATGGTTCCCCCCTGAACCATCAAACCCGATTCATATTCCATCTCTTCCCATCCCGTTTCATCATCGTCATCATCATCGCAGTTGGGTGCAGAAATCTTCCAAAGATGTTCGAATGCAGCGAACGGTAGTGGTAGCCTTGAGAATATCCTTTTGCAGGCCGCGAAATCAGGCCTTGGCGATGTCGGCGAGGAGGTAAGACTTCCATTCCTGGTACCATCTAATGGTAGCATGATAATTGGGCGAGACTCGTCTGTTCTTATCACCACAGTACATCAATAAGTTTGTGCGACCGGCGCAGTATCTTATCAATTCGAGGTCCATGTGATACTTGAGGGAATGCTCTCCGTACTGCTGGTGACGCTTTTCAGCTCGTTTCACAGCTGCAACGTCGATGGCTTCCCAGAATCGTGGCCAACGGCATACCTCCGATGATAAGGCAATCTTGAGAGCCTTTTCTTTTGTAGTTGGAGTTCTAATCATCGACAGACTTCTCTCCACATCCCCCAACACGCTTTCTTTCAGCTCTTTGCCAATCTCCTCCCCTTCCTTCATGACCAAGTTGACTAGAGGGCGCCAGGAAACAGAAATATCGAAGTTCTCGAGATCCAGGTCGATGTCGCTCTTAGGCGGGACCATAGCGGCGGAGGTGCCTACGACGTACGGTTGAAAATATGCATTACCGGGAGGGTGTTGTTTAGTCTCCTCTAATGACGCAAGATGCTTATTCCACTGGTAGGACAAGATGTCATTCATTCGTGTATCTTGTCTCTGGTCGATGGACGCTGCCTCCTCGGTCGAAGGGTTAAGTATCGGCCAAATGTCGCCTTTTCCATCCTCCCAACGGGCGACTATGGAGGCAATCATCATTTCAGGTTCTCGGCTCGTGTGGAAGATAGCGCGGCATCCATCTGTAGACAGACGGTCGAATGGAAGCTGGAAGCGGACTTCGTGGTAGGTAGTGCGAACGAGAGGTTTCCAATATTCATTTAGCACTGCGCAATCCATCCTAGTGAAGATTTGGAGATCCAGTTGAGGGAGAACATTGGTGCAAACCGCCATTTCCGTAGCATGTTTTGCGAGTCGACAGATTGGACGGCACCAGAGCCAAGCTGATCGTAGATGGTCAAATTCGCCCATATAATCGACAATCATTACCCAAATCTCAAGGGGGGGAGATAACGATGCCATCTTGAATGGGGAGAAAGTTGGCAGTGATGGAAATGAGGTCGGCGATGGTGAAGGTGGTAAATACCTTGGGTGGGCAAGCACATTTATGTGAGGCGGGTAATAGATAAAGATAAGCTGTGGGCTAACAACATAGTTGGAAATGCCGGCGGCAATAGGAAGGCAGATAAAATCCTCGATTAGATAGCTGGGGCCCAAGCTGGCCTGTAATGATATACGTGTAGGTACTTTCGAATAAGTAATATTTTACTGAGATAATAGTTTTCCTCTCTGTTCTTTCCTACTGTCTACATCTCATTGAGATCAAACAAAGTCAAATCCAATGGCTAGTTTTTCCCCTTGAATACTTGCGAATTGATATCCATAAAACCCTACGACTCCTTATACTTGTTTTCCCCCTCTCTTCCATACAAGGGTTCACACAATAAAGCAAACAGCTAGTCATTGGGTTATAATCCTAATGTTTGTTCACAGAGTTTGTCATCAATAATTTTTCCTGGTCAATGCGGGTTGGTTTGTAATTTGTATTAACAGCAACCTATTAGTTACTTGTCATGACTGTGCAGGTTCCAATCCTATTTTCTTTCTTTCTTTCCCACTTCCGCTCAGGCTCCTACCACCCCAACCCTATCCCCTTACACCGTTACCTCAGCTATCAATAGTGATACCGCTAATGATACGACTGCATCCACTTCCTGTAGTTTAAGAAGATAGAAACCCTGAACAATTTCCATCATTTATTCCCTTTAATTGTTGTATAATTCCGATGAAGAGCGTTAAAGGACCATTTAGAACCAAATATTACTTAATGATACTTAGAAACATTAGAAATACATAATCCTCATGATAAAGATACATACAAAGAGTGAATAAGGCACAAATGATAGGTCATTAACGTCCGCACGTTCTTTCTCTTCTTTTATCATTTAACTACTGTTATCTCATTATACCCCCTTCACTACCAATAGCTCAGACGGAACACCACTATCCTCGGAATATAAGAAGTCACTTTCATTTTGACGAAGTATACCTATATATATTTTGAAACCTAAGATCCGAAAGCAGGGTTTAATTGAAGAGGACATCCTATTTACGAGCTGAAGGGACTCATATTGAACTGGTTCCAATAAGTGTATAAAAGGCATTGCCCTGATGGCAACAATATACCTTGTTATACTAGAATTAGCTTATGCAAAATAAATCTATATACCAAGTTAGACAGGACATACACAATCGTTTGTTGAGGACTATAACGACAGTAACACAAACAGTCAACGCAAAAGTTTAATCTGATCAACCCTCTAGACTACCCGTCCACCTCCTCTAAAAATTGCCTATTAGAGACCTTACCAAAAGCTGTTCGTAGACCAATGGGCCAAATTAAATAACCTCGCTCTTCTCGGTAACGGGAGCCTTCTCTGTCTCGGTGACATCCGGGTTGCTGCCGCCCCCTAGCCCCTGAATCAAGGCAGTCAAGCCAATCTCGCGGTTGATCTCGTCCATGCGCTCGAAGTCCGCCTGCGCAGTACCTTCCGATCCGAAGATGACATCCTAGTAGTTCAGTTAGCGCATAACTGCATCCTAACACGCATTTACTCCGGTTGTGTAGATATATGCTCGATAGAAAACGTACCATCTCCTCAAGCGTGAGACGCTTCGTCTCGGGAACGAAAAACCAAATGAATCCAGCTCCGAGGAAGGTTAGGAGACCGAAGATGATGTAAGTGCCGTAGCCGATCTTCTCCAGCATGTCCGGCGTGACTTGACCGACAACTACATAAAAGGTAACTGGTTAGTGCCGATCCCAACCAATTGCGTACGTATATAGTCTTTACTGCTTCAACCACTTACTGAAGTTATTCATCCAATTACTCGAAGCACCCAGCGACACACCATACGGACGGGAGCTAAGCGGCCAGACCTCAGCAACAAGGATCCAAGAGCAGGGGCCCCACGAGTAGCCGAAGTGGATGACGAAGAGCCAGACCATGGCGACGGCTGCCCAGCCCGCGGCGGCCTGCTCGTGCCATCGCCCGTCGTTCTTGGCGAAGATCACGGCGATGATGATGTGACAGGTGCCCTGTGTGCATATTAACATGTTGTCCTTGAGTATAACACCTTGTTTTCTAGAAGTTTGTAGCACGAGGTAAATGATCAGACATGAAATCAGACTCCAAGCGACGTTTCTAGAGAAGGGCGCCAAGGATTCAGGGGGCAAGATGTTTTTACACATACCATGCCGATGGCACCGATCGTTAGGACGGGCTTCCGGCCCACTCGGTCGATATAGAGGACTGCTGGCACCGTGAAGACGAACATGGCGATGCCCACAACTCCGGTGGCGAGCAGGCTCGTCGCGTTGTCGTCGAGGCCTAGTTGCTGGAAGATGGTCGGCGCATAGTAGAGGATTGCGTTGATACCTGTTTGTTTGAGTGGTGTTAGTTACTGGATAAGCACCGCATTGACAAGGGAGCTACGTGTGAAAAGATCGCACCTGTCCATTGCTGGAAGAACATCGTGACCGTAGCGACAATGACACGCTTGAACATGGCCTTAGTCTGGAACAGCGACTTGATAGCAACAAACTGCAACTTGAACGTATTCCAGTGGGTCTGCTCCCTCAGATGAGGGAACGCCTCAGCAACAGTGCGCTTCTCGAACTGAGACTGGGCTTTAATCTCGAGGAATTCGAGTTCGACGAGCTCGTTATCGGGGGGCAAGCCACGCAAACTGGCAAGGATACGGCGGGCCTCGTCCTCACGACCGTGGTGCAACAGCCAGCGCGGGCTAAAGGGCATGAAGATCATGCCGACGAACAGGATGACGGCGGGGAACAGCTGCAGGCAGATGGGGACGAGCCAGGCGGTGTCCTGCTGGAACCCCAGGGTAGTGCCGCCGATGAAGTTCGTCCCGTAGTCGATCCAGAAGCTGACCATGATGCCGAAGGTGATGGCGAGCTGCTGCAGGGCGACGAGCGCGCCGCGCACCTCGGGGGGCGCCACCTCGCTGTTGTAGATGGGCACGATCATCGCCAGCGATCCCACCCCCATACCGGTGACGAAGCGCCCGGCTAGGATGACCTGGGACCCGCCGCTTTGGGCCGTGGCTTGGATGACGACGCCGACGACGAAGACGGTCACCGCGACGAGGATGCCGTATTTTCGCGAGATGGCCTCCGCGAGGAACCCGGAGAGCAGCGTGCCGATCCAGGCGCCCAGCTCGAGGATGGCGGTCAGCCAGCCCTTCTTGGTCTGGTTGCTCGTGTATTCGCCCATGTCTAGATAATAGGTGGTGAGGAGAATGTGTTAGTTCATCCGTCATATATGTACTAAGTAGCTATTTGAACAACAACAACAACAGTATCTAGAAAAAACATGGACTCACGAGCCTGGAAGGAAGGCATAGCTAGGACCCCGGAGAACATTCCCTGGTTGTAGCCGTATAGTACGCCCCCGATGCAAGCGAACAGCGCAATCCGGAAGACTTTGAAATTCTTGACCAGGGCAGCCGGACCAGAGGCCCCCATCATGTTCTGGCGGCGCTTCAGGGCGGCATCGTAGACGGCCGCCCCGGTGTCACCTCCGCCGACCATGGTGCGTGTGGCGAGGTTATCAAACAAATTAGATTTATTCTAATATATAACTTTCGGGGCTTCAAGATGCGTGTTGTCTGCTCAGTGGCCAATGCGAAAAGAAGAAGAGAAGGGAAAAGGAAGAAAGAAAAAAAAGGCGATGAGGGAAGTTTTACTCAGCCGGAGGACGCTGGGGATGCCGGCATGATAAGCTCACTCATATACTCCATACCATACCCTAGAACATACGGGTAAGCATGCCATTTGTAGCGATGGCCTACGTACAGCACAGTACCTACATCCTACGAAAGAGAGGATTTTCCCCTCGGGAGGGTGGAGCATTACGAATCGTGAGATGCAGCGACCATATGGGCAAATCAGACGCGAAAGTTGTCATACAGGGCTAAACTCTACTCCAAACTCTGAGAACTCACCACGCTAGACTGGGGTGTGGGATAAATTGCCATTCAATATTGGGGGAGCCGACGACGGCCCTCCCCCCAGCAGCATCAGGCTGTTTTTATAATTTATTAGACCAGGGGGACAATATAGTTTCTTCCCCTGCCGCTTTAAACGAAGCACCATGCACAACTGATATACGGGCATCTTCGTTTAGACATTCCCACGGGCTATCGTTCTCTGAATGACCGAATGCCTTATTCACTCAAAGCCAACGACTTTATGTCTAGCCAATTCCCAGTAGTCACTTTTACCTTTCTTTTTAGTCCGCTAGATATTACGACGACTACCGAGACCGCAGGTTCGGCCCCGTGGAGAAGTGGAGAAATCGACATGGGCCTCGAGTGCGGAGAAGAAGGGCCGGGGCAGTCAATCAATCAATCAATCAATCAGTCAGTTCAGTCAGTCAGTCAGCTCACTTGCAGATCTTCCCCCGTCCACCCAGATTTGGGGTCGGCCCTATTTAGGCTAAATTGGTAGCGGCCGGGGGTCTCTCGAGAGTAGAACAACACACAAAAAGCCTGTAGGGCTCGAAAGGCCCGATTTCCCACCGCCAGCCAGCCGGCCATGCATGGAGATGTTTCTTCCCTTTCGGCGTAATTAATTGGGCTGAAGAAGATCAGTGCACGTGGTAAGCACGCGAGCTGTCTAGTTGTCGACTGTCGTCAGTAAACGCATTAGAATGGTGTAAATGGCAGGATTCTTATGCGATCTATCACTTGATGGAAGGTTGTGCTCTGATTAGGTTTGACTAGAGGCGTGGCCCGTCATTGGTTGATATGTTGGGCTTAATAGTTAAGAAGGTGAGTCTTGCTGGACTGAAAATCTAATGCTAACAACTGGCAATTGTCAAGTATGAGCATTACGCTTCTGTACCATCTAACAGTGGTTTTCTTATGTCCTTGATGCGATTCCCTATAATTTTTGAGCTCTCGGTGATCATTCTTTAGTCGGAAAGGTGATCTGCTCTGTTCAACATTAATATCAACGTCAATATCAACCTCTGAAAGTCTGAGCGACACTTGACATTAGAAGAGGTTGCGTAAGTGCAAAATTGAAGAAACCCTGGTACAATAATAGATGGTCGAAGCGATGCACACTTGCAATGAGCTCGAATGATTCTCGGAAGATACTTCCAGTCGTCATAAGGTCATTTGGAACGCTTGTTCTTGTAAAGTCCATTCATGTCCAAGTAGCTATCAGGGGGAAGTGGCACTGACTCTCCCGACCACGAACGAGAGTGATTAAGACACATGAATACCACCTCATTATTCGGACCCGAACAGGCCAATCTAGAACTAAATTGGTCAAAATCAAACTTAACTCCTGAGAGAGCTTGGCTGAAGAGAAATGTACTGATGCCGCGTTATGTGAATCTACGCCGCATTTCACTCCTTATTCTCCAGTTGGGAGATTAAGACAACAACTTAAGTTCAGGCACTTTGCGTTGTTAAAGTCGACATCACGGTCATTGATGCTGAACGAACGGGCGCAGCAGTGGTTCGACAACGGATAGTCCAGCGAGTAAGGTGATAACAAGAAACGAACAGAATTATAAAAAAAGCCTGCGCTTGCGCTTACGCAGGGATGAGGCCCAACGCGGAAAGCAGTCGTTCGGAAAGGGATCCGGCGTCTCAGTGGTCGGCACTGGAGGTCCAATGGCGACCCAACAATGCGAGGTTCGATTTCCTAAAAGGGGGGGATCTCGAAGGATAAAAGGGAGAGGGGGGATCGTCGGGCGAGAGAGAGAGACAGCATGATGGGTGGCGGCATCTGGTACCAACAGGCGAGATGAATGGCAAGAGAGATCATGATGGCCTACAAGCGAGCAGCCGCGGTCTTTGAAACATGAAACTGCATGAGGAATACTACCTTTACACGCTTGCCTGTCTGCCCACATGCCTGGCTACATACCTAGACTACCTAGACTAATAGGTACCGTACATGATGATGATGATGAGGTGGCCGCAGAACCAGCCGGCCATATATCCCCACACGCGGTAGCCATCCTGCCATCGTACGGGAAGAGTGGATTTAGGCTAGACTTAGGCTGCTAGAACATTATCGACGCCTGAGTGTGTAAGTATGTACGTATGTAGGTATCACAAGAACCTGAGATTTTTGGACCTCATAACTACAACTTACATCTCTCTACTTCTGTAAGGTATCACATAGATAAATGCAATTTGGGTGGACTTAAGCGTCTGTCCGTCATTTACAATTGAACTCGGTAAGACCGGCACCGAGTTGTGCCCGGTATCATTTGCAACCCATACACTTCGTGACGATCGTTATCGATTACTCTGTGTCAGTTCAAGCGAGCAGTGCTGCAACATGGGGGCTTGTAAGACTGATTGATTACCGCGAAGGAAATCCTTCAACCTACATACATACATACATACGTACATGGTGGTACGTGAATAATATGGGGGTTTACTCATCCGGGTGGAAGATCGTCACTTTAGACGCCGAACCAATAGGGAGAAAAGGGATATAGTTAAGAGGTATCCATACTTCCCTGGCTACGCGATAGAGGTATGATTAATAAAGAAAGCTCAGGGGGTTCATCACGTGATGAATACGGCCTTCTGTCTCTCCCTCTCTTTCATTCATGTTGTACTAAGAGTAGGGTTCGGGGTTCTGGGTTAGGTAGTATAAAACCTGGGAGCTGCCAGCCTTACCCGCCTAGTGTATGTAGAACTTTATATAGGTATGTAGAATGTATACATGTATGTATATATATATCCCTACCAAGCTCTACTATGGATGTGTGAATGAACTGCCAAGGTTACCTAAATTAGAGCACTGGGGTTGTTAGCAGCCCTAATCTGGCTAAGTAGACGTCATGCGAACAGTGAGTGCTACGATAATCAGCAGCAGGCTAAGCTCTATACAGTATAGCGGGATACGTAAACGCGCGGTTGGATCTTTTAATATACACACCCACACCCACCCCTGCACACCCGCACACCCGCCTTGACCCGGTACCTTTTTTAGTCAGGGGGGTGAGGGGGAACTGGGACACTGGGGACACTGGCAGACTGGACTGGGGGAGTTTTCTTTTCCAAATTTGGAATGTTAAATCAGATTCTAACCAATCCGACTTCTCAATTCTTGTCGTTTCAAACTTTTCTACTTCCATCTTCATACTTTTAGACGCCGACATTCATTTCCTCCTCTTGACCTTTCCCCTCTTGTCGGCTCTTCTTTCTCTCTAACCCTTTTCTGTTACATATGAGAATTGTTGCTAGGCGCGAGAAAACAATGATGCTCCATAGTACTTACTGTAACTAACCCGCAATGAACAGCAGATACTACAAGGATGAAGATGGAATAGCAACATTGAAGCTAAGTGACTTAACTTAAACTCGCAGATCCAAACTGGGCGATACGATGATGCCTGTGATTTCCCAATCGAGCGAAACTACGTACGTAGAACATACGCAGATTGATGGTAAGAGAGAGGTAGACAGAGAGAGAGAGAGAAATACACGCGCACACAGACCACCGAAATGGATACACGAGCGAAACAAACGAGCGCGATGCTACCGTCGCGTTGGGGGCCATGCGACAAGATGCATTTGGATCCATCCTGCCAGACTAACCCGTTCACGATGCAACACTCCTGATAGTTCACCATGCAAGGTACCGGCCGTGTCTACCTGCATTGCCATGTAGGTAGGTAGGTACCTTTCTACTTCTTCAGCGTCTCTTTCTCATGGTGACACTCAATGAGAAGGATTCCTTGAGCCGTTTCCTATCTTTATTCTATTACTCGAAGTCGAGTCGAGTCGAGTCTTGTCGAGTCGCCCCATTTTCATAGAGCGTATCTACTACATATCTATCCTTATGTGGATCTGTCCTACAAGCTTTCTAGCACCCGCCCCTCCTCTCACCTCACTTCATCTATTTCATTTTCTTGGCTCCTCATCGGATCATAACGCTCCCGCTCATGACAGCGTAGTGTTGTAATCGGTGATTCTTTCTCAGATGGCTATGACGAAGAATGATGCCAACGCTTTGAATGGCAGTGGAGATGGTGGGATGTCGAACACTTAGAGTAGGTACCTACGCTGCTACGTCGTCTTAATCTCGTCATTCTCAATCCAAGGTCTCTTCATTTATTCTTATTCATTCACTACTACTACATACATACATACATACATGCTTCATTTATTGTGTGTACCGTGCGCGCGGCATTGAGCGCGCGCATATGTACGTGAGCGGGGGAGGAGGGGGGGATAAAAAGGAAAATTAAACTATGTTACCATATAAGGCTGGCGCTTACTGATACAAGCCCGCTTCTGCTATTTCGGGCCCAATACTTCGGCTCGCATCTTTTAGAGCTATAGCTCTAACTAGTCCTCTTCGACTATCTGCTTGTACGTCTGTCTCTCTGTCTGTCTATACCTAAATATGTATCTACATACTGCATACTGTATCTATATGCGTCCCACACTCCACACACCCTGGTTTCCCTACCTAACTACCCTTGATCTTCTTGATCTTCATCTCCCCCTGGAAAGTTTATTAGCCGCCCTCCACACTAGGCCACTTTTCTAACCGCCCGACTTCGAGACAGACGCCATCCCGAGGCTGACCAGCCAATATCAGCGGCCCTTGGAAGGAAATCTCGCCCTTTCAGACACACAGCGCAAGTTTCATGATCGCTGCTTTGCATTCGACCCCCAAACTTTTCTGCTGTCAAGGTCGCTCTAGACTAGATGCGTAGCTCTACTACCACCACCACCACTACTACATGGGCTCCCGGCGGGCAAGGTAGCTTTGTTTCAGATCCGGAATTTTGGGTCTCACGTTATTATCTTATTTTATTTTATTTTATTTTTTTATGTTCTCCTTCACTACGAAGCGCACACACACACACACTCCCGCACGAGAGACACAGGCAGCGGGACAAGCGCGAAGAGTGGGTGGGTGAGCGGGCGGGCGAGTGGACCCGACCGACGTTCGTCCCTTTTCTGCTTCGACGTCGTCCAGTCCTCTTGATATTATAAGTAGTCGCGTCCATATCGCGACCTGGCCTGGGAAATTACTCTTTCCCTTCTCGGACCCTCTCGCTATAATCTCAAACGCCAGTTTCCTTGTCGTGTTCTTTTTTTTCTTCAATTTTTTTATTTTCTTTCTATATTCCCTATATCGGCTTCTCGTTTCTTCCTTAGAGCTTGTCTCTTTGCTTGCCCTGAAGGAGAGAGAGAAAAGGGAGAAGAAACAAAACAGAAAGCCCCCGTTCGTTTCACCACCATTCGTTTGATACGAGTTGTCGAAGCAATTATCTCCTACTTGCTTCCTTGCTTGCTTGAACTGTATTACCCTGGTAAACACCTCCAGGCGAGGCCCAAACGGTTGTATAGTCAGATTATCTTATCTTCGAACAACGAAGAAAAAACAAAAAACCCCTCCCCCCTAATACTAATCTTGTCTTCCGTTTCGGACCGGACCGGATCTTTGATACCCTTGTATTTTATATTATATTATTTTTTTTTCTCCTTTCTTGTGTTCGTGTGCTCCACACCAATGAACATGCCGAAACACACGAGATCGTCAAGCACGAACCAGAACCGGTACTCCAACCCGATGCCGGTGTCTCTAGCTCCATCGGCTCCGATGCCGATCTACAGCACGCGGCAACAACAGCAGCAGCAGCAAGCGCAGCAACAGGCACAGCAGCTCTCGTTGAACCCAGGCTACTATCCCACGGTCCCGTCCTCGCAGGCCATGCAAGTCCAGACATACGACCCGTACCCGGGCGTAGCAACGGCATCGACAGCAGCAGTGGCGGCGGCGGCGGCGGTAGTGACCCAGCCACCGATGCCGCACCGGGCCTCCTCGGGAGCGTGGACGCCGCAGGACGACCAGAACCTGCTCCAGGCGCGGCAGCAGGGCCTGAACTGGGCGCAGATCCAGAGCAACTACTTCCCCAACAAGACGCCCAACGCGTGCCGCAAGCGCCACGAGCGCCTCATGGAGCGCAAGGGCGCCGACGACTGGGACCAGCGGAAGCTCGAGCGCATGGCCAAGGAGTACATGAGCCTGCGCAAGGAAATCTGGCAGCCCCTGGCCCAGCGCACCGGAGAAAAGTGGAATGTTGTCGAGTCTATGGTGAGTACTTATCTGTTTAATTTTTTTTTTTTCTCATCTACTCTGCTTCGTGTGGTCTGTGCCCCTTTCCATCTGGGCAAAGGGGGAGGAGGCGCATATGTGCGCGCTCGTGGTGTATCTGCTTCCAGCGGAGACCTGATTTTCCCTCTCTCTTTTTCTTTTTCTTTGCCCCTCTCAAGCTAAGCGATCCCTATAACTAACCATCTATTGCCCCCCCTACCTAATAGTGCATGAACAACGGGCTCAAGAACCTGCAGTCCGCGGCGCGATCGGCATCACGCCGGGAGCGCCTCGAGACGAGCGGTCATCCAATGCATGGGTATGACGACGACAGCGGAATCTCCGGCATCGGTCTGACACCAGTAGATGACCAGCTCGACGCATCGTACAGCAGCCCCGCCTCGTCGGGGGGCTCGCACCACTCGTCGGGCGGTAGCAGCAACGCGCACTCGGTCGGGGGCTACGGCAGCGCCTACGCCATGGCGGTGAACGGCGGTCACCACCCCCAACAGCACCACCAGCACCACCACCAACAGCAGCAACACCACCAAACCGCATACGGAGCGCAGGGCTACACGACAACCGGCAGCACCGGTGCCCTCTCGTCCTCGTTTAGCTCGTCGCATTCCTCCAACGCCGCGTACCATCCCCACCCGCACCATCAACAGCAACACCACCACCACCAACACCATCAGCATCCCGACGATTCTGCCGCCGCGTACATGGCGAACGGCCAGAGGCTGTCTAGCGTCGACATGGGCATCGAGTCCATCATTAATAGACCGGCCCACAACGGTGGGGCCAGCATCTACAAGGAGTAATTGGATGGGTCATCTCTTCTTCTCTTTCCTCTATTTTGATTTTCTTCTCTTTTTTTTTTTTCACTTGTGCTTTCTATCTTGCTTTTTTTTTTATATTGTTGTAGTGGTTGTTGAATCTACCCTAAGAGTTACAGAATCTTCGACCACACACATACGCACACATACACATACACGGATACACTCCTTACAGCAAGTTATAATGATGGGCATCTGTGTTTAAAACTGACATTTGACGTCTCTATCTTTGATGTTATTGCTTCTGTTCAATTGTTTTGTTTTCCTTCCTTTTCTCCTGGGCGGCGCATAGGTGTTCAAGGCGTGTCGGTGTACATAATCGGCAAAGGATACTTACTTAAGTAAGTACTTAGGGTGGGGGTTGGTTGGGTGGCGGCGCTGGATTATCAGGGGGTAATGATTACTTACAGGAAGGGGGGAGGGTAAAAAGAGCGAGACAGGCAAATTGGAAAGTGGTTATCTCTTTATTTTCCTATTTTTATTTTTATTTTTTTATCTGCCGGCGAGCAGTCACGAACGTCATCATTGTGGAGGGAATACCATATTATCACTATCATTGTCGTCATCACTATGCAAGAGGATTATTGAAAAAGGGAAGGGGGAATAGAGCCTCTGCTCAAACATATCATGTCCTAGGATACACAGTGGGAGGGTAAGCATAGAGATTGGCGAACAGATTCTTTTTTTCCTGGTATTGTTTGTTGGACTTTGGTTTTTCTGGGCTGCTCTCTTATACGTACGTACATACCATCACATGTACTATGGGTTGGAACTTGGTACTGGTTCCCCCTTTTAATGAATGTTGGATGACCATTTCACTCTTTTCTTCTTGTCTTCATTTTTTTCATTTCCAAAACTTATTTCATATCTGTCCTCTCTGTATACTAGCTAGTACGATTATGACCTTTGTTACCTATCTCATCATATAGATACCTAACCACAGACAAGTAATTAGACCCGAGGAGGATGGTTACGATAGTATGAACGCAAGAATTTTTCGTTATTCATTTACTTACTTCAACTTGTCACTTTTAGTGACGGGGAAGATTGGCATATATGTGGATAGCTGCTCTTCTCATGTAAAGGGCATTTCGCATCATACATAATACAATACATACATGTTTCCAACGAAGGTCTCCGGCGTATGAGTAGCAGAGCACTTCTCAACTATACCCACCTCCATATGCTCCTTTATTATTATTACTTAAGTGTAGATATCTACAGTATCCGTACGTGCTTCTAATCGAAGTTGTCTAAAACCAGTGTCACCGACCGGTCAAGGTGATGACCCCTTTCTTCACACTAAAGATATATATCTACTACTTACTTACATACAACAGTATATTAGACTCAACTAGACCAACTCAAAGAGGTAGTGGCACGAGACCATTGACGAAATCCAGTTGCCATAGTTACTTAATCATCAAGGGTAAGCAAAACGTGCAGCAAGCGATGCTCCTCCAATTCATCGCCAACCTATGGCCTCCTGGGCCAACCTGAGATAGCCTGATCTGACCTGACTTCCTGATTACTTACCTATATTTCTACGCCGCATGATTACTTACCCCTTAATCGATCAGGTAGTACAAGATCCTTCGCTCTCTTAAGCAAGGGTTAGGTAAGCATGTAGGTACGTAAGTAGGTGCTTGAGTAGCTATAGCGAGAAAATGGGTTCTAACTACCTACCTGATATTAACGGGTACTCCGACGGACCGACCAGCCGGTCAGTTAGTTAGTTAGTCAGTTAGTCCGCCGATTCACGAACGACCAACAACATGACACGACACTACCTATCTACCTACTTGTACATATCTGAATATGTAAGTAAGCAGCCAGCCTTCAACGATTAATACTACATATGTAGATGGATGAAGGAATGGAACGTTGCTTGCTAGGAGGTAGCTCAGATATTGCTCGACCTTCCCACGTCGCAGTCCCATTTGGACAACGAGCAAGAAAGATAGACCGCGCATGTAATCGGGACCAAGACCAACCGCATACCGCATGCGACTCGGCATTCGCGATCTGGGCCGCATACCCACAGACGCAAGGTACTTTGTTATTGATCCTGATCCTGATCCCATCGTGGTAACAGCCAGTATGTTGACTATTTACCTAGGTAGGTAGGTACATACGGTATACCTACAAGTATGGTAGTAGTAGTATGGTGGCGGGATATAATCTTCGCCCGTGCCCGCGCCGCAATCTACATCAAACATCAAACATTATGAAGTGGAGTTACATTCAAGTATCCATACGTAGCTAAATAGATACCTAGCGTTTTTTGGTTTTTGTTTTATGTTACATTGCGTGCCGGATGAGCATGTCCCCCATCTTCTGTTTCACATCCTTTTTTTCTTCTTCTTGTCTTTCCTCGCTGCGACCTCGCCATGCTGAGGTATGTAAGCCGTAGGATGTGTGGATGAGTGGTGTGTGTATATGGAGTGTAGATAGTATGTATGTACTTTACTTACCATGTGCCATTTCAGACCTTGCGCTGCGGCCGTGGTGGCATGCCATGCATTGTGATGGAACGGGCCGCTTGTTCAAAATCCGTGAGCACGAGATCTGTAATCGACCAACCAACTGACTGACTGACTGGCTGCTTTCATTTAATTTCATCCATCCATCACTTCTTGCCCCCAACATCAGGAGGCGGCACAGCCCCCACGACGCCACCGTCAGACACAGCGACCTGACCATCAGAAGCAGAAGCAGCGATTCGTCCACTGGGGGAACGGCCGCTCCCGCTGCCGGCGCTAGCATCTTTCGCAATCCGCACGCCCAGCTTGACATCGTAATCATCATCATCCTCGATCCACTCCATACCCTCATCCTCATCCTCATCATCATAGTCCTCCTCACCCTCCAAGTCCGGCTCCCCGACAACGCTCCTCCACACGCGCCCCCACATGCCCTTCTTCTGGACGAGCGCGAGCACCATGACAACGGGCAGATGCCACACGGAGGCCCAGAACAAGCCCCTTGCGGAGCCCTTGGCGCCCTCGTGGCGCCAGAACCGCACGGCCTCGCGGGCCAGCCACAGGTTGACGGGCAAGCTCGTGACGGCGAAGCTCCAGTCGGTGACGCCGGCGGCGCAGAGCCCGACGCAGATGGGGACGAAGGCGAGGGCGTAGCGCAGGGCGACGCGGGCGTTCCGGGCGGGGTCGACCCAGCAGAGCATCTGGTGGCCGGCGCGGCGGTACTCGTCGCGGATGTTCCCGGATAGGGCCATGAAGTGGGGGAACTGCCAGGCGAAGAGCAGGGCGGCGAAGAGCCAGCCTCCCGCCGCGTCGCGCGTGAACAGGAGCTCCCGGAAGGAGCCGTCGCCCGTAGCCGACTCGCCCGCCGCGGCCGCCCAGCCCATGAGCGGCGGGATGCCGCCGACGAGGGCTCCCACCCACGTGTTGAGCCATGACATTCTCTTCATGGGCGTGTAGACGCCCGCGTAGAGGGCGATGTTGGCGGCGCCGAGGAAGGCTACCGTTGGGTTTACACCGAAGTAGAGACCGCCGATGCCGGAGAGGGCGGCGATGATGGCGAAGGCGAGGGCTTTGCGCTTGGAGAGCAAGCCTCGGACTAGAGGTCGGTTCCGTGTTCGCGTCATTTTGGCATCCCACGCCGGTTCGTAGAGCATATTTAGGGCGTTCGCGCTCGCGGAGCAGAGGGCTGTGCCGGTGGTTAGGAAGGTGAGGGTTAGAGGCGATAGCGAGGGCGTGTCGAGGCCGATGGAGGGCGAGAGGAAGGCCGGGACGGGATATAGAGCGTATGGTGTCATGGCGGTTAGGACTACTAAGACGGTAAGTCGAGGCTTCGATAAGGAGAGGTATAGTGAGAGCTGGCGACGGAACGAATGAGCTGGATGTTTCGTAGAGGCGGTGGTAAGAGCAGACGATGCATCTTGCGGTAGAGGGATATCGGTAGATGTCGGTGATGCCGGTTTTGACGCTGCTGCCGACAGTCTCGCAGCTTGTCGTCGCCTGTGTGGTAAGTCTTGGTTTATATGAGTATGGTGGCTCGCCGTTTTATTATTATCATTATCCACGCTACTGCCATCCTCCTCCGCCGTGGTTGTTGAGGCTGTAGACCTCCTTCCACTAGCATCTTGGGTTCCTTGGGTTCGCGGTAAGAAGCGGTTGGATAGAAAATAGCCGCTCTTTAATCGAGATGCTTTCTTAGTGGTGGTGGTAGTAGTAGTAGTAGTAGTTGTGTTTATGGCGACATCTCGAGTTGTTAAGGTTTGGCTGAATGGGCGGCGGGTTTGTGTATCGAAGGACCACCATCCCCCGCGCTGCTGATGACGATAGGTACAACGTAGACAAACATTATCGCGGGAGTAAAAGCGGAAGATATTTCCGGGAGACCGTATGCTCATACTGACCGAAGCTCATGTCGTCCACCAGAGGATGGAATTTATTGATTGATTGAGAGAGAGTAAAGGTCAATTGGCAATTGTCTTTTCTGTTCTTTTCCTGGCTTCCAGGTCTTCGCGAAAGCTTCGAGGTATTTTATTTAAGCTTCGGATCAGGTGCTGATCAGAATCAGGTCATGTCATAGCATTTCTGGGCATTTCAATTGGCAAAGAAAATTCATCGGACCATCGGTCATTGCTGGACCCCGGTCTTCTCTTCTTATAAATGCATTTATTCATATATGACAGACATCTATTTAAGCTATTGACTGCATACCACCACTCAGTCTACCAGTAGTTAAGCCCAACACCAGACAAAGCAACGATGTAATATCCAACTCAATGTCTACCAGAAGCCGTATTATTTTATGAGCTATTCTAGTCTATCTCTCCATCATAACATTCCCAGTCGATATCATCAACTTCATTACACTCTTCAGCAAGCGCAATAGATGCCACTACCAGCAACGACAATAGCAACCCACCTGTCCCTACCCTAAAGATTGTCAACGCTGTTTCCATTTTTGTCTGCTAAGTCTTGATGCACTCGCTCGAATATAATGTAGAGGAAGTTGTTTTCTTTAATTGATGGATCAAAGGGTGTATAAGTACCAAGTCTACTATTTCGTTTCGTAGAATGACAGCATGTTTCTGACCGCTGTGACTATATACCTAGACGAACCTTGGCGGTACTAGATCATTCGTGATTATCTAGGTGGTGCCTAAGACTGTTGACCATGTGAGTCCACTGCATAACTAAGTAGGTATGTGTTGCCTTACCTCACAGGCAGTTTAGTATTGAGTAAACCGTGGCACATTATAATGAATGAGCCAGAAGCTACGGTACTATATCGTACTGTATTCACTATCTAATCTCACATACACTCATCGGGTAGTGTAACTGTACAGTTAATACCTCAACCTCCTCACCAATCACAACTTCAGAGCGGTTTAGAGAACGGCTGCTCACTCTTCTCCACATCGCTTTCTGCTACCGGGTGTGCCAGAATCGCCGTACCCTCCAAATCCCAGATCGTATCGTTGAGCAACGTGCCCTTAGCCGGTACCGCGTAGCTGAGAGCCGTATAGAGCACGATGGAAGTGACGAACCCGAACAGCCAATTGAAAGTATACAGATTCGTGATTCCATCGCCGATACTCACACTCCCAGGAGTGATACTCTTAGCGAGGCCCGGTAACAGCGGCGTCACGGGGACCAGGAACGCAACAGCAGCGCGCCAGTTGCAACCTCCCCTATACCGGTACCGGCCGCGCGGATCATACAAGCCGGGTATATCGACGTGGCCCTTCTTGACAAGCCAGTAGTCAGCAGCCATGATACCAGCCATCGGGCCCAGGAACACGGCATAGCCGCCCATGAAAGCGAGGAAGGTCTGGGCCGAGCTCAGAATCTTCCAAGGGACGAGGACCCAACCGGCGATTATAGCCGCTACGACGCAGCCCCTCCGAATATTGACCCAGCGCGGACACAGCACGGTCAGGTCATTAGCAGCCGAGATAGAATTAGCCGTGATGTTGGTGCCGACCTGGGCGATATACCAAGCGAAAGCGGCGAAGAAAGCCGCGCACCTACCGCCCGCACCGTAATCCAGCCAGATCTCGACGATGTCGAGCGGGTTCCACAGGTACGTGCCGCTGAACACCTTGCTGGCCGACGTGGTCACGATGCCGAGCGTCCCGCAGAGCGTGAAGATGACGGGCATGAACGGGAGCTGGACCCACTGGCCGCCGGGGGCCCGCGCGTACCGCGTGAAGTCCGGGATGTTGACCGCGAGCGTGCTCCAGTTCCCCGTGACGGCCGACATGCACGAGAGCCACAGCCAGGCGTACCGGGTACCCGTGGCCGTCGGCTGCAGCGCGAAGATCTCGCCGCCGCCGCCCGCCTCGCGCACGCACCACCCCATCGTCGCGATCGCCGCTACGGGCGCCGCCACCAGCTTGATCCAGAATAGGGGCCGCAGCTTCGTGGGGTGGATTAGTAGGAGCGGGAGCTGGATGATCCAGAACAGGAAGTACGAGAGCATCCCCTGCGTCGTGATCCCGGCCGAGGCCGGGAGCTGGTTCGGTATGTCGTTGTATGAGGGCGCCCAGGCTCGCAGCATGATCGTGATGCACATGGCTCCGTTGGCACCCTGTCATTCCGTCGATTCGCTTAGCGTTAGCCTTCATATGTGCATGATGTACCGTGCTTTGTTGGAGTTGTGGACCCTTCTTGTATAGGACTGTACGTACCTGGATCCCAAGCCAGAACATAGCCAGGATAGCACGGCTAATAATACAAAAATAACGGAGGTAGTAGCCGAAGCTGCTCGACGCGATCATGGGAAACGGGACGTGAAGCTTGGCACCGATCGATCCGTTCAGCACCAGAGGGATAGCGACACAGAAATTGCCCACTAGCATGATCGGGATGGCCTCCCGCCAGCTGAGACCAACTTCGAGGATCGCCGAGGCTGTCTGCCACGTACTCAGATTGATCGTATCGGTAGCCCAATATGCCATGATGGTCCAAATGGTCCACGTACGGTCCTCGACAGGCGTCGGGTCTTTATATGCGTCATCGCGTCCGCGTCAGTGATACCTCTTTTATATATATATCAAAGCTTGGTAGTCGGATCTTGAAAACGAACGAATGCATGCATGCATACATACCCATATCGCGATTGGTCCATACGTAATCTGGAGCGAGCGCCCCCGTCTGTTTAGGGATTTCCCATGAGTGAAGAGACGTGAATCTCCGTTTGAGCTTCTGCGCGTACACCGTTGGTTCCTTCATCGTAATGTCGAATAAGTAGGTAGACTTCCGTCTCAGTCGCGATATCACGTTCACATACGACAGTAGGAGGGAAAGTAGCCTCCTAAGATGTCCATCGCACCTGGGCTGAGGGGGCCTGGGCGCCAGACTGGTTATAAATGCATGTCAGACGGTCCCTGATTGCTTCTTCGTCGGAACTAACGTTAGCTATTCACGCGGCGCTGTAACCCAATCTACGTATGTAGTGTAACATAAAGTTTAGTCTAACGTACCTAGACCAGAACTACCTACCTAGGTTACCTGTCTACCTGCCTACGTACGCATCGATGCGAGGGACGCATAACACCACATGTGATGTGCAGATGGCACCGAACGAGTGAAAGATAACGAAGGCAGTCAGTCCTGCATGGTTATGGTACATAATGAGACTGGTATTCCTTGAAGATAGAATAGGTCCAATTGGATGTGTCGTTCTTATCAGCCTCGGCAGGCCGCTTGCTCAATCCAGCATAGCCAATAGTGTGTCTATCGGCAGTCATGCATCAACTATAGCCCGATAACGAGTTGCGGAATGCCCTGCTACGATGATCTGATGCCGTGGCACGCATCTTAGCATCTCACAAACACAAGTGCGGAACTGGAAGGGGGACATGTCCCCCCCAGGATATGTTCGTTTCCATATTGTGCATGTTTCATTCATATAGAGTTATTAATAGGCAATGTCTCAAGAACTCAAAGATACCTAGGACTAGTACTAGGTAGTTTCCGGACAGAGATAGAATTGTACATATATGAAACGAAGTAAGGGTTGGGTTGTTGGTCTTAAATTTATATTCTCCGAGAATGAAAGCGTTTAAAACATCTCCTGTCTGTCACTGGGGAAACCTCGTCGCTCATCAGCCTATCACGAGTTCGTAATCGCAATAGACAAGTAAAATCTACCATATCATTCGCAGGCCATCCCGGTATTCTCTTTGATGACTTTCTTCTTTCAATCTGTCGTCATTCCCTACAGGAATTGAGTAGATGCTTGCGATTGTAGGTATAGGTTGCCTGGACATAACACCTACATACTTCTAAGTACGTAGATAAGACGGACCTAATGAAATCTAGATTCAAAGCCAATGGGCACCGGCATGCAGCCGGAACCTTTAGGTCACCACAGTCAAGCTGCAACACACGGGTAGAATTACACCAGTAGAATTACACCAGTAGGTTATTTACTAAGGAAATTCTCATTTCGCATTATATCCTTCCCTGGATACAATACATTTAGAAATAAGCTACAATGTCAGAGCCTTCTCATTCCGGTCCACACCTCCCTTACTGTCGCGCCAGCCCTTCCAAAGCCTCCTGTTTCTCACAGAAGATGTTGATAGCTTGGATGATTTTGCCTTCCGCCTTGCCATTCAGGCTTCGAGTGAACGCCAAACGCCACGCGCTTTCGTCATCGAGGATGCCGCTGTAGTCGCCGAACGTCTCGTCCGCCTTGTTCTTAAACACGGATCCGGTGTCTCCCTCCCAGGGGTTCGCAGGGGTCTCCGAGAGCTTGGTCAACAGAGGAGGAGCAACAGTGATGTGATGCACCCCCGCTAGCTTCATGACCTCCTGGATGGACGTCAGACTGGCGGGCAGGACTTGGGTTTTGCTGCCGGTCTTCTCGTAGTACCGCTGTGCCGAACCGCAAAAGTCGAATGCTTTGTTCTCGTCGACGTAACTGATGAGTCGAATTGTTAAGTTAACATGCTATTACACACACACTTTCTCTCTCTCTCTCTCCAGACATGTGTGGCTTGACTGGACTCACCCCGCGTCAAAGTGGACCCTGAGCTCATTGATGTACGGAGCGATATAGGTACAGCCTGCGTGCGAGGCCAGTGCGGCCTGTTCCATACAGAACATGGTAGTCGCCAAGGTAGCGATGCCTTGATTCTCTAGCTCACGACAGGCCTGTATCCCTTCCCATGTCGCCGGAATCTTTATGCAAACCCTCTTGGTATCATACGTCGGGTCCAGCTCTTTGAATATTGCGACAATGCCTTTTGTTCCAGTCGTTAGGTGTTAGTAGGGACCAGCTTATGTTATGTGTTTCAGAGATGGTGGACGACTAGAAATGGGTCTTACGCTGGCCATTCTCAATAGTCTTCTGCTTGGAATAGGAGTAATTTGTATTTGTCTGGATGTGCGAATATCCCTTCAGGTGTGGCACGATACGTAGGGCTAGCTTAACCATCATCACCTCGACGGCCAGCTCGGCTGTATCTACGTTCGGGTAAGCCTGTTTCTTCGCCGTAGCGAAAGCGATGGCATCTTGGATGAGTTGGGCGTGCACCGGCTTGCCCTCGTTATCAACACGAATCAACTCATGATAGGCAATAGCCTATGGAGCGGTTAGTCATCAAATGATGCTTTGATACATTGTATGCCGTCAGGTAGCCACAGTACCTGGTTGGATGTGCAGTCAACGAATGGACCAAGTTTCGCCGGTACTGCGATATTTTAGTTTCTCCTTGATCCCATATGAGTTTGACGATTGACTGACCTTCAAGATCGAAGGTGTCGCAGTCTACGGCACTATGCGCGCGGAGCACATCCAGTAGTGTCTGTGTATCTGCCCCCATTTTGGTAGTGTTTGATAGTAAGTAGGTAAACAATATAGGATAACGAGGAATCTACGAACCGTCGTTGACGATTGAGAAGAAAATACCAACCTTTGCAGCCCCCCCTTATAGAAGTCGGTAGTCCCAATAAATGTCCGTGCAGATGCGATTTCGGGCGGGGGAATCCCCATATGACTAGAAGCTATGAGAAGCTATGAAAACCTACCCCTATGTAGTTAACTGGCAAAGGGATAGCTCTATCCATTATTATACGATATAGTCTCTTCCCCATATTTTAACTCCTCAACCCCAGTGACCAGCAACTCCACCAGACCCATGATGTTCACGATAGCTTTGTTTAGAGGTCCGTTGGAGAAAAGAAGACAACCGGCCTATAACTAGAGATACGCCAACTTTTTATTCTTTTCTCCCGTGCATTGTGAATATCCGCTAAACATGTCTCTCTCCCACTCTCCCACCACCAGCACATCTTCAGCACAATCCACTAAAACCTTCCTATCGGCGATCTCGGCATGCACGCTGGTTACGTAAATCAAGTTTTTTTTCCCATTACCTTTTGAAGACCTGCGAAATGTTTGGCTCGAAGAGATACGACGCCATTCATTCCTAGAGCGATATGTAAAGAGGCTGGAATTATTACTAAGTAGGATGTATTAGACCTATGAGCATCACCGGATTACATGCCGCCAAGCTGCAGTGTCCTTTTCGATATTTTCTATAGAAAACGGAAATGGAAGCGAGTAGTCGCGGAGACGTTTTCATGAGAAAGTTAGACAGGCATGGCAACGCCCGTTTCGCATATGAACGGGAAAGGATTAGTTTAGTAGAAAACTTGGCCAGGTGAGACACAAAACGAGCAGCTCAAAATAGCCAAAGTCAAGCGAGACACCATTAAACACAGATACCATGGAGAAACATGTATACCACTTCCACGTAGTAACTGGAATATTTGAGAGCTTATTCCGACAAAAAGGTTTTCTTCCGCTTAACCTCCTTCTAGATCAAGGGGTGAAGAACTAGTTAGATACTGCCGGAAACGGGTATTCTGTCTTTGAATGCCATCATTAAATAACAACTAAACTAGACGCATTCAGTATGGCCGGTTCAGGTATCTTGTCTGGTTGTCTGGGCGTTGTGCGTCAACTAGACATCTCTTAGACCAAAAGCGTGGAATGGAATGTACCAAATTTTGAACGCATGCTCGTTTGTCTTCGACCACCAATGTCAAAGGAATGTACATGGGCTTACTAGGTCAACCAAACTAGTCACCTTCTTGAGCTCTATTATCTAGTAAAATATCCCCCCTATTCCTTTGTCCATTGTATTTGAATCCCTCATCACTCTCTCATTTTCATCTCGTCTTTTCTTCCATCTCTTATTAGCCAGGTAAGTTTCACGGGCCTCTATACTGAGACTCTTGGATCACTTCTCCGGCAAGTTGTAGGCTTCTCATGGCACGATCCGCTTAGCGGGAAGAGCATGATAACCCCTTTTGTCTCTATGAGAAAAGCCCGCGCACGACGCCTACAAGCCATCAAAGACAGAAGAATTCTAAGCAGACACCGGGAACCGGATTATACAAGAAATACTACCAAAAGTAACCATCGAAGTATTACACCACGCCGTCAAAAGTCACCAACGAGTAATACAAAGTTGGGTTCGCCAGTGGAGTCGACGGTGATGACCACACAGGTAGCACCGCAGTCCACTCGGCAGGGCGGGAACGCGAGGCAGCCGGCATGGATGACAAAGATATCACAAATTCTTGTAGAATCCGCATCTAGCCAGCTGGTCCCGACGAGAAACACTACGGGGACTGCGAAGGACTCGACGGCATTGAGTGTTCTTCCCAAAGTCCCTTTTCAGGATCGAGTAGATCCACTTACCGTCCCAACCGACGACAAATTCGCTAACGTGGAACGATATTTCCAATTCCTGTTGCGGCGTCGAAACCTGACACTTGAACAGATCCTTGAATCTCACTTTGACGAACACGAGAAATCGCTGATAATCCCTGTCAGCGGTCCGCCCGAGACTGTCCGGTGGCAGAAGGAAAACAGCATCCGTTACCAGAGCCTCCTACAGACAAGTTTCAAAGGGAAGATTCCCTCGTTGCAGCTCAAGTTGGCGATGCTCTACTTTGGGCTCCCAGTCGCGCCAATAAAGATAGGCCCGAACCAGGCCGTAGACATAATGGACCTGGACTTCTTAGAGGACAAGGTGGTCCATGAGCCCGACCCTCTAAAGTTTCTAGAAGACTACTCGGTGAGATGCTATGGAGATACTTCGCGTCGTGGTAGGCCTTGCCGTAAACCTCCGTTTAATATAACTTTCTCTTTTGCTAATATCATCACAGAAAGAAATAAAAGTTTCTACAAGCTTGCACCGACTCAGAAATTCACATCGCGGAGCCTACCACCCGATACGTTGCTGAGTCTCCGTGGTGGAACCCTAGAATCCGACCTCTCTTCGGAAGAAGACCACCTAGCAATGGCAACTCTTGTTAACCCCGAAGACTGGATGAAATTAGATGGCGGGGAAGACACTCAGTCCGACGAACCCCATTTCCTGGTGCTAGGCTTCCAAGGTGCCGTTACCTGCAATGCAGATTACCTCGATTTCGTGAGGGCGGTAGATAGAGTACTTAGTTTCCGACACACGTACGACTACCAGATCTCTATACATGCCTACGAAGTCCAGCCTAGCGGAGACATACAGAACAAAGCTCCACTCATGTCGGCAACGGGAACGATCTTCCACGGGGTGGCGCCTCCATCGACAGATCCCATATTGAAGGTACTTACTACCTATTATAACCAGTTTGCAGAGTCTGCATATCAGTCGGCTGCCATGTTCGTGCATTACAAGGGAGAGACTGCGCCATCAACTCCTGAGCCTCTCTTGACCGATAAGAACGTCGTGTGGCTTCATGACGCAACTGATGTAACCGTCATGAACATGATGTACATGAGGATACCGGAGAACCTGAGCCAACATTTTAAGCCAAATCAATTTGTAAACGGCTATACCAACGCGGTGAAGAATATCTTCCCGCGCACACCCTCAAGAGGTTTTGAGTATGTAGTAGCGAGAAGCGATGGCGGAGGATTCAAAAGGATGCCGGGAAGTTCGTACGGATTGCTCGAGCCGCCACGTAGCGTGTGGAACGAGGTTATTCAAAACCGCTATAAGCAAAGGAGCTCGAAAGATTACATCTCACCGGCCATTTATTTGAACCCTATATTGGATATATTGGACGAGAGCGTAACAGTATTAGTCGCAGACTGCTATAATGATTTTTCCCAAATCCAACCGAAAGATATCACCGATGTCAACAAGGATCAAGCGACGATAAATACCATAAGGGGGGCTGTCAATGATTCCAACTCCGGCTTGCGAGATCTAAAACCAGCTTTGTCGGCCGTAGACGTCTGGTTCCCTTCAGCAATGATCTTGGACCCCAAGGTTCCGCCATTCAAGATTAGGGATATCCTAACCCCCTCTTCGCAAACATCAACAGACTGGCGCAACGCCGCGCACTCCATACAGAACAAGTTCAAAACCGGGTTGCCTTCCGGCCCGAGCCTCATAGTCCGTCCCGTTTTTAAAACTTACACGCTCCACGCTAACGGGAACACGTGGACTGTTGACATTAACCAACTCCCATTACTGGACTTCCTTAATCATGCCGTACAAAATATGTTTCCAAAGGAACTGGTCAGTGTCGCTGGATTGAGGACCCGGTGCCTGCATTTGACACAGACTACGTGGAACCGGGACACTAGTTCCTTTGTTGTTCGGTTCGAGACCTCCCAAGAAGAGTGGTCTTGGATCGTCAGGCATATCACAGAGCCAGATATTACCGTGACCGTACAAGACACATGGGACAATGAATGGAGTAAGTACTAGCTGGCCCTCTGCATACAAGATACTGACTTTATTCTACTATAGCCCCAGCGTCAGAGGGGACGATTTCCATATATTCAGGCAAATCAGCTCAACCAGCTCCATCACCAAGTACTGAATGGGGTCCCCGTTATGAGATAGCCAATATTATGAAGCTTGCTCCTTTCAGTTTTGATCCTCCTAAGACAACTCCAGCTACAGGTCCAATAACAACTACGGCTACAACAGTTCCAGCTACAACAGTTCCAGCTACAACAGTTCCAGCTACAACAGTTCCAGCTACAACAGTTCCAGCTACAACAGTTCCAGCTACAAAACCCACAGGAACAGCAGCCCCTGCAACAACTACTCCAGCTACAACGACTCCAGGTCCAACAGTTCCAGATCCAGCAATAACGAAAAATACGCTAAACGGACAGAACCTTACGAGCCTTCGGCAACTCTTCTTTGGTACTATCTGGAAGTCCGGAAATCCTATTACAACAGTCCCAGATCCGGCCACAACAGTTCCAGATCCGGCCACAACAGTTCCAGATCCGGCTACAACAACTCCAGCCGTAACGAAGAACACGCCTGGCCCCGGACAAAACCTTACGGGCTTCACGCAAGCCCTCAGCACCTTCTGGAAGTCGGGAAACACAAATACGCCCGTGCAAAGGATGAACTGGCTACGTCAACAATCCTATTGGCAAACCCTTGAGATATTCTCGGACCCCACCAAGCCGGCTATGCCCATCCACGGGCCACCCGTCGAGTCGCTCCTCCGAACCGGGCCGTACTTGCCTGGAGTAACCACGACAACGCGGACTCCCACGGAGATTAACCGCCTGGAGAGGGAAGTGCACTCCCTCAGGAGTAATGCCCTCGATAGGGCGCTAGAGTGCCCGTACGTGGACTGCCACGAAGGTCCTTTCCACGTCTTGGACGAAGATGGTCTTGATAAGCACCTACGTCAGCGTCACAACAGCTTGCGATGCTTCTTGTGCACAGGCGATGAAGCATTTACGGTGTACCACGACCAACAGAGCCTCTACGACCATTTCATGGCACAACATGCCGCAGAGTTGAAAAATATATTCTGTGGTGATTTTGCGGATTGCGATTGTGGCGACAAATGTAAGGGAAAGGACAAGAAGAAGCAGCCAGACCTCCAGTACTGCGAACGTTGCGGCCGAGATCAGTCCTTGTTGAATAGTCCCGACGACCGTCGTCATCACGACAATGTGTGCGAAGTGATCACATGTGATAACGCTCGAAAGAATAGGCTCATGCAACCGCCTTTCTGCCGATTCTGCGGCGTCATCCGCGTCCGGAAGCCCAAGTCTGCCCAGCTTGAGCCATGCTCGTGCGGCCAGAAAGGAGAGGACCAATTCGACCCCGGGACTTTCTGTACCTTGTGTGGGTTTGAATATGGCACCATGAGCCGTCAGTACCGCGAGACGCACGCCCGTTTCTGCAAGCGCCCCTACAGCGCCACCGAGTGGGACCACTGCGGCTTCTGCGGTATCTCTCTGCGGAATGCAGGCGAGTTAGTCAAGAAGAAGCACATCCATTCGTGCGACGGGCGACCGAACGATAGCCATAGCCCCCGGGATGATGGGCAGCAACCACCGCAGGAACCTGATCCACTGGCCACGGCGGCGGCAGAGAAGGCGAAGAGGGATGCAGCCGAAAAAGCAAAACGGGATTCAGAGGTGAAGGATGCGAAGACAATTGCCGAAGAGAAACGCAAGAAGCTAGAAGGGGAGTTGAACCGGTTACTAGGTAATAACGAAAGTGATACGGAGAAGGCTGCAAGAGAAGCAAAGGAGCAAGCAGATCATGAGAAGGCAGCGCGGAAGGCCGCTAAAAAGGCCGCTCGCGAACAGGCGGCTCAGGATCAAGCAGACAAGGATGCTCAGGAGCAAGCCGCCAAGGATCAAGCCGCTCGGGAGAAAGCCGCCCGGGAGAAAGCCGCTAGGTACAAAGCCGCTCAGGAGCATGCAGATCGAGAGAAGGCCGCTCGAGAGAAGGCCGCTCAGGAGCAAGCAGACAAGGATGCTCAAGACAAAGCTGATCAGGAACAAGCTGCTCAAGAGAAGGCCGCTCGGAAGGCTGCCCGAAAGGCCGCCCGCGAGAAAGCCGCACAGGAGCAAGCAGACAAGGATGCTCAAGAACAAGCTGCTCGAGATCAGGCTGCTCGAGACCAAGCTGCTCAAGACCAAGCTGCTCAAGACCAAGCCGATCAAGAGCAAGTTGCCAAAGAGAAGGCAGCTCGGAAAGCCGCTAAAAAGGCCGCCCGCGAAAAGGCCGCCCAGGAACAAGCAGATAAGGATGCTCAAGATCAAGCTGCTCGAGACCAGGCTGCTCAAGACCAAGCTGCTCAAGACCAAGCCGATCAAGAGCAAGCTGCCAAAGAGAAGGCAGCTCGGAAGGCCGCTAAAAAGGCCGCCCAACAACAAGCAGACAAGGATGCTCGAGACCAAGCTGCTCGAGACCAGGCTGCTCAAGACCAGGCTGGTCAAGAACAAGCCGCCAAAGAGAAAGCAGCTCGGAAGGCCGCCAAAAAGGCCGCCCGCGAAAAGGCCACTCAAGACCAAGCAGACAAGGAAGCTCGAGACCAAGCGAGAGCACAGGCACAAACTCAAGCGCAGACACAAACACAAACGCGAACGAAGACAGGTCGAGCAACGCCAGCTACAACCCAAGCCACTCCAGACCAAGCGGGTATAGCTAAAGCCCGAGCCCTAGCAAAGGCGGCTAAAACGCCAGAGGGTAGCCCGAGTCAAGCCACTATAGACCAAGCAGGTATAGCTAAAGCCCGAGCCTTAGCGAAGGAAGCCAAAACGCCAGAGATGGATCCTGACACGAAGGACTACCTTACTAATATCCAGGAGAAATATGACATCCCCTGGGGGCAACTTTGGCGGGAAGCCAGAGCTGGCGAGCGTGTCCCTAAAGCCCGTGCGGCATCGCCGGCTCGGGACGATGGCGACCCTGATTACTGGCCCGATTTCACGGCACGCTGTTCGCGGTGCTTCCGAGGTGCGGGTGAGGACGCGGATATAATTGAGGTAAGTTGCAGACAAATATCCATGATTGAAGAAGAAAGAAAAAAGAAAAAGAAACAAAGCCAGCCTGATACTAACCTGATCTCGATCTGTTAGGGACATATGGATCCCGAGGGTTCTTGTAGGATACGCCGAGGCCGGAGCGACGTAACGGACGTGAAACAGCTTCCCAACCGCAGTGGATGGATAGAACACCCGAACAACATCAAGTTCAAAGACGCGTTCCAGGATTTCATCGACGGCTATCCGGCTTACAGACACACGATGTTCCCTACGCATGATTCTGACGAGGTCCAAAGAGTGTACCAGGACTTCTACGATGAGGAGATAGTCTACGGGTGGAACAGGGATGACCCGAACTCCCGCCATGAGGGCAATGAGTGGGACCGCACCCGCAGCGGTCTCCTACCTTGGCCGCCCGTCCCGGGTCATATCATGCCGGCGAGAACCACCACCAAATCAGTTAAAGAGGTAGAAGAAGAAGAAGAAGAAGAAGAAGACATCTATGGCGCGACACCCCCCGCGACACCCAAACCGAGCAAGGGGAAAGGCAAGAGGGGAAGTCCGGCAGGCCAACCAGAGGATTCACAAGCAAAAGACGAGAACAGACAAAGCCCTCGAAAGAAGGCGAAGAAGGGAGAAGACACCACCGCGGATGATAAGACCAAACCCGACCCCAAGGCCACGGGCTCCCCGAAAGGGAAGAAATCCGGGACGAAGAAGTCTCCCCTGACGCCGAAAAGCTCACAAAAGAAGGGAGCCCAGCCCGGCGCCAAGGCTGACAACGACGAGGCCACCACCGGGTCCCCGAAGTCGACCAAGCGCAAGCTAGACGAGACAACCGCGGAAGGAAATAAGTCACCTCCGAAGAAGCCCGCCACGTCTAAGCCGTCCTCGCCAAAAGCTACCAAGCCCTCGCCCAAGGCTGTCACGTCCTCGGTTGATACGTCCGCGGTTACCACGTCCTTCTCAGCCCCGTCCTTCCCGGCCTCTTCCTCCCAGTCTCTTGTCAGTATGGCTCCCGCCCAGCCAGCAACGTCCCCGGCTACCCGCTCTACCACCGCGGCGGCGGCGGCGGCGACAGTGGCGGCGGCGGTGAGGGCAGCAGCAGCAGTAGCAGCAGCAGTAGCAGCAGCCGGACCTCCTCCGAAAACAAGGTCTCAGAAGACGTCTCCGGTCCAGCCAGCAACTGCTCCCGCTAAGCCCGCAGCTTCTCCCTTTAAGCCCACGACTGCTCCCGCTACGAGTCCTCCTGCTACCACGACGACTGTAGTGACAACAGCGGCGGCGACGACGTCTCCGAATACCAGGTCTCGGAGGCGTTCCGCTTCCGCTACCAAGGACAAGAACGCCGGGGCCATAGTCAAAATCAAGTCGTCACGAACGTCGCCAGTATTGGACAAGTCGAATAGGAGGGGCCTCATATGGGGCCGCCACCCGAGCCTACTGAAGACGCCTGGAGAAGCCGAGTCGGGTGATGATGGCGCTTCGGGTGGTCTGGTTGGGTTGGGCATCACTTCTGGTGTCCCTCCTGACACTGCTCTTGTTACAGCGGGTGCCAGCAGCTCTCCTGACCTGACTAAGGTCCCCCCCGGTACTACTACTACGACTATTTCTACGACGGGTAGCAGGAGCTCTTCCGACCTGGTTAAGACCTCACCACCTAAGCCTAAGCAGACTAGCGCCCCTTCCGCCGCCGCCTCCTCATCGGGTAGTAGTAGTAGTGGTGAGAGCAGTAGTGACAGTGGCAGTATTTATGGTAGCAACACTCTCCCTATCCGGATGATCGACTTCGACAAACGGACGACAAGCACAGGCGCCGCTTCTTCACCTCAGCCGAGGAGAACGACACGATCGATGTCGGCTGCTGCTGCTTCAAGTCGCACTGGCGCTACCACCGCTAGTAGTAGTAAGAGATCGAATAGTGGGGACATGCCTCCTAGAGAGAGAGACCCGATAACCGGACGTTGGAATTTCAAATGAACGAACGGGAACGGGAGCCTCCTTAACAACAACTTACCCCCAATAACGCGCTTATAACGGGATTAGGGGTAGAAAGTAGGATCAAGATACGATAAGAATGAAACCGGCGTACGAACGAACGAGTGGGCGCGCTGAAATCGAAAAAGAAAAGAAAAGAAACTTAGAAGTAAAGAAAGCGTTAAAAACCAGGAACAGGGCATGTAGAGTGGTACGAAGTTGATGAGAGGTTATGAATGGAGTTGCATAAGGGGATAAGGGGGATGAGGTGAAGGTGAAGGTGAAATGGGGAGAGGGGGTGCAGGACGCCGAGGGAGGAAAGCAATATTGTGGTTGTTATTGCTCACTCATCTCTTGGAATCGTTGGCAGAGTTGGTTGGCCATCATTCGATCATTGCGATTGGGATTTCCTTTGTCTATTTACTTATTATCTAGGTATTTAGGTAGTTGGTTTGAGTTAGTCTATGCTCAGACTAGATATTTCTTTCACTCACTTCATATTTCCCCTCTTGTCGTGGGCTATGTATTAATTAAAATTTTCTTTCATTATCTCATAAGCCTCTTAAGTCCCATCGTGTTATGCCTGAAAATTGATTAGTAACCTACACAGTAAAAGGTCTTGAGGACATAGTAACAGAAATTACCTACTGGTGACTTGGGGAAAAAAAAATAAAAAATGAAAACAAAAGGTTTAAACATAGTTACCTCCTAAGAGGTATCATAGATTACCCATGCTTGGGGGATTTAAAAGCCCGCTCGGGGTTTTTATTATTATTAACACTCTAAATTCCTATTTACGCATTAACATTAAATAGGGGTATAAGTCTAAACCGGGCTACTCCCACAAAACCAGCAAGATGCAAAAACAACGCAACCTGCTTTGATACACGCTGTTAGCCCATCAAGAAACAATAGACACCCATAGCTATGCTTTTTCTTCCCCAGGCCATAAGATCAAGTAAAAGAATCAGCGCCCAGAACATCCCTAAAGTTTAGGTTTCGGTGAAGAAGCAAATAGAACACTTCGATAACGACTCATCATCCATGGCGATGGTTTCCGTTTATAATCGAGCGTCCTCCGAGCGCAACGCGTATTATGAGATGCCTACGGCGACCGTAGAATCGATTTGAGAGGCAGAGATTTCACTTCCCTACTTTCTTCAGCACCTCCTAATTACTTGCTCTCACCACCACCGACATCCCCAGCTCCCTTCTCACCCACCTTCAGACCACCAAAACTTAGACTTTTCGGATAACTAAACTCAACGCGATGCCAAGCAGTTGCCAGATTTCCCCTCAAATTATAGATGCTGGCATGATGCTCGGGCTGGGTATTGTATGCATCGTCCGTAGCCTTGACCATGAAGGTGGTGGTCCTCCTCACCTCGCCTTGCTGCTGCTGTTTGCCGTTGCCATAATTATCATGATCAGGTGTAGGTGACGGTGATGGTAGAGCGCCCTCGTACCGCCACCGCTTCCAGCACCACGTTTTGCTGCCTTTATCCAGTTTCGAATCGTCGAGGAGCCTCGCTTGGTCCCATGTCTTGCCACCATCGAGACTGACGTCGACGCGCTGGATCTCGTGACCGCCACCGGAGTACGCGTAGCCTTCGAGTTCCACGACCTGCTGCTGCTGCGTATCACCAGAGGTCACCGTCCGTTCGCTCCTCCGGTCCTTAGACCCATCTCCATCCATAGGTCGGAGAATAGCCTGGGGCGTCTTTAACCGCGTGCGCGTAATAGCGCTCGTAATGGGCATCTCCTGGATCGACTTATACTTATCCCAATCCTGGACGGTCTCATTCGGACCAAAGCACTTATAATCGCGCCTCTGCCACTGCGTACTGCTCTCCTCATCCGAGACCACGATCTTATTCACCCACTTCACGCAGCGGGCGGCGACATGACCAGGCACGATAACGCGGACAGGGAAGCCGTGGTCGCGGGGCAAGGCCTGCCCATTCATGCGAAAGGCCAACAAGACGTCACCACGCGGATCCAGCGCCGCCGCGATGGGGATGCTGGCGCCGTAGGCCTCCAAGCCCGAGAATTGGACATGCTGGGCATCGTCGCCGGGGTCGTCGGTGGACACGCCCGCGTCGGCGAGGACATCTCGGAGGCGCACCCCTTCCCAGGTGGCGCAGCTGATGGCGCCGACGGTCCACTGGAGGCCGTTCGTCTTCTTGGCGTGGACGGTCATGTCGCGGCGGCGGTTGCCCGAGCACTGCAGGACGGCCGATACGACGTGCTGCCTGAAGCGGGTTTTCAGGTCGCGCAGGGTGTAGGTCTTGATCTCGCCGTCGGGCAACTCGATGCTGATGCTGTGGTCGTCGGCGCGGGCTTCCTCGATGACGGGAACCCACATGTGATTGCGGACGTAGAAGACTTCGTTGGGGGTCAGGAAGGAGGCGGCGAGCTCGGTGCTTGGCGTTTCGGCATTGCAGGGTTTCTGGGTGATGACGCCGAGTCGTTCGTCTCGTTGAGGGTCCGTCTCGAACGGGTCTTCAATGTATTCTTGGGATGGTCGGCCATCGACGAGGTCGTCGGGGTGTACCTTGCCCACGAGATATTGCTCGAGTATCTCCCGGACGTAGGGGGTCTTGTGGATGGAGAATATGTTCCAATACGGCTCGATGCTGCTCCCGGCGGCGCGCAGGATGACCTCGCCTCCGGGATGAGCGCCTACCCAATCCGTAATATCGTATACTTTATCCTCGTACATAACCCACGGGTTCGCGGAACCCGGCCCATGCTGCTTGATTTCCGAGATACGATATCGGGGTAGCCCATCGTTGCTATCGTCGGGTGTCTGCTGCGTGACTGGCGGTGAAGAGGTAGAGCTGGATTCGGTTGACGTCTCGAGTGAATTGGACGTAGTCGAAGGTTGGAGAAGAGTGAACACAAGCGTAGCGAGGCCACCACCTGCAGCGAGGACGGGGAGTGGCCCTAGACGGCGAGGCTTTCGTGGTAAGCTTGGACTGGGTTTCTGCTGTTTCGAGGCTGCTTCTCGGAAAGCGGATGATGGGTTGAACTCTCTCGCTATAGAGCTACTGAACGGTCGTGTTCCATGGTTTGGAATTGGTCGAAGAGCTGGCTGTGGTCGTCTAGAGAGTTTGACAAGCTCCCGCCCAAGTCGACGTGAGATAGGTACAGACATTGTCTATGTTTGAAGTAGTAGTCGATCCTGTTTCAGGCGTTGATACTGAAAATAGTACCCATAGTCTCTAAAGTCTCAGTGGAAGACAGTCAAAGGTTTCTTTGCATGAAGCTTGGGGTGGTTTCCTTGGAACATATAATAGACAGCGTCTTAACAAGAAACAGACGGTGAGAAGTAGAGGAATACTCTTCTCTACAGTAAGCAGAAGTGTGAAATGACTGAGAAAGATGACGTCGAGGGACCCCTTTTCATGTAATATGAGATATGCACAGGTGAGAAGAGTAGAGAATAAGAAGTCAACATTAAGTAGAATCTAAGTATGAGAAGATGAGCAAAGCATCACTTGATAAGAAAGAATAACTTGGAACGGTGTAGGGGAAGGAGCTCTCAGGGGGATCTGACGAAGGAGCTTCTTATCAACATCCATTGAACAACCAACATCCATGTGCGCACATACGAATACCTACATACATACATGTACATACACGTATGCATACCTCCCGACTACATACCCGACCTCCATACCTATGCGTCTCGTATCATTCAGCGGAATATGGCGGTATGACAGTACCCGTGTACCCTTACCATGGCATGCTGTATCGTACTGCAGGTACGAAGTAGTTAGATAGTTTTGAACTACCTAAGCAAGTTAAATAGAAATTTGGTGATCTGACTCAGTACTGATGCCATGAGGTGTAGTAAGAGCTTGTAGATAATATCGAAGCTAAGTACGAAGTAGACACTGAGTATGAAATACGTTGATATATCCGTAACGTTAGATGGTATGTATGTAATAGCAAGGTACAAGATGAAATCGATGGAGTTATTCGGTAAGATATGCACCTGACTGCTGTATTACCATTGCATTACGTCTCTGTTCCTGAGAAGAGCTCAGCATGCCAAGTAGAAATCAGGACATTTTGGGGAAGTTGAAGGGAACATAATTGTCCATTGGTGCTTGTCGGCCAGGTCCCCGACGCATCAGTGCGGGTCACCGTAGGGTTAGTGGGTTAAGCTTAGTGGGGGCCGATACCTACCTAGTAGCAGTTCACAGGGCACGGGATCGCTTAGTTACCGACCTAGACTAGAATATTGAATGCCGGGGAATTACCTACAGCCAATCCGGTCGCTAACAGTCAGCCTGTTTAGCGGAGTCTTGGTAGGGTAGCTACTGTGCCTACCTACCTAGCAGGTCTGCTAGGTGTGGTTAACTAACTGCTATCCAGACTTACGATTCGACTACCTACCTCCCTACGCAGTTGTATATTCCCGACATCTTCAAGTTTGCGGTCAACTAGTAGTATTCCGTTATAGCCTGTTTAGGTAGAAAATATCGGACTGGACGACCGACGATCTCCGATCAACATGTGTTGGTGAACTTGGACTTGGACCAGGTTGCCTTCCTTATACCCTCCTATAGGCACTGGATTAACTAGATACTATTGAAGTGAGAAGTTGAAGATATCACAAATAATTAAGAGGATTATCATACTAAACATAGAGACATCCGTTGTTACAGAAGTATGGCGTTCCTATAAGAGACTCGATCACTCCCTATGTAGAGGCTCTAACTTCTGGGAACTAGCAAGAGACTACATAGGCGGGGACCACAGCATGAATGAATAGATGAATGAATGGGAGATCTTCAAAAACCACCCATTACGCGTCTGTCTTGGATCTCGGTCACCATACTGGCTGATTGGTCTATCGGCAAGTAGAGATATAGTAGTTGAAACCGCGAGTATCCACTAAATAGGGGGGAGACCCGGCGATAGACGGCGAAGTGTGGGTTAACTTGACCCATCAGTCAGTCACACCTCCGTAAAGGTATCGCCGATGATAGCAAGAAGCTATCTACTTGGCCCCGAGCGTACGCTGGTGGAGATTTATGCCCGGTATTAATATTTTCTCCCTTCTTTTAAACATCATGGTCTAACAGAAACATAATAAGAGAACACCACCGGGTTCCAGGATTTAGGGGCCCCAACAGCTATCAGCATCTTATCTTCCTTCACTATGAACAGGCCGGGCTGGCCGGCTTCATCAATCTAGTATGCTGTGGCGATATCTTAAGAATCAACGACTACATATACACAAAAACACCCAACCAGCCGGTCAATCTCCCATTTCTCTAAGACCATCCACCATTCTTCCTATTACCTACCACCCCTCTCACCTCGATCGCCAACACGCTATTATATTAGTCAACGCCGAGCCCGCGGGCTCTGGACGTTATAGTCGCCGACACTACTCCAAGCTAACTAACTAAGCCGGCCCGCACTTAGTTAACTATATCCCAGCATCCGTGCCCACTCCCTGCCTGCCGTATTACAGTTGGTTAATCGATGGGCGTCGTAGTTGCGGGCGGGTTGTAATATCGACGAAGACGAACCCCGGGAGCTCCGGCATGTATGTAGCTAGACCTTCAACTCGCTCGGGGAGCTGGTCGAAGTGGCACACGACGGCTTTAGGTTCGCTATCTTAACTAGGTAGGTAGGTAGGAGCGCACTCCCCCTCCCCGCGCTAACGACATGCTGTTGCTATTATCTATCTATAGGTCTGTAGGTTGTAGGTAACCGACGCAGCAAGAAGGTAGTTAGTGGAGCCGCAACTTGACGACGTTTAGCTAAGTGGCGGTGGTGGTGGTGGTGGCGCCGGCGGTAGGTAGGTCGTGGCAGCAGCCACAGCTAGACGACTTGCTCGACGATGCTGAACCTTTGCCGCCACCTACTTGTTGCCACCATTTAGCGAAACATCATCGAGCAGGTCGTTGAGCAACAGGTTAGGTCATCCAGTTGCGGCTGCTACTGCCTGCTTGCTGCCGCCGTTACCAATGTAGCCCTCTGCTACTTACCGTACCATCTATTCCCGGCGCTACAGGTAGCTCAATAGACGTATACATACCTATATGTTATAAAACCGAAGGGCTGTGCTGCTGCGCGTCCGTGGCGTCCCTACCTACGTTATTGTTTGAATTGAGTTGAATTGTTGTATTTAACCTTTGAAGTAACGTCAGGCTAAAGATCCGAGCCACGGTTACATTGCAGCGCGGGCGGGCGGATGGGCGCAGCTTAGGCACTCTACGGGATTGGCCTGAACTTTAAGGCAACTGGGATGTCTGTTTATAACATGCTGGAGGGACCTATCTGACATCTTGCCTCGTCTTAGTTATCTCTGACACTAATAAGGACACACCTAAGCAACATTAGATGGATGAGAAGTAATACCATGTCTTCGGAGGAAGTCATCGTTTTCGATCCGCATAATCGCGGGTATCACGTAATACGACGAGTGGCACGGCGAGAAGCACAACACCCAGAACCTACGGAGAACTCCTTTGAAAGGCTTCATAAGGGGGATGAGGGCAAAGCTGAGAGAGCAGCCAACGAGCAAACCACCATCAGTCTCCCTGATACCGGTCTTGGAAGCGGCAGTTCCGGCCTACAGTCATTAGTAAAGGATGACTCAACTATATCGAGTCCCGCGAAATCAGAATCCGTAAATCAAAGCGCTACGAAAGACGCCTCCCTGAAACAACTGACGAGCACCGATTATGGTCCCTCTTCTCTCTGTCAAGATTGCCTACGTATAGACTTCAGCCGGATTGAAAAGCTGTGGCAAAGCGACATACCCGACTCTTTCCAATGGAACATTAACGAAAACGTGGTAAATATCGCCAGGGTGGGGAGAAAGTACAGAGATAATATCCCAACAGATTGCCCATTGTGTCAAGCCATTAGGGAGCACTGCCGTGTCATACATTATTGGCATGACCGGGGCTTAGATAGTCTTTGTGCCGCGTTGCTGGTCCCTCGAGGCAGATCGGATACGTTTGTTACGAACGCCAGAGCTCACAGCCTCGCAGTACTATTTCTCGTCCCTGACGATCTTCCTGAGATATCGTCTTGGCCAGACATACCACGCATATTGAAGGACAATGGATATCTCGTGTGCCAAAGACGGAGCAGTGATGAACAACTACCGAGAACAAGATCCTTAGTACAGCCTCACATCAACATCGATACTATAAAAGCATGGCTGAATCATTGCCAAGCCTCTCACGAAGAATGTTCGAAGCCCAATCCACCGCAATTCTCGTTAACCCTTATTGATTGTCAACGCCGACAACTTGTCGATTCTGAGCTTACGGCATCCTATGTCGCTCTAAGCTATGTATGGGGAAATGTACAACACAATCCTCTTGAAGATGACCGACTGCCACGCGATGTTCCAGCTGTTATACGTGACGCTATGGATGTCACTCAGTCCCTGGGCTATCACTATTTATGGGTCGATGCTTATTGCATCAACCAAGATAACACAAAACTAAAGCATATCCAAATTCAAAACATGCATCATATATACAGGTGTGCCGAGGTGACCTTAATAGATGCTGTTGGGTCGGACTCTGCATTTGGTCTTGCTGGATCTGCAGCAACACCACGGATACCACCTCGCCAAATAAATATATCCACGCAAGGCTACGAAATTTCATCTTGTATGAAGAATGGAGCTCATCTTGAAACCTCCCCTTGGAATCAGAGGGCCTGGACTTACCAAGAGGCTCTTCTATCACGTCGCGTCATCTTATTTGATCACGACCAATTCCACTTAGAGTGCAGTCTTCATCATGGCAGTGAAAGTTTGGGGAGCTGCCATTGGGCAGAAGAGGGGTCAGCATTGTTTGTAGAGCACAACAACCTCCACAATGGGCCAGGTGAGCGGCAAAGGGAGCAATCTCAAAGCCTGGACTTTGAAGATCAATACTTTAATTACTGCGCAAGGGTCCTAGATTACACTGGGCGCTCTTTAACCTTGGACAAAGACTCGCTGAATGGCTTCGCGGCCATTATAGCGCTCTTCAAGGGTCTATTACCGGAGCCAAAACCCCGAAATGCGGTGCTTAGTATTTTAACGGGAATCCCGTTTTTATCATCGGGGGATTCCAAACACAGTTCGATTGACCCTGGAAGTTCTCTTCTCTTAGGCCTGATGTGGTATCATAGAAATATCGCTCGGAGACGATATGACTTGCCATCGTGGTCTTGGGCGGGATGGAAAGGCAAGGTTTATTTCAGCCATTTCGGGCCGAGGATTTCGTGGCACCATGAACTGTTAATTCGAGATGTTCTAGTTGAGGAGAGATGTTATGAGGCTGATGGGACTATGATAGTAGTCCGTGCTCCCGTCTTTAAAGCACAGCATCTTTTGAATCCCGAAGTCCTAATTTTTGGTGCAATCGCATTGCCACCCAGCGCCATCACTCTGAAAAAGGAAGACGGATATCTCGATTGGTATATATATCAAGCTGCTACACAGGCGTTCATAAGCCGGGAGATTTTGAGCTCCGAAGACATGCTAGGTCATATTGTGGGTGGAGAGTATAAGGTGCTCCTGATGGGATTAGTATGGGAAGGAGAGGAATTACCCATATCAATGGAGCTCTCCTGCCTCATAGTGAAGAAGACAGTAGAAGACTATGAACGCATAGGCACATTGAAAGCTTACTCCCATGAGCCAATGTTGAAGCCTGAGAATATCAAAACCCGGTTTGGGAAGTTTTGGGAGGCCGTACGGGAACTTCGTCGCACAGGTAAAATGGAGAATTGGGTGCTTCGCTAAAGATATATACACAATAGGTGTAGAGTGATTTCCCCCTTCTTTCGAGGGAGACGGGTCGGTCACCCCTTTCGCTTCGCGTTACCTAGCATGCCGCCTAAGTTTGGTTGGGTCTAAGTATACAACCCGAGAGCCACGTCCTTCTCATATAGTAATATACAACTTTGTCATAATCTCGGGAAATATGAGCCACATTTTGAGAGTGAAACCTTCCTTTGACAATATAAAGGGTTACTCCTAACATACATACATACATACTTACACAGGGTAGGTAGAAGGATGAAAGGGGTTATCCACGAATTAAGTACCCATATACCATCCATCCATAGCACTCATAACAACAGGCTAGACTCAAGGGCACACTGTCTGTCTTGCTCGTTTGCCCCTTTACCCAACACACGTCGAAATAGTCATAGGACACGGCGAGCGACATATCTTCTTGGCCAATATAAGGCAAGATATTGTTAAACCCCAGATTCCCAAACCCAAACCAAATAAATAGGAATAACTACGCAGTTGACTGAAATCAGTACCAACAAGCATGGGTCAAAGTGCCAGTAGCAGTAAGTCCCACAACGTTGGTGTGGTAAATCTCAAACAGTTAAAAGGGGTATCTCGATTTTAGAACGGAAAGAAAAACCATCTCTATAGTAGTAGGAAAATGTGCCATTATTGAACATGTGTCAGTGTCGAGCATTACGAATCCAAGTTCATACATGAAGAAAAAAAAAGCCGAGAATAAGCTTAGATTGTCTCTGAGTAAGTACTTACGTTAGGTACTTGACGGCATGCATAATATACATTGTACACCTCTCCTCTCCTCTCGCTCTCTGTAATCTCATACAACCCAGATTAATGCATCCATCCGCCTATCAATCCATCACCGAGTCACTTGCTCGCTCACCCACTCGCTCACTCATTCATAAGGTTCGGGCGAATGTACGTACGTACATACATACGTACCCCTTTCTTAGCTCAGTACTAAATAGACCTCAGTACTGAAATAAAGTAAGTACCTATCGATCTATCATTTTTCCGCCTTCGCTACCTAACTATGTAGGTAGGCAGAGAAGCATTCAACCCCCACCCCTACCCATTAGCATGCATGCCAGTCCGGACCTCGCTCGCTTGCCTTAATCCTCATCATCTTCACCATCAGTGAAATACTCGAACTCCCGCGGCGCCTCAGCCTCCACATCGCCCTCATTATCCTCATCGACGGCGGTGAGCACGCCCGCGGCGGCTGCAGCCCCGCTTCCAGTGCCGGGGCCGCCGGGGGTAGCGAAGCCGCCGCCTGGGAGTCCTCTGCCCAGACGGCTCAGGAGGGCTTCCTCGACGGTCCTGGCACCGGTGCCGCCGGCGCCGGCGTTGCGACCACCGTGGGCCCCGGCGACGGGCGCCTTCTCGGTCGCCACCTTCTTGAGCTTCTCCTCGATCTTGGCCTTCTCCTTCTCGGGTTGGGTGTCGTGGAGCAGGAGGGGACCACCGGTCGGCAGAGGTCCCGGGCGGACCAGCTTGACGGGCCAGTAGCGACCCTTAGGTAGGCTAATATACTTCAGCTGTCCAGGAAGCACACGCGTCATATTGTCGATTTCGTAACCGGCCTTCTCCTTCTCAGCCTTCTTCTTGGCGTCGGTGGGCGGGACGGAGGATTCCTTGTCGGTAGCCCCGGCGCTGTCCTCCTTCTTGTCCTTGGTCTCGGACTTCTTCTCGTCATCTACATCCATCTTCTCGTCACCAGCAGATGGCTTGGATGCCGTTGGCGTCGTAGTCGAGTCGATGTCCATGCTCTCCCTGCGCTGGGCCTTTTCCTTCTTCTGTGCCCGTCGCTTGGCCTGCGCTGTCGTCGAGAGGATGGCTGTGGCGATCAGAGCGGGTCCTTCCTCGGCCTTAACCTCCTGCTCGGGAGGATAGTCAAAGAGACTGGGTTTCGTGGCGCAGTGGAACTTGGCGTCGATAATATCGAGGTCGTGGTCGAGCGCGATGATGGACGTCGGGCTGAAAGAAAGAGACAGAAAGTGGGTGAACGGGAACCAATACCAGTACTGGGTGAAGACGGCCATTCCCACAATACCAGCCATGTTGAGATTGCCCGTCTGGGTTTGTAAGCCGATGGTGCAGTTTCGGCCACCAGCGTCGATAATGCCTAGAGCGAGGGCAGCACCGAATTTGGTCATGGCGTCCTCGTGGCGATCTCCCACGACCTTCTTGAGGGTCTTGCGGATAGCCGCGACTTTGGGGTTCATGACTTCGTTTTGTTGGATCATGATCATAGCTAGGGCAATTAGGGCTCCTTGGCGAACGAAGTCGGTAGGATCCTTCATCATAGGCTCGAGCAGGTCGATGGCCTCGTCCAGGCCAGTTCCCGCACACGAGATACCAAGGGCCATGGCGGATCCGTAGCGAACATGAGGGTTGTACGATTCAGAGAGGAGCTCAACCATACGGGGAACGCTGCCCGGCTTCCGGAAAAGGATAAAGCCTAAGCTCATGACAGCAATGCGTCGGACGTCGTCGTTAACATCGCTGACCGCGATGTGTAGTAGCTTTCGGATGGCCTTGTTGCTGCCGGTACCACAGTACGCCATAGCAACGGTCATGATACCGCCGTACCGCAGTGTGGGGTCTGGATCGGACAGAAGTCCCTCGATCATGATGTCCGCGCCTTCCTGGCGGCCGTACATAATCAAAGCCATACCCAGAGCCAGACCACGAACACTCTTCTCGTGCGTCGTCTCGTGAGCGTATGTGACCATATCCTCTAATGCCTTGACGTTGCCCGTGCCTAGCATGATGAGACCCATGGAAAGACCGACGGCCTCACCGTTGAGGGCAGAGTCAGCAAAGAGAACCGTCTTCAGGTTCTCGAATATTTCCTCGTTCCCGCTGGCCATACCAGCAAGGCCGAGCCCTAGAGCACCACCGTGCTGAATAACCTCCTCCTCGGCCGCGGTAAACTGGGTTTTGAGGTAATCAAGAGCATCAGCGCCGTGATTGGCATGAATGAGACCGTAAGCGTAGAGGGCACCACCCTGGGAGTATGGAGAGCCGCCGCTGATACCGCCGGCACCCCGTGGAAGATATGGCTCCAGAAGCTTCCTCGATTGCGACAGGTTGCCGCGGTGAATGACTCCCAATGCGGCAGTGGCCGTGAACTTGGACCAGTTGACAGCCTTACCCAGCCACTCCAAGTTGTCCCGGAAGAACTTATCGTTGGTGGTGCCCTGATTCATGAAGGCGTTGCAGAAGGTCACAGCAGTGTGGAATATGGAGTTCCTACCCTCCAAACTGTCGCGTACTTTGTTGAGAATGCTGAGATCGGTGTGGTTGTTGCGGTAGAGGAATTCAAGGTTCAGTCTGATAGTCTCGGTGCCATCAAGGATAGATCGAATGTTTTTATAAACCTCGGCCTTCTTACCCTCGACTTCAGCCTCGTTGTCGTTGTCGTTGTCGTTGTCGTTGTCCTGGGCCAGTAGTGGTTCGCTTTCCGATTCGCCGTCGCCTTGCGTCTCCTTCTTCTCGGCCGGGGCTTGGCCCTTAGGTAGTTCGGAGATGACCTTGCCAAGGAACTCCTGAGTGCCGTTATCGTACAGATCAAAGGCGAACTGGTAAGCGATGGCAGTGGCTTCGACTGTCTCGGCATTGACGAGATGTCGGATAACGGTACGGGCCTGCTCGTCCTTGTTAAGGTAAACGATGCACTTGGCGATAGAGAAGTAGTCTGGATCCTTAGCGCGGCCACTCGTGAGGATACCGAGCACAAGCTGAAGGATTTCATCACGGAAGGCCCTCTCCTGAACGATATCTAAGCATATGCTCAAGCAGTAGTCCATCAACTCTTCCGCGGGTCCTAGCACATCATCCTGAGCAGATTTTCCCTTTGCGCGCTTGTGATCCTCATCAGCGCGCTGGATGACCTTGGTGACAACATCAAGACGCTTAGCCTCGACAGCGATACCAACAACCTGCTTGTAGCGACCTCCCTTGAGGCAATTCTCGTATAGGCGCTCGATGACGCTCTCGATGGCACGGCGGGTATCGAGCTCGTTGTGCGTAAGAGCGATGGAAGAGGATCGCTGTTGCTTCTTCTGGGGGTCGAAGGAGGGCTCGATGATGGTGTTTTCGGTATTAGCTCGCGATAGTAGAGACTTGGAAGGCAGAGTAGATTGCGAGAACGGCGTAGTGGGGGAGATCAGGGCAGACGCGTTGCCGTCACCAGCACCAGAAGAAAAAGCAGTAGCTAGAGCTGGGAGAGAAGAATCCTTTTCGCTGGAGCTGCTAGTCACGACAGGTCGGTTCTCGTTCTTGGCGGCAATGTAGTGATCAACACATTTAGAGATGATTGTCTCTTCAAACTCGCCGGGGCTGTCGAGCTTGAAAAGGTCACCGGCGGCTAGAGCGAAGAACATGCTCTCATCATAGGCCTGAAGGTGGTAGTAGACCTTAGAGAGGACTAGGGCGGCTAGCTTGCGCTCGGGGAAGGATTCGTCTTCGTAGAGAGCCTCACTAAATCGGTCAAAACAACCATGATTAGTATACAGTAGCTAGCTACTCATCTCCCTAGACTCCGTCGTTATAGAAGCGAGGGCAGTTGGAAACAGTAAATGAAGATAAACATACATTTGACCTAAAGCGCCGGCAACCTCGGTCCAGACTGTATCGATATCATCGTTCAGGGTTTGCAGGGCGAAGACTTTGAGCTCAGGCTCCTCGTCAGCCAAGAAGGCCAGGACGCCAGTAGCTGTGACCAAACCAGGCATTTCGAGATTTGATTATATCGTGAACCTATCAATCCTAGTGGTAGATATTTTATGGTTTTACCCGGTGATAACCTGGCAGACAAGCTGGCAGGTGGGTAAACAGGATTGAGTTAAGCTTATTCAGACGTGGGTTGAGAAGGTACGGAAAACGGGAAGATGGAAGTAATCGGTGGTATGTAATATTACAACAGTTACCTAATTCCCTGAAGTCAACAGTGGAATGGGATGAGGACCTCAGGATTAGGTAGAAATAGAAATTTATTGACTTGAATGGTAATGGAATGATGGGATGGGGACAGGAAGATGAAGAAATCACGAACTGAGTTAGTTGAGTGTCCACGTCAGGAACAGCTCTGCCTGCCCTGCCCTGCCCTCCTGCCTTGCGCTTATGATTGATTAGGTAACTGAACGAACTAACCAAGGCTGTTATGTGGAGCTACGCGCCTAATTGGTTAGTATGATGCAAAGTTGGACCAAGCTCATCTTATCGCGCATCTGTCTTGCTACATAAGCTGATAAGCTCATATCATTAAATAACCTCTATCTAGAAGTCTGATGAAATGATGTCGACATCCTCTTTCTTGATAATTTCAACGTGGACAACTTGCGTGTGTAGGTCCTTTACCTAAGCAACTTAGGTAGGTAATTAAGTACCTAATATATGAAGCCCCGGCACCAAGAACGATATCTCACTCTGTGTTATGGCAATATCATTCCTGAAAGCGTAGTTATATCGAACGAAGACATGCCCACCAGATAGTTCAGCATTGAAACGTCATCTACAATAACTACGAAGTACGATACGCAGACTCATATAACCTCGGCCTCCATAAGCATTGCTCAACTTGGTCTCTCCTATATATATTTCAAACTATATACAACTTGGACCGGACGGAAGATCTTGTTTCGCCGGAAGTACAAGCAACTATCACCCATGACACAGCGCACACAGGAGACTAAGGCCATATATAAATCATATTATATATATGTTGGTCTTATATATAGGCAATATTATTGCTTACAAACGTCTTCAAAATAATGCCATCGCGGAGGCTGTTTGCGTTCATCATTAATTCCATGCGGCTGGTTGGTAGCTTTCAGCCTGATTGGCATTCCGGAAGCGGCTCTTAAAACAACACCACATATGATGAAGTGCTTTAAGTATCCATTCACACAAAATGCATGATCGTATACATTTCAAGGTCCCCTTCTTAATTAATTAATATGAATAGCTGCAGGTCAGCATCTATCCTAGGGAGTATAGCACACTTACCTACATCCTAGATATTCACCTACCTACTTATCTACGTGACATGGAGGCAACAACTAAGGCTTACAAATCAAAGATGGAATGCCGATTACTTGCTGTATTGCTCAAAACCATTGATTATCTTATTCCCCAAGGTCAGATCTACCATCTCTTGTCTGGGCCTATAACTGCGGCCCAATCGATGAATACATTGATACCTAACTTCAAAAGCCAAGGGAGAGCCAAGCTTCTAAGGTTGCAAGGTTGCAGATTGAATGCGACGTAGAAAGGAGATTGGGAGATGAGAATTGATTGTTTACATAGCAGGTACCTAAACCGTAGCTAGGCTGGGTGAGAAGGGATGCATTTTGAAGAGAGTCTGGCTTAGTATATAAATAGCTACCAACATAGGAGGATAGACCGATATATAAATACATAGGACTGATACTAATAGAGGCATAGACCGGTTAAATGACACTTGGATCAGCTTCGTACCAATGCACTCATGGTCAACTAACGTTAGATCTGGAGATCTGTCCAGAAACGGTTGACTTCAATGGCCAGGAGATTGCGTGAGCACCTCATTAATTTCGTTGAAGCCTTATCTCTAAGAGGTATGTGGCGGGTATGTAGCTACATAAGTATACCTACCCATACCTCCCATGCCGGTAGAAGAGAAGATGCCTAGCCGTTAGTTATTCTTAAGGTTACATGCAGCAGCAGCAGCAGCAGCAGCAGCAGTTGATGAAATATGACTTCAAGGTCCCAGCTGATATTAATCCTTGAAGAGTTCCCCAAATTTGCGGCTCTCCCGCACGCACCCACCCACACCCCTTTAAAAGTTACGTTGGTTTAAAGTTCATAAGCGCGTTATCTCTCTTTTGACGTCGACGACGACATACTTCGTACGAATATAAGAATCCCATCGGCCATTGAGTTGTACCACATAAGCATATAGTAGGCAAACCGCTAATTACATACATATATATACATATATGTAGGGTATTACGTATGTACCTTGGTAGTAGAGTTAGGTGATTATACCTCGAGCTATAAACATACATACACCCGTACATATATACATACATACTTACTTACATCCATCCATCCATCCTGTGATATTTTATTTCATGTTATCTAAATTTTATTTCTTAATACACCTAACTCACTATTTACGTCTCTTCTTCTAACGTTTCATCGAGAACCACCGGAGCTGATCATCCCCGATTTACATTTACCATGTGTTCAAATTAAGAATCCCCGGTTTCGGTTACGCTTACCAGGCATCTCCTTTTAGTTGCTTAGTTAAAAGGAAGAAAAAAGTGTTTCAACGCGCGCGACGGTGGACGGTGACGGTGGGAAATCCAGAAATCTTGCGACCGGTCCCCCACAACCACAACCATAACCCACTTATTCCGTTGCGCATCCTGGCCCGACCGCGCATTTGAACGCAACGACGTCGCATGTCGTTTAAAAAGTCGAAGTCGTCGTCAAAACATATAATGCGATCATAATCCAACCATATAGAAGGAGAAATATAGAGTGAAAGGGATACACATCCATAGAAAGAAGCGCATTTTGAAAGGCTCAAGTCGAAAAAAGAAGAGATTGAGATGATGATCTTTTAACTGCCTACACTAAGTCGAGACTACATTGAGCAAAGTGAACTTCGACGAACCAACCAAAAACGAATTAGATGATTTGAGCGGACGGTCGAGCGAGCGAACGAACAGAACAGACCGAACGAACGAACGAAGAGAGACAGGCAGATAGGCAGACATACAGAGAGACATACAGAGAGTGTGTGTGAGAGAGAAGGAGATATCGACCAACTTGAATTCAAGTTCTCTTTATTTTTATTTTATTTTTAATTTTTCTTCTCTTTACTTTCTCCATTCCAATCCATCAAAAGTCCTATCACCGTTTGCAAAGAAAAAGAAAAGAGACGATCTCAACTCCGCACAACTTTATTTTTCTACTTGTACGTTTTTAACAAAACTTATCTTTTTTTTCTTCTTTTCTATCATCCCACCATTTCGCCCACCGCCCGCCGGTTACTCGCTTGCTTGCTTGCTTGCTTGCATATCCAACTCAACAAACCTCATGTCAGCTCTGAGGACGAATCGAACAAACGGAAACATTGCCTTTAATTTTAATCGAGCTTAATTCTCCAACGTCCACTTTCGTCCCATATCACGCCAACAATACCTGCTTCCGTTGCATTGATGTGCCCAATTATCTATCAGCGGGTTTTCGGATGTTGCCTAAGTTGAGAGTTGGGGACAAACGAAAGAAAGAGAGTGTGCGTATATGTGCGCGTTCGCGCAGTTGTATGTGCATGTGTATGTGTTGCGCGCCCATGCGAGATCGAGTTCCGATACAAGAAAGGGAAACAGGGGTTTAGAAGAAGACAACGCGACCACCTTCGAGTCCACGCGCGTTGTTTGACTCGGAATTGAGAAAGAGTTCGAAAGATTCTAGGGGGGAAAGAAAGATAGCGCGGTTGAAAGAGTGGGAGCATCGTGAAGAAGGGGATACAGGACCACGGAGAAATACGGTCGATATGGATCTACGCGCAATGTTAAACACAGACGGGGCCGGCGATCGAGGAGGGCCAGGCGCAGCAGCAGGAGCAGCAGCAGCAAAGGGAACAGCCACGACGCCCGGCACAGGCGGGGGAAATAGTGCACCGTCATCATCAACGCGACAGCCGTCTCAGCCTCCTGGCCCAGGTCCCGCTGCGATGCCGAGTCCCAGTATTAGTATGAATGGCATTCATGGGACACCATCATCATCCTCGGTAGCACCCGTGACGCCGATTCAGACAGGTCCTCCATCCCATAATGCCTTCAGAGATTATAGCCATTCTACACATGCCTCACCCGTCATGCAGCATCGCGAATATCCACCATCTGCCGGCCCGTATCAATCGCCGACAAGCTACCATCCACCTCCACCAGCCGGTCCCTTTGCCAACAGGCCACATGTTCCTCCCATCCAACCACCTGGTCACGACACACGATCGCCAGGGAGCGTATCTATGCCGGCGCCATCTCCGTACAGAAACACTCCGCCGGCATCATCAATAAGTACGCAAGGATATCCTTTCCCTCCAACATCACAACCCCCTCCGGCAAGTCCTAGTCAACGACAACAGTATGGTTCCCAGGCTGGATACGGTCCTCGCGATAGCTACTCGAACCGACAACTATCGCCAGCTCCTCCGCCAATCGGTATGCCTAGTAGGATGTCTAGTCATGGTTCCGTAGCTTCGGCAACATCGTATGGACCAGGACAGCAGCAACAGGTGATGCCACAAACACCCCCAATAGGAACTCCGGGAGGAATGGGCGGTAGTGGTACAGGGGGGCCAGGAGGAGTAGTGTATATTCAACATCCACATCAGAGATCACATTCGGTTCAGTCAATCCCTACACCTACGTCAGCTCATAGTCAGCAGCTACCTTATGGGCCTCCATATGTGCAAGGAAGCCCAGTAGCGACGACACATCAAGCACTGCCACAGCAGCAGCAGCAGCAGCAACAGCAACATCATCTCGACCACCATCAGTCCCAACGTCAATCGTCACAACCACCAACTCCACTTGGACCACCTATGTCGGGTCCTATCCGACAATCACCAGCCACGACGTATCGAGAACCACTCAGTCCTTATCAACAAAGAACTTCTTCATCTGCCACAACCACATCGGCAACAACGTACCCACCTCCACAATCCATGCAAACTTCACCTCCACCACCTGCACCGGCCACCATACAACAACAACATAAAAACCAAATACTTCTAGAGCAGCAGCGGCTGCAGCAGTTACAACAACTACAACTACAAGAGCAACAACAGACACTACAGCAGCAGCAATATCAGCAGCAGCAACAGCAACAACATCAACATCAACAGCGAATCTCGATTAGTCACAACGCGTTCGAACTCTCGGCCGCAGCAGCCGCAGCCGCAGCAGAATCGCATCGGCGTTCTATGTCACAACATTCGAGAAGCGAACGTGAGAGAAGCATAAGTGTCTCACCTAAGACCCGCGTCCCCAGTCTTCCAAGCAGTAGTTCAAGCCAGGATATCCTCCACCATCCACCTTCTCGGCCGGTACCTTTATCCCAGTCTCACCCCCAAACACAAACACAAACTCAACCTCAGCCTCAACTTCAACTTCAACCACAACGTTTATCTCAACCTCCTCCCGCTCCTACCACGACAGCGCAACCATCACCGGCACCAGCACCGGCACCGGCACCGACGTCAGCACTAGCAATGGATGCCCAAAGAGACGCAACATCCGCTAAACGAAAACTCGACGACCGTAATCTCTCTCCGGAAGAACTACAGAATAATAACAGACGTCCTCCACCTGCCGTCGTTTCATCTGGAACCAACGGCAACCACGTTCCTTCCGACTCTCCTACAATGTCACGCGCCAAGCGAGTCAAATACAGTTCACCTCCTCCCTGGGCCGAACCTGTCAAAGGACGACATCTCAACGCGAGCCGTAACTTTTCTTTGAAGCAACACCTGAAGCGAGTGGCATCGGGGGGTAAGCTAGTGAATGGGAACGCGCTTCACCAGGACGGAAGTGGAGGGATATCAGTCAAAGCAGAGAATTCTTCCCGACACGCGTCGCCTGAAACGACGCGGTCAACCCACTCTGCTACCACCACCACTACTACCACTGCTGCCGCCGTCAAAACAGAAGACCATCCCATGCCCGATCACCCGGCCAACGTTGTTCCCGAACCAAAGGACCCCAAAACATTCAACGGCAAATACTTCCCGTGGGAATCTACCATCGAGAACCAGAAGCCTATAGACTTGTTCTCCAAGGCCATCGGCGACTTCATCTTCTTCAACGTCCTGAGTAACAGTAACATCGAAGAGATCCGGAGCCGCGGTGTTCAGTTCGAGATCGAGGCCAAGCTGGGGACTGTCATCGATAAGGCCACCAGTGATCGTATATCGCTTCCCGTTCGAGCTGGGGAGTGCGTGATGGGCGATGAGGCCAGAATAGCCTTTCGTAGTTCCATGACCGAGGTTAGTGATTCTTTTCTTTTTTTGTCTATCTCCCCTTCCTTCCTTCCTCCCTCTCAACACATACAGTCTCTCCATCTCTCTCTTTCTCATTCCAATCTTCGCACCTATTATCCTCGATCGAACCAGAAACTAACCTCATCATGTAACATCACTACCAGGCCCAACACCGCGTCCTAAACCAATGGTTAAACCAACAAGTCCAAGAAACACACCCACGCAACCCGCGCGCGGCCTCGCGTCTCGAAGTGAAATACAAGCACCGCCGAGAAACAGACCGATTCTTCGAGTTACCGGCCTCGCAGTACATACAGCGGCTACCGCACTGCGTCGCGGCGCTCCTCCCTTCCGCGTCAACCTTAAAGTCTCGCGTCACCTACGACCAGGCGACGGGCGAAGTCCTCGCCAAGATCATCAAGGGCCGCGTCGCCGACCTGAACCTGCACTTCCCGCACCTGCCGCTCGACTGCCGCGTCAGCATCAACCTAGAATGGGACTGGGAAGGGCCTGCCGAGGAGATCATACACGGTCATGTGGCGAATCGCGAGAGACAGCCCGATCGGAATAAAGATCGTCTGAGCTATACGCACGGGTTTTACCAGGTCGATCTGACGCAGGTCACGCAGGGCGATGGTGGTAGTGTGCCGAGGCCGCCGTCGCAGCTGCAGGATAAGGAGCACGAGCTCGAGATCGAACTCGATGCTAATGTTATTTTGGAGCATGGGAATCTCATCGTGGCCGGTCAGCCGAATCGCTTCGAGAACCTAATCGATGGGTTTGTCGATAATATTCGCGTGCTGGCTAGGAGATGTCCTCCGAATGCTTGAGTTAGTTTGGGTGGAATTGGGCCTATCTATCTATACATTCATACATACATCTTCGAGCTCGTTCCTCAAGGTGGTTGGTTGGTTTGCTTGGCTACTTACCTACTTAGGGACTTACCTATAGTCAGTACAGTCAGTGCGCTCAACACAAGGGAGGGGGGGAGTCCGCGCAATTCCACGCCAGGGACTTCTCTCGTTCTCTGGCCGTTTGGGAAGGCACGGCGAACGGGCATATCAGAAAGGAAGGGATGACTTCAGCAGATTCTTGTCGTCGTTCGTTCGGTTACTCTATTCTTATACCTTTAGGTATAGAGGGCAATATCACCTTACACATACATACAAAAGTCCTGCTTCCCTGCCTTACCTACCTACCTACATGGTTAGTTTGAATCGAAGGGCTGACTGGACTTTGCTGTGACACGGGGACCCATGGGTATGGATGGATGGGGGTATGGAGGAGCTGTAAAAGACAGACAGACAGACGGTAATGGATATATGGAAGATGGAGCCGGGCCGACTGGGCTTCTACTCTACGGAAGAAGAGAGCCAAGCCAGCCAGCCTCTGTTTTCTTTCATATCCTTTCGTCGTCTCGTCATATCATATCATGTAACTAGCTGTTGCTGCTAGGTTGCTTTGCTTCGTCTTCGTCTTCGTCTTCGACTTTTGTTTTTTTCTTCTGAATGATACCACGTCTGGCGTTTTCATACAAACCCAAGGTTATTATTTCTCCGTGTCCCATTGAAAAAGAATGAGAGTGAGGGGTGATTTGTTTGCTTGTCTGCAACATTTGAGCAGCAGCTGGTAAGAGAAGTAGGGGAGTGTGGTTAGTAGACCTCTTACTCCTAAGTTGGCAGGTAGGTCGATACTGAGGTAACACGACATTACTTACCGGTCTGTTCCCGTCTAACGGGTGTAAGTAAGCACATCACATGCTTAGATGGGTGTGAGAACCTAATGAACGATAATGGAAAGGATCCGAGTATGCATGTTTTAAGTACTTAAGTATGCATGGATAGGATTATTAAAGACCACAGCTGCATTGCGGCGTATTAATACTACATCGAATTGTTTTCCCACCGGTGTTTCTTCACTCGTTCATCCATTCATTTATCACCATCTCATTGATTAATACACCCACCACCACCCATCCATCCATCCTTCCTTCCAGACTTCAAGCAAAGAGAGACCAAAACACACAAGCAAGCCACACTGTAAGGTAGCAAGCAAGCAGCACTCGTTAAAAACACGTAAGAACGTCGAAAGGGTATCATGAAATGAAATGAAATCAACTCCGTCATCCATTCCCTAGGTATTAAGTAGTATCCATCCAGCCCTAACGCCACCACTCATTCGTTTCGCAGTTCGTAGGTCCGTCCGTTCGTCGTTTAGCAGCAGATAATATTGAAGGGTAGGTAGGTAGCAAGCAGCAAGTAAGCATGGAAAGAATCCAATCATCCGTCGACCGATGATGGGCCAAGCCGATCAAGCGCAAACGGTGGGGTATCGCATCGCATCGCATCGCATAGCATCGCATTATTGAGGAAACGAAGAAAAAGAAGAAATTAGGCGAATTTTTGAATCATTCCGGGATGGTAGCATGTATTACGAATTATTAATACGTCTCGATACCTAGATTGGTATTGACCGGGTGTGTATTGTAGCTCGGCAGGGACCAGCCAGGTAGATACAGGTAGGTAGGTAGTTCGTTCACTATACACCGGGGTTGGCCGCCGGGCCGGTCTTCACAGACGACGTGGTACCGCGGCGGGTCTCGAGAAGGTCGAGGGCAGCAAGACCGGTGAAGATGACCCTGTTTGTTGAAATGGATTTGTTAGCTCGTCTGTCTTTCCCCGTCTTTGCGTTGTCTTTTAATTCTCTCCATTTCTTCACATATCAACTATTCCACCTGCTCGCCCATCTTTCCACCTACCCTGCTATGACGTATGCACGCCCAAGCCCAAAAAAAAAAAATAAAAATAAAAATAAAAATTTAAGATAAAAATTTGACGAATCCCCACAAACGACTTACCAAAGGAAAAAGCCAAACGCCACAGCAGCGGCGGTAACGCCACCACCACTGATGACGGCGAGGGCAATGGAGCCGGCGAACCAGAAGATGGCGGTGACGGTGGTGACCACGGTGGCGGCCAGCTTGTGGTGCAGGTTCGCCAGGTAGAGGGGCGTCACGGCCACGTAGATCAGCACCAGCAGCGTCCACACCGAGTTGAAGATCATGAAGTTCACCCGGGGGAACGAGAAGAAGGCGCTGCGGGTTGTGTTTGCGACTGTTTTTGGGTTAGTATGTAGGTAGTTGGTGTGCGACAAGTGTGGTGGTGGTGGTAGTGGTGATGGTAATGGAGGTCTGGTTAGCTAACTAGCAGCTAGCACAGTGTAACTGGGTTCGTGTCGCATCCCGTCGCATCCCGTCGCATCGCATCGCATCGTACGATATGAGACGAGCTGAGACGAGATGATACGTCCCAATATGTATGTGGTATGATCATGCAGGAACTTCAGGTATACTAGATTGCGGGGGAAGAGGAATCACAACATACTATAAGCTGTCAAGCCGAGCTCGATGATGGCGAACACGACCGCCACGATGTGGGCTATGCTAACATAGGTGAGTGCGAACGCCGTCATGGTTCCTGTGTTAGGTGTTTTTTCGTTTTGTGTGACGAGATATATGGGACTTCCGCGGGTTGATTATACCGATGGTGTGTTTATAACTATAACTAAACGTATAAGAAGTCGAGGAAGTAACTAGAGCTAAGTATGGCGAGATGCAGGAACAATAGAACAGAGCAAGGGAGCTGTGAACATCAAGGGAGGTTATGTATGTATGTATGTAAAAGTAGTTGATAGAATTGGATGTTCCAGCTCAGGAATGTCGGCCGTTCGGTGTTATATAATAGAATGGCATGCACAGCGGGCAAACGAAACGGTATGGTAGTCAGTCAAGCAGTGTATGGATAGACGTAGGATACAACTATAACTAGATAGATAAATAGGTAGGTATAGTTGCGAGAAGCACTTTATTAATACTTGATTCAACTAAGTGATCTCACGTCAATATGTGCATTACAAGTATAGGCTGTTGAGCCATGCCACCTGATCTACCTCCTACGTAAGCAACCGGGGTTCGTTAGGCTATGTAACCCACGTGGAGTCTGATCAATCGACGTCAGGAATGTGCATAGTGAACCTTATAAGGAAGAGCAACCCTATGGATGCATATTCTTAGCCATCCATCTAGAGGTAAAGAAAGTCTGTCTAAGCCAGCATTCGGCAAGACGGCCAATCAATCACGTCAGTATAGAAATGAATGTGTGGTACGTTGTAGTGCTAGGTGGTTGAGCATTAGGTAACAAGCGCTTACTACACTTCGTACGCTATGTTGGCCTTAACTACTTCGTATGTACTACAGCAGTTGACAAGGCGAACATTCACCTCGGCAGCTCAAACGCCGTAGCTAAACTTCGTTGAGAGTATTCCGTAGTTCGTCACCAGACAAATGTGCATGCAAGACCCCTCTCTGCCTCTCTCCACGTATGTTCAGCTCAACAAGTCAATGCCTGACGAAAGGACATCACAGACAACATTTCATTACAAGCCACAGAATCTTCGTTATTGGATCCGGACCACTCGTATGACGACATTGTGCGTATGACATGGTGTTTGTGATTGGCCATAACAGGTTTAAAGCATAAGTTCAGGCTTAGCTTCTATGCTGTCGGGCTGTCATGATGCTTGGCGGGCGGGGCAGAGGGCTTAAAGGGCTATAGCTTCAGCCACTTAACAGGTACGTAGGCTAATTAGCAGCGCAGCTATTGAATGGTAGCTTGAGATGCTATCTGAAACTCGATGTCCCAATGAGATCCTGAGGGTGTCGTAGTCTGTGGTGGTAATGTCCGCGTAATACGGGATAATTCGAGAATTCCGGACATGGCGTTAGAAAAAGGCCGATAGGGGATGGCCCATTACTACCTACATATCTCGAGATGATACTTCAGGCGTAGGTAAGACACATACCAATTAAACGCCACATTGGATCGCGTATCACCTCTATAGTTGACCTTTTCACATCAAAGTGGCATTAGACCAAAATGGAGATCTGACAAACGCGTGATTAAAAGTGCGTGAGAGCATTTCTATTCACTGTCCTGGAAGAGATGTTCTCATTATACAGGTAGACAGATAGGCGAATATGGGTATTCCTTACGTGCTACCATAAGTATAGCAGTCATGCTTCCCAGTTATCCTTGACGATAATTACAGCAGACTAGAAGCATTATGAAAATAAACAAGTTCAGAGATGTGAAGCCTATTAACAAAGAGGCAAAAAGACACTGCAAATCGGTTCTTGGCTAAAGCCTGTGTATGTGAGGTCTGACTGCCTCCGGTATATGTAGCTGATAGGTATAAGTAGGGGAGATACTTCCTAGCTATCACTCCCATACAATGAATTTGGAGTCTCAAGTCTACCTTAATATAAGCTATCTCTATAGCTTTTGGTTACAACCACCAACCTTAAAGATGTATCAATATCAAACACCACTGTAGAAGAATATTACCACGTTCGACTTGATACAGTTTCCACTCGCAACCCACAATAGAGCCTACTTACACAAGGCCAGAATCGTTTTAAAAGAATAGACGCTACTTCAATGCAACTAGTAGTTCAGTCGAGTAACCTCTAAATCCAATATAGGGGCCTGCTTGCTAATAATACTTCAAGTTGGATAATATTGGGTCGGTATCTTATATATGGAAGATTATTATAGCCTGATGCACGGCCTTTTATTCTTGCAAAATCTCGTCTCGTGGATATATCATAACACTAGCATGTGGGTGTCTGATACAGAGCCTCAGTAGTTATAAAATATCTCCTTGGAAACATAGATCAAGTTTAATGCTGGTTAGTCAGGGTATCACCTAGTTATGCCTCGTCAATAAAGTGTTCACCAACCACAACTAAGTTCTTTGACCTTTGAAGGCAATCTAATCGCTTAGACTGAACAGCATGAATGAAGCTTCGAGCTGCAATCTTCGCCTCTGTTAAGTGGCATATTCTTGCTCAGAGATGTTAGTCATTACTTTATTACATCCAAGGCGCTAGATTAGACCCGGTTATGAGGATTAGGAGTTGGTATTGCATTTGGATAAACTTTACATTGATTCGGGGCTTAGGATCAGGGGGCAGGGCCGTCACATACAAAGCCTTCGGATTCCTGGCATCTATAAGATGCAGACCTGTCCTTCTATACATAGATTCACTCCTTTCTTCCTAGTCACTACCAGTTGTACAGCGTATCATACAGAGATTAATACATTTGGCTTATGCGTATCACTCACAATCTAAGCTCTCCTGGGCTTACTGCGCCGGTTCAATATACTTCTAATTAGGCCATATGTCCCTAGTGAGTGGGCTTTTGAGCAGAGATCGTTACAGTCCACTAGAAGGATAATTCAAGCTCTAGGTCTATATTTAGCTTTCTATGAACTAGGTATGAAGCCCCTGAAAATAGCTATTTATATATTGGGCATATGACGATCCTACCCCTATTTATCTCTCCTGATTTATTCATGTACATACTTGGATATTTGCGTATACCGTTACTAGAAGCCATCAACATTGAATTGTAAGACTATACTGGCATAGGCAAACGAGTGTGGTACCTACATTCTCACATACGGGAAACTCCTCAATATTAACCATTCGACTATGCCTAACAACTAATAGCGCAAGATCATGTATATGCATGCAATCGGTAAGAGTCGGGTGCAACGAGAAAACCTCGCCATGTATATCCATGCTTAGAGAGACACTATGCATGCAGGTCCTACCGGCCGAGAATATATCCGCTGAATGTCTAACCAATGTTAGATAAGACTCTTCCTTGTTGCTTCTAGAACACTACTTACTCAATACTGAACCGGCTCATCCCGAACGCTCGTCGGTTATTGTTGCATGTACCGTCCGAGACCTTGGCGTTGGGGTATCCTTGAAAGAGATGAGATGATTTCTTGAAGAGATTTTCTTGAAAGGGAAATATTGATGTATCGTATCGGCTGTGATGCCACGAACCAATCATGTCAGTACCGAGTATATAACGCTCATCTTAGTTGAGATTCCCATGGGGTGATGCTTGGTAGGGACGGACGGACGGACATGAGGAGTACCTGCTGTAGGGCCTTGGTAATATTTACTGCCGCATGGAATTCTTTGCCATGTTGTAAAGTCACACGTATTAGCTGTGGCAACTTAGTGAGATAGGTGGGAAGCTAGGTTAGGACGCATGACTAGAACCTGCAACTATCATAGCGCCAATCACATTATATTTCAAGGCCATTCATATGTATGTAGCTAGCTACATTGTTTCAATCCATCCAACCACCTATGGTATCGTAATGTCATGATCATCATACCACCACCCCTTGTTCTCAGGCCAGAGCAGATGTAATTGAAAGCCTCATTAGTTGACTAAGTACCTAAGCATATAAACTCGATCCTAGGTATAAGCCTTCTCTAAACCGACATTGCCGTAAGCTTATCGACACGTGAATTCGTATCCAAGGGATGACCTTAAGCCTTGGGGTGCTCGGCTTCCACTGTATGGGGCTTAGACTCAGCGATCGATGCCATATCGATGGCCTTCTCAACATCGTCGGGGCTATTGTGGGCACCCGCAACGGCATGCTCGAACGCACGGCCACGACGCTCAGGGCCGAAGGCCGTGGTGAACGCAATACCCATAGCGATGATCGCCGTGGCAATACCCATCGTCGGGCCGTACGCCTCGACCAGCTCCCCAGACTTGCTACGGATGAAGTGCGATTCCGCAATGGCGTTGACGATCTGAGCAGACGGTGACGAGATCATGTTGCCGAGCTGGTAGGTAATACCGGGGAAACTCGATCGGTACGCCGGCGGGGAGAGCTCGTTCAAGTGGATAGGGATAACACCCCAGGCACCCTGAACGAAGAACTGCATGATGAATCCCGTGACGGAAAGCTGGGCCTCTCCGTGAGGGAGGATCCAGGCTGGAATCAGACACGCGCTGATCACAGCGGAAATGACGATAGCCCGACGTCGACCAATCCATTGTGAGAGGTAGCCTATTATTTTCCCACAAAGTTAGTCAAAAGAAAAAAGAAAAAAGTACATTCTAGGCCAGCCTAGTTGTAGTAGTATCTGGGCGAGTCAGGGAGGGATCTCCTACCGATGATAGTACCACCCACACATGCACCAGTCTTCATCCAGATGCTGGCGCGAGTAGCAGCGGGGCTAGCCAACTCCTTCTCCTCAATCATGAAGGTGGTATAGCTGTCCTGGCTCGTATGCGAGTAGTAGTTGAACCAGGTCATGAGGATAACGCAGTAGACACACATGCGCCATTCCTTAGCCAGCATAGACTTGGTCTCGGCCCAGAAGTCGGAGGCGCTGATCTTGTGTCCGGACTTCTTCGCTTCCAGGAACTGCTTCGATTCGGGGAAGCAGCAGCGGAGAAGACCAGCGGCAAAAGACAGGGCCGCCGCCACCCAGAAGACCGTCTTCCAGCTGTCCGTCGAGCCGCCGACCCCGAGGTTGGCGCAGGCCGCGAGCACGTAGCCGAAAGAGTAGCCTTGTTGCATGATACCACTCATCAGACCTCGAGCTTCGACGCTGTTCCATGAAGTTAGTCTCATGTGAAAAGGAGGGGAAAAACAAGTAGAGATCGCAAGACTTACTGGCAGTTCTCTAGAGCCATAGCTACAGCATTACCGTATACACCACCCATAAAGAGACCAAATAGTGATCGCACAGCGAGAAACTGTTGAAACGTGGTACTGTAGATGGTCGCAATTTGTAGGAAACCTAAGTGTTTGTTAGTATTTTGATTTTCACGTTCGAATTCCAATGTAATTCCATCACAGATCATCGCTTTTTCTTCTTTTGATCTTCTACTATTGGGACAGCCTAGGCCTGAGAGAGAGAATGCCTTACCGAGAATTGTCATGTTGGCGACCATGGGCCACTTCCGACCGAATCGGTCGCCAAGAAGGCCAAAAATGGCAGCACCGATGGACCGCAGCAGGAGTGTCAAAGTGATAGCAGAGGTGATGTCGGTCTTGGTGGTGTCGTAGTAGTCGGCCAGCTTAGTAGTCTGGATGGACAGCGCATGGAAGTCGAAGGCGTCGGCAGTCCAAGCGAAAAACCCCACGAAGAAGTAGAGGAAGTCTTTGGCGCTCAGGAGCATGAACAGCGAGAATGGGTTTCGTAACTTCTCGGGGGTCTGCAGCTCCGTGTGCGACTCGCCTAGATCGTTAGTGACAACGACCCTATGCTTCCATATGAACAAGTCGCTCCATGCTTGCTTCGCCGTTGCCCATGTTCCTCGAACGATGGGTTCGGCGACCTCGTTTCCAGTGCTCATCTTTTCAGGAAGAATGTGTGAAACGGCTGGCTGCTAGGTCTTGTTGTTCCAAAGCGAGCTTTTGGCCTGATAAGAGGTAGGGACAACGTTAACGGCGGCTAACTCTCCAGACAACATGAGCTCAAGCAATAAAGAGGAAGTAGGGCATTGTCACAGCCGTCCGAGCGGGGGAATACTGCTCTCTTATACATGAGTGCACCTCGACACCGCTTCCCTCCCCTACCCCCCTCCCACACCACGGCCTTGTCATACCTTCCTTTGTAACTCGGGCGTCAGCGTCGCATCCCAGTTTGCGGGGAGAGTCCTAAGTACGGATGAATTATCGGTCCTCCCTAGTTCAGCCCGTCTGTAACACTGCATGTTATCAGGGTTCGATAGATGATAGAAGATCGTCCATATGGCCAGGTGCTTGCAGTACGGCGGAGTCAGCCAGGGACGGACGATTGATTAAGAGAGGCTTCAATTGGTGAGCCAAGGCCCGGCCAAGATCAGCCAAGATCAGCCACGGATAGGCCAAGCAATATTCAGCCGGGATTCTCCAAGAAACGTGACAAGCAGAACTTTGCGGAGAAAGATCTCTAGTAGAGTAGGGATTTCTTTAGTGCGCTGGGCGAACCACCTTGGCGGTGGGGATATGATACTATCGCGAAGAAATCACGCTTCCTACGCTCTAAAGTCAGAAAGTCAACTCCTATATTCTCCGTCTTGTGTGCGGGCAATGTGGGCTTCTATGCGGGGGAGAGCGGGGAGACATGTTCTCCTTAGACTACGTATGAATCATGCTCTGTATATAGGTACGTATAATGTAGACGAGAATGTTGGTTCATGGTGTGAGTATTTGTGAGACTATCCCATCCATCTCCACTCTCACAGCAAGGGATCAAATGTCTCTCTGATAGAACCACCTATTGGAACCTTTCCCTATAGGATCACCGAATCCGCGTGCCCGAAAGTTAAGGCTCCGCTAAGCACGTGTCTCTCATCTCTTTCGTGTTATCCTGACCGGACGGTGAAGACTCTCTAATTGCATACCTATACGAAGGAGATATCTAAATACGTACGAGAGGAGACATCACCGTAACTTACATGAGTCGTGTAGCACGAGGAAATACTTTCCGTACAGAGTACTTCTCTCTATTGTTACTACCTGTTCTTGGCCGGCCGGGTGAGGAGGCTGGGCAAGAAACTTGGCTACCGTCGGGAGACGAAACAAGCAATTGCTGGGATTTGCGGCTCAAATGGGCCAACGTTCTTTTCTCTTGGTTTTTTCCTTCTTAAGCAACGTCAGCTAGCGTGTTAGTGTTTCTACACCATTACGCGGAGGGATTGCCAACAATGATTGCTATAAGTTGGCCGTGTTAGGTGTGCAATAAAAAGAAATCGCCTCTGGAAGAGTAGCTATGCGAATCATACCTGGTATGATAGCTTTAGATAGCGCATTGGATAGTTTAAGGATCTAGACTTCTATAGATTTATTCCATACCTGCATACTCAGGTGACCCGGCATGCAGGTAGCCTTCACTAGCCAATGAGCTTTTAATTGTAAGCCGCAGTTCTGGACCGACGGAGTTTGGTACGTATGTAGTACTGTAACCTCCCAGCGCCCCATAAAAGAGAAGTTCGACAATGGAATGCCACATTTGATACGTATGTATGTGATGTTCAAGCTGTAGAAGCCGTAGAAGACGTGGAATACCTGGCTGACCATTTTACTATAGACCCTAAGAAAATTTATTTCTTAACCATGACCATGTGTGTACTTAATAATACGCTTTCCCTTATGTAGGTCACGGCGCCGAGTTGAGTCCCGCTAGTTACTCCTTCGTTGGTGTTTGCCGGCGTTTGGCTATAATAGCGTCAGCCATCATCACTTGGCATGTTATGGATCGGGAGGGACCGGAGATATCCCAAGGCTTAGGTTGAGGAAATTGGTCTTAACAAATCAAGGTTCGACCATGATTTTTATATCAGGACCTCAAGGTGGTGAACGATGATAGTCGCCCTGAAACTTACATACATATACCTCTAAGTATCTATCAAAGTGATCTACACGACTCGGGAAGACAGATACAGATACAGATGCAGCTACATATGATATCAGTATATCCACTTTCAAGAGCCACCATGGTATCCCAATCATGGTCTTTGTTAATCACTTGCATGCATATAGCATATAAATAGCACAGTCGGTAGATAAGCGACACTGTTTGTACCTGTATACGAAGCAGCGAAGTAAACATGTTACTCTAGAACATGTAACCACTATGCTACTGACCCAGTTTCTCCGCAAAACCCCACACAGAAGATTCATTGGGGCCGTGGGGTCTGGCTGATAAGTAATAAGAACTGGGGTTCTCCTCATTGCACACTTTAGCGCATTGATCGTCCGTGGAGTCACCTGGGGCTCCCCAAAGAAAGTTGCTATGCAGCTATGGTGAAGCGGTAAGATTCATTCCACTTCGGGAAGTTAAATATATCCCCTTACCTAATACTACTAATACCGGTTGTTATAGACTCTTTCGCCGAAAACTCTTACCTCTAGATCGTAGTTCGGGTTCATGGATGGATTAACCCTATCATGATATACCCGACACCCGGGAAGTCCTCGTGCCAAGTTCCAGGTACTCGCAGTCGGTTCTGATTCTAATCTTTCTTCCACGGCCGGCTTTCAACCATCACTTTATCGTCGGACCACTACTCTATTACTTGGCTTAGATGACTTGCCTAAATAACGAACGATCTGATGAGATATGAATCGATCCGAAGCCAAGGATATTGACATCATTATCAGCACATTTGCTATTCTCGCCCAGATATGCACAGATCATCACTTGCGTTAGCCTTCTGCAAATACACGATGAGAATCACATCTCCGGCCACTGTGTTTTGACCACTGGATATATCGCTATTAGTTACATCCTCTATAGAGTCACCGTGGGCTATGGTACGCCGATTAAAGGGGACTTGTATCAATCGAACAGGATGATAATCGTTTATTCGTATGAAAGAACTATTTCGAATGTATCATCTTCACATCCCAGATCCTCCGGCCTAGCCCGACATTACTGCTGTTTATATCTACCGTCTTCAGTAGAAGGGACTCGAACATTGCTGACACTATGCCCATTATCGGTTGAATTCTTGTGAATAACAGGCTCACTAGGGTCGACGAGTCTCTCGTCTGTCTCCTCGATCTCTTCCGGGAGGGTCAGGTTCAAGATCATGCTGATGAAAGCCGTAACGGCGAAGCCGGTCTCCATGACCAGCTCGATAGCATCTAGGAACCCCTGGAGACCCTTGTCGTCCCCGCTGTATGAAAAGACATTCGAAAAATAACTGGGCACGAGTGTGGCCCCGTAGCCGATCGATAGACCGGCAGTTAGGATGAATCGATTGCGGCGGGTGAAGGGAACGCCACGCGTGATGATGGCGATACCGGACACGGCGACGGAACAGAACAGGAATGTCGTCATCCCGCCAAGGACCGCAGAAGGGATTGCGACCAAGCTCGCACCAATCTTGGCGAATATCCCCATGATGATCAGAAAGAAGCAGCAGCAAAGGCCGGCCGTTCGGTTGGCGCAGCGTGTCAGGGCGATGACGCCGTTGTTCTGGGCGAACGTTGTGACCGGCGTGATGGTCATGAGAGCTGCGATGATGCCGTTCAGTCCATCGGCAAGGACACCACCCTGGATGCGGGACTCGTAGGTGCGACCTTCTACTTCTAGGCGCGATACATCACACGTGGCAGTGATGTCTCCAATGGCCTCGCAAGCACATATAATGAAGACGGCGAGTACAGGCAGTACGAGCGGCCCGTATATGGTGAGCTTAAAGGTATGGACCCATATGAAGGACACGGCCGGGGCGGCGTCGATCCCGCTGCGGTCAAAATAACCAGTAGCAGCGGCGATGATACAACCAACAAGGAGACCTATGATCACGCTCGTTGATTTCATGATGGGCGCACCGAAGCGCTCGCAAAGAATGATCGTGAGGAAAACCGAGAAACCTAGTCCGAGGTATTCGGGTGAGCCCCATGGTAAGGCATGGGGGGCGGAGATGTTGGGACAGAGAGCGAAGAAGGCCGCAGGCTCAGTATCAGCACAGGGACCACTCCCTCCCGCCCAGTTCTTGAATCCGGTCTCAATCAGGGAAATTCCGATAAGCTGTGTCACGTTAGTTCGTCTCATAGTCTAGTTCTCAGGAGCCGAGCAGAACCATACCATCACCGTCGGGCCCGTCACAATGGGAGGAAAGATTTTTAGCATAATCCTGGGCGGCAGGAAGGCGATGAGAACTTCGAGCAGGGCGCACACCGCACAGGTTCCTAGGAGAGCACCGTAGGCATCCGGGCAGGCCAACTTGGTGCCATCTTCATCGACAGGGCAGAATCCATTGGCATACATTTGGGCGAAGGCCCCTTGAGCGACTGAAATGATGGAGAACGAGATGCCCACCACCGAGATCAAGCCGGTCCCGATGTAGTATCTGTTTTGGATAATGAGCTTTGGGCCTTCCATCTTTTTGACATTCTAAATAGGTATGCGCTTTGGGTACCCGCTTCTCTCCTTCTAAAGAGAAATGACATTTTACTTTAAACCTGTAGGAAGTCTAGATGGGGAAGAGGATTCGGGATCGTAGGAAATGAAGACACTTACGGAGTTTTGAAGATGTGAAACCTCGAGATCTGAATCATAGTCAGGGTACCGGATACGATGAGCGCCGTCGAAACCAGATACTGCTGCATCTCTGCCGGGAGGTTGACGCCACTTGTGCCCGCCATGATAAGCGGCGGCGAGATAACACCAGCCAGCATAGCCAAGGCGTGTTGGAGTCCGAGTAACAATGCTAGGAACACCGGCATCTTGTCGTTCAACCCGAAGAAGGGGGAAGCCTGCTTCGACTTTTTCATAAACGGTAGGTTCGGTCGGAATAGAAACCCATAGTCGTAATCGCCGATGAGGCCCTCCTTGGTGAAGAAGGTCTTCTTGAAGCTGCTGAACCTGTCGCCCATGGTCCGTTTCGGTGAGCCATTATGCGGCACAATCTGAGATGGGCCTTGATCTTCGTCCATCTTGATCAATGGCCCCTATTATCGAGTCGTTGGTGAATGAACGGTTATTCAATTCCGATCTCTCGCGTTATAGCTTTGTGACTCGTGTTTTATTTAGTGGGTACCGTCATCAGAGTAACGCGATTCTTACAGCCTTGTTCCGAGAAGCCGGTGAGCGTCCGTCAATAGGGCTGGATCTTATATATGTATGTATGTGTATGTGTAGATACTCTCAACTATATGTATGACATCTACCTAGCCTCGATCTTATTACGCACGTCGACCAATACATATTTATAAGGAATTGAAGATCACATCCTTAAGCAATTGAGGCTCGACTTTTTTTAGGCTAGTAAACTGTCAATCGCTGATAAAAGGAAACACCAAATTTTCCTTATCTTTCAGCTTCTGGAGCTATTCTTACCAGTCGAGCCATTTAGAGAAGAGTAAGCAGCGAAGTGGGGAGACTCCCGTTCATGGGTAGCGGGTCCAACCGATAACGAACTCCCGGGGACCGCCATCGAAAAGGCCCTGAAATAAGAAAGTCTGGGTCCTACCCGTGGTGGCGCCCCCATTCACTTCTTAACAAATTCTTTTGCTCACGTGTGCTGAGCTAACTGTGAAAACTGCAGTTATGAAATATTTAGTTTAGGTGATATTTAAATGACAAGGAGATGAATTGAATGTAGTTAGCGCCTAGCATGGCAACGGGTAGTTCATCGAGCTGTTTGTCAGAAGGTTGTGTCACTAAAAACTACGCGTTGCTAGGATAGATTCGTCACGCCCCTTTTGCCCCACGCGTGGTTCTTATCATGAACTAATTTGATAATTATATCGAGTACTTCTTACTTGGTTAATCTATCGCCTCTAATATCTCAACTGTAAACCATCAAAAAGCCACCCACAACTACTTAGACATAGAAACAAACTAGGTTCGTTAATCGAAATTTTTATTAATTTCATACATATGCCTAAGTAATTATACGGGGAAATACTGCATGTAGCATATATCGTCTATTTCTCTTTTGCAATCCAAACCTTCGTTAAAAACCGCCATGAAAGGGATCTTATCTTAGCTCCCCGAAGAAGGTTATCTAATGAAATGCACTTGACGCAAATCATATTTATAGTCAATCGAGGTAGACTAAAGTAGAGTGAAGGAAGTACTCTTTGCCACGGAGATCTGTGTAAAGATCGGTCGGCGAAGTCAAATGGGGGTGTCTCTGAGGTAGCCGAACGCCGCCGAATTCAATCCAACCCGGGCGCCGCCGTCTTCCTACGAGATATCTTGGAAGCTAACGAAGGTCAACGGGAATTAATACTGGGCCTAGAAGTGGTAAGTGATTAGATAAGGTGTGTATGAGGAAGGCTTATCTTTGACTTGCCGAGCACTCTTTTGCAAGTTATAGAAGATCGTTTATCTGCACAACATTCACTGGATGGAGTTTGAAGTCCTAAACGACGTTGACTACATTTGATATAAAAGTAGGCAGATCTGCATTAAGGAAACTAAAACATCGCTTGTCAATCTGTGAGAAGCTGACGAAACACAACTTTTGTTCACAGTACAGAAACGAGAGGAAGGCCCCGTCATTACTGGATTTTTGAATACACAACCTAACCTCGAGTGGTGTCATGAACTCGAAAGCAATTCAAAAAGCCATCTTCAGGTTATCCTAGCACCTCAAGTATATAGCTAAGATATTGTTTCACTGTCGATCAACCCCGATAAAAGCAGTTACACTGTATAATAGCCCTTAGCTACGTTGAGTACCCCCTTCATGTCCAACTCTCATTCTAGTTGTAGGGCTAGGTTATACGTAGGTAAGCCACCGAGAGAGATAGTTCAAGAACATGCACAAGGGCATATTTCACACTATAATATTGCTATGCTACTGCTGATACGATGCCATTGAAAAATTGACTGTCAACATCTAAGCTAATGAGTAGAACGTTTGCATAGAGCTCTGCTACATCTACACAACCTTGTTGGCAAATATCCAAGATAACCTCTAAGCTGAAAGAGAGTAAACGCGTTTGTTTAACCACATTTCTTTTACGTGTGGTCTTGTTCATCCTTGCTCATCCTCCACCACTGCCATTGCAACGATACAGCTTGATGCCATCAACAATATCACATGCATATCTGAATATCATGTAATACATACGTCGGCGCTGAGTGAAAAGCAGTAACTGTTTTTGAGTAAGAAGCGCTTGATGCTCTACAACACCATGGCTTCGGGAAGGGCAGCTACTGAGATGCCCTTATAGATGCACACATTGCCAGTCATAACGTCAGATGTGATCAAACCCCTTCCCCCGTACGGACTTCAGGTCAGCACCATTTACCATTGAACAAGAAATGTGTACGGCATATATGTGAAGGCATCCATTCAGCATCGTTAATAGGAAAAAATTACTGTTGGTTTCAGCTAGGAAGTGCGTTTTGATTGTTACCTCAAATACATTCCGAATCCGTTTTGTAAGTTGAAATAAAACCGCAACACGTAGAATCCACCAGTTTCTACAGGCTAAACCATTAACGTTCAAACAGCTGACATATAATAACATGAAAGTCATACTTCTAGGTTCTATTAAACAGAATCTTCACGGCAAGCTCCTGCATTATGAAGAATCTTGGTTCTCACCTCTTAGCAGAAAACACAGGGACATTGCGGACGTCTTGTAGTTAGAAACCCCTACTATAGGATAGGGACATCTTATATAATCAGAAAGAACAGGAAAAAGCCACATCCGGTGATCGTAATGTATAAAGCACTTCCCATTTTGTGATCACTGGAGCGGGTCACGTTAGGCAATCCTCGTTCATTCCTATATGCACTATCCAGCTTACCTCGATCAGCAGAACCCAATATGGTGAAGGATAATTGAGGAGATGTTAGTATTGATCTTGCCCTCAGGTTGATGTAACTATACGTAATGACTTTTAATCAACACGTGCTCCTACCAGTTTTATGTTTATTTAGCGTTCACGAAGCATGATATATTCTAGATACTCTCGCTTGTAAAGTTATTTTATAGGATATTAAAGGATATGACAATCTCATTCAAGATCGGGACTAATTGATCCGATCTTGTTCAATAAGATCGACGACGGGTAAGCCCGCAGGTCCGTGGAGTCCTTGGGGTGAGTGTGGATGCCGGTGGAGTGTGTCCGGATATATTAAGTAGAGTCTTAGTGTCGGGCTCTTCGTGTTGGAACCCGCTTGGTTATTTTTGTCCGAGGATATTTTAAAGGTCCAAGTAGCGCAAATACATTTACATTAGTTGATTTGGAATAAGTGTACACCGATTGGGCGACATAACAGGCTATTGTTAGTACGACATCATGGACATTCCAACGATTATTGCACATACCATAGCAGCCCTGATGTGTGCCCCTCTGCCTCTTACAACGTTGGAAATTTTAAGTGAACATTCATTCTATGTAAGCAGTAAGTATCTTTTTACTAACCTTTGGGTTATTTAACAGACTTCCCTACCTAATAACAGGGAAATCTTGTTATGGGCAAGATGGATATAAAATTTCACGGTTCATGTTTAATTTGTTTGCTTTCGTTTCTGGTTGGTTCAACTCCAGCAACGGGTAACGTACAGTCTAGTGGCCCGCCTCTGCAACCGAGGCCCACTTGGTAGAGCTATTCCCAAGTTTTACGATTCGGATGTTATAGATCCCGTTATGCTACTGCGTCACCGCGCATCGAATGGTTAGTTAAAAGACATTTAAAAGAACACTGTATACTACTGTATACAACTGCTAGCACCAGCTAAAGTCTCCTCGCTACAGTTGAATCTAACAAGGCGACAGTCATTCGTTGAAAAGTCAGTGGCACGCCTGCAGTAACTAGGTGGTGTGGGGTTACAGTAACCGATCTTCAGGGGTGGTAAGTAACGAGATCTTGATTAAGAGCCCACCCACACGGATCACTGACAGGGATCAGAATCTTATTTCCTTACCCCATCAAATCACCAGCAGAGCCTCTCAGAGTCACAACTGTTTGCACGGAGCCTTCTCCTTCTACAATATAAACACTTTTCTTCCTTAAGGTACTCCTATTCGTAATGTCACTAAACCACAATGCTGGCTATCTACCTACTTAAGACATCGGATAGAACGTGACCCTTGGGATCAGTGGTTAAGACAACAGTGCCTACTACATAGGTACTATTGAAGTAGAAGGCGGCTATATGACGTCTGTCACGATAATGAGACATCCAATGAGATTCAACTGCTTTCTCAGCTTTCAAACCCTCTCCCTTAACATGCCCGCTTATCAACGGGGATTTATACTAATTAGGACTACTCTCATAAGGGGCCCTCATTATTCATGACCAACTTCATCACAGTGTCTAGTAACAACCGGTTAAGTTGTTTTACGTTGCCACCCTTTGCACAGAAATATTAGTCGATTGGACTTAGACCTAGTTTTCGGGATTTCCGTTTTTATCAGCTTCGAGAACGTCTCTACGTCAGTTAGTAAACATGCATCGCGATCGATTTCACGCCTCGGAGATGGAGTTAGGAGAGAAATCTCCGGTGACTATATGAAGTCCTCGCTCCCCCACTCCCTCTGCGTCTGTGTTAATAGGAGAGAACCCCGTGTAATTATTTGTGTTTAATCAAATTATTGAATACACATCGCTCGCTCGGCCTTAGCCCCTACGTAACAAACATGCGTTCTTCCCTCCTCATCACCGCGGTCAGCATACCGTCCATCTTTGCATTCCCATGGATGACCCCCGAGGGAATGGGCGCTCTGCTCAACCACCCAGAAGCACGACAGGAGATTCACCGGCGGATACAGGAATACCAAGCAGGAGAGGCAGCAAATAAACCCAAGCCTCGTCAGCTGGGAACTGGCCTGCTAAGTGGTATTGTGGATTTGCTCGGTGGAACGGTCGAGGCGGTTGTGGATAACGTTCTCGGTCTCATTCCCACAGATGAGGCGGTCGAAGGGTTACAGAAATTCCCCGAAGGTAGGACATACCCTCAACGTCTTAGTGGCTTATATTACTTAACAGGTTATTAACACACCTATAGATGACCACCCATTCGAAGCACCCGGCGATACCGACCAACGCGGCCCCTGTCCCGGTTTGAACACTCTTGCCAACCATGGATGTAAGTCATCTAATTAAATTCGCTCATAAATCGGCTTAATTGATACTAACATATCTCCAGATATTCCTCGGACCGGCATTGCTACTGTTGGCCAAATCAACGCAGCAACAGCAAAGGTATTCAACATGGGAGCTGACCTATCATCTCTGTTGGCTGTAGGTGGTGCTCTCGATGGTGGCGACATTCTCTCGCAGACGATGAGCATTGGCGGTCCCGACGACCGTGTCGGGCTTCTGAACGGCGCACTCAACGATATCTTCGGAACCCCCTCTGGGATCGCCGGCCATGGTAAGTTACGCTGAGCCTCCTTTCGAACACACCACTCATCCTAGGAACAATCTTTGCTGACACCAGATATAGGCAAGTTCAACGAAGGCGACGCCTCCGCGACCCGCGAAGACTTCTATATCGACGGGGACAACATCTCCTTCCAGCCCGAATACTTCAAGCAGATGCACCAGCAGGCGCTAGCCCTAGGAAACGGGACGTACAGCGTAGACGTGATCAAGGAGCACTTCAAGAACCGGTACGCGGCCTCGAAAGCGGCCAACAGCCAGTTCTACTTCAACGTGCCGAGCGCAGCCGTTGTCATGGGCGCCTACTACTTCATACCGGGCTTCTTTTCGAACGGCACGATCGGTGCGGGGGGCATCGCCAACGAAGCCTCCGTCACGTCCTTCTATGGCGCTAAGCCCGACCGTGACGGCGCCTGGGATGATCCCGACCTCACTTACACCCATGTACCCGAGCGCATCCCCGAGGTCGGCTGGTATCGCCGCTCTACGCCCATGACGGTCGTGGAGGCCGTCGCTGGCATCCTAGACGTCTACCTGTACGCGTTGCCGCCGCTCGGCGGCTCCGGTGCAGATGATAACTGGGTCGTTGGCCCGCTGGATGTTCCGAATAACGCGCAGGCCTTGTCGTGCTTCCTCTACAACGCCATCTACGCCAACTTCCCGTCCGAACTGTACAACACCGTCGCCGCGCTCGAGTCGGTCATTAACGGCCTATCCGACCTGCTGGTTCCTGGTTACGAGGCATTGGGCTGCGATGTCAACTATCCTGACACGGAGGGTAGCTCTTCGGCATGGGATGATTACGTCAACAAGTACGTAGGCCCCGCAAAGACGCAGGCTGTGGGCAGCGGGTGGTATGTGAAGGAGTAGATTAAGTAGTGCCGTGGGAATTAACATATAAAGAACTAAATAGTAATATAGTATTAATGAAGTATGTGAAGAGTTCCAGGCATCAGGAGAAACCGTAATAAGTGTAGATACTCTTGTCGGGACAGCTGTAGGAATCGGAGATGCAGGGAAATAGGGGTGAAATAGGGGTTATTCGTGTACAAGCTAGTTCGCCCACTTGTCGAAAGGTCTCACCATCTGACCCAGTACGTCCCAGTGGCAATGATATGACGTAGGGTAGGTGCATGCAGGAAGACTCGAGAAGCGGTGCACGCAATGCTGCAGCTTGCCACTTGCTTCAGCTTGCCACTAAGAATTCTGAACGGGATCTCGACGGGGCCGGGAAGGCTCGTGGCTTGTTTCATCCGAACTTGCGGAATGCCGTTGTGTTCCAACAAATATAGGTACTGGAATGTCGATAGAAAAATCATTGCGCAACACAGGCACAATGCATTATTCTACTAGATTCCTGCTGCATGAACGATTATCTGGTAGGCTGCGAGTAGAAATCCAGTGTCACTGTATTAGAAAGACAGGTTCGTATTTTTCTTCTTTACATGTGAACTTAGGTATAAAACGCAGAAGTGCTCATGACGTCGTCCTGTAATCTCACACCCGCTCACTGGCCCTCTCACCCCCTGCGCACTCAACTCACTTAAAGTTATGAATCTCAAGGTAGACATTTCTTGATAAAGATTTCCAGCCTGCGATACAACATATATAAATACAAGGTCGTCATAGTGACTCTTGCGGCTTCGCTTGATCTAAAGCTTGCTAGTTTCATTAACCGAACGAACGACCTCAGCCTTCTGTATTGTGAGTAACTATGAACGAATGCTCTTCAAGTATGATGGCAAATTCAAGTCTAATTTAGGTCAGAGATGGATCATCTTAGATATGAATATTTCTTCATGGTCCCGATTTAAGAATGAGGTGAGGAAGTATGAAACAGCATATAGTTACGGGTGGGGTTATTTCAGGGGGTGTCGGCTACCCACAATGTTCACTGATGTCAATTCTTCAAGCCCCCTAAATGCCGTACTAATACAGTCGAGTAGACTGAGAACCGTGACCAACGATATCAGCTCTCACCAAATCTCTATCTTTCATACCGGATTTGTTTGATTGACCCTTTAATGGCAAGCACTGACCATTATATGGAATGAAAACGGGAATGAGGGAAAATGATCGTGCAACCTTACTTTGCATTTCTGAGAATGGTACTAACAACATTGTGGACAATAATAGGCTCAAGAAGCTACCGTCATCCTGTTTGCTTTGTTTGGTAATAACTGTAGCATGCCTTGTCACGGCTCCTACCTTCCTGCATTTTAGGCATCGGACCATAGTACATGCATTTCTCTACCTCTACATGCCTACCTCGAAGATGTCAAATCTAAAGAGTTTGAGATACACTATGTATAAATAGCTACAAATGTAGTTTTGTATCAAGCCCAGGCAAAGTTTGTTCTATTTTCTATCAGTCAAGTTCAGTTGAGAGTTCGACGACTGTATTGTGTCCCTGTCATTACCAGTAAAACTCCTGCACCCCAGTACATATATCGAAATGCCCTGCAGATTGGCGATTACATCCATCTCCCTCGGACGATGTTTCGCAGGACATACACTAAGCCATAGACTGGACCTTGCTCGCTCCTACGGTTACAATGGCATCGAACTGTTCTACGAAGAGGTGGTTCATATCGCACAAGAACTACCCGGAGGCCATACGCCAGAAAACGAACTCGAAGCAGCACAGATCATTGGTGGCCTCTGCCGAGAAAGGCAGCTCACCATACTATGCCTGCAACCATTCTGGCACTTCGAGGGATTGCTTGACCGTCAAGAACATGTCAAGCGGCTGGACCAATTGTCCTTCTGGTTTCGACTGACCAAAGCCCTCGGGACAGACATGGTACAGATCCCCAGCAACTTCCTCCCAGCTTCTCAGCTGTCAGAAGATGCGACCCTCGCCGTCGCCGACCTTCAAGCAGCTGCAGACATGGGACTTCGGGAACAGCCACCCATTCGCTTCGTCTATGAAGCGCTGTGCTGGGGAACCCAATGTGACCTTTGGGAACAGAGCTGGGATATGGTCCAGGCTGTGGACCGACCGAACTTTGGCCTTTGCCTCGACACTTTCAACATTGCCGGTCGTACCTATGCCGATCCGACGTCGCCGATAGCTCGTGTTCCAAACTGCGATCAGGCCATCCAGGAATCTCTAGAACGTCTTGTATCGACCGTCGACGTAGCCAAAGTTTTCTGCGTGCAAGTGGTTGACGCAGAACGCCTTTCCGAGCCCCTGATCGAAGGACACGAGTTTTACGACGCTGGCCAACCACCTCGCATGAGCTGGTCCCGTAACTGCAGGCTGTTCTACGGCGAACAAGACCGAGGCGCTTATCTGCCCGTGACGAAGATCTCGAAGGCCATCTTTCAGGGCCTCGGGTTCGAGGGTTGGGTGAGCATGGAGTTCTTCAACCAGAGGATGTCAGATGAGGACCAGAGCATGCCTCGGGAGCTCGCTGAGCGAGGTGCTATGGCTTGGGAGAAGCTTGTCAAGGATATGGACCTGAGAGTGAATAAGGAGGATTCACGAACCGTGGCAGAGTGTAAATGATATTTAGTGGCGGGCATGAGGATATATCTCGGCCACCTACTTACGTAGGTTCCTATACCATAGCAGTGTCTACTGAGAAATTCACGAAGTAGATGAGCTAGATAGATGTAGAGTTTGGAAGACATACGATAAATACACGTTTAGAACACTAACTGGACACTCACTTCCAAGTTATGTAGATACCTACACAGTGCTGCATGTAGCTTACGTGCAATACATGTATGTATATAGCTAGGTACCCAGTTGATGCTTTAGGGGTATTGGAAGGGCCCCTATCTACCCCACATCACAGTGTAGGAGCTAGCTCTAGTACTAACCCCGCACTTGGATTCTAACTCTAGGTACCTAGGTATATAGAATTGGCGATAGGCACAGGCTGGCACAGCTAATCATCATACACGTTCTTCGTCTTCATATGGCATCAAAAGGTATTAAATAGGAGTATAACAAGAGAATCTCCTTGTTAGCCTGTTAGTTGCGTATTCTGGATTAGCACCCATCATTCCTTATCATCTGGCCGGCACAGCGAATTAATTGCTAATCGACGACTGAGCTACCTACGTAGTCAAGAGGGTATCTTGTTTTGTTTTGTTGTGTTGTCTTATTTTATTTTGCATAGATGAAGGATCATCTACTCCCTTTTCCTTGAGAAGAGATTGATTAATCCAAGCCCCTGAACTTCAGAATGCCATGTGCACCATGAGGACCGAGTTCGACTTTTCCCTTCTTCCTCTTCTTCTTGCGCTTTGAACCCTCATCACTGTCCGAGTCATCCGACCCCTGATTCTTTCCCGACTGCCTCTTTCCCTTGCTAGACGGCGGGGCAGCATCTGAATCTGAATCGTCCGGCTCATCTTCGTCGCTATCGTCTTCGGAATCATCGTCCGAGTCACCCCCGCCGAGCTGAGGCGACTCCTGCCATATTTTCACCGTCTGGCCTCCACCACTAATCATTCGGCCTTGGGAATCGAATCCTAGCCCGACGACAGCCTCGAACTCGTCATGTCGCAACACAGTCTCGACCTCCCTCTTCATTAGATCGACGATGCGCAAGCTGCCGTCACCCACACCGACCACGACCTTCTTGCTCCGCGTCAGTTCGTCGGGTATCTTGACGATGCAGTCGAGGCTCTCGCCGCCGCCTTTCCCCGAGTCAACGATGACGCGATCCTGTTGATCATCCCAGGCTCCCTTGTCCCACAAGGTGAGAACCCCGCTAGCTGTGCCGACCGCAACCACGCCGTTGTCCCTGTTCTTCTTGGGTCCCAGGCCGGGGATGAAGGTGGTGCATAGTAGCTCGTCTTCCTGGTCATCGCTGCGTACCAGCACACCCCTTCTCAAGTCGGTGACAGCTAGGGTAGTGCCACCGGTGGAAACCCACTGCTTGCTGTAACCACTGGTGCTCTCGGCCGAAGGCGGAAGTGGCGTGATGCTGGAGATGAAGTCGTCGTGTGGGAAGTGGGTCTGCTGGGGTTTCGAGGCGGCTAGGGCGCCATCGCGGAGGTCTAAGAGGTGTAACACGCCCGAGTCGCAGGCGAGTAGCAGGGTCTGGGGTGACAGCACGTGCATGAGAGTGGGTGAGTCGGGTACGGACTTCGTGGATGGGATGGCGATCTTGGATGCAACCTGACCGGTGGCAGAGGAGAAGTGTTTAATGAGAGAATCGGTTCCGGCCGAATAAAGATCTAATCATGTGGTAGAGGCTTTGTTAGTAGATGTCTGGCTACTTCACATATGCAATACCTTGTAACTTAGAGCGTATAACTTACATTCGCCATCATTGCTGAAAGCTAGACCCCGACAGCTACCCTTGTGTCTTCTAGTGCGCCAGACGGTGTCGATGGTTCCTCTACCATCTGAAAGCACGCTCACATCGGCATCGTCTTCGCTGGACTTCTCGGCGGCGGGGAGGCGAAAGCATTCGACGTGACCGGTAGAGAGCCCGACAGCTAAAAGGGGTTCTGTCGGATGCAAGGTCTGAGTGAAGAGATCAGCCTTCAAAGGTAAGGTACAGAGGTTTTCGAACATGGCGCCCGGTATTTGAGTATCGTTGGTGAAGAGTCGGCTAATTTTTTAGATGAGTCGAATTGAATTGTACGATGATATCAATTGATCAATTGATTATAAGAAGTATATATAGCATCTTTGAAGTTCATATAATCATCATCGCCTACCAATGTAAGTGACCTTTAAATGTGGTAGCGGTAACGGGGAGGTAGAATTGATGGGCTGATGAATTTGCAGATGAGAAAAACCATCGAGCGACAAGGCTGAATGAATCCATTGAAGGGATCTTGGAGCTTGAAGCTACAGTACCTTACCTGCCTAATTGACACTTTCTATTGGCTACTTAGCTCCCTAGAGTTAACCCTAGGTGCCTAGGTAGATCTTATCTTATCAAGCCTTATCATGGCGTAACAATAATTGTACATACAAGTAATTGTTCAGTCCGACCGTGCCCCTTAAAGCTTTATTCCATTATTTAGGCTCTCACCACCAGACTTTGCTTACATGATTTCTAGGTATTGTCTGGAGTTCGGATGCAAAGTGACTACATATGTATATGTAGATAATTAATATTAGAGACAACCAGACAACAAATGGGTTGATAGGTACGAATCCGATATCCAGGATTCCTATCGTCACAACACGTGTAAAGACACACGTGCTCTGATGCTGCCATCAATATGGACATAACCTTGAGTGGTACAATACTACATAAGTCAGGCTTCCTTCAGCTTTACCCTATTCAGCAGTCTGGATGCCGATGCCCAGGCTGCTAGTTACATAGTTTACCTGCTAGATATTTGAACCCCGAATCAACGCCCCAAGTGGGGAAAATATCATCACCTCTGCCTTTTCCTTGCTAACTAGAGCCTTTAAGTTATTAGTCTTTCTCCAACAAGGAAGGATTAGGGAGCAGACAAGACAGTTCTACGTAGTGGAATACTATGTATGTCAATATGTATATATCTACACTATCTACATACCCTAGGTGATAGCGAAGCTCGGCAGCAGACCGAAACAGGCTGATGGAATCCACTATGACATACAACTCCAGGAACACCTTCGTAAGCTTATCGAGAACCGCAGCAGCCCAGGTCCGCATAACTATGCCATGCCTTTTCCCCTGCTTATTCTATTGGACGAGACCACCGAGTTGTATCTCTACCCCTGACGACTTGTCGTAATGGGGAAGGACCCGGTTCTGCATTTCTGGGCTCGGAATACAGATCGACGAGCCTCATCTTCAGCTCATAAAAACCTCTTCTCCTGCCCTTCTCCGAGCTTACTACCGTATGCTCTCCATTACTCTCCAAGCCTTGAAGAGCACCCGGCCGCTTTGCTAACCTAGTCCTGACAAGCTTTGACTCGAGTGGTATTTTGTGAAGCTTTCCTAAAGCGTTCCTACTAAAGCTTCTAGCTGTCAAAGTTTATATCGTTAGTGACTTGAGTTCAATTGGCTCATAATGTATGTCGACGGTGCCTCATTCACCGCTGGCCTTCTCGTCATCTCTCGGGTAGTCAGCGCTCTGCCCGCCGAGAAATGGAAACCCAAGCGGAACGTAGAACTTGGGCCTCGGCCCGAATATCTCGTCAACGACATGGACGAGGGCCCGCTCAAGGATAAGCTCGCGTCGTGTCTTGACCGCGAGGCTAAGACCACCAAGTTCAGTATCGGGCATCGCGGCGGCGCCGTGCTCCAGTTCCCCGAGGAGACGGTCGAGTCCATCCGGGCTGGTACGCGCATGGGTGCTGGTATCCTGGAGTGCGACGTCGCTTTCACAGCGGACCGGGAGCTGGTGTGCCGTCACGCCCAGTGCGATCTTCACACCACGACCAACATCGTGAACACACCGCTGGGCGCCAAGTGCACGACGCCCTTCACACCCGCTTCTAACGGTACGGCCGCTACCGCTGAGTGCTGCACGAGCGACATCACCCTGGCGGAGTTCAAGACGCTGTGCGGCAAGATGGACGGGTATAACGCTTCCGCCACGACGCCCGAGGACTTTCTAGATGGCACGCTGGACTGGCGGACGAATCTGTATGCGCAGTGCGGCACCGTCATGTCGCATAAGGAATTCATCGCGCTTGTAGACGGGCTGGGGCTTGACTTCACCAGCGAACTGAAACTTCCTCAGGTCGAGATGCCGTTTGACGGGGACTATACCCAGGAGAAATATGCGCAGCAGATGATCGACGAGTACAAGGCGGCCGACATCAACCCCAGCCGCGTCTGGCCCCAAAGCTTCACCTTCTCCGATATTGCGTACTGGCTCGAGCACGAGCCCGAATTCGGCCGACAGGCTGTGCTCCTGGACGAAAGTGGCGACTCGCCCGAGACGTTCGCTACGGCTGTCGCTAACTTGACTTTCTACAAGGAATCCGGTGTGCAGATCGTCGCGCCCCCTCTCCCATATCTAGTCACGACTGATGAGAACGATAACTACATCCCCTCTGACTATGCTACTACTGCTAAAGATCTTGGCCTTGATATAATCACATGGTCGCTCGAGCGCTCCCCTCCACTGAAGCGTGCGGCGGCAGAGGGGGACTACTACTATATGTATATGTGTAAGTATACCCTTGCTTTGGTTCTCTGGCTTTCGTGTCCCTAGTCCCGGGACCGCAACCCCTTGATAGGGGCTTTTAGGGACAGAAGTCCGTGGGGTGCCTCCTAGCACGTGATAAAATTCTTGACTACTAGCCAAGATACCTAAGAAGAAAAACAACTAACTGTAGTTATTATAGTGAACGGCACCAAGCATGACGGGGACATCTATGAGCTGGTCCACGTCCTCAGCAAGGATGTGGGCGTTCTAGGTATCTTTTCTGACTGGTCGGCTACGGTCACCTATTACGCCAATTGCTTTGGTCTCTTTTGATTGAGGAGTCGACGTGGCTTGAGAGGGGAATCCTTGAGCTATGTACATGAAGTATAGACTGGAATAAACTTGCTAAAAGGGACGAGGCGACGGAGTAAATTAATGTCTAACTAGTAGTGTATATGGATAATGCGAATCTAGAGATTCCGGATGTATCGATCTGGACGTACCGAAGAACTCTTAATGCCAACTAGACTCTGCCTGAATAATATTCTGCATCTCTTTTGGTTGTAGAAATGAACTTGGATGACTACTTAGATACATACATGTATGTAGGTACTTCATCGTTCGTTCGTATAGGCCATATTGTATGCATTAAGCCTCTAAACGAAACCCTTTGTGGGCATTTAGCTACGTGCATGCACACTTATGTACCTACGCCTAGGTACCTGTTGGACACCCCGCAATACCAATAACTACCTAGACCTAGAGCTACATCCCGACCATTTGCAAGTTCGCATTATATCACCGAATTGCATGAGCAAACATCCATCCTGTTTGGACATTCCATTGAATTACCATTTCTGTAACAATATTGAATACGGTACGTTACCTGAATATATCGATGCCTGGATGGAAGTTTTGACTACAGAACATAGGAATCTCTCATCATGCGTAGACCGGAGGGCCTTCGATCCACAGCCTGGCCTTTCTGTGTCTTGATCATGGCATTGGTCTCAGCAGCGTCGGCGTCAGCGCAATTGCGCAATATAATGTACTTCTGCGGGTAAGTTATGCATGTAGGATACTCGGTGATACCATCAGTTTGATGCTATGGATTGATTAACAGATTACATATTGTATGTAGCCAGCATCCTACGATCCCGGATTCATCGCTCACTTCACCCGTCACCCATGTCGTCATGGCTTTCATGAACTCCAACACTTTCAATCGCAAGGAGGAAAGCTCCGACTGGCCCTTATTTATGACCGTGAAAGAGACCCGCGAACAGTTCGCGCCAGGTACAAAGATCATGGTCGCCATTGGTGGTTGGGGCGATACTGCTGGATTTGCTCTCGGAGCAGCTACTAAGGAAGGTCGTCAGAACTGGGCACGTAACGTCGCCGCTATGATCAGAGATACAGGAGCCGACGGTAAGCAGTGCATTGTCTGGACATCGTATCTCTTCTTCCAGTGCTTTGTGGCCAAATCCGCTGATTGGTCTTGATCATTATAGGAGTGGATGTTGACTGGGAGTATCCGGGGTAAGATTTCTTCTCATCATGCTTTCAAGTCTATGAATGCTGTGGAATGGTCTAACTAAACCCTTATATCTGAAGAGGTAATGGCGAGGACTATAAGCAAGTGCCAAACGAACAGAAGGCATGGGAAATCGAAGCATACCCGCTCCTCCTTGCCGACATTCGAGCGGCTATAGGACCAGACAAGTTGATTTCAGCGGCAGTTCCTGGAATTCCTCGAGATATGTTAGCATTTACCCCCCAGTCTCTGCCTTCCATCATGGAATCCGTCGACTTCCTCAACGTCATGACCTACGACTTGATGAATCGTCGAGATGATGTGACAAGGCACCATGCCGGCAAGTCACTCTCACGTGAGTCGATAGATGCATACATTGCCAACGGTGCCAGACCTGACAAGCTCAATCTGGGGTTTGCATTCTACACAAAGTACTTTCGGACAGAACACCAGACATGCTTGAGAAGCCCGATTGGCTGTCCGACGTTATTACTGGAAGACCCCGAAACCGGCGGCGATTTAGGCCGTACGGGTGGGTTTGCCTGGGCGGACGAGACGCCAGCTGAGGTACGAACGTCGTTTGCCAAGGCGCTTAATGGTGGACAATACGATGACGTGGCCGGGGGCCAGTACTACTGGGATGCAGAGGAGGATCTGTGGTGGACGTACGAAAGCCCTAGTTCGATCCAGGATAAGTTCAGCCTGGTCCGGGACATTGCACTTGGAGGTGTATTCGCGTGGGAGCTCGGTGGAGATGGCCCGGAATATACTCGCCTGGCCGCTGTGAATGCCGCAGTGAAAAGCTCGAGGGATAAGAAAGATGAACTGTAATGTTGCTGAATAGTAACCGGCTGATTCTGTAGTTCGATGAAAGTACCATGAAAGATGAACCAGGGGGTCTTCCCTTCGAACCTAGCTTCTCCTTATGTTGTGTTGTCTTCTTGCAGTAGCTGGATACCGACCCATACTGAAGGCATGGGCGAACGATTCAACGCCAAGACCAGACACTTCGTAGCAACTGGGATATAAATGAGAATAATACCCTAACCTTTCACATACGACCATAGGATCTGGAGAACACGGGATCCCGTCCGCTCTCCCCTAGTTAAGCCAGATACCGCCGGATTAGTAGTTGGGTCGGTGACGACCAGCGAATCCCTGGTGTTGTATGTTTTTTTCTTCTCCTCTTTTCTTTTTGAAGTTTACACCGTCCACTGTAACGATCCTCTCTTAACCTCAGCTTCTATTTGCCGCTCACACTCTGAGCCTACATAGTTACCTGTTAATAATAGCTTACCCTTTCAGTGAGCCGATGAAAGGTTTACCTACCTGTATTCCCCACACACATCACTTAGCATAGGATTCTTAGCGCACGAAGTAGTGCTAGTCTAAGAATATAGTCTATGGGGCCTCCGGATCCGAACGCATCGGCCTTTAAGCCAACTATCCATCCTATTTTCAACAAGTCGTAGATATAAAGGCATATTATACTGCCACCTTGCTCAACTGTTAAAGTCAAGTGGGAACTAGTAAACACAGTCTGTCCTGAGGACTACCTGACCTCCGACATTTAGTGATAATCCTCGTGGATATAGCAATGTTGATCTGTAAGGATGACATGAGTCTTGGCTCTACTGAGACATGGTCTTTAAAAAGTAGGCACGGAAAGGAATACGAGGTGAACATTGGCTTTCCTCGAGACTGGAGTAGCCGTGCGCTCACTCCTAGTCAAGAAATCCCTATCATGTACGGGTTTGAAACCGAGTTGCAACGCACTGGGATGCCGTTATACAATTAGCTTACAAAAGTATAGATACCTAACGGATGGGAACTCTGTATTCCTTACTGCTCTTGAAGCTTTACATCGGCGTCTATCCATCCCATCGCCTATAGAACCCGGAATTGTTGGCGTTGTAGTATCGGTCGGCTATCTGCTTTCGCCCGATTCAAGCTCCGTGTTTGACCCCCGCAGAAGATGTGATCTGACCCCACCGGCTCCAGGTCGTGACCCAGCCGAGGGTGGTGCTGACGAGTTCATTGATTTTATCAGTGATGAGGTTAGAGGATTAGTGCAACGGAGACTTCAAGAAACCCGTGGTGTCAATCCGGGGAAGGAGGCGCTCTACGGACACTCCTTTGGTGGGCTATTCTGCCTTCATACTCTATTCACCCGCCCGAACCTGTTCGACTGTTTCATCGCAAGCAGCCCTAGCATCTGGTGGAATAACAAATGTCTATTACGAGAAGAAGCGTCATTCTGTGAAATGAATATGGATGATAGTAGAGAGGCACATAAGCCATCTCTCATGATGTTTGTGGGCGGACAGGAACAGAACCCCCCTCGTTATAGGAAAGAGAAGGACAAGGAATACGAAGAGAGACTACGACTTCACCAAGAATGGAGGATGATAGACAATGTTCGCGAGAGCTATGCACGACTCGAAAACAGTGGCAAATTTAGCCACACCTCCTGTATGGTCTATGAGGGTGAAGATCACGGAACTATTATGTCGTGCTCATTGAACAGAGGATTGGTTACGTTCCTTGAGGATTGGCCTTACAGAACATAGGCCGATTTTCTGAACATACCAAGAAAGTGTTTTCTAATCACCATCTTCTTCTTTCTTCTTAATATATGTCTTCTTGGAACTCTCCAGCTATGTTCAATACTCACCCCCGTTCCCAGACGTCTGTGGTAAGCCAGAATATCTTGGGACATGCTGTCTGCTGCATGTTGCCTGATTACGGGAACCGTCAACGACAGCCATAGACAAGGGCATAATCCAAATCCAAGGCCTCCAGCTATATACTGGTACAGGTCCCAGCTTCTTGGAACTTCGGGCTGCACTGAGAGATCGCTGTAATGTCATAGTATGGAGGGTCTACTATGTCAAGCTCGTCTGTTGGATTAAGCGATCTGCCAAATTATCCCGCCATCGCGAGCCTAGCCTTCCAAATTGCCCACATCGTCACACCTTGCAGCTTTCCATGTGAACCTTATCCTTCGCTACTTCTGGTCCCTATAAGGGCGCACAGCTAGTGTCTCCAGTATACCGCGATGGGGGGTTTTAGGTCCGAAGCCCCATAACCTTCTTTCCAATCGTTGTCCGTTTGGATTACAAAACGTCAATAGATTCCTCAAATACAATAGTGGGGTGTCCCTCGCCGTAAATACTCAACTGGGCCCCTTAGTGCCGTAAGCTATATATTGCATCAAATTACTCTATATAGTAACCTATCAACTAGTTGGTCATCTGTGAAAATTTCAAAGAGCCGGCGTGCGCGTACAGCTTCGATAAGGTCTAGGTCTTGCAAGACATGAGACGAATCCCGGTTATTTTCCCTCTATTTAGGGTGACTTCATGGGCAAGCTTGCCTTTTTTTGTACAGAACTCCATATGCCAAGCCCGAGGTATATAGCGAAACCGGATCTGATAAGATTAGATGGGGCTGTAGCTGAAAAAAGTCTTGTGCGGAATCGTTCCACTCGTAGATGCAGCGGGGCGGATCGTGCAGGTGCTAAGCGGTTAGATCTGATCGAAGACATAATAACTCGTACGTTCAGTAGGGTTGGGATGGCGGCTAGCATGTTCGAGTAGGCAAGCCGTCGTTGCATCGTGGACTGACTTACTGCTATTTGTACTACATAGTAAGTGGACGATGGGGCGGGTGCGGAATATACAAAACTCTGTCACGGATCGGAGAGAAGGAAACTAAGTTGCACTACGCCAGCTCGGTTTTGGGATCTTGCAATACATATATACTCACATTTGTAGATGGGCCCTTATATAGCCAGCACCCATCATCTTGCTTTCGTCTAACGGGCACCGTCGAGCTGCATAGCACACTGTCTGTTTACTTCCGCGCCAAGCTACCGTATATCATCATGGAGAAAGAGCTTCAAGGGGAGACTAAAAACGAACTTGACGCGGCTAGTGTCGAGAAGTCTGCGGGTGTTATTCAGTCTGATGGCTTAAAACGAGCTCCTCGAAGATGGATCATTGCCGCCTTCCTAGGGTATGTAGCTAGTTGATGACCGTCATTGCTTACCACAATATTCAGTTTCCATGGGAACTGATAGTACGTAGACTATATATTGTAACCTTCGTTTTCGCCTTCGACAATTATTCGACATCGACATATAGCGCCTACGCCACAAGTGCTTTCAAGGGCCATTCACTCCTGAGCGCCTCAAGGGTCGTGATTACCATTACGAGCTTGCTCTCTTACCCTATCATCGCAAGGCTATCGGATGTTAGTGCTTACTGGCCATCTTCAAGAGATACCATGTGTATAACTGACATAAACACTGCAGGTATTCGGGCGTGCTGAGCTTTTTGCCTTCTCTATCATTCTTAATACCGTCTCCAAGATCTTATATGCCTCCTGCAGGACCATCGAGACTTACTTCGTAAGAAATTCCTTACTCACAACCATGTATCGTTGACCCATTTTGACCCATACGGGTCTTTAGGTAGCTGGATTGTTTGATGCAATTGGCAGTACAGGATTCGGCATCACACAGCAGATTTTCATCTCCGATCTGACCACGCTTAGGAATCGTGGGCTCTGGCTATCACTCCCAGATAGCATCAGCGCCATCCCAACCTTGTTCCTTGGGACGATTGTTGCAGATGCTTTCTTAGCTCACTCTACATGGAGGTGGGGATATGGCATGTGGGCAATTGTCATACCTATCGCTGCGTTACCTCTTCTCGCCACATTATTTCTCTGGGAGTATGAGAACAAGAAGACGCACCCCGAGACCGAAAACCGACCGGGAATTCTGCAAGACATTCATCGAGATGATTCATTTCTAGTTAAGCTTTATAAGCTAATCTGGGTCGAGCTGGACTTGCTTGGATGCCTTCTTCTCATTGCAGGCCTAGCACTGGTCCTAGTGCCCATTTCCCTTACAGGGTCAGGTAATAGTGTCGCCTGGCGGAACGCTCATTTCATCGCTATGCCCGTTGTCGGATTTGTGCTTTTCATCTTGTTCCTTGTCTGGGACGCCTTGTTTGCTAAGAAGCCCTTTGTTCCGTTCCGCCTCGTTCGACACAAAACAGTCGTCGCAGCTTGCGTTTTGTGCATCCTCGACTTCATGCATTATTCACTATTTAGTGTATTCTTCCCGAGTTATCTCCAGGTTGCTGGGCACTATTCAGCTGGACACGCCACTAGAATAGAGTAAGGGCTATCACCATCGCTGTTACCACCTCTTGTCAGACTCTGACTGACATATTACCCCTTTATAGTAATTCTCTGAGAGTGTCTTTCCAGATTGCTTCTCTTATAGTCGCAGTACTTATGCACTATTCCAAACGTGCTAAGATTTGGATTTTGATTGGTGTCTGTCTCTGCCTCCTCGGCCAGGGTCTCGAAATCTACTTAGTCAACATTAACAGGATCCATCCCGCAAACGAAGCGTCTTTCATTACTGCTAAGACTATAGTTGGTGTAGGAAGGGGCTTCTACCAAACTGCGGCCCAGGTATGCGTACAAGCAGTAGTGAGGCGCGACGAAGTGGCTGTCGCTACAGGAGTGTTTTTCGCAGCTATGAACCTTGGAGGCGCAATTGGCACGAGGTAAGCTCTATCTGATTTAACTTGTTATTTACTGTTGCGTCTTGTGTCCGATATTCCTCTAACTATAAAGCAGCATCTCGGGTGCTATATGGCGATCGAATCTTCTTTACCGACTATCTGAATACCTCCCTGAGGCCTCAAAATCGAAAGCCTCGTCAATCTTCCAATCTATCGTCGTTGCGCAGAAGTTCGCTATTGGGTCTGGTGAGAGAAACGCTATCGACCAAGCATACCGGGAAAGCCAGCAGAAACTCGCCATCGCGGCTACTGTGGTACTAGCACCATCTTTGATCGCCATGTGATTCATCAAGAATGTGGACCTCACCGAAGATCAGAAAAGGATTGGAGAAGAACATAGAGGAGAAGAGCATACCATGGATGGTGATAGCCATGATGGTGGTAGAACCGCGAATAGAGAGAAGTAGATAAGGAATCTAGGTTGTGATCTTGAAAGATAAGAGCATGCCCTATCTTAAGAAGCGCCTAGTACCGATAGTTACCCCTATATCGTATCTAAAAACAATCTGTATAGTGAACCTCAACAATGGTTTGCTAAAGAAGGCTGGAATAGAATACCCCTACGTGATTTTCCAGTAAATAATAGCAGTCTTCATACCGTTCAAGTGAAATGATCAATTGATTCAATGATACTGTATACTATTCCAAAGGTGGCTGAATAGAAAATGACACTGTAACCGATGAAAGGAACCTCTTGCTTTGTCACTATTATTTCTTAAGGCGCATTCATGATTTAATTAGCTAGTTATTGACAAAGAAACTGTTTATAGAACAAATGACGTCTAGCTAACTAAAACCAATTTATTTATTACTAACCTGCGATTTTCTGCTCATTAACGACCCATTTTAGCCACGATGCTATGTGTGGACAGTGGATCCGAAGAGAAATAAAACATAAGTCTCTTCAGGGACCGTTCTGGAACAGAATGTGCTAATCATGTAACACAAGAAGACATGGTCATAGAACATATGGTATGATACGAAACAACATCTATTTGATGCTATTCCAAGTTGTTCACAATTCCATTATATATCAACAACGTATCCCCCCATATGTGCCTTAGACCATCATTCTAATCGTGCCTATCTTACAGAAACGGATTTATTAATATTCGCGACGAATTTACTACGTACTTAATATTCAACAATATCAAATCCAACACCAATAGATAACAAACATCATGTCTTCGCCATACTTTCTCGTAGGTCTTTGCTTATGGGACTTACTTGAACGTCAAATATCAAAGAGCAATGCTCAGCGTTATCAACCTTTCCCTCTTCCTTCCCCTGACGAACGATGCTATGAAGTTTCAGATGTAAGTTTGGTAGTCCCTACTGTTAATGCAGATGAGAATTTCCCGAAATTCCTCTGCCGATGGCTAACAAACAAACCACTGGAAATAATATTGGTTACCGTGGAAAGCGAAGAGGATGCACTTCGCCGAATCATCAACTCTGAAGACGTCCAAGATGCGGCCAAGTGTACTAGGATTCAGCTACTCACTATTAAATGTGCAAACAAGAGGGATCAATTAATTGAGGGCATAAATGCCTCTACTGGTAAGATTATTGCTCTCGTCGATGACGATGCCTTTTATAAGAATGAGGACATTCTCCTGCAGCTACTTGCCCCCTTTCAACAAGACGACGTAGGCTTAGTTGGAGGTCCAATAAGTTCATACATCCCCCCTTGTCGTAGGAGGGAAGATGTTATTACTGGATGGGAGGTAGCAGCTATGCGAATTCGCCAGAAGAGAGGACGGAGTATGAAAGGTGCCTTCGCCGCTGATGGAGGTACAAATTTTACAGTGAGTGGGTTGACAATGCTTTTGCGCGGCGAGATACTAAGAGATGCAGTTTTCCAACACGCCTTCACACACGATTTTTGGATGGGAAAAAGACAGAACACAGGAGATGACGGGTTTATCACCCGTTGGGTTCTGTATCAACATTACTTGTCCAACACTAGAAAGCAATGGAAATTGGGCATGCAGCTTGTTCCCGAGGCAGAAATCTCAACGTCGGTGATGAACGACAGCCGATACGCCAGTCAGATGAAACGTTGGTGGAGAAGTGGCCTGCGCCTACGTCTGACCTGTTTGCTTTATGATCCGGGCTTCTTCCATATGTATCTTACAACTCCTTACATGGCACGCAAAATGGCAGAGGGCCTCTTTTCCCCACTTCTTACGATTGTTCGGCTTATTCTCTGGTGGAACACATTACGCACCGTTCCCATCTTAGCCTTGCTTATCTTACTACTCGACCTCTATAGTTGGGTAACAGACCTCTCAAACTTTGCAAAGGAATATCCATGGTGTCGTTCGAAGATCTGGGCGGCAATTATCGTCGACAGGTTATATCTGATCTCTGATTGGTATTGTTGGCTCACACTCGGCACGGAATCCTGGATGACGAGAAGCCTAGTACTTTAGTATCCATAAGAAACTCGTTATTGTGGACAATGACTATGAATACTATTAGCATACGTTGAAATGCAATGTAATATCGGCACGATGATTAGCGGCCAGCTGTGAGAACACCATCGAGGTAGTGAGAATGTAAATGTGTTCGCTAGTCCTATAATGGGAGCTCAATAAACCGAATTAATATATGTTTAAGCACCTGTACTAGACCACCAAGGGAATGTAAATGATTCTAACATAGCCGAATAACTTTTTCATGGAGACCTGTTATCATATCACATTTCTTGTTCTACGGTATTGAGGCTAGAATAGGTGCTGATTATTCACAGGTTAATATATGTTATGTAGAATTGATCGTTAGTAAGAGGAAACATGCAACAACTCGATCATTATGATTGGAGCTTGCAGGTCGCAGCTGTGAGGTTAAGGGTCCGATTACCTAATAGGGGCATTTCTAGCTTAACTAACCTTCTCATCAAACCTACAGCACCCATCGAATAAATTAGGTATTATAAAGTACTTCTAGCTAGTTTTTACGACAACGCAGCTAGCCTTAGGTGAGCAATCTGCCTTCCTGGCCCCCTTTAAACATCCGTGGGTATGTGTCGCATTCTAGCTACCACTTACTACAGGATCGGATACGCTCAGCTCAGCTGTTGTTGTATTGATCTAAAAGAGCAAGGAAATCTAGGAATCTAGGTGGTGGGCATTATATGCCCTACAAAAGTGGACGTGGTGGAGATCAGGTGACGTGGCTTCGGGTAGCTCTATATGGCAGGGATCATCTAACGCAACACACCCCCTGATCGCTGACACTACCATTGCCATTTCGGGCGAGCTTCTGAAGCTATTCACACCCTGCTCGTCGTCGACCCTTGGAGTTTTGGCACCCCCCAAATTGCACCCCCGAGCTCGTTGACCCTATCCATCCACCACCGACCGACACGAAATAACGCTCCGCACTTGTACCGCTTCGACCCAACTTCCTTCTGAGGCACCGGCACCCGGAAGTGGTCTCACGCGCGTGGCGAGCTCGTCCTCGGCTCGACGTAATGGTCGTCACCATCCGCCGAGATACAGGACCGGGAGAGTGACACACTAGGCCGTCTATCCGATCTCAGGCAGTAGCTGCCCAGCTGCTCCCGTACAAAATAAAACAAAACAAAAACGAGCTATCTACCCTTGGTTCTGGATCACTCCGTCACCGCCGTTCCGCTCCATCACGCCGTAATATTAGCGTTCCGTGGCAGCCCTCCGAGCGTCGGCTCTGGCTTCCCGTGCTCCGATTCGAGCTTTGTACGCAACTCCGACCAAGCGTCGGAGTTAAACCTCTCCCTGATACGCTTGCATACGTGCGGCTCGGGCGTCCTTCTCGAGCTCGACCGTCCGTATACAGCGTACATCAAGGCGTCGCAATCTTCCGGCAGCCACTTGTGCTTTTGATCAGGACGAACGAGGCAAGGGCAGCTGTGCAGCTCCCTTGTCGCCGCCGTCGCATGCACACCAAACGCCGAGCGAGGCCAGTCTTCGTCTCGCAAAGTTGCAAACTGTTGCAACTTGACAGCGAATAGCTTCGAATACTCGTCGAGCGTTATAGGTGGCTTGCCACGTGCTTCTCGGCTCGCAATCCTATCGAGCTGCGTAGTTGCCCAATCGGGTGCTATACGTCGACCGACGGCAAGGATAAAGTCTTGTGCGGCGAGCTGCCCCGTGACCTCCGGGATGTCTTCGGCCTTTCCCCGAACGTATGCATCATACCATTGTCGATACCAAGTTTCCGGGTTTATACTGCCCTGTCGAGCGGAGTCCAAAGCTTGCAAGTAACGCGTACGTGCACTGTTGACGATGCTATGCCGTGACGGCGCCAAACGCTCTTTGAGCTTCCGTACTATCACCTGAATGGATGGGTCGACCTCCGGCTGAAGCAAGTCGAGCTCGCTAAGCACCGAGCTTAAGATCGACTCGCCCACGCTTCCGGTGACCCAGTTCCAAAGAGTAACGTATCGGCCAGCTACCGCCGACCACTCGGCGGCACGTCCAGCAAAATCCTTACGATCGCCCTCGTATTTAGCCTCGACGTCCTTCTTGACGGCGACGGCCGGAGCTGGAGGTTGGGGACCGCGTTGAGCTTCGGCCCGAAGTTCCCACGCATCGATCTCTTTATTGTATTGCTCCTGTCGACGAGCGTTCTCTTGTCGAATATAACGGTCGATAGTAGGAACGCGCGGAGCTTCAAGCGTAACGTGGATCGAATCCGGACCGTCCGGGTTGACGTATGGCCATATACCTCGGAACCGAGCATGGTGTCGATAAAGGGTGAACCATTGGGGCCAGGTTTCACGGCTGACGAGCTTATGGTTGACGGGTATCGCAGAAGAAGGGTCGCTCAATAGTGAAGACATCGTCGAAAGAATGTATGCGAGCTGCGTATTCCTTAGTCAAGTGATTTCGAAGCTATCGCGCAGCGTGCGTACGCATACGGGGCTCATAACTGTCGCATTCTAGCTACCACTTACTACAGGATCGGATACGCTCAGCTCAGCTGTTGTTGTATTGATCTAAAAGAGCAAGGAAATCTAGGAATCTAGGTGGTGGGCATTATATGCCCTACAAAAGTGGACGTGGTGGAGATCAGGTGACGTGGCTTCGGGTAGCTCTATATGGCAGGGATCATCTAACGCAACAGTATGAGACATACTGGTTTGGAGGAACTCTGATATGATATCTAAATATTTATAGTCCGGCAGTCAAACATCATGAGACTTCACTGGGCTATAGTAAATGTCATGGGTAAGACTACGACTGAACTGCGCGTGGGTGACTCTACGTTCATTGTGGTACATAGAACTAACCTGGATGACGCAATGGCGCTTTCGTTGAGAATATTAACGAATTGATGGACCTCCTCCTACGTGGGACAAAAGAGATTGCAATGTAAGATGCGTCGACTCTCGGCCTAGGGTTGGGAACATCCATATGAGTAATTGGGACAGACGGGTTGTGTCCGAACGTTACGACCAAAGTTCCCGGCAAAACTTCACGACTCATATTCGTGTATGATGCCGGTTCATCTACTGGCATCAACACCGTACAGATCCTGCGCTACGTGCCAACGTTAACCGCGGAACTTCGACTACGCCCACGAAAATGTGTCTTTACGCTGGTGGCTAGTATGTTTGCTTGTAAGGATGCTTGGGAGAGCTGTGCACTAGGCAGTTGGTCAAGGTAGATCTTATGTTTGTGCTTGAAGTCTTTGGGGAAGAGCTAAGGCTACCGTGGGCCTACTGTCACCCGAGAATCCACAAGAAGCGTGATGCTGCCATCGCATCTCTCATACTCCCCACAAGCTATTCACTGTCGATATCACTTTAAGTTACTACTTCAATCACATACCATTGCGTATCAGGCTAGGGTTGCCTAGGATCTATTAAATGAAGAACGTGAGTATAAGGATATGTTTCGATATTATTATCTTGGGAACTAATTGATACCACCAATGACCATGTGTTGTCACTGTAGCGAAGGAAGCCAAGTCGTATACGGTTAACTTGAAAATTAAATTATACCTAAATAAAATCCTGACTACACGCCCGAAAAACATAACATCTTACAGTAAAGCAACAAACCAAACTACGTTTCTCCGTCCATGCGTATGCTTATAGCATTCATTTAGTAACCGCACCCGCCTCGTCGCCCTCCCAGCCAAAGCGAAAGACGACCTTGTTTTCCAGCTTCTGGTCGAAACGGCGGTATGCCTGAGGCGCCTCCTCGATTCCCACCTCACTAGTCACGACGAAACCCGGCTTGGCTTTCCCGCTTTTTATAAGTTGCAGGAGGATAGGGCTCAAGCCAAGGATGTCAACAACACCGCCTCTAATCGTCAGGTTCTTGAGGAAGAAAGTCGAGATAGGAAAGTTGATGTTCGCGGGGATCGTATCTGCGTTTGGGGTACCCTTTGAGATAGGCAGATCTATGTATACCCCGACTAGCCCAATGCCACCCCCTGTTGCTGTCATCTTAACTGCCTCTGAGATAATGTAGTTCTCCTGAGCCTCCAAGTCCGCGTTGACACATTCATAGCCAACACAATCACAAGCACGTTGCACACCCTCTGGTTCCAACTCGAAAACTTGGGCTGCTGCGCCACCTTTTCCGTAGGCTGTGAAGTCGACTGGAATTGCGCCAATGGATGCGGCCTTGTCTAGTCGTGACTTGATATGATCAATGACATAGACTTTGGAGGCCCCTCTCAGTATAGCAGAATAGGCACATAAAAGCCCGACAGCTCCAGCGCCAAAGACTGCCACTTTGTCCCCGGCTTGGAATCCGGAGAAGTCCAGGCATTGCCACCCGGTTACAAACACGTCAGACAAGAATAGATAGTCCAAGTCGTTCGTTGGGACATTGGGGATTCCCTGGTATTGCCATTAGCACTTATGATCATGCGCACGATGTACGTATCCATTGAGATGGTGAGAGACGGAGGACGTAGAGGATAATGGCAAACCCGACTTACCACAAGACTGTCATCCGCAAAAGGGACCCTCACGTATTCGGCTTGGCAGCCACCGAGATTTCCAAAATCCTTGCCAAGACCATAGCCGGCATATATCGATAGCAGTGTAGGTTCTGTAACGAAATGCCCACTATCAGGAAAGCACAATATGATCACACGATCGCCAATCTTGAAGGTCTCAGTTGCAGAACCAACTTCAACAACGACCCCAATGGCCTCGTGTCCCTGGATCCAGGGGACTTGCCTGCTGCCGAGCACACCATGGTATGTATGCAGGTCCGTACCGCAAATGGCTGCCGAAGTCACGCGAATGATGGCATCCTCGGGCATCTGGATGCGTGGTTTGGGTACGTCTCGGGTAGCCATTTCAAACGGCTTGCCTTCCCAGACTACAGCCCGCATGGTCTCTCGAGCAGATTTGGTGTCCATTATGCTGAGGGAATTATTGTTCGGATAAGTGATCTGACTCTTGTGTAATTTGAAATATGTAGGGAAAGTAGGATGTTGTGACCTTGGTTGATGAGTGTCATTATTAAAGACGGGTAGGGTAATAGGTCTCCTTATATCCACAGCCGTGAGCCATGGTCTATCGAACGCGAAGAGAAGCTCACCATATTGCTCGTCCAGGTGACTTACCTTTTAGAGCTTGAGTAAAATTCTCAACTCACGAGGACATGTTCAGACCTAATTTTGGGATTACAGGGCGGCGCAATTTCGACCTTATCCGACACTATTCAGTCATTCACAACAATCCTGCCGTAGTCCTCAGCCATCCAACATGACCTAATACTACAATAATCAAGGAAAAGTATTAATATCTCTGGCAGAAGACCAGCACAAACAAACCGGCTTCACCTGTACCCGAAAGTATCATGGCAGTCTTGCACCAACACGTATTCGAATGAGCTGACTCCATGTGTTAGTATCCTTTCTACCCATCGATCTCACTCTTTCGGCTTATATTTACCATACGGGGACACCACTAAAGTTACTTCTCGATTGTTATTAAAGATAAGTATTTGCACTCGGAACTTAGGTGCCAAGCCGATATTATACGTTATCATTTGCGTTTTTACGAAGCATCCGGGGATTTGGTGCTGACGAGGGATTCCGGTTGACAAGGATTAGTGCACTCATGACTATTTAACTGTGGCGTATATATGTCAATTTGACAACTTCCAACAAATTAATATGCTTCTATGACATTATCAATGTTAAATTTTATTTCACTGCCTACCTCTTGATCTCTTGTGACGATGTAACAATGCCTTTTCATTTCCAACATCGTATTACCCCCTTACATGAAAACGAGAGCACTTTACACATGATCCACTATCACCGAAAAGCAAACCTTGCCTATCGATAAATTGATGCCTGGTCGGTATGTGTCCAACTCCATCTGTCGAGCATTCTTCCCGCCATTCTTAGTTAGCTTAAAATATCCAGGAGCTAGTTAGGAACTTGGCATTGCTGGTCATCTTCAGGCTAGGCTTATGCAGAGTCCGCTCTACGCTTGGCGGTATTGAACAAATTAGGTGAGATGTGTAAAGGAGTACTTCCTTGAATTATTCAGATAGGTATCCTTCTTGCTATTATTACACAACCCGGAAATTCTACCAGCTCCTTAAATGTATGTAGGTCGAGAGCTAGTTAGCTATGAAGATAGACTTAGCTTCCCTAATGCAGTCTTTAATGAAACTTATCGATGCAAACATTTACTTCTACCAACCCAATGACGTGTATATTATATTAATATTAATTCAAAGTCTGTTACGATGATAATGTAATCGTATAGAACAAATTACCCCAGAGTATTACTCAGATGAATATGTACTATGTTCTCACCCGTATCGACGACCGTGACGTGCCAAGAAAAAGTTCGTAATAGTCGTTAGAATACTGGGATAAGGCTGACTAGAGAGTGATCAAATCCTGATTATCAAGCATTGCTCTTCTTGTTCGTTAACTTTAAGTTGTATATAGTGGTGTTCAGTTGGTGCATTCGTAGTAATCAGCCTCACCGGATTCAGTTCAGTTTGGGGGGAGACACTCTACATAATTTTCAAGGCCTAAATAACGACATCTCGTCCACTTCCTTCGACATGACATAATCTCGATACTTTAGGTAGACGGTAACGCGATTGTTGTTCATTGAGTTGTCTCCACTGTTAAACCAAGTAGCGCCTTTGAAATTACAATAAGATTAAGTGGTATTCGAACCAGTGGCCCGAAGGCGTCACTCGTGACAATCTTATGTAAGCTCCAAGTGCTCGAGTATACTACAACGATAGGTAGGGTAGCTTATAGACAATATGAGTAGATGAAGTGTATGTGGTTGTGCTAACTTTGACCATTATTTGAGAAAAAGTTACAATGCTAAATAGTTTGTATCCATTGGTCAAATAGTGTTAAGAATGGCGATTTTAAGCAAACGGCGAGGTTTCCATCCAGATGCATTTAACTAGAAACTTCTTATTAGATTTTAACAATGCATTAAGTTGGCTTTAGTATTAGAGATCACCCCTATATATTAATATATAGATAGTTATCTAGAACCTGCGTCACAAGAACACCAATAGGCTGCAACCTGGGAGATCCTATTGTTCTTAACTAATGGGACAACAACCCGAGCAGTACCCTTTCTGCCTTACATTACTTATGGATAGTCTTCAACCCAGTTCCTCTGCTTCTAATTCTATTTTCACTTTTACTTATGCTTCTACCCATCTTCCATCCAGGTTCGTATCTATCTCCACAAGGTAACAGCAATTGGATTTTCACTTCCTCTTCACCATCTTCATCACCACCATCGTAAGACCTGTAGAATTAGTAAGTTTTCTGGCTTTCCTTTATTCTAATATTTCCTGAACTTCATTATCATATCCATTTCACCCTCATTGCCTGTTTGTTCCTGGTCCCTTAAAACTTATATATTCCATTTTGTCTATCGGCTAGAAATACAGATATGGCAATTGAAACTCCATGTAGTCCACCAATTTCACACTCCATACAGATTGAGTTACCTAGCTACTCTACACCACCCAACTAGAATTCCTTTCAACAAATCTCCCACTTTATCCCGCTCACGTCGAATTCTACTTTTCTTTTTAGTCTCCACTTACTGTGATTAGGCTGGATTGACCTCTATCCTATGCTTATACCTAGCTAACTTGACTTCTGAACAGTTAGGCCTCAACCCATCCATCACCCGTCAACATAAACGACTAATTCAACATGGACGGCCAAACTAACGTGGGTGACCAATGGAATCCGCTCACCTCCGCAGCAGAATTTGGAGCAGGAAAACTTGTCAGCATGAACGCTGAATACTATCCTGGTGGGGATGATGGATATGAATCGGATGGCTCTGATGATTCTGACTTTCTCCGACCGCCCTTTACGCACGAACAGCTGCCGTCTTGGGACCCCTTCGATGATAATTTATATTACATTTGTCCTCAGAGAAACAAAATATTTGCCCTCGACGAAGATGAGTTGAACCGTTTGACGGCACTCGGAGCGGAGGTTCGCCAGCTCTAGGAGAGCAGGCGTATCGCTGCGGCCGACGTGCAACTCCTTCGCATTGTCAAAGGAAAGATCAAAGAACGCCTTTTCCCTGACAGTGTCTTAAATACACCACCCAAGTACAACGTCGAAAACCAGATACATGCGTTAAAGCTGGAGAAGGACACGTATTGTATCATTTGCGCCGATACGCACAAGTGCGGTGAGATGGGGCTCCGGACGGCATGTAACCATACATTCGGGGAAGAGTGTGGACGACTGTGGCTCAAACAGTCATCTAAGTGTGGAATGTGCCACCGGGATCTGGAGCTACCCATTATGCCCTCCGTAAGTACAAACTTGATATCTACCCTTTTATTGTACTATACCCTTTCTAACACATTTAGTCGTACTCGACTGGGAACACGGACCGCCCCGTCCAGGCCAGTAACCAGCCTGCCACGAGTCATGCCCCAGCTGGAGATGCGCCCACTGCTTCGAAGGGACGGAGACGAAGGGGGCGAAGAGGCCGGGGACGAGCAGCTATCCCCTTGTAACCAAGCTAATTGGTATGTGCATACACTCTTGCAGTAGGGGGTGGAGGAGGAGATTCGTGTGCTTGTAATGGGATGGAATTGGGAAATGCATAGGTTGAGCAATGCATCTTTTTGGCGGCCTTGATCTTGAGAGGTGTGGCCTTTGTATATGCTGCATGATAGAGCTGGAAGGAGGAGATGGAGGGAGGGCAAGGGGCTGTGATCTCTCAAGATATCCATGTCTTTGCTGGACATTCGGCGGCATTGATTAGACGTTAGATAAAGTCATAATAGGTAGGGAGTTTGCACCTATGCCCGGTGGTGGTTAGACTTTTACGTTAGCTCAGTCAATTGAAGCAAACGTGTATATCAACATGGAGAAATGGGCTTGTATAGGAGCTGTCAAAGGAACGAGGTTTCCCGTGCTTTAGTACGCAACTCCACGGGCGAACATTGCACAGTCTGCGGCTCTAGACTTCCGATATAGACAAACCTGGCGTACTTCGTCTTTATGGGAAATCTCATTCATTCTCAGAAAAATGGAGGATATAGCTACAAAGACATAGCACTGACATGTTAGCATAGGGTTACATTAAGATACGCTAGAAGGCGCAAGGGTACGTGGATCTCGGTGTACTGGTTGATTGGTTGATCCTGCCTACCCCCTTGCATTGCAGTAAGGAGGCAAGAAAGATGATAGATACTTCAATGCTGTATGTGAGGCGTTGGGTCTGACTGGACGGCGGTTCCCACCTTGATTTAACTGTACTTTATGAGCGACCATTCCAGGTTAATTGTGTCTCCCTGATTGACCTTTGAAAACTTTTCCCTTGGGATATTTCACGAATATCTCCGCCTCTGTTGCACGTGTCACTTAACAGTTCCACTACGACGCACCTCTTAATAGCCAGTTTCCAAATGAGTACCAAGGTAGCCCAGGCCATCTCGGCTCTCAGACAGACCTTACCGCACGGTCATCTCGTCACACCCGAGGAGGCTGAAGAATACCAATCCCTGAACAACAGCTATCTCTCGGGGTTCGAGAGTGACCTCTGCCCTTCTTGTATCTTTCTCCCCCGGTCTAAGGAGGAGGTTGCTGCGTTTGTTCGGACGATTCAGCCATTTGTTGGCGATGTACAGTTTGCCGTTCGAGCCGCCGGACGACAGCCTTTACCTGGATGTGCAAATGTCCAAGGCGGCATCACGGTTGATCTTCGATTGTTGAAAGGCATCGATATCCAAGATGGCCATGTCCATATCGCTGCCGGTGAGCTCTGGGGATCCGTCTACGAGCATTTGGAGCCCTATGGCCTGGGCGTCACCGGGGGTAAATCAACGACATGTGGTATTGGGGGCCTGGCAACACAAGGTATGTACGGACTGTTCAATTCAATGTGTATGAAATGGTAATATCTAAACCAACCGTTTTATTTCTGTGTATGATTAGGTGGTCTCTCATTCTATTCAACCCGAGAAGGTTTCATATGCGACAACATTGTCAACTTCGAGGTTGTCGTGGCCTCAGGTGAGATCCTCAATGCGAACATCCAAGAGAACTCAGACCTCTGGGTCGCGTTGCGGGGTGGTGGAAACAATCTTGGTACGAACTCCGTTCCTCTTGAAATTCTTTGATTTAGTATCTTGCCAGAGGACCACGTCAAGGCTTGGGCACATGACCCTGACAAATTGGATATTCTAGGTATTGTCACCCGCTTTGACCTTCGGACGTTCAAGCAAGGACCTATGTATGCGGGCATGGTGTGGTACTACAAGCCAAGCTTCCCGGACCAGATGGCTGCTCTGGTGAGAGGGCTTACATCGCCTGACGCTAGTGTCGAAACACACCTTATGCTCAGCATCGCTTACGCCCAAGTTTTCAACAATGGAGACGACGTCGTCTGCCTTAACCAGCTCTACTATACCCAGCCTGTCCAAGACCCCCCTGCGCTGGCCCCTTTCACTCACGTCGAACCACAGAGAGCCGAGATGAACACTATGAAAATCCAGACGCTTGTCCAGGCTGCAACAGAGCAATCAAGCGCTGGACAAAGTATGATCAGGTATGCCGTATATATCCAAACTACACTATGACCCATTCTAAGAGATGTCCTTATTAGGTGTCTCTACATGAATGTTTCCGTCAAAGCTGACATCGAAACACTCACTACGGGTGGTGACATCTGGTGCGAAGAGTTGGAATCGGTTAAGGATGCAGCAGGTCTTATGTGTTCCTACACCTTGCAACCGTATGCAGTTTCATTGCTTAAAAACACTGGCGCCAATGGTGGCAACGTGTTGGGTCTAGACCCCAGTAACGGTCCTGTTGTCAACGTCCTTCTGTTGACATACTGGGCGGAAAAGGAAGACGACCAGCGGGTGATTGGTTTCATGAAGAGGGCCTTGAAGCGTATTGAGCAGAATGCTGATGCTAGAGGACAGTTGGTTCCTTACATTTACTGGAACTATGCCTTCTCTCACCAGGATGCTCTTCGGTCTTATGGTGAGGAGAATATGCACAAGCTCCAGGAGGCTAGCAAGAAGTATGATCCCAATGGGGTGTTCCAGACGGCATGCCCGGGTGGTTTTAAGCTTTTCAAGTAAATGTAATATAACATGTCACGGACGCTGTAAAAGAGCTTATAAGTGATTCAATTAAGGAAATCTGCGCCAATTAAAAGGAATTTAAGAAGGATACGCTTGTCTACGGCGTCAACTAGGAAATTATCGGGGGTAGAGCTTATATCCATCGACAGCTGCTGGTATGCGAGAATCAAGTCTTCAGGCACCGGTCCCAGCCACTGACTTGCTATGCGAATCGAGTAACGATCTTGACGAAGGATACCCGTGACTCTCCGTCCGGCTTGGAGATTAACTTGAGTCAGATAAGAAAGCAGAAAATGTTAGCGGCGCTTTCCACTTAACCTGGGTAGTAGATGCGGTCGCATCTAAGAAGTAAAACGGTCGAAGCTCTCGTCGGTTCTGCAAAGTGCCCCAACGCACATACCCATCAAGCCTTGATCCAATGCAGGAAAATTCAAGTTCTTTGTAAAGGGCGAGGGCCGAGACACCTAAGACTCGGGCATGCATCTGGAAGTAGAGGGGTGGCTAATTAGAAGAGCGTCACGAGATAGCTGTGTAAGGACTCTCTCACTCGTACTGCTCCGGGTGCTCGTCGTAAGATCTTTAGACCTTGGCCGATCGTTAGATATGACGCCGTACATTAGATGAGTGAAAAGGAAAGGCTGTGCTAAAGGCCTTCGACGCTTCGGCGGCTGATGTCATCGTATCGGCGCTACCGCCAGAGCCAGTGTTGATCCGCAGACTACATTTCCCTGTGCTAGCTTCTTGCTGGTTATGTCTCTGTTTCTCGGGATTGCTTGTGATGCCCCCGGGTTAGCTCGATCTATGCCAGACCTCTAGAGACTGAGACAACATGTGCGATCGTAAAAGACCTGCCGTTGACCGGAATAGGTTCCGCTACATATAAGAGCTGCCGCCATAGATCTAGGAGAAGATTTGTACATGTGAGGGGCGCCATTCTTCAGACGATGTGTTGGGGGTTCAGGGGTTCATAGGAAAAGGCGACCGTGTTCACTGTATGGTTCAAGGTGTTTTGATACTTAGTACGATTATAATTGCGCATATATGTTATTTTTTATATAGACTAGGGAAGATTCGTTCATGACGGCTGGCTTCGGAATTACGACTGTGTACAATACTTTAGGTAGGTATTCTGTTCACTGCGTTTGGAAACGTGCTATATATGTAGAGCTACCTAGGTGCTTGTCAAAGGATTATGTGGAGGGGCATAACTGCCTACCTATCTAGGCATCTAACTAGACTCTAGGCTCTAAGGCTTGATTACCTAGGTACTTAACCTGCAATGGTGCCTAAATAAATCCATCACCCACATCCATGTATCACATACTTAGGTACCATAAGCACCACCTTCTCTCACCTTAAAATAAGCAATCGGCAAGAGGTTTTCCTATAAGCAACCGACGCGCCCGTACCGCTTGATTCAATTATTCAGGTGTTGTTCCTCGCTTAGTGATCTGAATTAAGGGCTACCTATTGACTAACTATTTACTCACAGCATTCAATTATCCCTTAATCTGGCCCTAGCACAATGGAGGTAGCCGTGGCGGATTTCTTACGTAGCGCCCATTCGTTGCGACAATGCGTCGTCGTCGGAGCTTCAGACACGCCTAACTTCGACCTAGTATTCTGGACTCGACAATTCAAGCATCTAGTCGATCGATTCGGCGCCGTCGATGATGACAAGACTGGGAAGACTACCACCAGAACTACCACCACTACTACTAACTCGAATCGTCGGCAAGTTTTGGCCGAATCTTGTTCCAAACTGTGTAACGACATCTTGATACGATTGAAGAGATTGGACCAAGTTATATCCCATAATGTGTTGTCGACAACAACCACAACGATAGAATCCCAGTCTTCTGCTGCATGGGTCCATACTGTTTTCACCGAACACGACATGGATGCTCTGTCCGTCCGGCTTTCACATCTTAGAGCTGAGTATAATACTCTTGGGCCAGGAAATCCGTATGTATCTTAGCCTCCTCTCTATTACCCAGGTACTAAAGCCAGAGACAGGACTCTAGAATTTTCTCAAGCCTCGACTGAACACAAAGGAGATACTCCGCAACCAGACCTCCCATCGCCGCATTCCGTCGCTACTGAAAGTGTACGGGCGAGGCCGGTTTCAGCTGCCCTGTTACAGGAGTTCATCCTAGAAGCTCTTAGCTTCAAGTCGATGACAGATCGGGAAGAAGAGGTAGCAACGGCTCATGCTCGCACTTTTGACTGGGTCTTCAGCCGCAACGTCGGGTCTGCAGACGACACCAGTAAGACCCATGGACGTGCCTTCGTCGAATGGCTAGGCAGTGCTGAGTTAGGAAGTATCTACTGGGGTGAGTGAACTATTTGAGCGTTAAAGCACGATCTACGATCTAGTTCAATGTACGAAGTACTAATCAATACTAGTTACCGGTAAACCCGGGTCTGGGAAGTCAACTCTAATCAGGTATATTTCAAATCATGACCAGACCGCCAAGCTCCTCAAAGCATGGGCTGGTGATACTCAGCTTGCCAAGGCTTCTTTCTACTTCTGGACCAGCGGTTCCGAAGAGCAGCGCTCTCAGGCTGGCCTCCTGAGATCTCTACTGCACCAGTTGCTATCAGCTAACCCGGCATCGATCCCAGACACGTTCCCGCATCTATGGAAGAGACTAGCTGCGATGACGACCAAGGAGAGAATAAACCTGTCTCTGGAATGGACTATTGCCGAGCTCATGAGTGGCTTCCGAAGCCTGCTCAAAAGCTCCCTCTCTTCCCTGAAGATCTTCCTCTTCATCGATGGTCTCGATGAATTCGACGGCGACCCGGATGCCATAGTGCACTTCTTTCGAGATCTCGCAGAGACTCATCCTTCATCTTCCCTCAAGATGTGCCTGTCATCTCGACAGTGGGATGTTTTCGAAAACGCGTTCCAGCAGTCGGTCCCGAACTTGAAATTGCAAGACATGACCTTCTACGACTTGCGGCAGTACGTCAGCGATAATCTCGACAGAAGTAAACACATCCGGCGGTCTCTACGTTTGCAGGCTAGCGAGCGTCAGACGCTCGTGACCGAAATCGCGGAGCATGCAGATGGGGTCTTCCTCTGGGTGCGCCTTGTAGTCGGGAAGATACTAGAGAACTTCAATAAAGAAACAGTCGAAATAAGCGATATACAACGGTTCGTGAGAGAGCTACCAACAGATTTAGATGATCTATTTGAGATCTTTCTTTTCCGACAACAATCCGAGAGACAACTCGCTGAGACATCCGAGGTCTTCCAACTCGTCCGAGCCCGCGAGATTATTGCCGACTTCATCAAGGACGAGTCAGCCAACTCTCTTACACTATGGGAACTCGCATTTGCCTTAAGAGCCGAAGACGACGCCCTTTCCACAACAGCCGAAGTGCAAGAGGTCGCAGATGAGGATATGATAGATCGATGCATCAAGACTCGTAGCCACGTGATTATCCGGTCTACCGGTCTCCTCGAGGTTTATGCCAAGCGAAGCCGAGGCAACGAGATCCGGAGCTCTAGGAACGGTGCCCTCGGCGGACAGCTTGCGGCATATCGGGTCACGTATCTGCATCGAACCATTCGTGACTACTTGATGCTATCTGAGGGCGTCTGGTCGCGTCTGGTCTTCCACTCAGCCGAGCAATTCGATCCTCATCTGCGGCTCCTGCGCTCATACGTTCTGCGACTTAAGCATCCCGAGGAGATCGAGAATCACCGCCGCCTCGATGAGTGGTATCCAGACATCGCCCTGTCCCTCACACACGCCCGGTATATCGAACAAGACCCTGGGGACCTCCAGAATCGTCTAGTGGGTGAGTTAGACAAGAGTATCTCGTGGTACTGGCTAGCGCGGCCCGACGACCCGCACGACCACTGGGCCCGGGCCTGCTTTGGAACGTATGAGGAGCGCAAGGGCAACAAGATGATCATCCCGCACCCGTTCCTAGCGCTGTGTACAAAGTTTGGTCTCGAGAGATACGTCATCAATTCTATCGACGTACTCGCCGCTGTCCCACTCCTCACAGAAGAAGATCATGAGGTAGGAGAGAAAGAAGAAGAGGGAGAAGAGGAAGCGGAAGTCTATCCCGAACCCCTCGTCGAACAGACCCCCTTACTCTCGCGAGCCCTTGAATTTTTGACGTCTCGCCAAAAAACCAAATTCCCACTATCGAGCCATGGATTCGTGCACTCTCTACTGCGACTCTCGCGCACCTATGGCGCGCACCCCGTCGTGGGCCCACTAATCGGGTCGATGAACACTCCCTGCGCGTCGCCGCTGACACACCGCGGCTCTATCACGCCGTGGATCCAGGTCCTGCGGCACCTAAGGGATGCGAAGCGAAGGGGCTGGATCGAGCCGTTCGAAGTTGAGGTCACGGGCACACGGCGGTGGACTAAGATCGTGGCGCTGCTATTGAGTGACGAGGGCGGTGCCGACCGCGACGCCGTGATAATCGGGGATAGCTGGGACCCCGAGATAAGCACTGCAGGTATGCTAGGGCCGTCTGGTTTGCTCTCTGAGCTCGGAGACTTCTGGATCGAAGAATTAGGCTGGACGCTTGTAAACCGAGGTGGATGACTGCTGGACCTAATTATGTTAGCAAACTGATATTTTCCAACGTAGAAAGGAGAAAGAAAAAAGGAAGCTAGAAATGCAGCAAAACAGATGTTTACCTCCAAATAGCTTGATCTTTAACAAAAGCGAGCAGTGACTTTTTGTACCCATGCATACATGGTTATAATAAATTAAATTGTTATTATAACTCATGCTTAACTTACATGGCGCAGCCACCACTTACGGAGAAAGGCCTGGTGTATGAGGCAAAGCCTTGGCCAATTGCGTACTTCCTTCACCATTTTGTCCGCAATTCATGCGACCGGAACACTGTTTCATGTCGCTGCCCCCAAGGCAGAGTCCGCCTTACTGGAAACTCAGGGTCGTATGTGGCTGTGTTCGAGTTCCGGAAGCGCGCGCGTACAGCATCCTGCGCCGCTGCAGAGTCTTAGGGAACCCTTCCCGCCCCCAGTGGATATATTTGGAGAACCACGCCCATCCATCGTACTCCCATCGCTCGTCTTGTATTCAAACATCATTTGTATAATACTAAGGATATAATCTTTATCTTCCATTTCGCATCCCCAATCGGAACAAAACATTCCCATGGCATCATGGACCCATTAAGCGCCATTGGCCTAGCCGGCAACCTTATCACGTTTGTCGAATTTGCTTTCAAAGTAGTCGGAACCGGCTCTGAAATAGCTAGCTCCGCCAGAGGTGCGACGGATCGCACCGAGGAGGACGAAAAGGTCTACCGAACACTGAATGATTTCGCCTCTAAGCTTAAACCAAAACCCAACGACTTGAGCCCGACCGAAAATAGGCCACAGGGAGGTCCGACGAGGACCAAAACCATACAAGCCCATGCGACTGCTCTGGAAGAGTTGGCCATCGACTGCGGGTCTGTATGCAATCAACTTTTAGAGGCTCTGGATAATCTCCGAGTTCGAAAAAGCGCACCCTATCACAGTTTCAAGTCGTTTGGCGCAGCACTCAAGACAGCACTTGGTGCTAAGAAGAGGGAGGAGCTGGAAAAGAGGCTCACACGGTTCCAAACTCTCATTGGTCTCCACTTCTTCCCTCTACTTCTGTACGTCTTTATTCTAGGGTCGACTGTCTTCTTTTCGTTAATATTTAATATACAGTGAGCAGCAATCCACTAGTGTCCGAATTCTATCTCGATTACAGAATGAGAGCATTCGTAGAGGGGTCGAACAAACCGCCACGTTTAGTGAACAGTCTGAAAGACTGGAATCCATCACGCGGTTGATAGAATCCATTCCCTATACGACGGTAAATCTCGTCGACGGAGACCCAGCCAGCTCTAAGAGAAGCGTCTCTGGCTCGAAAAAACAAGACAGGTTCAAGGGCAGATATCCTACCGATGTAACATGCCTTGAACATCTCCTGTCCGATCTTACCTTGTCGGACCAAAGTCTAGAGACGATAGATAGACAACAGCAAGTTCTTAGAAGTCTTAACTTTGAAACCCGATCAGACCGCCAGGATAATATCCCCGAAGCACATAAGTCGACATTCAAATGGGTCTTCTCGGACGATGAGCCTGTTATAGCTCTGCAGGATGAGCGCTCAGCCGAGGGAAGCGCTCACTTTCGTAGCTGGCTCAGGTCTGGTGATGGGACATTCTGGATTCTCGGGAAACCAGGCGCAGGCAAGTCGACCTTGATGAAGTTCATCACCAGCCACAAGAAGACCGTACGGGAACTAAGAAGGTAGAGTGGTCCGAAGGGACTCGTCATCGCCAAACACTACTTCTGGAGTATTGGGACAGCTATGCAGAAGTCTTTGAAAGGTCTTCTCCAAGAACTGCTCTATGATATCCTCTGCAACTGCCCGGAGCTGATACCTCAGGTGTTCCCAGACAGATGGCAAGAAGTGAAGCCTGGCCGTCTGCCTCCTACCGGGAAATGGTCGACTGAAACACTCCTCGAAGGCCTCACGACCCTTGTGCAGTACCCTGATATACGGTTCAAGTTTTGTGCCTTCGTTGATGGTCTCGATGAATTTGCCGGAGACCAGTATGACCTGTGTCAAATCGTGAAGCGACTGTCTTCTTCGACTAACTTCAAGTGTTGTGTGTCAAGCCGACCGCTAAATGTTTTCCAGGATGCCTTCGCCGCTGACTTGTCCAAAAAAATGTGTGTCCATGATTTTACCTATTGGGATATCTGGCACTATACGAAGAGTCAGCTAGAAGGGGTTCAAGCTTGGAGAATTTGCGCCGATGATTATAAATCAGAAAGGCTCTTCAGCGATGTAACAGAGCGCGCACAAGGCGTCTTTCTATGGGTGTTCCTGGTGGTAAGGTCACTGCGGGATGGGGTTATCAACGGTGATACAATGGATGACCTCGAAAGACACCTTGAAGCCCTTCCAAGTGACCTTGAGGCTATGTTCAGGCGCATGCTGGACCTGATCGATCCCTTTTACCACCGTTACATGAGTGAGACTCTCCAAGTTACCATCAACGCGAGAAAACCACTGCATCTTATGACGTATCATGCAAGAGAATACGAGAGGCAAGACGAAGATTACGCAACAGAGAGACCACTTGAATCGAGTTTGGTGCTAACGAACCTGCCCCGAGGGCTGCTTGAGCCCTGTCGCCGTCGTATAAATACTCGATGCGGCGGGCTTATCGACTTCCATAAGGACAAAGTCGAGTTCATACATCGGACGGTGAACGACTTTCTTTGCACTGGGCCGATGCGAGAATATTTGCAACAAAGAGCAGGGCTGGATTTCAAAGTCAACCTGTCGGTATTGAAGGCGTTGATGTTCCTCTTGAGGAGCCTTATGCCCGCCGAAAACACGCTTGACAACGCCAGAAATATGGAGGTCTTGTGGGGGGACTGCACACACTACGCGAATCACGCACTCGACGAAGACGAGGATTCTACATGCCTTCTATTAGACATGGCTGTCAATGTTCCTGGGGATGAGACATACTGGAGTCTTAATTCTGTACGCAGTTCTTTTTCTGCCTCTCAAGACGCCGTCCGTAACGTGTCTCGCAGAACCAAGTCATCTTCCCCTGAGGAAATAAACCACCAATTCCGCTACGCCTTCTTAACTTCAGGTATATCCAAATATGTCTTGACAAGGCTGCGGAGAGACCGGGGCTATTATAGTTCTAGTAAAGCAGTGCCTCTAGCTACGCTCATAAGCGATTTTCCACGTTGGAAGCAATGTCACCTCAAAATCGTTTCAGCACTTCTCGACGCGGGCGCTGATCCCAATGAGAAAATCGAATCAGATATAACACCCTGGAATATGCTATTAAGAACTTTTGTGTCGGAATATCATTATGAACGAAATAAAATATACGTCGATAGACCCGGACATTCCATATTCTTCCATTTCCTGAGGCATGGAGCGCGCAGAACCAGCAGGGTGACTATCAATGGCGACAACATGTTTCCACTCACGCATATAATTTCTAATGCAATTGATGTATCTGCCTATTGTGGTATGTCACAGCATACAGAGCTAATAGAAGATGTCGGATACTGGGTCGATGAGTTTATGACAGGGAACCAAAGGCGGAATCAACTACAGCTAGAAGAGCTTTTTTCTAGCCTCGAAAAGAAACCCAGGACACCGCTCAGAGTTAACACAAATGTCATGAAAATATTGATCAAAAAAGGCCATGACTATAATGTCAACATGGAAGCTCTCGTCGCTGAGATCAAATCTAGGTACAAGGGGCATCAGACGGCGGATTTATTGGTGAAAATGATTCATGAGAGACAGACCCATACATCACGGGATTTTGCAACTTCAAAACTGTTAAAGAGAAGACTAACTCCTGAAGCCCGGGCATTAGGGCAAGGTAAAAGGGTGAAATCGGAGGGGACATCAAGAGGTGACCAATCATGGTCCCAAAGCGAGCAACCAATTGTGATTGAAATACTAGACTGAGGGTAAGTGTTCTTAGCTAAAATATCAAGATGTATTGTTAAAGTGTAGAGCGAGATCTGAAGATGAGTAATATTAGTCGCAATTTACTATCATTATCTTTTTATACTAGCTGCAATGACGACTCCGCGAACCCCTATGAGTTTGCCATTAATCATTCAACTTCATATCATTAACAGTTTAATTTAAATAATAAGCACAAACCAAACGCGGGTGTGTTGGTACTCCTGGAAATCAATTGGGTCTCCTTTATGAACGATGATTAATAAGACTTCATAGATTCGCCTAGACCTCATTTTAGTATAGTAAAATGTCAGTGTGTTACGTACACCAGTTAGCATTGGAATGTTGGATAACTGCTATATAGGTAATTCATTGACCGATATTGAAGATTGGCATTGCTGTGTTCCCCTTATGCCTCACCACATCAGTTGGTGAATTTGTGGGAGAACAAGCATATAACAGGTATAAGATAAGCTAAAGACCGGGACATATAAGTTGGGCTAAGCTCGAGCAACTCCAGGAGACGAGGTTGAGATAAAGGGGGAAAGTCGGAACAGGGGGCCGGTTGGGGTCAGGATTAAATACGGCGAGGCAGTTCAAGTATTGCCTTAAGATTCCAAGCGTCACTCCGCGGTTTGCTTGTAGTTGCGGCGCATGCAGTAGGGTAGGTGTCAAAGCGTGATAGGCTACTCAGATACAACTGATAAGCACCAGAGGACGCGTGGCTAGGATGTACTGTAGCGTATCTCGAAAGGCATCTGCATCGCTATGCGGGAATGCGACCCTATCCGTCGCCAGCGCCTGTCTCATGACGTCGTGCGTACTCGCATGAACTAAAGAGTCGTACACAATGACGTCTCCTTGCTTTGGGATCGTTGCCCAGATGGCTAAGTTGGCCTCGAGCCCCGAGCCCACGAGCAGCCCCACCTCAACGCCGTGAAAGGCGGCGATCTCTGACTCGGCTTGCTCTATGTAGGGGTAGTTACCGTCCATAAGCCTCGAGTTGGTGCCCAGGACGAAGTGGGGACACCTCCCGAGCTAGGCAAGGAACTCGACACGGTGCTGGGAGCTCCGACCCATCGACATGACATCCCCGGACCAGTAGTCCACGGAGCTGGCATCCAGGCCGCTAATCGGCAGTGTTGAGCAAAAGCTGCCAGACGCACGCTTGAGGTCAAGAGCCTCCTCGAGATTGCGATAAACGGTTGGTAATGACTTAACTTGATGGAGGTGACAGCGAGTCCTCATCTGCCGAATTTGATGATTGGGGTCCGAGAGTGTGTTGTGACCTAGGTACTGCTGTTCATTACTATCGTCATTGGTGGGTGGAAGAGGCACGACCGCCGATCTGGTGTGGCGGCGACAGACACGCTCGCCGTAGATCATTTGGATTAACCCGGCAGACTTGCGACTGTGTCATGACATACCGGCGGTACTGATCAGTCGTCAACCAGTAATTGAAGAACTCGCCGTGAGACGCACAATATCAGTTCTTAATCCGATACATACCGTGAAACAAACTCCTTGACTGTCGAGAGCGGAATATGCGGCCGCCACTCACATGATTCTCCTTGGGCTTCAGAGCGGCCATGACCCAGTGACGCAGATCCTAGCGCCAGAGTCGGCCATCTTGGCGGTTATTAGCAAAGCTAGGTAGACGACAACCATATGGAACCACGATCTCGAGGCAGTGTGACGGCCGTCAAAGGTTCCAGCCCAAAGCTAAAATCCGGGGGATACTATGTTTAGATACAAGTTTATTAATGATAGTAGGCGTCAAAATAGCAACTAAAGCTGCGATTCGCTCTAAACTTAACTCGGATAGGACTAGATTTTCCTGTAGCTTTGGGTATATCACGAAAGGTGTTGCAAATAATAGTGGTCTGTAGGTAAAAGCGATGTTAGTCCAAAGAATAGTAGTCAGTGGGTAACGCGATGTTGTATTTTCTAGGTTTTTCTGGCTGGTCCGGGACCAACTCAAACTAGCTAAATACCAATAATCACGGTCCCGCCTACCAAAGGATTTAACTAAGCCACGCTAACGTTCAATTCATCTAACCTAGCGGCCGTGGCCAGGGATGCCGTTACACTCCCCTTCATTCTGATAACATATAAGAAACAACATCCCATAATCAATTTATATACGATCAATTATATCAACACACCGGTAGCCAAGTTCGAATCGAAGATATCACGAGTATCTCGACCACACGCGTTCTCTGGGAGCAATCGAGTGTTTATCAGCATCATCTCGTGATTCACCATGACAGCAATGAACCATGGCACAGAGACGACGGTGCTACGCAAATTCGGAATCAAGTAAGCACCTCTTGTCACATGTTAGCATGGCATCTCGGGGCATCTAACCAAGGACCACTTGTTTAGCGAGTCGTACCAACTGGCCATGTATCTGTTAGACCAATATCGTGGCACTGTTCTCTCTTGTCGGTATACAATTCCGCCACGTCTTGCACCGATAGAGTTGCGGACCCAACTGGAAGAGGCAGTCAAGGTCGCTGTCGTGGGCACCCTCATGAGGCACCCGATGCTGCAAGTCAGCATGATAGATGCTACATCCAAGACTCCCTCGTGGATCCAGCTGCAGAGTATCGATTTGACGCAACATATAAAATGGGTTTATATTGGAGACAATGCCGACTTTGAACAAAGGGTACAGGAAACCTTTCGAGCCCAGCTAGATGACCGTTTCCCAGACCTTTCCATTAGGCAGCCGGGCTGGAAGGTTACCGTACTTCGGCAAGGAAAGGCTCCTATCATGGAGGTCCTACTCACTTGGAATCACCCCCAATTTGACGGTGCGGGTGCCAAAGTGTTCCAGGAAGATTTTCTCGAGATGCTTAACGCTGAGAACGGAGTATACGAGCGGCCGGGATTGGATGGAAATATCCTTAGACTACCTCAGGCCCGCCCCTTGCTTCCAACCCCAATCGAGGGCTTGAAGAATCTTCCAGTAGATTTCAAGTACCTCGCCAAGGTATTTTGGGAAGAAATTCGACCCCGATTTCTTAATCGGGACGTATCCCAAGCAGCCTGGTCCCCGATTCGCTCCTCTCCGTACAAAACCCAGTTCCGGGCCTTTTTCATGGATCACGCATCTCTACAGGCCATCCTATCCCTCTGCAGACAGAACAAGACTACCATCACCGGTCTGCTACACGGATTAGCGCTCATTGCCTTCTCATCGTGCCTCGAAAGCACGGTCGCCCCTGCCTTTCAAAGTTCTACCATCATAGACCACCGCCGGAATCTGCCTCCGGCCCCACTCGATGCTCCGTGGGGCCGGTCTGACAGAGCAGTGGGGAACTACGTGACTCAGATGCCCCATAGATACGATGCCGAGCTAGTGGCGCGAATTCGTTCCAAGCTGGCAGCTGATGGCGACGAGGGAATAGATCTGTCTGCTGACCTCCGACGCGAACTCTGGGCCGTATCAGCACGGAACCGGCTGGAGATAGCGAGCAGGCTGGAAGCCGGGCTGCGGAATGACGTGGTTGGGGTATTCAAGTTCGTCACGGACTGGCAGAAGACTATGAAGAGCATGGCGAAAAAGACGCGTCAGTTCTCATGGCTGGTGACCAACATCGGCGTGCTAGATGGCAATACGTCAACAGGGCTTGGCACCACCACGACATGGCCGGCGATCAGCGGCGACAGCAGATCCGACGACCTCCAGAGTTGGTCGATCGGCCGAGCACAGTTTGGCCTCAGCGCCGAGATCCCTGCTGCCTCCATGGAGTTTTCCCCAGTCAGCGTTGCTGGCCGGGGGATATGTATCAGCGCCAGCTGGCCGGAATGCGCTGTGGATGCGACGCTAGGGGAGCGCATCATGGCTGATCTGGAAAGGTGGCTGGCCAAACTTGCAAACCAATGATAATGTGTTTTCAACTGTTTATATAAATACATAAACTTAAGCAAAATACTTAAAAAAAGAAATATTAAAATCTTATTTTTTTAAAACTTAACGCGGCTTAACGTATAATTTAAAAAATTTATATATAATTATTTTTAATAATTAAAAAACTTTTAATAAAATTTAAATTATATAATATTAAATTATTATAAAGTTAAATATTAAAATAATAAATAATATTAATTATAATATTAAAAATTAATTTAAAATTATAATTCTTATTACGAAAATATTAAATAAAATTTTATTAATCGTTATAATATAAAAAAATATAACTTTTTATATATTTCGAAAACTTTTTTTTAACTTTTAAAATTAATAAAATTTTATTTTATAAATTATAACTTTTTATATTAAATTCGAAAGATTTATTTGAAAAATTAAAATATAAGTTATTAATAATAATAAAGTTATTCGAATTATTATAATATTTACTTTTACTTATAAACTTTATAATAAATTATATATTACGATAATTTAAATATTTAAAAAATTTAAAAAATTTAAATTACGAAATTTAAATCTTTTTATTTTTTCTTTAAAATTTAAACTTTAAGCTTTATAAATTTATTATTATATATTAAAGATTTTATAAATTTAATTATTATATTATAAGTATTTTATATTAATAATTATATATATATTTAATTTTACGTTTATATATAAAGTTAATTAATTTATAATTAAATAAATAATTAAAGTTATATTATTTAATTATATTATTTAAATATTTAAAAAGTTTTAAATAATTAAAACTTTAAATTTATAATTTATAAATTTATAAATTCGAAAAATAATTAATAAATAATTAATAAATTTATAAAATATAAGTTTATAAGTTATAATAATTTAATTATTATAATTATTTATATATAATTATTATTATTATTTATATATAATTATACGTTAATTATAAAATAAATTTATAAATTTATAAATTTATAAATTATAAATTATAAATAATTAAAGTTAAATAATTTATAAAACTTAAAAAATATATTTAATTAAAATATAAAATCTTTTTTAAAATTATTTAAATTATTAATATTATTTTAACTTTAAATTAAAAGTTATTAATTAAATTTTAATTTATTTAAATTTTTTATTAATCGAAATTTAATTAATTTATAAAGGTTATTTTTTATTAATTATTAAATAATATTAATTTTACTTTTATTTTAAATTTTATAATTAATTTTTAAATAATTTAAAATAAAAGATTTTTTAAATTTAATAAATTTATTAATTATTTTTTAAATTTATAAATTATTTATAAATTTATTACTTTATAATTTATAATTTATAATTTATAATTTATAATTTATAATTTATAATTTATAATTTATAATTTATAATTTATAATTTATAATTTATAATTTATAATTTATAATTTATAATTTATAATTTATAATTTATAATTTATAAATTTATAATTTATAAAATTTATATATATATAAAAAACGTTATAATTTAAAAATAAATCGTAATTATAATATAAAACTTAATTATAAAATAACTTTTAATTAATTTTTATAATTTAATCGTTTTATATATATAATAATTTTTAAATTTAAATTTTAATAAATTAAAGATTTTTTAAAAGTTAAATTAATTATATTAACTTTTATTACGTAATAAAAAATTTTAGTTTAAAAAAAGTTTTCGTAATTTATATATAAACGAAAAGTTATATTTTTTTTTAAATATAATAATTAAAAAAGATTTTAATATTTATTTTATTTTTTATTTTTATAATATATTAAAATTAAATAATAATAATTTTTTTTATTATTATTTAAAAAGTTTAAATAATTATTTTTATTATTATATTATATAATTAAATAATAATAAAATTAAAATAATAATAAGTTATATATATAATATATAAATAAAAAATAAATAAATAAAATTTAAAAAATAATAAATTATTAAAAAATTAAATAATAATAAAATATTTACTTTAATTATTTAAAATTAATTTTTTATTATAAATTTCTTTTTTAATTTAATATTTTTACTTTATAAAAAAGCATTTATATATACGTTTTTACGATTATTAATAATATTTTAATTAAATATTTTATTTTATTTTATTATATTTAAAAAATATTTTTATTTTAAGTTTTTTAAAAATTAATTATATAATTTAAAATAAAATTAAATTTAATATAAATAATAAATATTAATAAAAATATTTTTTATAAAGAAATTAAATTTAAATTAATAAAAGTTTAATTTTAAATTAATTTTAAATTAATTTACCTTAATATTTTAATTAATTTTAAAAAAGATTTAAAATTTTAATTAAATATATTTTTTATATTTTATAAATTATTTAATTTTAATTATTTATAATTTTTAATTTTTAATTTAATAACTTTTAAATTTATAATTTATAAACTTATAATTTATAAACTTATAATTTATAAATTTATAATATATAAGTTTATTTTATAACTTTTAAATTTAAATTTAAAATTTTATTAATTATTACGATATAAAAAAGTTCGATTTTTTATAAATTTTAAAAACTTTTTTTTAATTTTTAAAATTAATAAAATTTTACTTTATAAATAATAATATTCGTTGCTTTTAAAAGTTATATTATATATATATAAATAATAACATTTATAATAAAATACGCTTTTAATTTTTAATTTTAAATTAATTATAATAAATTAATTTAAATTTAAAATCGAAAATTAAATTTATATAAAAATATTTAAAAATAAAATAATAATTACATTTTTTACATTTTTTACATTTTTTACATTTTTTATTTTATACGAAATTTAAACTTTAAGCTTTATAAATTTATTATTATATATTACGAATTTTACGAATTTAATTATTATATTATAAGCTTTTTATATTACGAGTTATATTAATTATTATATAAAGATTTTATATTTTATTTTTATATATATAATTAATTTTACGTTTATATATAAATTTAATAAATTTATAATCGAATTAATTAATTAAAAATTAAATAAATAATTAAAGCTTTTATTATTTAATTATATTATATTAAAAAAATCTTTAAATAATTAAAACTTTAAGTTTATAAATTATTTTTATATAATTATTATAATTATTTATATATAATTATAAATTTATAAATTAAAGTTATTTAATTATTATAATTATTTATATATAATTATATAATAATTATAAATTTATAAATTTATAAATTTATAAAATAATTAATAATTAAGCTCGAAAAATAACTTATAAATAATTAATAACTTTATAAATTATAAATTTAAAATTTTTAAATATATAAATAATTAAAGCTTAAATTATAAATTATAAGTTTATAAGTTATAATTATTTAATTATTATAATTATTTTAAAGTTATTATAATTATTTATATATAATTATAAGTTTATAAATTATAAATCGATAACTTTTAAGTTTATAAATAATTAAAATTTTAAATATAAATTATAAATTTATAAATTATAATTATTTAATTATTATAATAAATATAAATAATTATAATAATAATATAATAATAATAATAATAATTTATAAATTTATTATTTATTTATAAATTATTTTTCGAATTTAATTATTAATTATTTTATAAATTTATAAATTTATAATTATATATAAATAATTATAATTATAAATAATTATAATAATTATATAAAAATAATTTATAAACTTATAATTTTATAAGTTATAAACTTATAAATTTAAAACTTTAATAATTTAAAACTTTTTTTAAAATAATATAATTAAATAATAATAACTTTAATTATTTCTTTAATTTTTAATAAATTAATTCGATTATAAATTAATTAAATTTATATATAAACGTAAAATTAAATATATATATAAAAATAAAAAATAATATTTTTATATAATAATTAAAATAATTTATATTATAAAAAGCTTATAATATAATAATTTTATAAAACTTAAAGTTTAAATTTTATATAATATAAAAAAAAAAATTTATTAATTTTTTTATTTTAAATATTTTTATATAAATTTAATTTTCGATTTTAAATTTAAATTATTATTACGATACGTAATTAAATAATATAATAACAATAAAATTAAAATAATAATAAATTATATATATAATATATAAATAAATAATAAATAAATATAACTTAAAGAAATAATAAATTATTAAATAATTAAGTAATAATAAAGTATTTATTTTATTTATTTAAAGTTAATTTTTTATTATAAACTTTTTTTTTTACTTTTTTTTTTTTTAATTTAATATTTTTACCTTATAAAAAGGCATTCGTATATGCGTTTTTACGATTCGTAATAATTATTTTATTATAATTAATTTAAAATTTAAAATTAAAAGCGTATTTTATTATAAATATTATTATTTACGAAGTAAATCTTTTTTTATTATTTCGATAAAAAAATACGACTTTATATTTATAAATAAACTTTAAAAACTTTTTTTTAAAACGATAAAAAAAATTTATTTTATTTAATTTTTATTATTTATAAATTTAAAAATTTTAAATTTAAATTTTAAAATTTTTTGTTATTTAATATTTAATTAATTAATTTAATTATAAATTAAAAAGATTTATTATATAAATAAAAATAATATTAATAATTTATTTATATTAATTATATTAATAAATAAAGTGCTTTAATAACGATTTATAATAATAATAAAAAGTTAAACATCGAAAGTATTTTAAGGTATTACGTATAACACTTAAAGCATAAAAATTAATATATAATTTAAGCTTATAATTAAATTAATATAAACTTTTTTAAATAATAATATATATTTTACTTTTCGAAATTTATTCGAAATTAATATTTATTCGCGTATTTTAATAAATTAATATAAAAACTTTATAATATATAATAATAAATTTAAAGTTTATAAAACGTATATTTTAAATTTTATATAAAATTAAAAAAATTATATTATAAAATTATTTTATATTTTTTAATTTAAATATTAAATTAAATTTAAAACGTTTTATGATATTTTACGTTAATTATAAATAAATTAAATATTATATATATAAATAATAAAATAAAATATTTATAAATTTAAATAAATTCTTTTTATATAATAAAGTTTTTTATTAATTTTTATTTTTAAAAATTAAAAATAATATTATTTTAAATATATAAATTTTATATTATTAAAAGCTTAATTATTATAATATATATTAAAACGTACAAATATTATTATTTACTTATAATTTAAAATATATTTATAAACAAAGAACTTTTAATAATTAATTAATTAATTATTTTAACGCCCGAAGAAATAATTATTTCGCAGCGTCCTTAAAGGCATAAGGGGTGCTAGGCTAGGTACACTTTACATACATACATAGTAGTATATACAACCCATCTAGCAAATCGGAATCGCCTGCTATCGTCACTGGATGTTCCCGAATAGTGTACACTACTACATCTCCCCTTCGGGTTAGCGGTACAAACAGGTCAAGAACTCCCAACGGCCAGTTGTGGGAAGTCTCCACCCCATCCCATATCCCAGTTCTTGACGTAGCTAATTCCAAGCTGTCTAGGACCAAGGCGTCGTCCAAAGTCGAGAATATACCAACATGCTCGTCACCGGGCCAACGCACAGCCAATCTTCCTGATTAGGATGCATCTACTCTTGCAATCATGAGCGGGCTTCGTTAATAAATTGTTGCTATCGCGTGGGTGTTCGTAATATGAATAGTTTGAACAACCTCGAAATCGGAAGCATGTCCTCCTGTAGGCGGCTTGCTTATTTCCTTTGGGCTAGCTATCATACCACAGGACGCCCCATAGAGAAGGCTATTGCGTACCAGTCGTGTCTAAGGCCAGATACCCGCTGCGGCGTATGCTGGTAACCCTTGCACTTATCCAACCGCCCAGCTTGATTGATTGGCATGCAGATGCGTCGTGTAGGCCGGAGGCCTTTATATCGCCTCTGTGTTTCATTACCGTAGGAATATAACCTATAATAAGCGTCCAAAACGTAACGTTTGGGCGCCCGATCTTTTACCGAATCTTACAATTACAAAACCATCCGAAGCGTCGTTGATTCATTCGTGTTTTCTTTTTTCCTTTTTTCTTATGCTTGCTATCCGACAGAATGCTCTTAGGTTGTGGCTCTTGAACAACAGCTCAAAACGTAAACTCAACAGAACATCGCGACTGACCTTGCTGCCCTTCATGAACATAAGGAGGCGCAAGGCTTGTTCACAGCCAAGTCCGATTTCGTTTCGCAAACAGCAACGTCCGACCCGGAAAAAGACTACCCCTCGACAACAACGTGCTCCTCAGCCATCATTGTATGACCGGCTCATCAGTCTCCCCCCAGGTTAGTTACCATGTGCATAAGAGGACGTTTGTCGCTTTACTAATATTTAATCCACCACTTTGAGCTCATAGACATAATCTCCGACTTTATCGCAGCTCCCGACCCGGACAAGTTCACGAGGTTTGGAGATCCAGATGATAACCTTGCAAATGAATCGTATCGGCCCGTTCCGAGAACCCGATGGATCGAAGACGATTTTTTGTGACCACAGCCTCCTGTTTGCCGCAGGGGCTAACAGAAAGTTCAAAGAAATATTGTACGGCCGCTACCTGAAACGAGCAATTCATCATATCTCGCATCTCAGTATTCAAGCTTACCTCAAATGCTTCTTTACGCAGGATGCCGAGAGACGGGAACTGTATACGCAGCGAGTCATTGTAGTGATAGAGCACCCCATAGACCCAGACGCTAGGGTCACTGTCCTAGATATTCTCCACATTCAAGAGAAACTGCCGTCGACAGAGGTCTTGGTGTTCCGTATGGAGCCTAACACTAAACATTGGCTTGGCACGCAGATTCTCTCCAAGCACGTCATGCAATTTGACCCTTTGAAGGCATCCAGAGTCCGGGTTTGGTGGCACTCCAGCTCCTTAAAGACTTGCATTGGTCCTGGGTGGTTGCTTAAGTCTACCCCTTCGGTCATATGTAGTAGAAATCTCACAACGAAGCGGCAGACTAGGTCGCTTACCTCAGCACAAAAACGGTCACCTTCATCAGGACGCTGTTGACTCATGGTTCAGGTCGATTGCTCTGGAAATTGATGGAGAGGGAGGAAGGCAGAGGGAGAGAAGATGAAGAGGGAGAAGTGAAGAACGTGAGCGTGACAGCGGCGGACGAGGCAGGAATTTATACTACGGCCGCTGAGTGAACGGGCATGTTGTACTTGAACCAACGCATGACTGATTATACCTCGCTATTGACCTATCGATGTTTAGGACTAGTTGGGATTCAGGGGGCGAAGGAGAGTTGCTGCTCGGATCGGCCCTAAGACCTACGTATAGTGAGCATGGGCACGGTACTTATCTTGTTATTCTGATAGATAGACACCTCTTCCATCCACGTGGCTCTTGCCGCCGCAACATCTCGATTGTTGGACAGTCTTATGAATAGAGCCTACAGAACGCAAGGTCGAGGTTGAACAAGAGGAAGCTTCCAACCCGACGGCTGGCTTGTCTGTTGGGTCTGAGATCCCTTTTTCCAGCTCCCCATTCAAAGCGAATGTGACGATACGATCTCGGATTCCGGACGGTTGCATTGCCCTTATTTGCAAACAACCTATTTAAGTATCCCTTTTCCGAATCCCATGCCGTAGTGCGACTGCTCCAAGCACTCCAGTATTGCGAAAGTTTTCACGTCCCCTGTCATCATGGAGACCAACATCCGCAATACGAGCAGGACACGCCTCTTAAGGCCTAGGCATGCCACCATCTCTACACAAGAGTCGTAATGCTGCCGCGTCAGATTTGGACCGTAAGGACACCCCATCACCCCCGGACATGATGGCAGGCTGCATGCAGTACCCCTGCGAGGGGCAGCGCGGCTGTAGACGGAACTGTCTGATTAAGGTCGAATCCATATCTGATAACCAGGTAAAATGGCCGGGTTAGCTGCCAGACGCTTGCCGCGAACGACTTCACAAGCGCACCCATGCCTTCGACCGGACTACCGGAAGCTGCTTTGTCAACACCCAAGTCAGCTTGTGCGAGTCTATACAGAGCCTTGTTCGGCGATACTTTCCCCCTGAAGACCGTGAGACAGCTTTTGGGTGCGCATTACCTGGTCGGGGAAATGGCTTCCTAGGAGGTCATTCATACAGGGGTAGTCTCCTTTCCTTGGCAAATTCGACCAGCCGTGACTTCCTAGGAAGCCAGTCGAACAAGGGTGAAGGAACAACACGTTGCATTGGTATAAGATAACATGTCAGGCAGTGGTAACTTCCTAGGATATCACCTGGACAGGGGTTGAATGATGCATGATATGCTGTGACGAACTTGTCTAGGAGCCATAGGAGCTTAACGCAGTGTAGCTAGTCACCCTAACCTCTTAAGGAGTCATTGTGAATTTACGAAGTCGGTCTGCATGATCTTCTAGGTAGTGTGACTCCTTGGTGGCGTCACCAACAAAAAAGAAGAGGAGGGGGGACGACGTGGCTCCGGCCTGTCCCACAGTAATTTGGGGGAAGCTGAAGTCTAGCAAACAGGTATAAAGCATCCCCTCCCGCCAGGATCCTTTATGTTCTTCCTTCCTTTTCGGCAGCTTAACATTCGTGGAGGTAATCTATTTACCTCTAATGGCGATAATCACACCAGTTTGCGAGCTAGAGCCAGAGCATCTTGCAGCTTGTGAGGAGCTTTTTGCGCACTCTGAGCTTAGGCTTCATCAACATCCCATGAGACTGGAGGAATATGCTCTCGATGCCGAGGAGCCTTCGGTTGAGCCTTTGTCCCCCCTTCATAGAGAGTATGCTAGGTCTGTTGCCAAACTATTGCGTCTACCAACACTTATCGACGAACTCTTTGGGACCGCGGAGGAGTCCCCCGACATTACTTTGCTCTACCAGTATGTGTCACGATATCCTGGATCTAGACGGCATACCTTCGTGAAATTACTGGAGGCACTTATACGATGCTGCCAAGAACCTTGCGCCCCTGATGATCACGGAGACAGACATGGACCAGCATCACCGAGAAACAACGTACGTGACGAGACCTGTGGGCATGGCAGCCCTGTCACTTGTATTCAGCATGTCTCGATGTCGGTCGAAGCCCAATTGGAGAGTGGCAGTGATGCTAAGTCCGAGGGCGCACTCGAGGACAGCCGGTTGCTCGAGGTGATGGATCCCGACGACAAGCAGCATGGATTCGAGGATCAACTCAGCAGCAGGCAGCAATATCTGACTGAGGTCAACTCCGAAAAGCATGAGGATCAGGGGTCTTCGGTGGATCCTGCCATTAGTTTCGAGATTGATACCAATGGTTCGCTCAGACAGAGTCCAAGCGCATCTTCAACAAGTCGGGACGAACCTGCCGAGACTGACGGCTTGAGCGGTGAGGGACAAGAGACACCACCGCTTTCTCCGACAAGCGAGCTCAGCTCAGACCAGACACTCGTCGTGGGTGATGCCCTGGACACCTCGTCCGCTTCGACCGGACTAGCCAAAGCTGCCCTTTCGACACCTCCTGATGAGAGCACTATGTTCATAGACAGAACGTCACTGGACAGCATACCTGACACGTCCACCCACGACCGCGAGACCTCGCGGGTAGGCGAAAATCGCAGCGCTCTATGGGAGCCCTTCTGGACGCTTGTTACGCAGTCAAATGCGGACTTCGCGACTGAAAGCTTAGAGCAAGTAGAAGACTTCAGCCGATCTGGCAACTCGACGGATACGTACAAGCGCTTACTGCCCTCGTTTGCTAGCGCCCATGGATACGACACCACGTCAAAATGGTTCGAAATGGATACATCTAGTCGAAGCGGGTTTCGGGGATCGAAAAAGGAGTTCGATTTTGTATGCTTTGACGGCGGTAGCTTTTAGCCGATGGCATGAAAGCCAAGTGCAAGCCGAACAATCTTTACTATCCCCGGATGAACCCCAGAAAACCGTCAAGACAATAGTGAGGGCAAGATTGCTTCAGGGGGCTGAGGGGAATGAGAATAATTGTCGCCGCAAAAACCTTAACCAACACCTTACGCGCGGCAGGAAATGGTCTCGCTTGATAGATCAGCTTGGCCTCGGTATCATGCTGAAACAGACGTGGTAAGGTGCCCTAAATCTCATGGTGTGTCCCTGACTAACGCTAGACAGGGCGCTCGGAAAGGCGTCAAACTTGTGGGCACAACAGCTTATCACCGCTTTGCAAGAAAATCCCAGAAAGATGTCGATCTTCGGGCATCTCGGCAAACAAGTGGAAGGAATGTTGTTTGTCGGCCGAACCGATCCAGAAATGTTCAAGTAGGCCCTCGTAGAAGAAGGGCTCTTGGATGGCCCGGCACACGACCACATGCCTACAAAGATTCGTGCCCTCCAAGACTCTATGAAACACGAAACCCTTGTAGGTAGGCTCTGTATCCAGGGCTCAAGATGGGGGTTTCATATCGATAAACTCGATGCACTAAACGAAAGGCGATGGTTTGGCGAGGATGTGCTCCTTGGAATGCGTTTGACCAAGCAATTATCATATATGCGTATCGGTGACTCGGTGGATATGGAGAGCGGCCTGTTCAAGCACATAGCAAAGCATGTCAAGAAATGGACGGCTGGGGCAAAGGGCGAAAGCTTAGTCTGCCTCTTCCCGCTCTACCTGCAGAGCAATCACTTCACTCTTCTTAAGATTAACCAAATGGACAAAACTATTTACCACTATGATACGGCCAAGATGACTCTCCTCAGGTCAAAGTAAGTGCAGAAACCTCCTATATAGTCCCAGCGCTAATGACTTGGTAGGCCGCCTGTATAGCCATTTTTCCTAACCTAAAATATGTAGACCAGGTAAGTGTATCCGCTTCTTAACGAAGAAATTTACTTGTGGGTATTTCAGCAAGTTCCTTCTCAGAAAGACAGTTTCAGCTGCGGGTTCCTCGTCGTGGCAATCGCGCGCCGACGTCTGATGAATCAGCCTATCGAGCTGGGCGATTATGACGCCAGGGAGCTCTCAGCCGAGGTGTTTGGCTTGATTAGGAGCGCATGGAAGAGCAAAATCTTGGCGGCGGAGCATGTCGACGGCACCAGCTCGGATGAGGATGTGGAGGAGCTTAGCAGCCATACGATCGTTCGGGATGATAAAAAGCGAAAGCGGGTGACCGATATGAAAGACTATGCGGTAATATAAGGAGAAAGAGAATGGATGATAGTTTAGGAAGTAAGAAATTACTATCGTCATAATAATATTTGGCTGAACGAACAAATATTCTTTTTAACCACACTAGGTGCTAACGACGTTCGAGTGCCCATTACCTGCTAGCTGGGCTCGGGAAAAGGCTGACCACATGCTACGAGTATTGTACATCCACTACATCAGCTTTGACCCCTTATTCAACAGAAAGAGCTTTTTATAGGCACCGTAAAGGGCGAGCAGCATCTCAAGTTCTTCCGCTCTTAGATAGGGATTAGTTACTAGATAGAGAAGATATTCGAATTTAATATATAAGAGTTACATCATGCTTTATCCAATTTACCATGCCATATATTCTTAAGCAACCCTAAGCTTTCTCCACTTGCTTTACCAACAGCTTTAATCACTTTTTCCTTATTCATCCATATCCATAACGTCGTCGCTGTCATCGTCGTCGTCATCGTCGTCATCGTCGTTGGTCTGGGCCTTGCTCTGAGCATCTTGCCACCAAGCATCTTGCCACCTTACTAAGGCCAGAACCTGACATAGTGCAGATCGTCTTTCTGCGGGAGACTCCAAATCAAACCAGTCGGTACTGTGCATATACACGAATGTGTCTTCTTGGTTATTAATTATATCTCGTTGGTCCTCCGCGTCTATAGCATCAAGATAATCGAGATAATCATGGCCGAATGTGAAATGGAGCAAGCGGACGAAGGTATTAGTAGCTGCAAGAAGGAAAACCCTATAAACCTAACATTAGTGATATCTAGGAATGAAGTAAGAAACCAAGGCTTACCCATTCGGAAACGCCTCCTGGTTACCTTTCCAGGCAATTACTGCTTCACCAAGGCACTGGGCCAGATCTTCGTTAGAGACAATATGAGCCTGGGTACTAGTGCGCGTATTGTAATGGATACGTTGGAATGCTCTTTTCGCTTCGAGTCTTGCCAAGTATGGGTCACGCATTTCCCATCCGAGCCCTGTCTGACGCATTCGGCAAATGCCCCCATCGTCTTCGGCTGAGATCGTAGCTGTGCCAATTTGGGCCTTCAATAACCTACGCTCTATCCGTACTCGTACCTCCTCTTTCACGGGTTGGCCGGAAGGGTGCTGCGCAAGACACAGATTTAATACATATTGCAGAAAACAGGAAACAAGATGCACTGTAACATCCTCTGGTTTGTTCCGCCGCGCCTCGTGCTCATCCTCGTCCATGGCATGATGTATATTGGGGTCGAATTCAGATGCAGTAGTAGCAGTAACTGGCGAAGACGACCCCGGAATCGCACTTGAAGAGTTGACAAAGCCGTCTCGCGCCGGTGGCTGTCTCGCACGTCGGGGGTGGACCTTTTCCTCTAGTTCAGCAAGTTCTGGACGAGCGGTCCGCGCAAGTGCAACCCAAAAGAAGCCATCGAACATCTGCATAAGCTCAGATTCGGGCTTCATGATAAGTTCATCCGGGTTTTCCCTGAGTAATGCATTGATTTTATCTCGGTTGACGGTCTGGGGAACATGCCGGCTCTCCTCGCATACTGGACACTGGTCATGGTTGTCGCTCAACGCCGGGATAATGCCGGTAGGTTGGACAAGGAGTCGGTAAGCAACCAAATGGCGGAGATTCCACTGGCTGGTCGAGTGTCCTCGTTCAGCAGGGCTTAATTCTGAGATGACTTGAATGCCTTCGCGTTGCTGGAATCGCTTAAGGTCATCGGGAGAGCGCACAAGGTATGGTTTGAACTCCATGTTACATAGCAATAGCTTTAATTGCAGCAAGCTGCGAAATATCACACGAGAATCCACAGGTATTCTCGGGACTAGGTACGGAAAAGGGGGGATGGGCGAGCCCCCGTTAAGTACCACGGAGCCATTAGGTATCAAGTGCGGAGCTAGGTGTCCGAGGTTCCTGCAAAGTATAGCGGGGTGTGTGGGGACAGCGGAAATGGTCTTTCTATGGTTCAGACTTCAAGAGCGATATTTTTACGGCATACTGTACTAGGTAGCTATCACGCCGCTCAAAAAGTTCAAATGCTCAAATCAATCCAGCTGGAGGTTGGGCACTTGGTTGGAGCGCACTAAATATCAACCCGTATTTTACCGCTTCCCCTGCCACTAACTACATAGCAGTTGGGTAAGTTGTGGGTCTGATTAATAAGGCGGGACAACCCGCTCGATGCACGTGACTACCGCCAGAATTCGAGAATACATTGGACGTCCGCGGGTCAAGCTAACATTCCAAACGACCTGCGTGCCACGAAGATGGCAGTGTTCATACCCAATACCTCAACCACGCGCGGAACCTCTTCGCCGCCAGCAAATCATCGGCAAGCATCACAAGAGCTAGAGCATACAGCAAAGCGGCCGGCCGAACATGGGCTCTGGCAAAGTCCTCGTCCGAGGCGCCCTCGCCTCCTAGATTTCCATCCGCCTCTATGGCCAACGCCTCGCAGCTTTCTCCAACCGCCAGATCCATCTTCGATCCAAGGACTAATACGGAAATTCAACAAAAAACGCCTGTATGTCCTTCCGTTACACTGGACCTCTCAACAACTACAGCTTCTAGAATGCCAATTCGTCCGCGAGGATCAGATACACCATGGCAACAGTATCGATAAGCCAGCCTTGGGAAAAGCCGCGATGCGAACCATCGCTATTGATCTTCGCTGTCCAAGCATACCCGAGTTTAAGACATCTACCATTCGGCATCTTCTCGGAGGCTATAGCATATCGCGCATCGAGTAGGTCTCCTCGATAGCTTGCGGCAACATGGACTAACAGAAGACAGGTTCAAGCTTGACTTGTATTTCGACCGCCGTGTGGTTCCGCTGTTTACCGATGGTGTATTTTCTGTTGAATCGAATATCCCTGTTCTTGCGTATCTCCATCTTAGCACGTTACAATCGCGTCGCAAGAATTCGGTCAAGGTTTCGGCTTCGAATCAACCCAATTCGCCGGTTTTTCGTTTGCAGCAGAAAGAACAACGCCGCCTTCAACCGTCTAAAGAGCTAGAAGATCCCTATATCGTAGCGGTTCTAATCGCATTAGCCCAAGAGCAACGAACAACAAGCGCATCTCTTGCTGCACCGGCCCTTTCATCATCGACACCAGGCGCATTTCAGGCGCCCGAACAAAAACACTACAAAGTAAGTGCTTGGAATGCTTTTCTGTTACGTTGGCCCTATAACTAAGGCAAATATGTATAGGTTCATCTTTTGGCTCTTCCTACCGATGCACAATGCCTCTATTTTTATACTGCTCGCTTCCCTTTGGCGTTCCTTCATAAATTCGATCACCCATCGCGCCATTATGTATGCGACCCAGTATTCATCTCATATGATCGCATCCCTCTCAATCACATGTCCAAGATGCGAAAGGGAATGGAGAACGTTATATCCATGTTGCGCACCGTGGCTAGGTACGCGTTAGACCCTAAAATCCAGCATGGCTTCTTCCTTGCGCTGACTTTGCTTTCAAAACAGATAGAAGGTACCATATCTCAATGCAAGCCGGATTCTAAGAAGGGAACTTTACCGTGAAGGCTCCGTTCAAGGTAAACAAATCGAACAACGCCAGGTGAAACCTTGCAAGGCCGATTTCTCATATCAAGTAGGGGGTAGCCTTCAAGTGTTTATTCCTTTTCCTCCTTTGGTCTTAAGCTAAGATGAACCCTATATGCAACTACCCCTCCTTGCACTTCGTTGTGCTGCGCCCTTTACAACAACTCAACCTCCGGTATCGTACAAGACATGCCTCATCCACGAACCAACACGCACCCCTTCAGAGCCGTTGGAATTGGTCTGTATTCATGTTCTAAGCAGATGCTGCAATGGATGACAGTCCCTTGGGCAGTGACCACACCTGGGCACCTATTACCTATTTCTCACTTAGTTCATGGTATGGGACATCCGGGGTCAGAATACTCGTACTTCTTCTTCATAGTAGCCCCAGATATATATCACGCCACCACTCAGGTAAAACAGAAAAGCGTTGGTCGCTTGAAAAAGGAGTACAGCAGGTCAAGCTTCTAGCAGCAATGCGATGAATCGAGTCGCAATATGCCGGTGAAAGGGCAGTCGTGTTAGCCACTGGAGAGGCCATTCTAGCGCTACTATTAGTGCAGCACAGGATAGATTCAGGAGTTGAAGGAAGGGAAACGGTGCAATAGAACCATCCAGTGCCTTAGTAGCGAAGTTTTAGAATACCTTGGGCCAGAAAAACGCTTGAATGGCGGCGGAGAACTGGTTTAAGAGACGATATTAGCAAAGTTTCGTTCCATCTCGGAAGCCTACGCACATGAAGCTGCTGTTAGTGTGATGAGCGGGCCAGCTGCGACTTGATAAGTCTCCCTATTTGTTCTATTATACGTGTGATAAGCGGAATTATGAGTAGGCTTTTAATTGGTTCAGGTTATGAAGAGGATGTTGGTGGAAGGGAAAGGGGGAGAGGGGGGTGAAGAAGTGAGGCAGGCTAGGTGGGGGGGGTATGCGGCGTATCGCTGACAAGGACGGACATTGCGACACGGGAATACCGGGTGTTTTAAATTAGAAACTAAAAAAGCAGGTTTGAATTCTCAATTCCCGGTTCCTCCTTGACTTGTTCTTCCATGGTGCTTACATGGTGATATGACTCCCCCCTTGCGTCCCATCCTAACAGACTTCTAATATGCCGCTTTGATTTTCCCGGCCATGCACTCCCCAAGATATAATGACTGCCCTAGCGGAAATGACTTCTATACATACAGCCTCAATGGCTTTCATAGTTGTTGCCACTTTGACCCATGCTCTGCAGAGGATGGGTGTTTCGATGTCCACTCGAGAGAAACTACGAAGCAACCCTCATCGACCGCTTCGCCCACGACGACACCAACGATGGGTTCAACGAAGGCAACTCTCACCCAAATGTTAATCAGTTCATACTTAACAATAACAACTATTTTGCCTACAGCCAGCGCTACCCCTGGAACTACCCCGTCCCTTACATATTCTCCTATTTTCATTGCTGTTATTGCTATTGGCATTACCGTGGTTATCGTCGTGCTATATGCGGCGGGATATATAATCAAAAGGATGGACTTCAGCCGTGCAAAAAGGAATAAAACCATACCGAGCCAGATGCCTCGTAGTGGTAGGTCTCCCAATGGTCCCGGTGGCGGGAAGCTAACGGATTCCAGAGGCACCACTCGCTGGGACAAAGATGCAGCTTATGGGAACTATTACAGAATTGCCATCCTCGAATAGCAGTTGGTATCAAGATGCAGGTAATCTTGACGAAGAATCTTGCGATGGCAACTGCACAGTTTTACACCAGGGGCCAAATTTAAGCCCAGTGGGAAGCTCATGCAAATATCACCGGTTTGTGAACAGCTGGGCGGGGCTGTAGGTGGTTCATTTTGTTGTAACTAGTTACTATTCAATAGTGACTACGGATAGCGAAAATGTCCAGGTTTTCGACTTATTGCCCTCTCATCTTTATACCATCGCAGGAAACCCCTTCCGATCCACCAACCATGCATGTTTCATCCCAATAATGCCTGGACCCAAGTTAGCTGTGATCAGTTATTGGCCCAACACAGGACGTACCAGGGTGTTAACATGCAGCAATTACACATACGGGGAAGTACCGTCCCGTCTGCCGTGCTGGTGGGGCCAGTGTTGTCTTCACAGGAAGCTTCGCCCGGGTCGGTCGGTTGGAGCTCGGCATTTTCCCCGGAGGCTACTAGCAACTCGGGCACCGTAAGGCTGTCCTGGTTCAGAGGAGACAGTAGCACTGTAAAGGCCCCTGGTTGGGAGGCCGGCATGGAACGCTTCTCCCTACTGCTTATGCCAAGTGTCCGGACGCTGCTATAATAATCTACGTGATTTCTGTAAAGTTGTAAAATGTACCCGGCGGCCTTCGTTACAAGTTAATTTACATTAACATTAAACGTAAAGTTTATATCGTAATAAGAAATAATTTATAATATTTAATAATTTTAAATAAATTATAAATTTAAACTTTAACTTTTTTTATTAAAAAAAATTATAAAATATTAATAATATAAAAAATTTTATTAAATTAAAAAAATAATTATTAATTAAAATTAATTAATTATTATATTTATTTATTAAATTTAAAAATTTAATTAAAACTTTATTTTTAATAAATTTATTTTATTATTAAATATTTATAATTAATTTTATAATTTTTTAACGTTTTAAAAAAAATATTTAAAAAATATAATATATATAAAAAAGTTTAAATAAAATTTTAATATATTTTTAAAAAACATTTTTAAAGAATTATATAAAATATTAATATTAACTTTAATTATAAATTAATTATACATATATATTTAATATTATTAAATAATTTTTATTAAAAATTTAAAACCGATATAAATTATAATATTAATAAATAAAATATATATAATATTTTAAATAATAAAAATAAATATTTTAAAATTTTAAAGTTTTAAAATTTATATATAAAAAGATTATTACATAATTATTAATAATATAAACATTTATATAATTAAATATAATAACGAAAATAATTATAATTATTATAAATAAAAATAATAAAATATTATAATTATATTATAATTTTTTATATAATAATAATTAAAAAGTACTTTAAATTTTAAAAGATTTAAAAACGTTACGTTATATTACGTATTATATTAAAAATAAATAATAATAATAAATTATTTAATTATAAATTAATATAATTATTATAAATTTTATTTATTTATATTATTTTATTTATAATTAAATTATTTTATTATTAATATTAAAATATTTAAACGTAAAAAACGCGTTATATTTAATAAACGAATATTATATTATGTATAATATAAAAAATTAAAATTAAATTATTATTATTTTTAAAAATTTTAAATATAAAAAAATATTTATTTAATAAATTATTAAACATTATATTATAAATAATAAAAATAATTTAAAATATATCGTTATTATTATTTTTTAAAAAGTTTAAATATTAAATATATTATATTTATTATAATATTAAAAATTAATTTAAAGTTATAATTATAACTTTATAACGTCGTATATAAGCCGATAAAACGATATTTATAATTTAAACTTTTTTTTTTATATAATAATAATTTATTTATTTATTATATAAAATTATTTAATATTATAATAATTTTTTATATTTATTTAAAAAAATAATTAATTTAATTATTATTTTAAGTTTTTTTTAAAACGTTTTAATATTAAAATATTATTTTTTCGTTATAAATTTAACTTTTAATAATAATAAAAAAATTATTATTTTATTCGTTTATTTAATTTAAAAATTTAATAAAATAATATTTTTTAATTAAAATAATTTTTTTTTATTTAATATTTTTCGTTTTTAATTTAAAATTATATATATTTTTATTTTTTAATTTAATTTAAAGCTTATTTTAAAAATAATAAATTATTATAAATATTATATATTATTAAAAGTTTAACTTTATATAAACTTTTTAAACATTAATATATAAAAAAAAAACTTTTAAAATTTTATTAAAAATATAAAATAATATAATTAAATAAAAAAAAATATTACGTAATAATAAATATAACTTAAAAAAATTAATAATATAAAATAAACTTTTTAATTATTATTTAAAAAATTATTAATATAAAAAGTTAAAATTATTAAATATTTTAAAATAATATAATAATATTATAATAAATATATTAAAATTTAAAATAAACTTTAATTAATATAAAATAATTAAAATTCGTTTTTTATATAATTAATTATTACGAATAATTTATATTTAAAATGAATTTCGATTAATATAAAATAATTAAAATTCGTTTTTAATATAATTAATTATTATAGCTTAGGGTTAGGGTTAGGGTTAGGGTTAGGGTTAGGGTTAGGGTTAGGGTTAGGGTTAGGGTTAGGGTTAGGGTTAGGGTTAGGGTTAGGGTTAGGGTTAGGGTTAGGGTTAGGGTTAGGGTTAGGGTTAGGGTTAGGGTTAGGGTTAGGGTTAGGGTTAGGGTTAGGGTTAGGGTTAGGGTTAGGGTTAGGGTTAGGGTTAGGGTTAGGGTTAGGGTTAGG